>CM065459.1:3972219-5172219 GCA_032872475.1 Leptopilina myrica (nomen nudum)
AATTAATTATTTTTAATAAGTTCCACTCTAAATGTGAATTGGTTAAAAATTTACTAAATGAAAAAAAAATTTTTATTTTTGCTTCAAAAATAAATTAGTAAAACTAAATTAGCATAGAAAATAAAGAATTATTAGTTGAAAACAACTAAATATTAGTAGAAAACAAATAATTATTAGCAAACACATATAAGTAATAAATTTGATATATAAATAAATTATAAATATAAATATTTACTTGATTCAAATAAATATTGAGATGAGTCAAATTAGCATTTAGTTAAATAAGGTAAATATTTACTTGAATCAGGAAAATATTTACTGGAATCAGATAAATATTCACTTGAATCAGGAAAATATTTACTTGAATCAGGAAAATATTTACTTGAGTCTAATCAACATTTATTTAAATCAGGTAAATATTCACTTGAATCAGGAAAATATTTACTTGAGTCTAATCAATATTTACTGGAATTTGATAAATATTTACTTCAGTCTAATCAACATTTATTTAAATCAGGTAAATATTCACTTGACTGGAATAAATATTTTCTTGAATTAAACAATCCTTATCTAAATTTAAGTAGATTATGTTCGAATAAGAACTTAATCACTGTTCTTCTAAGAATATAATTTTAAACAAATATAAAGTTTTTGTCTGACCAAATACGAAAATTACTACTGCGAAGCAAATAAATTGATTTTTTCCCCAATGTCTGACTATACCCGGAAATATTCTACTTAACGAAAGGGGTTTCATCCCCCCCAATTTTCTCCCAATGTCAAAAAAAAAAAAAAAAAAAAAATTGATCCCTAATTTTAATTAATCGTATTTTTTTTGTCTGACGATAATATACAGTACCTTATATTATACTATGTTGACAGTCTGACATTGTCGGGAATTTTCTACTTCAACACAAGTCATTAGGAATTATTAATTATTTTTCTAATTTTGTCTGCGACTGTATCACAAGCGACTCTATACTATACTGTTTATTACTGGCTACTGCGCGATGATATATCACATGTCTGACACAATAGCGAATTCACTCCTTCGGAACAGACTTTAGGAGACATATATTCATTAATCGTCGAGAGTCTATTTTGTCTGACCATGCACTGGATCTTACTACTGATTAGTGTGTCTTTTTTTTTTAAAAAGGATTTTGTCTGACATAATGCGGAATTTTTTCCTTCTTCAAGACTTTTTTTTTTATGAATTTTTTATTAATTTTTTATCAATATAATTACCTATATAATAAAAAGTCTGACTTAAAAGAACTTTACTACTGTTTTACTACTGTTTTTTTTCTAATTTATTGACTAAATATTGTGGACTTAATATTATTAGTAAATACTATGTATGGCACAATAGGGAATTATTTCCTTGAAGAAGTTTTTCATTTTGAAATATTAACTAATCGTGGGTATAATTTCGTCTGACTATAGCTCCGACTTTACTACTATTTACTGGTAATAAGGAATTATGTCTGACAAGAGAAAGAATTTTTCCCCTCGAAAACTATCTTAATGAATTTTTTTTAGTTATAATTAATTTTTATAGTTTTAATTAATGTTTATTAGTTATAATTAATTTTTTTAGGTTAAATTAATTTTTTTAAACTTATAATATTTATTGATTATTTGCATTCGGATTTTTCTATTTAAAAAGTGATCGTAAACTAAATATTCCAAAGGACCAACATTTTAAGTGTCATGTCTGACCAAATTCGGAATTTTCTACTTAAAAATAGTTTCGAAAATTAAAATTACTAAGGACTAACATCTAAAGTGTTATGTCTGACCGAATTCGTATTTTTCTACTTAAAATGGTTTAAAAAGTAAAAATTTAAAAGGTGTCTGACCAAATTCGGAATTTTCTACTTAAAAAGGTAATGAAAATATAAAATTACTAAGATTTAACGAATAAAGTGTTATGTCGGGTCATATTCGCATTTTTCTACTTAAAAAGAGTTTAAAAAATAAAAATTTTGGAAGGACCACCCTTTCAATTGTTATGTCTGACCATATTCGGAATTTTCTACTTAAAAATGAATCGAAAACGTAAGTTTACTTAAAATTAACGTATAAAGTGTTATGTCTGGCGAAATTTGAATTTTTCTACTTAAAAGGGTTTAAAAAGTAAAAATTCCAAAGGAACACCCTTTGAATGGTTTTGTCTGACCATATTCGGAATTTTCTCCTTAAAAATGAATCGAAAACGTAAATTTACTTAAATTTAACGTATAAAGTGTTATGTCTGGCCAAATTCGTATTTTTCTACTTAAAAGGGTTTAAAAAGTAAAAATTTTAAACGTGTCTGACTAAATTTGGACTTTTCTACTTAAAATGAATCGAAAATGTAAATTTACTTAAATTTAACGTATAAATTTTTATGTCTGACCATATTCGAAATTTTCTACTTGAAAAACGATTTTAAAAAAAAGAACTATTATTATTTCCAAGAACCAACGCAAAAACTTTTATGTCCGACCAAATTAGGATTCTTCTACTTAAAAAACGATAAAAAATGAAATAATTCCCAAGAACCAACGCCTAAACTCTTGTGTCTGACAAAATTCGGATTTTTCTACTTTGCCACCTTTAAATTATGAAAATTTCCTTTTTTTTTTGGAATTCGCGTCGATAAAGAGGAAAACTGTTTTCTTTTTTTAGGCGCACCCCTCTACGCTGCCGGTTCCTATATGTCAGGCAGACAACCTGAAAATGTAACTTTCTGCAATTGGCACTACAATCTACCTCAAGATTTTCTTTTCGAACAGTCAAAAATTATTGGCACTCCTGAAGCTGGAATAAAAGGGCCTTACAGAATTTTGCCTCTAATTGTCCAAGAAACGGCAACAAGAACAAGAACAACAACAACAACAAAAACAAAAACAATATCAATAACAACAACAACAACGAGAGAAAAGGAAATTCCGGAAATTACACTTTGCACCCACTCGACTGCCGATCAAGTCTACTCGATCGTAGAACTCGCGAGGCGATGGGAGGGACCATTAAGTTTTGCCATTTTTGCGCCAGGACTCGATGCCGGCTTGGCAGTTGCACTTCTAAATCGAGCGTGCCACTGCGAATCAAACATGTCAAAGGTCATTTTATTTTATTTTTATTATTATTATTATTATTTAATAAAATATTTTTCGATTTTTGGAAGATGTTTAAAGGTGAAAGAATATTGTTATTATTATTATTATTATTATTAATATTATTATTTAATAAAATATTTTTCGATTTTTGGAAGATGTTTAAAGGTGAAAGAATATTGTTATTATTATTATTATTATTATTATTATTATCATTATTATTATTATTATTATTATTATTATTCTTTTCTCTATTTATTACTTGCTTAAAAATTTTTACTTCCTCATGTTTTTCAATTATTTCTTTTTTTAATAATTTTTTCCTCTTTGAATCCCTTGTGAATCCTTTAAAAGTTTCAAATATACCTCAAAAACCCCAAATTTGCCAATTTTTATTCTTTTATTTATTTATTTATTTATTTATTATATACATTTTATTACATTTTTTACAATTTTCACCCTTAAAAATTTTTGAATTTTTTTTCTTTTATTACTTTTTACTACCTTAAAACTTTGAAATTAATTCTTAATTAAAAAATATTAAATTTTTCTTCTTTTTTTGTTATTTTGGCATTAGAGTTGCTTAAAAAAAATTTCAAATTACTCTATAATTTTTTTTCCTGGCAAAATTTCGCTCGATAAATTTTTTGCTTTTTTAATTTAATTTTCATTATTATTATTATTATTAGTATTATAACTATATTCTCATTATTAATATTATTTATTTATTTAAACAAAATAATATTTTTTTTATTTACTATTTTTTAATTTAAGAAGCTTTTTGTAGATAACCATAAATTTATAATAATATTAATTAATATTTAAGGATTTGAATTAAAATTTATGAATTAAATTTAATTTACTGAAACAATCGTGTTTTTCGATAATTAAATAATCAAACATATATCTTATATTTATTGGATTTTATTAAAATTTTTAGAAAATAGTTAAATTTTCCTTAGACTTTGACTTGTTACAATTTTTTTTTAAAAGTAAAATTTAATTCATTAAAGAGTGTTTTGTAAAATAATTGAAAATATTTGAATTCTTTCAAAAAATTTCCTTAAATTTTTTTGAATATTGAATATAATATTTGGAAATTAAAAAATATTTTAATACTTTTACGAAATTTTATGAAATAATGCAATTTTGTTCGAAAAATATTGAAGAATAAAAAAATTGTATTTTTTCATGAAATTTAATTGAAATTTTGTTGAAAATAATTGAATTTTTGCGCAAAGATTTTACTATTTAAAAAAAATAATTAAATTACATCGGGGGATTTATTAAAATTTTAGATAGTAATTTAATTTTTTTGAAAAATATTGAATAATAAACAAATTTAACTATTTAACCAAAATAATTGTATTACATCAAAGGGATTTATTAAAGTTTTAGAAAATAATTGAATTTTTTCAAAAAAATATTGAGAGATAAAAGAAATTTACTATTTTTATGAAATTCTATTAATATTTTATGAAATAATTGAATTTTGTTCGGAAAATATTGAAAAATAAAAAAAAATTGAATTTTTTCAGGAAATTTAATTGATTATGCGTTGAAAATAATTGAATTTTTGCAAATATTTCACTATTTAAAAAAAATAATTGAATTACATTGAGGGATTTATTTAAATTTTATAAAATATTTGAATTTTGTTCGAATAATATTGAAAAATGAGAAAATTCAATCCTTTCATGAAATTTAATTAAAAGTGTTCAAAATAGTTTTACTATTTTACTATTTTACTATTTTAAAAAATAGTTATGAATTACATCAAAGCGATTTATTAAAATTTTAGAAAATAATTGAATTTATTCGAGAAATATTGAAAAATAAAAAAAATTGAAAGCTGTTATGAAATTCTATTAAAATTTTAGAAAATGTTTGGAATTTTATGTGAATAATATTGAAAATAAAAAAATTCAATCGTTTTATGAAATTTAATTGAAATTGTGTTCAGAATAATTTAATTTTTGCCAAAAATGTTACTGTTTATAAAAAATAATTGAATTCTTGCCAAAAATGTAACTGTTTATAAAAATAATTGAATTATATCGAAGGGTTCATGAAACATTCTAGATTATAATTGAACTTTGTCGCGAGAAATATTGACAAATTACAAAAAATTGAATTATTTCATGAAATTTTATTTAAAATTGTATTAAAAATAATAAATTTTCACAAAAAATAAGAAAAAATTAAACAAACTGAATTTTTTTAAGATGAAATTTTATTAAAATTGTATTAAAAATATATTATTGAATTTTTATGAAAATAATAATAATATTATAAAAATAAGAATAATAATAGTAAAAACGTTGATAATAATAATAATAATAATAATAATAATAATAATAATAATAATATTAATAAAATGAGAATAATAGTAAAAATGTTGATAATACATCCAGAGAAATTGTATATTTGTTTCAGAACCAACTAGACTTTTTATTTGTTTCAAATAAATTTTATTTGGTTTAAATAAAATTTTATTTAGCTCAAATATGTTTTATTTATGTCAAATATATTTTATTTAGCTCAAATTTGTTTTATTTATGTCAAATATAAATTTTATTTAAAACAAATAAAATTTATATTTTTTATTTGACTTAAATAAACGTATATTTGTCAAATAAAATACATTTGGTTTAAATAATATTTTTCTCTGGATGTAATAATAATAATATTAATAAAATGAGAATAATAATAGGAAAAATGTTGATAATAATAATAATAATAATAATAAAAATAACAATAACGAAAGCAATAACGATTAATATTCCTAATACCGCTTGGAATATAAATTTTGACAGGTTTCAGTTCATCTAATATTCCCCGCTGGCCGACCGCCGGCTTTAGGAGACTTTAGTCGCTTCAAGGGAGATTGTGCGGCTTCGGATCTTCAATGGAGGGAAGCTGCGACCGAAAGAAAACAAAGGGGAATGACGTATCCGATAAATGTTGCGAGGAACATTGCACGTGTACAAGCGCAAACTGATCGCGTCCTCGTCTCCGACATCGAACTTTTGCCGAGTGCAAAAATGGCTTCGGGCTTTCACCAAATGCTCCAAGAACGATCGACGAGAAATAATGTCGTCTTTGTTCTTCCCGTTTTTGAAATTGAAGCCAATGAGGAGCCGCCCAGCAATAAAAATCAACTCCTCACCGCCCTTCGCGTCGGCTCGGCCGTTTATTTTCACAGGCATGTCAATTTCTTAATTCAAAATATAATTAATAATTTTTTAATTATTGTAATTTAATTTTATATTCAATTTGGAAAAAGTAATTAATAATTCTTATTAATTTATTATTCCATGAATCGAATTTGTTTATTGTAAATTAATGTATCAAAAAAGTTTTTTTTTCATCGAATTTATTTTTATTTTTTTTACAGTAAACAGTCGTTGGAAAATTATATTATAATTTTAAATATTAATAAATAATATATTCATTTATAAAATAAATTAAAAGCAAAATAAACAAATCGTCTTTAGTCTCAATTTGATAGAAAAAAATTTGATAAATTAATTTACAATCAAAAAAATTCCAGTTGATAAAAAAAACGCTTAAAAATTATTTAAAATGAAAAAAAAAATTGTAAAAAAACTCTTTGATAAATTAATTTACAATCAAAAAAATTCGAGTTGATTAAAAAAAAAACTTTTAAAAATTATTTAAATTGAAAAAAAAACTTGAACAATTAATTTACATAATTAAAAAAGAATTTGAAAAATTAATTTCCAAAATTAAAAAACAAATTTCAAAATTATTCCTTCGCAAAATTTTTTACCTCAATTTTTGTCTCAATTTTTATATTGTCACCTTGACGTAATAAAATTATTACTCTCTAAATTTTAATAAAATATTTACTAATTTAAATTTATTTGACAATTTTTTTGTTTTTGAATTAATGAATTTTACAATCAAAAATTGAAAATATTTATATAAAATATATGAAATAATAAAATATATTTACTTTCGAATTGGTTAATTTTGCTAATAAATATAAATTTTCCCTAATTTATTAATAAAATTTACAAATTCAAAAGCAAAAATTAAATTACTGATTAAAATTTTTAAAAAATTTTAGACACTCGAAACTGTCGTAATGCAATTCCAATTAAAAAAATTGTTTTGTTTTCAAAACACTCTCTAAAGTAGAATTATTTTCATTTAGTTTCAGAAAATTGTAAAATTACTGGAAATTAAAATTATAATTCAATTTTTTAATGATTTTTTGCTGGTAATAAATTTTTTTAAATTGAGTTTCATTCAAACAGGTTCGACTGTAGTTAAAATTTAGAGAGTGCTGGAAATACTGAAAAATACTAAAAAATACTAAAAAGGGATAAGAATAAAAATAATAATAAATATTTTACTAAAAATACTATTAGTAATGATAATAATAATAAAAATGCTATTAGCAATAAGAATAATAATAATAATAATAATAATAAATAATAATAATAAATAAATAATAATAAAATTATCAGAGTAATAATAAAAATAAAAATAAAAAAAAATATAATAATAATGAAAAAATGAATAATAAAAATACCAGAGTAATAATAATAACGATACCAATAAATAAAAATGGGAAAAATAATAAAAATATTATTTTTACTTAAAGATACGTGTGCTCTCACTGTCAAAGATTTCCAGGACTCACACGATGGTTACTGCGACCTAATTCCGGAAAAGTGAAGCCGTTTATTATAACAAGAAGGGAAATTCCTAATCACAGATGGGAGCCGGTTTTTATTGGAACTAAAAATGATCCACTTTATACGGAAGATATGACGTGGGAGGGTCGTCAAGATAAAATGGCTCAGGTAATTTTAAGCTTCAATTTTACACGAAATTGCAAATAAATAGAAAAGAAAAGAAGAAATTTTTTTTTTCTAAATATAATTACTATTTATTAGTAAATTTTACTAATTCAAAAGCTAAAAGTCAGTCAGTCACTAATTCAAATTAGTAAATATTTTTACCAATTCAAATTTAGAGAGTGATTGAATAATAAATAAAAAAATAATAATTACTAATAATTATTGAATAATAAATAAAAAAAATAATTTATTACTAATAATTATTGAACAATAAATAGAAAAATAATAATTATTATATTTAATAATAATACATGAGAAATATTTTGCAAAAGTAAATAAAAAAACAAAGAGGACTAAAAAGTAAAATAAATGGAAAAGTAGAAAAAAAATGCGAAATGTCAATAATTTTCTAAATGTTTGGATTCATTATTTTGGATTAATAGATAAAAAAATAATAATTACTAAGAATTATTGAATAATAAATAAAAAAAAATTAATTACTAATAATTATTGAACAATAAATAGAAAAATAATAATTATTATACTTAATAATAATAATAAATGAAAAATATTTTGCAGAAGTGAATGAAAAAAAAATAAAAAGACTAAAAAGTAAAATAAATGGAAAAGTAGAAAAAAGGGGAAAGGTAAACAATTTTCTGAATGTTTGGATTAATTGTAAATTATAATATTCCAGATGTTTGAGATGTGCCTGATGAATTATCGTCTTATAATTCTGGACGGAGCTTTTTTGGTGCACAGACCTGGAATAAAACGCAAAACAATTTCGAGTAACAATGAAACGCCATTAATTCGTGCCCAGGAGAGGAGAAATTCCAGAATTTATCAAAATGTCATAAGACGTTTAGTTAAACAATATCATTCGAATCGAAAATGCAGACAATAGTTAGTATAAATATTTTAATTAATTTAATTTATAAAGTTCCTATGTGAAGAAATTATTCATTATTATCAACAGACTGCAAGAGGAGAATATTTCAATTATTACATAAATTATTAGGAAAATTATAGTAGATTTAAAAATACTTTTGAATACTTGAAAATTAGAGTAATTTTCAAAACACTTTTTCGTAAAAATGTATGATTTCGAAATAAATAAATAAATAAAATTTTTAGAGTAACTTAGAAATAATTTCGAATAAACGAAATAAAATTTTCTAAAATAATCAATTTTAATTATTTCAAATAATAAAAATTGACTTACAAACACAAATTAGTGCTTCAATATCTCTCACCATTGATTGTAGTTAATTAAAACTATTATTATCATAAAATAATAATTATTACTTTTTTATAAATTTAATTTTTTTATAAATATAATTTTGTTTTTATAAATCGCTTTAACTTCCTTCAAAAATTGAAAAAAAGCTGAAAATTAAATTTAAATACAAATAAGCAGTGTAGCTAATTAATATGACAATATTTACTAGAATAATACAATCATTTAAATATTATTAGCAAACAATGTCATTAATAGAGTAATTAAATTAAATTTTCTAGAAGTAAAAAAATTGTATAGAAAAAAAAATTGTATACAAACACATTATTTTGTAAAGAGAATATTTTAATAGCTTCGCATCGAGTATAAATAAAAAAGTTACGATATAATTCTCATTATTATCAATTGTTAAAAATTTTTTAAAGGCTTCTGTAAATTTTTTTTCGCTGTGAGTATATTTATATAATAGGAAAATTCTTAAAAATAGGAAAAATTGCGTCAATAAATGCTGTGAAAAAAATAGTAATTAAATATACATGTCTATGTATACATAAATACTGTAACACAAAATTTTCATAATTTTGTAGTTGCACAAAAATAATGTAAAAAAAAACAAAAAGAAAAAAAAACAATAGTCTATTTTAAGCTAAAAATTACCATTTTTCGAGAATTTTATTATAAATAGTAAGGAACTATTTTGAATCATTTAATTGTAAGAAAAATATTGATGTAAGAATTTTTTGATGTAGCGAAAGAAGATGTACAATATGTATGTAAGTATATTATCGAAAAAAATATGTTTTCCTTTCGCGGAAATAAAAAAATTGCCTTATGAAAAAAATGATTTTAGTTCATTGAATTTATAATCCATTTAGAAAAAAAATTCTTTGAGGAATTTTTTATTATTTTTTATGTGCCTAAATCTATACGAACGTAGAAATTCTTATTTTTGTCAAATAAATATTTATTTCTATCGAATAATATTTTTCTCTATGAAATAAATATTAATTTTTATCAAATAAATTTTATTTCTGTCGAAAAAATTTTGGTTTCTATCAAATAAATATTTTTTCGTGACAAAATTGTTGTTTCTATCGAATAAATATATTTTTTCGTGACAAAATTTTTGTTTCTATCAAATAAATATTAATTTGAATCAAATAAATTTTATTTACAATAAATGCATATTTATTTGTATCAAATAAATTTTATTTACAACAAATAAATATTAAAATAAATAAATATTTATTTGTATCGAATAAATTTTATTTACAACAAATAAATATTTACTTGCATCAAGTAATATTTTATTTCTAACAAAAAAAAATGTTATTTGCAAAATGTAGTCTATGAAATAATTTTTACTAAAAAAATATTCATTCGAATACAATTTCACTGATTTAAATAAAAATTATTTGGTTCAATTAATTACTGAGTTCATTATTAGTTCTTTTAATTATAATTTTTTTACAAAACGGTTTGTTGTTTATTAGTTAAAAAATTAATTTTTACAAGAAAAAAAAATGTTGAATAACAAAACTTTCCACTTGAGACTAGTAACTTTTGAAAAGTATTGAAACCCAAAAAAATATTCCTTACTGATTTATTTTTATATAAAAATTTTTTGAAATTATTTTTCCTCATTTTGATTCGAATGGAAAATTATTATTCGACACGAAATCTTTTTTATCCACTGGGATTTCTTCAGTGTTTAATTCGACCCCACTGTAGGTGTCACTAAGTTTCACTATTTGTAAAAAAAATATTTTTTCAAAAAAGAAAATTATCTTAAAAAATGTTATTCTCTTCAAATAGACCAAGTTTGTAAAGAAAAATTTTAATTTAAGTTAAGATACTTATTTATTTTCACTTATGGAATTTTTTGTAATTTTTCTGAAATATTTTTATTATTTTTAAATTATGTGTTTTTAAACTACATAAAAAATTTTATTGTTGTCATTTATTTATTTACAAAAAATCCTAATAATTATACATGTCAGTAATTTTTCAAATTAATATTTATTTAAAATTGATTTAAATTTAAATATTGAAAATAAAAATATTTCTATTAGAAAAAAATTATTTTATCTATAAAAAATCGAATCGATTTATTTTACCATAAAATAATTATAATTTTTTTCCCCTTTTTTCATTATCAGAAGTCTAAAATTTTTTCCTTGCATATATTTAATGAGACAACGAGAAATAGCGCGCAGTGAAAAATTGGATTCTGAAATTTGTCACAATTTTTATTTGTTCTTTTTTCCCTTGAACAACTGTGTGTACTCTAATAATGCTGGGAACAAAAAATCTCATGAATAATAAATATTTGAAAATTTTTTTCGCTCATTTTCTCGCACTTTTTGAAAGGGAATTTTACCATCTGCTTGATATTTTAGGGAAAAAATTTCTATTTTCTTTTTGTAAAAAATTTACCGTCTCTTTCTCCTTTTGCAAAAATTTCCCTGACATTTGAGGAACAAATTTTTGTTCCCTTATTTTTTTCTCCGTACAAATTTACTCTGTAATAGATAGTTTGAAGAAATTAATTTTTTTCCTCCTTTTTTAACGTTAACAAATTTTCTATGACATTTTGAGGAATTTCTTTTTCATTTTTCTTCTTTTAATAAATTTCCCGTCTAGTTGACATTTTAGGGAGATTATTTTCCTTTGGGGATAAGTAATGTTAAATCATTACTTTAAAAAAAAAATGACGTCGAAAATAAGGTATGTAAAAAATGATGGAGAAAATGGATTAGAAAAGTGATGGAAAGAATAAAATTTTTTCTTTTTTAAATAAAATAAAATGATGATAAGAAAGAAATAAATAAAAACGATACGAAAAAAATTATCGTTGAAATAAAATATTATTAAATAATGACGATTTTTAACGTTTTTTTCGTTTTCGTTATCTTTGATTTTTCTTCCGATAGAAAATACACTTTTCGAATTTAGAAGAAATTTATTATTTTATTTTCTTTTTCAGAGCAAAAAAAATTGTTATTTCATTTCTTTTTTGGGAATTTGAAAAAAAATTGTTATTTCATTTCCTGATTAAAATTTATTTTAATTCATTTTTATCGAAGGAAAGAGAAAAAAATGAGAGTAAAGTAAAAAAAATGGGAATTTGATAAAAATTTACTTGGAAATCAATAAAATTAGCATAATTTGAAATTAAGAAATAGTGTTTCAATTTATTGTCACTTTTTCTTTTTCTTACTTTTTGTTTAAATTTTAATATTATTTTAATTTATTTCTATTGTATTTTTGTTATTTCAGTTCTAATTTTATTTTTTTTCCTTTATTTTTTTCTTTATATTTAATATTTTTTTTCAATTATATTTTATTTTATTCTAATTTACTTTTTATTTGATATTTTATTTGATACTTTTATTTAATTTTTTATATTCATTTTTTATTTATTTTTTCTTTATTTTTTTCTTTATCAATAAATTAAGAAAAAGTAAAGAAAAAACTTTATTTTGTTCCTTAATTTTCTTCTTTATTCTTTTCTTTTTTTTTATTCAATTTTTAAATATAATTAAAAAAATTTTTTTTTTTACTTTCCCTAAGCACGAAAAGTGAAAACAATTTTTGCAATATTGACAGATAAGTGAATTGCTTATACAGTAATTATTAATTAGGTTTCTTTTAATAAATACAATGTGTAATTAAATTCACAGTGACAAAGGCAATCTCGATTAATTACATTTTACATATACTCTTTAAATTTTTGAATGAAAAAAAATGTAATAAGTGTAATTTTACATGCAATTAGACGTTAAAAGCATAAAATTTCATTGGCGATAGTAATAAGTAGTCAGGGTAGTATTAAAAATGCTTTTAACACCCGCTGCGATGCATTATTCGAAAAAGGGATCTTTCATAAAAAAAATGCAAATTAAAGAACGTTAATATTCTACGCATTAAAAATAAAAAATATGCGAAACTTCTTTTAATAAACAGAAATTGAATTAAATTCCAAACAAAGGAAAATTGAGTCTTTTAAATAAACAATTAAAGTTTTCATTCGTTTATTTAATTTTTTCCGATTTAAAAATAAAAAATCTCTCAGTTTTTTCTAAGAGTTGTGCTTAAAAAAATTAATGATAGACAATCATTTTTTTTGGATAGTTTAATTAAATTTCAAAGAAACGAAAACTTTTCTTCTAGTTTTGAATATTTATTTTTGTTCAGTTTTGTGTTTTCTGATTTTTTCACAATTCAATGGAAGAAAATATTTTTTTTACTGGTAAATTAAATTTTAAAGGAACAAAAAAATATTTTTCTATTTTTAATTATTTTTAGGGAAGAAAATAATTTTTTTTTGATAATTAAATTTAATTTCAAAGAAACAAAAACTTTTTTCTAGTTTTAAGTATTTATTTTCATTAATTTTTGTGTTTTCTGCTATTTTTTCACAATTCAATGGGAGAGAATAATTTTTTTTACTGGTAAATTAAATTTTAAAGGAGCAAAAAAAATATTTTTCTATTTTCATTTATTTTTAAGGAAGAAAATAATTTTTTGTTGATAATTAAATTAAATTTCTAAGAGAAACGAAAACTTTTCTTCAAGTTTTAAATATTTATTTCTATTCACTTTTGTGTTTACTGATTTTTTCACAATTGAACGGGAGAAAATAAATTTTTAACTGTGAAATTAAATTTAAAGGAACAATAAAAAAAATATTATTCTAATTTACATTATTTTTATGGAATTTGATAATTAAATTAAATTTCAATGAAACGAAAACTTAACTTAATTCTTCTACTTTATTTTTATATTGAAATGCGGGAGACAATAATTTTTTTTACTATTAAAATAAATTTCAAAGGAACAAAAATTAAATATTTTCCTGTTACAGTTTATTTTTTTATTTAATTCATTGGGAGACAATAATTTTTTTTACTGGAAATTTTAAAGGAACAAAAAAATAAATATTCCCCTATTTTAAATTATTTTTACATTTATTTACAATTTTTCCCGGATTTTATCAATTTGTAGAAAAAAGTAAGTAAAAAAATGTTTATATTTAAATGGGAGACAACAATTTTTTTACTATTAAATTAAATTTTAAAGGAATTAAAAAATAAATATATTCTCCTATTTTAATTTATTTTTGTGCGAGACAATAATTGTTTTTACTATTAAATTAAATTTCAAAGGAACACAAAATAAGTATATTTTTCTATTTTAATTTATTTTTATATTTAATTCATTGGGAGACAATATTCTTTTTTTTACTGTTAAATTTAATTTTAAATGAAGAAAAGAAACAAAAATTCTCCTATTTTAATATATTTTTACATTTATTTACAATTTTTCTCGGATTTTAATGTAGAAAAAAATAAATTAGATAGAAAAAAAGTAATGTAACATATTATTTATTTTTTTTTAGTTTTCGATATTTACTTTTCTAACTTTCCCCGATTTTAATAATTTTTAACAATCATTTTTTTTACTAGAAATTTTAAAGGAACAAAAAAATTGATATTTTCCTATTTCAATTTATTTTTACATTTATTTACAATTTTTTCCCGGATTCTATTAATTTGTATAAACAAAAAAAAATAGAAAAAAATCTAATGAAACAAAATATTTCTTATAGTTTTATTTATTTTTTTTTAATTTCCCCCGATTTTGATAATTCCTGGAAAAAAGGTCAGTGACAGGAAAATAATTTTCCTTTTTTCGCGACAAATAAATAATATTGAATAAATTCCCCCTGCTTTTATTTATTAATATTTACTTTTAATTCCCTTCGATTTGAACGCGACTAAAGGTCAATGACAGAATAATTTTTTTTCTCTTCTTCCAAAAAAAAAATCCGTTTTGCCAACAATATTTTTTTTCTTTTTTGACAAAATTTTAGGAGAAAAAAAGTACAAAAGTGAATTTTTTTTTTCTTTCTATACACTGTGTGTCACGAAGCTTGCTCGAAATGCAAATAAGAATTTATGATACTTGCAAATATGAAAACACAAACAATAGGAGGCAACCGACAGGAGATATTCGCTTTAATCTGCTGCTGGCTTTCGGGGTTCTGAGCTTGCGCGGAGCTTTTGAAAGGCGCGTTCTAGACTCGTCTTGTCCGGATCGAGACGAATTTACTCGTCCCTAAACTTCCGAGAGGGACAGAACGCGCACAAAAGGGGGGGCTAAGTGTTTTTTTGGGAATCGCGAGTTAAACGTCAAAAGAAACAAAAAAAAAAAATACAATAACAAAAACAATAATAACAACAAAAAAAAAACGACTACACGTTTTCGAAAAAAGAAAAAATAATACGAATATAATCCCAATTTCTCCGAAAGTCCCTTTTTTCACGTGTTCTCGATACGAGAGAGAGAGAGAGATTCTTTTCCCCTAAAAAAAAAATAAAAGAAGAAAACAAGGGGTGAAATAAATTTCCTTTTTCGGATATTGAATCGAGAATTAGATTTTTTCGATTCGACGGGAGGAAGAAAAATAGCGGTATTAATTGGAAAAATGTAATTTTCAATTGTAAAAAGGGCGTTCGTTCTACGCAGTGGTGATTTTTTTTTTATTTTTGAGCTCATGGCTTGAAAGAAAGAAGATAAGGCAAGAAGGTTGTTTTTAAGTGCCAAGTTTATCGCAAACAGCCAGGTGAGGATTTTTATTTTATTTAAAATTGAAAAAGAAAAAGGGAAAAATCAATTTTTTGTTCGAGAGTTGAGTTATTATTTACGGAGAAAACACGATTTTTTTGTCTCGTGTGTTGATAGGGAAAATTGCAATGATTTATTTACATTTGCTGCTAATTTTGGAGTAATCGTTCGAATGTTTGTAATAAATATCTGCGACTGGAATGAGAAAATTTATTCGATTCCTGGAAATAATTGCTTGTCTATTGTTAATTAAATATTTTAACTCGATTTTGAGAAATGATTATCAAATGAATTTAATTTGAGAAATTAAATAAATAAAATCGCTGGTATGATAAAAATATTTATTTATTTCCAATAAATTTTACTTGTGGCAAGTAAATAATTTTTTGTGCTTCAAAATTTTTTGTTTCTATCAAATAAATATTGTTTGTGTTTTGAAATTTTTTGTTTCTATCAAATAAATATTTTTTGTGTTTTGAAATTTTTTGTTTCTACCAAATAAATATTTTTTCGTGACAAAATTCTTGTTTCTATAAAATAAATATTTCTCTTGTGTTACAATTTTTGTTTCTAGCAAATAAATATTTTTTGTATTTGAAAATTTTTTGTTTCTAACACATAAATATTTTTTTGTGCTTCAAAATTTTTTATCTCTATCAAATATATTTTTTCGAGTTTCAAAATTTTTTGTTTCTAACAAATAAATATTTTTTGTGTTTTGAAATTTTTTGTTTCTATCGAATAAATATTTTTTGTGTTTTGAAATTTTTTGTTTCTACCAAATAAATATTTTTTTCGTGACAAAATTGTTGTTTCTATCAAATAAATATTTTGTTTTGTGTTACAATTTTTGTTTCTATTAAATAAATATTTTTTTGTGACAAAATAATTGTTGTTTCTATCAAATAAATATTTTTTTTGTGTTACAATTTTTGTTTATATTAAAAAAAATATTTATTTCTATCCAATAAATTTTGTTTCAAACAAAAAATGATTTATTTACATGAAATAATTTTCTTCGATAAGAGAAACAAAAATATTTATTTGTATCAAGTAAGTTTTGTTCTTGTAAAGTAAATTTTTAGTCAAGTCAATTTTTTTTCAACAAAAGTAAAGTAAATATTTAGAAAAGTAAACTAAATGTTTAGTCAAGGTATTTATTTTTGCTTCAAATACTGAAATTATTCGTTCCAAGGAAATTTTCTTTGGTTTAAATAAAAATTGTTTGATTCAAGTAAACATCTATTTATATCAAACAATTTTTTGTTTTCAGCAACGAAAAATATTTATTTGCGAAAAGTAGTCTATGAAATAATTTTTACCAAAAATATTGATTCGAATAGAATTTTTTTGGTTTAAATGTAAAATAATTTGACTCAGGTAAATATTTATTTTACTTAAAGTAAATATTTATTTGACTCAAGTAAATATTGATTTGATTCTGAAAAAAATTTATTTTTTAATAAACTAATTGATTATTTGAATCAAAATAATTTTTTTCCAGTGTAAATTTTCTATTTAGAAATGTAAATTATCGGGAATATTAAATTGTGGACAATTTTTTACAATCATTATTAAAAATAATTTTCAACTATAAACACTTTTATTCTCTCTATAACTTTTATAATGACACAGTTACTCGAATAATTTGAAAATTGAAATTCGATTTTTAATGAAACGTATAATTTGAACAAAAGAAAAAAAATTTCCCCAGCACAAAGTTTCCATTTCAATATTGAAAAATATTGATTTTCAAACTACTTTTTTATTGACAAAATAAGAATAAAGTTAAAAATAAAAAAAATATTTCTCTAAGTAAATAAAAAAATAATAAATAAGAATAAATTTGAAAATAAAAAAATATTGCAGCAAGTAAATAGAAAAATATTTATTCATAATAAATAAATATTTAATTTTAATAAAAGAATGTTTATTTTTAGTAAAAAAATATTTATATTTAATAAACAAATATTTATTTTCAATAAATAAAATATTTAATTTAAATTAAAATATTAAATAAATATTTATTTCCAGTAAATAAATTTTTAATTTTAATAAATAAATATTAAATGTAAATAAAAAAATAAATGATTTTACGATCAAAATTCATAAAAAAATTAATTCATTCCTAAAAGCAGAAATATTGATTTCGAAATGGCAATTTGTTAAAAAAAAATAAAAAAGTTTAAAAAAATACAGAAATAAAAATAAAAATATACGGACATTCTTCGTAATGAAAAGTGAAGTCTTTGTATTGATATCTCAACTCTGAAGCAAAACTAGTATTATTTATTTGTCTGTTATAAATGGAATGGAGTGAATGTGTTTCAAGTGTTTATGATTTTTTTTTCGCCAAAAAGAAAGAAAAGTTTTCTTTTCCATCGAAAAAATAAAAAAATAAAAAAATTGAAAAAAGGAAAATTATCAATAATTTAAAATTTCGGAAAGACGCCTATTAACAATAAAAATAAAAATTAAGATTTTTTTTTAAATTTAAAAGAATTTTTTTTTTAATTATTTATAGAACTTGGGGAATCGAGGATTTTCTGAGATTAATGATTCGAGTTAGGAATTTATAAACTTTGTAAGTCTAATGAAAGTAAACAAAACAGAGGAATGACAGCCATGAATTCTTAAATCAGTTTCCGCACCGTTTCACAAACGTTTTCGGTCAATTCCATTTAGCACAATGCCCGTCAATTGTAATTTAATATTTTAGCTACTTAATTACTTAATTACTGTACATTATTTGTGTGGTGAAAAAAAATATCTATATAATTTCAATTTATTATCATATTTCACCACAAATATTATATTAGTATAGTTATAAATAATTAATAATAGAATTTGGTAACAAATAATAATTTTCTAATTATTAACTGATAATAATTTTTTATTTTTATAATTTACGGTTTTGAAAAATATTTAACTAATAATAACAATAACAATAAAAATAATAATAATTATAATTATAACAATAAAAATAATAATAATAATAATAATAATAACAATAATTATAATAATAACCAAAGAATAAAAAATAGTAATAATAGTTTAATTTTATTACATTTCGTTGCTAAAAAAATATTAATAAAAATTATTTATCAATATTAACAACTAGTAAATATAAACATACCTAATGGAGATTTATACAAGAATTTATTAAATTAATTTATTAATTATTTAATTAATTAATTTATTAATTTATTAATTTATTAATTTAATTTAATTATTTATTTATTAATTATGCAAACTTCATATTTTTCGGTTTTGAAAGTGGAAATTATTAAGTAACTATTTTGTTAACTATTTTTTTTTTCAATAGAAAAACAAAAAAATTACGAACCAAATTTTATTTTTCCCATATATAACTGATTGATATATTATTTTTCATACTGGATTTAATTAAGGAAAATTAATTATTGTTTATTTATTAGAAGTGAAAAACTTTCGATATCAGAGGCTAAAGTGATTTAGAAACTATTCATTAAACAGCAAGGAGAGATAATTGAATATCATAACAAGCTTCAGTTTCAAGTTTCCGAAAAGTTATAATGTATTGTGCAAGCTTGTTAAATAATTAAATGATAACATTCCAAGTAAATTACAATTAATCAAAACAAAAAAAAAGAAAAAAGAAAAAGTTTTGCTTTTAAATTATCTTCTCCTGTCATCATTGAATTATTCTCCTTTTCTTTCTAATAAGAAAAAAATTACGTCAAAGACTGTGTTGATCTTGTTATAATTTAAACAATTGTCTAATAGGGGAGGGGAGGAAATATGTTCTAATTTTAAGAAAATATTATTAAATAAAATATAATTTTTAATTAAAATATAATTTTTAATTAAAAGATAATTTTTTGTTTTTTTAATTTTAATTTCCGAGTGCTTCCTTTTTTCGGCGAAAAGGATCTTTAAATTACTTTTTAATTTGTGATTGTGAATTTTTAATTATCGCGAGGATATTTAATTTTGTTTGTTTCCGATATTGTGTTTGTGTGTTTCAAATATTGGGTGAAAATTTTATTAACTTCTCAATTTTAATTAACGGTGGATAAATTTTAATTATTGTTAATTTGTAATTTTAATTGCAAAAATGAAAAAATTGTTAAAAATGGTAAAAAAATTCTCAAAAAACTGTAAAAATTGTGAAACAAGTGTAAAATTTTAATTATTCAAATTTTATTGTTAAAGGACAATTCCGATTGTAAATTTTAATTGCAAATTTTAATTTCACTTGTAAAATTGTACAAAAATTATAAAACATTGAAAATCGTACAATTCAGAATTGTAAATTAAAGGTTTTAAATTTTATTGTCACTGGGAAATTCTAATTGTAAATTTTTTATTTAATTGTAAAATTTTAAATGTAATTGTAAAACTTTAAATTTAATTTTAAAATTCTAAACAATTTTAGAATATTGTTCAAGAATGTTTAAAATTGTAAAAATTCTGTAATTAAAAATTTTTAATTTCATTATCATTTAAAAATTCCAATTGTAAATTTAAATTTAAATTTTATATAATTTGTAGAATTGTAAAAAATAGTGAAAAGAAAAGTTAATTGGAAAATTATAAACTAGGAATTTTAATTTTTACTTTTATTGAAAAATTAAATTGACAATTGTAAAATTTCATTGAATTCCAATTCTGTAAATATTTTACATTTATTTGTAAAATTACGCAAAATTGTAAAAAAGTGTAATCGTTAAAGTTTTACTGCAAAATTTTAACTTTTAATTAAAACAATGAAAACTTATTGTAAATTTTGATTTTAATTGTTTAAAATTTTAATTTTATATAATTGTAAAATTGTGTAAGAGAATTTAAATTTTAAAATTCTAAATTTATTCCAAAATTCTGAATTTTTTTTTAAATTAAAAATTTAACCACTTTTTTAATTTCAATTTTTAATTCTTTTTTAATTAAAGATTTTATTGTAAAATTAAAATTTAAAAAAAAAAATTACAACGATAAGAAAATAATTTTCCTCAACCATTTTTTTCTTCTCTTGGAGAATTTTAATTTCTTTGCGCATTAAAATAAAATTATTTCTCCTTTTTATTAGCACAACTTTTCCATATAGGAACATAAAGAATTAATTTTCGTTTATTATGCAAATATCCTGTTTTTGTTGAGAAAAACTTTTCATTAAAAGAGTAAACTTGTGTGCTTTAATAGACAGGAAAATGCGATTTGTCTCGTTGTAGAAAAGAAAATATGATATGGCTGTTTTTCAAAACAAAAAAAAAACAAACTTTTCAGTCAAAACTAAAATTGACTTTAATTAAAATTAATATATCTCATTTCAAAGAAGAAAAAAGTTTCTTTTCATCTCGACTTAACGAAAATAAATACAATAAGAAAAAAAATATGTGTGAAAAGTTTTTTTTATCACCACTGACTTTTGAAATTAATTTTTCCCCTCCGTCTTAAACAATTTAAAAGTTAAATATATCAAAGAGTTAAAATATGGAAAATTTCAACCGTCACGAGAAATATAAAATTCGTTTTTAAACAAGTCGAAAACTACTTTTGTCTTACTTTATGCAATTTAAAATTTTACCATCATTCTTTGTGGGGAGAATTGAGAGGGAAATTTGAGGTCGAGTTGTAATTGTACAAAAATCTCAAAAACAGCAATTTTTTTAAAGAGAGTCAGAACACTTTTTTCAGTCATTATACACTCCAATTTTCGGTCTTAATTGGAACAAGTATTCTTTCTGAAAAATTTCTTTTTCTTTATTTTTCTTTTTTTTTCCAAATTGAGTGCATTTTAAAATTCCATTCGAGTCAGTTTCACAAATATACGGTAATAGTCATAAAAATGCAACTTCATTTACACACACATACATTATGAATTTTTCAACAATTTTATGTTCCAGTGTTTTTAATTTTTAGGTCAAACTGCATTTTATATCAAAAAAAGAGAGAAATAAAAATGTGACAATTTTGTATGAATAATAATTTGAGCCACTCAAAATATTTAGTGTATAAAAATATTTTACCGGTTATGGGCAAAAAAAAAAAAAATATCTCAACGACTTGATCAAGTTTTTCTTTTCAAGTATAATATCTCCTGTGCTGAAAATATTTTTTCGCTAGAAAAATATAATAAAGCGAAGCTTTTGCCAACGTTAAGCAACCTTCTTCTTTTTCCAAGAACACTCAACTTTTAACCAGACCTGAGTGTTACCTCTTTATGACATTAGAAACAAGTGGCTAATTAAATTTTCCCGATGCTAAATAAAATATTTTCCTGTGATAAATACAAAGAGAAAGGGTAAAGAAAAAATGTTTAATATTATTTTTTTATTTTATTATTTAATGAGATTATTAGAATTAAAATTCGTTAATAAAATTAATAGTTTGGTTAATTCATTGATTCGATTGCTTATTTGATAGTTAATTAAAAAAAAGTTAGTATTAATTAAAAAAAATTAGTATTTATAAAAAAATAGTATTTATAAAAAAAAAATAGTATTTATTTAAAAAAATTAGTATTTGACTAGATAGTTATGTAATTGGTTAATTAATTAACTAAATGATTAAATAATTAATTAATTGGATAAACTAACTAACTAACTAAAGTATTCAAATAAATAATTTTTATTATTAACTATTTGTTTTAAAACATACTTATTTTTTACTAGAACACTAATTATTGCTATTGAACTACTAAGTTTGTAGTAGAAAATTAATTTTAGTAAGAAAAAGTAATTTTAATAAAAAAAAGTAGTTTTAATAAAAAAAATACTATAAATATAGTAGAAAAGTGATTTATCTTATGAGATTAATATTTTTTTTAAAGAAAATTACAAATTTGACAGTATAGAAAAATTACTAAGTAGTTTAACGAAATTAAACAGTTTTTAAATAAAACTTTTTTTTTAAACTATTAATCTAATAGTATAACACTAATTTTTAATTAAAAAATTTTTATTTTATAACAATGGAATCTAATTTTTCAAAAAAATATTCATTGTCATTAGAAACTACTCATTTTTTGTAGAAAACTATTATTTTTATAGTAGAAAACAAATTAATCTTGGAAAATTAAGAAACTTTTTTTGTAAACAACAAATTTTTTAAATCAAATTTTTTTTTTTTAGAAAACTACTAATTTTACAGTAGAAAACAAATTTTATAAAAAAACCTTTTATATTTAGTAAAAAACTAATAGTTAGTAAAAAAATTAATATTTATTGAAAAAAATAGTTATTATTATTAAAAAACTATCATTTAAAATTTTTTTAAAATAGAAAACAAATTTTTGGTAAATGAAATTTAGTAGGAAAAAATTAATTTTAAAATAAAAAACTAATTTTTAGTAAAAACAAATCTATTTATCTTATAGTAGAAAGCTACGAATTTTATAATTAAAAAAATTCATTTTTAATACAAAACCTTTTATATTTAGTAAAAAAAAC
Organism: Leptopilina myrica (nomen nudum); assembly: GCA_032872475.1. Lineage (NCBI taxonomy): Eukaryota > Metazoa > Arthropoda > Insecta > Hymenoptera > Figitidae > Leptopilina > Leptopilina myrica (nomen nudum). Next base: position 3,995,456 of record CM065459.1, read on the forward strand.
TAATATTTAGTCAAACAAATAATATTTATTGAAAAAAACTAATAATTGTTATTAGAAAACAATCATTTTTAATTTTTTTTAATAGAAAACAAATTTTTGGTAAAAAAATTTAATAGGAGAAAATTACTAATTTCAAAGTAAAAAACTAATTTCTAGTAAAAAAAATCTGTTTAATTTGTAGTAGAAAGTTACGAATTATAAAATAAAAAAAACTTATTTTTAATACAAAACCTTTTATATTTAATAAAAAAACTAATAATTGTTATTAAAAAACAATTATTTTTAATTTTTTTTAATAGAAAAAAAAATTTTTGGTAAAAGAAATTTAGTAGGAGAAAATTAATTTCAAAACAAAAAACTAATTTCTAGTCAAAAAAATCTACTTAATTTATAGTAGAAAGCTGTGATTTTTATAATAAAAAAAACTCATTTTTAATGCAAAACCTTTTATATTTAATAAAAAAAACTAATATTTAGTAAAAAAAACTATTATTTATTTAAAAAAACTAATAATTGTTATTAGAAAACAATCATTTTAAATTTTTTTTAATGGAAAAAAAAATTTTTGGTAAAAGAAATTTAGTAGGAGAAAATTAATTTCAAAATAAAAAACTAATTTCTAGGAAAAGAATCTCCTTAACTTATATTAGAAAGCTACGAATTTTTTAATAAAAAAACTGATTTTTAATACAAAACCTATTATATTTAGTAAAAAAAACTAGTATTTAGTAAAAAAAACTAATATTTAGTAAAAAAAACTAATATTTAGTAAAAAAACTAATATTGAGTAAAAAAACTAATATTTAGGAAAAAAATTACTAATATTTATTTAAAAAATCTAATAATTGTCATTAGAAAACAATCATTTTTAATTTTTTTAACAGAAAACAAATTTTTGGTGAAAGAAATTTAGTACGAGAAAATTACTAATTTCAAAGTAAAAAACTAATTTCCAGTAAAAAAAAATCTACTTAACCTATAGTAGAAAGATACGAATTTTATAATTAAAAAAACTCATTTTTAATACAAAACAATTTATTTTTAGTACAAAATTAACAAATTTTGTTTCTTGGAAAAAAATCTAGTTAAAGTTTCATAATTTTACAGTGAAAATTAATAATTTTTACTAAAGAGAGTTTATTTCGAATTTTAATAAAAATAGTCATTAGTAAAAATTTACTAATTTTAGTTTTAGAAACTACGAAAGTATTTTTATTTTTTTTTTTTGTTGAAAAAATTGTTTCCCAAAAAAATGTCACGACAACCAGATAATGCGATTTCTGATGCAGGGGAATTGGCGAATTATAATGTTAATTTGGTTTTGATTTGCAATTGGAAAGGTCAATCGCATGACCTATTTATGACGTGCAAACATGTCGACAGAGAGATACATCTTCCGGTGCCAGTTTTCATAGTGCTAATTGAATTGATTAGAAGCTAGAAACGCTTTATGGATTTTCACATCGAATCAAAGTTCTGTTTACAGAAAATACCTTCAATCTGATATCTCTGAGAAATTACACATCAACATCGAGTAAAAGGGGAGAGAACGAGAGAAACATTTACACGAGCGAAAAAAAATTGGAAAAGAAAAAAAAAACATTTTGTCTAAAAGTTCTCTCTTAACTTTCAATATTTTCGAGTCTTTTAAGAACAAAAAAAATAGATTCGAAGGAAAATTTCCGTAAATAATTTTTCAACATTGTGAATTTTTAGTAAAACAAATTAAAAAATTGAAAAAGAAAAAAAAACATTTCTCTAAAAGTCCTCTGTCAACTTTTAATATTTTCGACGAGTCTTTTGAGAATAAAAAAATATTCATATAAAAATTTTCGTAAATAATTTTTCAATAAAATAAAAATACAAGAATTAAAATATTGAAAAATTAAAAAAAAAGGTTTCTTTAAAAGTTCTCCCTCAGCTTTTAATATTCTCGAGTTTTTTGAGAATAAAAAAATATTCGAATGAAAATTTCCGTAAATAATTTTTCAATGAAATAAATTTTCCAAAAAAATAAAAAATACAAAAAATTAAAAAATTGAGAAATAAAAAAACGTTTCTCTAAAAGTTCTCTCTCGACTTTTGATATTTTCGAGTCTTTCCAGAATAAAAAAAAATTCGAATTAAAATTTCCGTAAATAATTTTTACATATTGTAATTTTTCAGTAAAACAAATTTTTCAGAAAAAAATAAAAAGATAGGAAATAAAAAAAAACATTTCACTAAAAGTCCTCTTTCGGATTTTAATATTTTCGACGAGTCTTTTGAGAATAAAAAAATATTCGAATGAAAATTTCCGTAAATAATTTTTCCATATTACAATTTTTCAATAAAATAAAATATTTCAAAAATAAAAATACAAGAATTAAAGGTAAAGATACAAAATATTTCCTAAGGGAAAATTGTAAACATTTTTTCCATATTATAATTTTCCCCAGCGGAAAAATAAAATAAATAATTTAAAAAAGGAAAAAAAAATTTTTAAAGGAAAAGTAAATTTTCTATTAATTTTTCTCTAATTTGTAAAAAATAATTTTTTTTTTTGCTAAATTAGAGCACCTTCCTCGAGGGAAAAAAAATCTTTCTAACTCTATATTTCAATTTTAATGAAAATCAATTTCTGAATATGTATTGGTAATATTTTTGATTTGTTCCTATCTCGTTTCTTTTTTCATAAAGGTTGATTTTTAATTCAGTTGAAAGGTACGCCTTTGATAGATCAATTCAGAATAAAAAAGTACAAAGAATTAATAATCACAAATCACCGTGTAAGCGAAACTTTTTCATTATTAATTATATTTGGTTGGAAAAAAAGAACTCTCCGAGTATTTCTATTTGAATAAACTTTATAATGAAGTATTTTATAACAAAAATTAATTTTCATCGACAACTGGAACAAAAGATACGATATTTGCTTATTAGTTTAATTATAAATTTATTCAATGTTTATTTTAAGTTATTACATAAAAGTAGGTAATTTAATTAAATTTTTCGAAAATTATTATTAGTAGTAACAATTTAAGTTTAAGTTATTTAATAAAAAATATGTTTATAATTGAAAAATAATAAGTTTAATATTTTAGGATAATAATATTAATTTCATGATCGTAATTTTAATTCAATGATAATAATTTTAATTCAATGATAATAATTTTATTTCAATGATAATAATTTTAATTTAATGATAATAATTTTTTAATTCAATGATAATAATTCTAATTTAATGATAATAATTTTTAATGTAATTACAATAATTTTTAATTCAATAATAATAATAATAAATGAAATTTAATCACAATAATTGTAATTTAATAATTGAGTGAAAAAAAGAATTCGGAATATTTAATTAATTTAATAATTATTAAATTGCATCTGGTAAAAATTAGGTTAATTGGTGAGATGAATTTATCACTCGATGATGTTTTATATAATGAAGAGCACGTGAGGAACTTATCAATTACTCCCAGCTAATAAAAAAAAATTGAGTTAATTTATATATATATATTAGAAACTAATTTCTTTAAATCAAAGTGATTGATAAATTTTTCCCTTCCACTAATTTTTAATTAATATCTCATTTATTTTCGTTAGCCGTTTATTTGCGTTAAAAATAAATTCTTTCAGAAAATCGAAGGTAAATTTTTGCCTCTTCACTCAATTTAATTCACATACTTTTTTATTAATATATTTCTAATTTAATAATTCGTAATTACTATTCTAATAATATTTTTTAATTTTTTCAATTTTTAACATTTTTTAATTTAATTTTCAACTCAATTATTAATAAACAATAAACAATTTCAATTGTAAATTTTAATTGTCACTCAATTGCCAGGTGTCAATTTTGATTGTAAATTTTATTTGCAAATTCTAATTTTAGTTGTAAAACTGTAAAAAAATGGTTAAAAAGTAAAAATTCATAAAATTTTAATTTTGTAAAATTGGAAAACATTTGCTGAAACTTGTTAAATAAAGTTTAAAATTGTTAAAATTAAAACTAAAAATTTCAACTTTTAATCTTCATTCTCAATGAAAAATTCCAAATGTAAATTTTAATCTCAATTTTATATAATTGCAGAAGTGTAAAAAATTATTTAAAAAATTGTAAAAAGAAAGTTAATTGGAAAATTATGAACAAGAAATTTTAATTTTTCTTTTATTTGTAAAATTGAATTGTAAAATGTAAAATTTGAATTCCAATTCTGTACAAATATTTACAATTACAATTTTTTTTTGTAAAATTGCGAAAAATTGTAATTGTAAATATTTTAATTATAATTTTAATTTTTCTGGAAAAATTGAGAAGAATTGTAGGTGTAAATATTTTAGTTTTAATTTTATTTGTAAAATTACGAAAAATTGTAATTGTAAATAGTTTAATTTTATTTCTAAAATTGCAAAAAATTGTAATTGTGAATTTAATTTAATTTTTGAAATTGCGAAAAATTGTAATTGTGAATATTTTAGTTTTAATTTTACTTTTAAAACTGCGAAAAATTGTAATTGTGAACATTTTAATTTTATTTGTGAAATTGAGAAAAATTGCAATTGTAAATATTTATAATTTTAATTTTATTTTTAAAATTGCAAACAATTGTAATATTGTAAATATAAATTACTATTTAAAATTATTCGACAAAAAGTACCAAATAAAATATCAAATAAGACGAAAATAAGTCCAAACTTCAATTTCACCAAAATTAATTAAAATAAACAAAAAAAAAGTGATTAAAAATAAAAACAAAAAAAAAACATAATAATGAAAAAGGCACGGATATTTAATTACAAAACTGTTATCAAAAAAATAGTGTCCGATAGCGATGAAACTCTCGTTGTACAAGAACCTGGATACCGGGTTAATGAAGGTAATCACTTTGACGAGATGCTACATTTTCAGTAAAATGACCTACAATGATGGGAAACTGTGTTTTGTGATTCAAGAGATGAATTATAAAGGATTGGATGTGAAGCAACAGTTTTCCCTCTCTTTCTCTCTCTCTCTCTCTCTTTTGAAACTGCCCTACTTAACCACCAGACACCTTTTACTGTCAAATACAATTTTTTTTCTCATCATCTTCACAATTTTTTCTATTATATCCCTCATATTTTAACATAAATATCTCATCACTCATTTTGAATGGTCTTTCTTTCCTGGTGGCTCACTCAATTCGCATTACAATTATCTTTTATTGTTCAGATGTGACCTTGGGCAAAGATATTGCTTGCAATATTGAGAAGAAGAAAAAAGTTCTTTGGAAACTTTTTTTTTTAAATTTACATCTTGTACTTGCTAATGTTGAATGGAAATAAAATTTATAACGCAGTTTTTATACTTAAAAGTGTTTTTTTCAACAAAAATATTTTTTTTCTCTCTTTTGTTGAATTCTAATAATTTTCAAAGATGTTTCATTATTTTCAATTGTTATTCATTTTTTTACATTCATTTTTATTTACAAAAAAAAAACATTCGTTTATAACAAAAATATTCTTTTCTACCTTTTGTTTAATTGTAATAATTTTTATTAATTATTTTCAATTATTTTCAATCATTTTCTATTGACATTAATTTTTTTCCATTCATTTTCATTTACAAAAGAATATTTTTTTTCTCTCTTTTGATGAATTCTAATAATTTTCAATTATTTTAAATTATTTTCCATTATTTTCAATTGTTATTAATTTTTATCATTCATTTTCATTTACAAAAAAAATTGTTTCTCTTTTTTGTTGAATTGTAAAAAATTTATTAATTAATTTCAAATATTTTCCATTTTTTTTCAATTATTTTCAATTATTTTCAATTATTTTCACTTGTTAATCATTTTTTCCATTCATTTTTATTTACAACAAAAAACATTAGTTTACAAAAAAAAATTCTTTTCTCTCTTTTGTTTAATTGTAACAATTTTCAAATATTTTAAATTATTTTTCATTATTTTCAATCGTTATTAATTTTTTTCATTCATTTTCATTTACAAAAAAAAAATTCGTTTATAAAAACAATAATCTTTTCTCTCTTTTGTTTAATTGTAACAATTTTATTATTTATTTTCAATTATTTTCAATCATTTTCTATTGTTATTAATTTTTTTTCCTTTCATTTTCATTTACAAGAAAAAAATTTGTTTACAAAAGAAAAACATTTTTTTTCTCTTTTCTGTTAAATTGTAATAATTTTATTAACTGTTTTTAACTTTTTTTAAATTATTTTAACTTTTTTGATTTATTTTACTGTAAATTTTTTTTCGCCTAACATAATTTAGCAATTGGATAATTTTTTTGGAATGTGGGTGGCCTAAAATATTTGCTGATAGTTGGGAAAATATTATTCATGTATATGTATTTTGTGACGTGAGCGTTAAATTTTTCAACTCCCATGATTGATGTTTGTAGCTGACATTTTTGATTGTTATTAATGTCGTGACAAAAATTTTAAATTCAAAAATGGGAGAATTGCTGTAATTGACAAAGTAAATTATTTTTTTTTATAAACTGACGAGATCTGCAAATTTCTGCTAAACTTGTATTAATTTTAATTTTTACTATATTCGTTAATTCTTAAATTATTAAAAATTTTTAAATATATATTTTTAAAGATATTTTAAATTTAATTTTTTATTTACTTTCTAATTTACTTTCTTATTTATTTTTTGTTTTCTTTTTTATTGCCTTTTTTATTTACTTTCTTATTTACTTGTTTGTTTACTTTTTTATTTATTTTTTTATTTATTTTCTTATTTACTTTTTTGTTTACTTTTATATTCATTTTTTTGTTTACTTTTATATTCAATTATTTTGTTTACTTTTATATTCAATTTTTTTGTTTACTTTTATATTCAATTTTTTTGTTTACTTTTATATTCAATTATTTTGTTTACTTTTATATTCAATTCTTTTGTTTACTTTTATATTCAATTATTTTGTTTACTTTTATATTCAATTCTTTTGTTTACTTTTATATTCAATTATTTTGTTTACTTTCATATTTACTTTATTTCCTTTTTTGTTTACTTTTTTGTTAGTTGCCTTATTTATTTATTTAACATTTTTCCCTATTTTTTAATTACAATTTACTATTTTCTGTTTTTCTATATTTTTCCCTTAACATTGATTATATTTTCTTTATTCCAATTATTTGTTTTTGTTTTATACTTTATTTACTTTTTTATTTTTACTTCAATATTATTTGTACTATATTTCATGTACTTATATTTATTGTTTATTATTCTTGAAGTTATTTAATTATATTTTTACTAATTTAAACTAAAGTCCGACTAAAATGTAATTTTTCTACTGAAAATAAATTAAAACCAGAGTGTCTGACTAAAATATACTTTTACTACCGCTTGTAAAAAAATAGTAAACTGTATTGTCTGACAGGAGAATTATTTTAACTACTGAAAAATAATTTCTAAGTCTGACTAAAAATTTTCATTACTACTGAAAGTGTCAATTTATTAAAAAAAATGTGTCTGACTACAATTTTCCTTTACTACTAAAAGTAAAATTTCTTTTTTGCAACTACTTTGCCTCACTAAAGGGACACTTTGACTACTTTGACGGTAAAATTACAATTTACAACAAAACTGAAACATGTCTGACATGAAATTTACTTCCACTACTAAAAACTAAAAGGCCTCAATTTCCCTAACTAAATTGTCCGACTAAAACGTACTTTTACTACTTGCACAGTGAAAACTACAAAACCTGAAAAGCTCCACTTGATTGCGAGTGAAATTCACTTTTACGATTTCGTATTAAAACTTTAAGAATTCGAAAGAGTTTCACAATTCTCAACTCCCCTGAATTTTCAGATAAGAGAAAATGAAAGGTTACTTATTTTCATCTTCTTCTTTTTTTTTCTTTTTTATCTCTTTCTTTCTTTCTTTCTTTTTTTTCAAAAGTCAAAAGAAAGGTTCATTTTTTCGAAAACTTTTCCAATTAAATATTATACTAGCAAAAAAAGAATCTATATTATTTATCATCTTCTGTCGTAAAGAATTTTCTTTTGTTTTCAATTTCCTGGGAAGAAAAATGTATGTTCTGTATTTTTCAAAGAAAAAGGGAGTAATTCTAATAATTTTCATATTACATGGTAATTTTTTTTTTTGCGCCTCAATTTTGTGTGTCGTAGGAATATTTTTGTATCTGCTTTCGTTATAAATGTGAGCGAATATTCGATCGAAGGGAGAAAAAATCTAACATTTACTGAAGAGGAAGAGAATAACGAGAAGGAATTGCTCGACAATAACCTTTGATCTCTGTTAACGTATTTTCCGGGCATATATTTTATAAAAGTTTCCATCGATGGAACACTGTAAATATATATGGTCGCAAGTTCGAAATGAAGTTAATTTTCCAATACGAAAATAATTATATTATTTTTTTATTATTGAAAACAAAATAGCCATTTTTATAAAAAAAAAATACAATTTTTATCCAAAAAATACATCTTTTTTCGAAAAGATACAATTTTTGTCAAGAAAATTCAATTTTTGTCCAAAAAATACGTCTTTTTTCGAAAAGATACAATTTTTATCAAGAAAATACAATTTTTATCAAAAAAATACAACTTTTTTCAAAAAAATACAATTTTTTGAATAGAAATTCCGTTCTCTGTGGTAAATATTCTACATTTCAAAGATTTTTCCAAAAAATACATTTTATATCATTTACAATACTATTATAGCAAATTTTACGCGCAAAAACATTATTTTTACTTTATTCTTAATATAAAAAAAAACAAAAATTTTCTTTGCAAATGTTAACTTGCATTTTCGAAAAAATTTTAGATTAAAAAAATTCACTTCTTATCCCTTTTTTGAAAGAACTAAAATATTTTTAATATTTTAATAAAATTTCATAAAAGGAATTTTTGTAAAAAATTGAAGAAATAAAATTATTTTAAAAATTGGAATAAAATTCTAAATATTTAGCTATTTTTCAAAAATTTATTTATTATTATTAGTAGTAAATTTATTATTTATTTTAGTAATTATTTATTATTATTCTACAAATTACACAATTTTTTATTTTTGAATAATTTCATAATCGAAATTTTAAAAATTCACTAATTAAGTAAATATAATTATAATTATAATTGAAAATTGTAATTAATTATAAATAAATTCTTTAACATATTTTCCGGCCTTTTGGTATTAAAATTTGTAATTGATAATTATAGACATAATTAATTACCATTGTTTATATTTACAAAAATTTGAATATAATTTCTCGAAAGAATGTTCAATTACATTTTTATGAAGAGTAAAAAATTTTAAAACTAAAATTCTAATATTTTAATACTCAAATTTAATAAAATTTCACGAAAGAATTTTAAGAATATTTTCTATTAAATTTTAATACAAATTCATCGATGCAATTAAATTATTTTTTTAAAAAATTGTAAAATAATTCGATTATTTTTAGTTATTTGTTAAAATATTTTAATAATTTGAATTTTAATGATTCAAAGGTTTTAAGTCAAATATTTAAAAAACCCGATTATTTTAAACAAATAGTTGAAAGGAATTTCTTTATAAAAATTGAATTACTTAAAAAAATTTCAATTAAAAATGGAAAAAAAAATTATTTGAAAAAAAATCGAAATAATTTACTTAATTTCTGAATGTACTTGAAAAAAAATTTAACCTTGAAATAAATTTTCTAACATATTTTGGTCAGACTTTTATTCAATAAGATCGTATTTTTAGTAGGGAGAGTAGATTTTAATCAGACGATTATTGTTATTATTATTACTATCATTATTATTGTTATTATCGTTATTACTATCATTATTGTTATTTTTATTATTATTATTATTATTTTATTATTATTACTTTTAATATTATTATTATTTTTTTTTCTTTATTATTTTTTTTGTATTATTATTTTTATTGATATTTTTTATAATCATAATTGTTATTCTTGTTATTATTATTGTTAACACTTAAATGTTACAAAATACGAAAAAAGACAGAGGGGCTAAGGCGATGGTGGGTCATAACTTAAACATTTTTTTTATTATTGTTGTTAACATTTAAATATTACAAAATAAGAATAGAGTAAGAAGAGCGACTGTAGGTTATTTATAACTTAAAAAAATTTTTTTTTAATGCAAATAATTCGAGTAGAAAATTAATTATTGTAAATTAAAATCCTATAAGAAATATGTTTGTTACAAGTGGAATTTTCCTGCAACTGATACGTTATTATTTGATATTGTTGCAGTGGAAATAATAACATGTACACACTAATATCCATGTCTAACATTAATTTCTGAAATCCCATTGCTTCCAATTGCCACGCCTTGCAGCTGTTGGGTTTATTAACTTCCAGTGAACTCTAAATGGATCTCATTCCAATTTCGACTCTTGTTATCTTACGTATAGGTATATACAAACATGGAAATGCAATTTCATTTGTGAAAAAAATATATAATTCATGTCTCCCTTTATATATACACACAAACACGGTATATATACTAATATTGTTGTATATATAAGTAAAGTGCGACAAAGACGAGAAATTTAAAAATTGAATTTCGTTTTAAAGAAATTTTGGAGAAATTTGAAGAAAGTGGAAAAAATAGTTTGTTTTTTTGGTTATTTTTGTAAATTTGGTTTTTTTCTACATATAGAGAGACGAATCTCTTTCAACAGGTTGCTTTGTACAAATAGTTCGGTTCATTTACCTATCGAACATTTACCTCCAAGTGTCATCTTGCCAAAACACCTCAAAAGCCCTCATGCAAAGTGCACTTTGTTCTATTTTTCTGAAAAGGGTCAAAAAAAAAATTTTTTTGTTTCGGGGAATTTTGTTTTTTTCTGTTAGTACTTCTTTCCACTTTTTTTTTACTTTTTTTTACTAGTTTCCGGTATTTTTAGTTCTATTACTATTTTCTACTATTTTTATTTCTATTACTACTTTCTACTATTTTTAATTTTAGTACTATTTTCCACTATTTTTACTACTATCTTTTCTACTATTTTTAGTTCTATTCCTACTTTCTACTATTTTTCCTTTTAGTACTAGTTTCTACTATTTTTACTGCAATTACTATTTTCCCCTATTTTTACTTCTATTATTATTTTTTTTTACTATTTTTACAGCTATTACTATTTTCCCTTATTTTTACTTACGTTACTATTTTCTACTTTTTTTTACTTTTAATTCTACTATCTACTTTTTCCATTTCAATTTTATTTCCACTATTTTTTGTTTCGACTCTTCTATTTGATTTTTTACTTTTTTTTTGTACCACGGTCTGACCAAAATCTACGATTACTACTGAAAGTCAACTTTTGCTATTCTAAACTAAAGTCTAATTGAAACATACTTTTACTACTAAAAAAAAATAATTATTATTTTAATAAAAACAATAAGTTATTATTATTATTATTATTATTACTTTTTACTTTTCAATTTTCTTTCCACTATTTTTATTTTCGAATCTGCTTTTGGATTTTTTAAATATTTAGTAACTTTTTTTTAGTTTTTATTATTTTTTTTAGTAAAAATTATTATTAGCATTATTACTTTCTAAATCTGAATTAGTACGGATTCGTTTGCAAATTTGAATTAGTAAATTTTTTTACTGATTTTTAGTAGTTCTTTTACTAATTGCTAGTAGAAAATTACTAATTCAATTAGTAAAACGTATTTTTTACTATTTCAAATTAGTAAAGTTTCTACTAATAATTAGTATAGTTTTTTTTAATAATAATTAGAAAAGTTTTTACTAATAATTAGTAAAAAATCTAGTAAAAATTAGTAAAAACAGTTACTAATTCAATTCGTAAACGAATCTGCACTATTTCGTTAGTAGAAAACTACTAATTCAGATTTAGAGAGTACTATTTTTATAATAATAATAATAATAATAATAATAAAAATAATAATAATAATAATAATAATAATAGTAATAATTGTTATAACGACAATAATAATAATAATAATTGTTATAACGAAAATAGTAATAATAGTAATAATAGTAATAATAATAAGCAGAAATAATAAGCTCGGAAAATCTTTTCACTAGAAATTTTCACGTGGAGAAAATTTCTCTAAGCCTTCGAATAAATCCTCAAGAGATATCAGAGGACATTTATCTTGGAAGAATTCTAAATAAATTTTTTCCTGAAAGGAACTTTCAAGGGCTTTCGAAAGGAGGCGTTCGTTAGCTTTCATTCCCCAAGTAAATAGGATTAGACTTAAAAGGAAGGTAATCACAATTTAATTGCTAATCACACACACATAGATCTATATCTATATCAAGATACACACACAGACACAAGCAGCCATATACATATTTATATTTATACTTAATTATTTATAATAGTTACCTATTTTGCTATTAAATATTTAATTAAAAAATAAACAAAATAGTTGTTTTGTTATTTAGTAATTTTTTCTATTTTTTTTACATTTTTAATTAGTTATTTTTTTATTTTGTGATTTTATTATTTTTTTAACTCTCTAAATTTGAATTTGTTAAAAATGTTTACTAATTTTAATTAGGGAGTAACTTTCTCCTTTTTGACTTAGTAAAGTTTACTAAATAAATAGTAATTTCTACTAATTTATTAGTGGAATTAACTAATATAAAGGCAAAAAATTAGTCGCTAATTAAAATTAGTATACATTTTTGCTAATTTAAATTTATTTAATTATTTAGTTATTTTGTTATTTTCTTATTTTAATATTGTTTTATTTAGTTATTTATTTTGTTCTTTATTTAGTCATTTATTTTGTTTTTTATTTAACTTTTAATTTAGTTATTTATTTATTTAGTTATTTGTTTTCTTAGTTTTTTATTTATTTCGTTATTTTGTTGTTTATTTTGTTCTTCAATTAGTTATTTATTTTGTTTTTTATTTAATTACATATTTTCTTATTTATTCATTCAGTTAGCTACTTTTCTACTCAGTTACTAATTTAATGTAAACAAATCTTTTTTTCAAAACAAAATCATATTTTATTTATTTATTTTGTTTATATTGTTCTTTAATTAGTTAATTAGTTTGTTTTTTATTTAGTTACTTATTTCTTTTATATTTAGCTACTTATTTTGTTATTTATTAATTTAGTCAGCTACTTTTCAATTCAGTTACTAATTTAATGTAAACAAATCTTTTTTCAAAAACAAAAAAATGTTTTAGTTCACTTTGAGAAAACAATGTATTTGAATCAAACATAATTATCTTTGTTTTCTATTGAAGCAAAAAAGTTACACTTTAAATTAAATTTTAATTAAAATTTAATTTAATTTAATTATCTTTAAATCGAAATTATTTAATTTCGATTCACTAAATAATAAATTTGATTCAATAAAAATTGTCTTTAATTATTCTATTACAAAAAATATTTAATTCAAACATTTTCTTTTTTGGTTGGCTACTTATTTTTCAATTAAAAAAAATTTGTTCTCAATGTAAGCAAATAAAATGTTGACCTTTCACATTCGATGAAAGAAAAAAACATTTAAAAAATGTAAAAAATAAAAAAATTTAGAAAATTATACACTTTTTAGTATATATAGTCATAATTTGATTAATGAATAAATTTGAATTTAGTAAATAGTGGAAGTGGAAGTAGGAAAGAGGAAAAAAACACATTTTACGCATTTTCTTCCAACTCCACGTCCTAGACCCATTAAAATATAACCTTTCTGCGGATACAAGCAAGGATACTTATAAACTGAAGTTCACTTGTGTGAACCATTTCTTGGCGTCCTGCCGTCGTCATGCTCATTTTTTCACGCATGCGACGGCAAAACGATGCGTCTTGGCGCCGTGCAAGCTCGATACACATGGAAAAGTCAACACTGTCACTACTGTATAAAACGTTCCTTGTATCTCCCTCTTATGTACAGATACGTGTATATCGAACGTTTACATTGCACGTGCTTGCGTTCTTTCCAAGAAGCAGAGGAAAGGGAGACATTATTGATCAAGCTCGCAGTAGTAAAAGTTTTTTTTTCTTTTTTCTTTCTTTCTTTCTTTACTTTTTTTTTAAAGAAAGAGAGACCGGCTGTTGTCCAGGTGTATAAATGATGAAATTTATATTATTTTTGTCCCCATTTTTTTCGTTTTGAATAAATTTCCTCGAAGAGTGCGTCACATAATATGGATTCGCTTTTAAAATAGAATAATTTGAATATTAGAAGAAAATTATTTTCAATTAAAAGAAAAAAACATGTGAAATTAAAAGAAGAAAATGTAGAATTAAAAGATAATTATTTTAAGTAAAAAGAAGAAAAAGTAGAAATAAAAAAAATTATTTTAAGTTAAGGGCATTTGAACGATTATGACGTCACAATTGATGCAAAGCATATATTTTAATGCTGTGACGTCATAAAGGTTCAAATGCCCTTAACAGAAGAAAATGTAGAATTAAAAGAAAATTATTTTCAATTAAAAGAAAATTATTTAGAATTAAAAGAAGAAAATGGAGAATTAAAAGAAAATTATTTCAAGTTAAAAGAAGAAAATGTAGAATTAAATTAAAATTATTTCGAATAAAAAGAAGAAAATGTCGAATTAAAAGGAAATTATTTTAAGTTCAACGAAAAACATTTCGAATTAAAAGAAAATAAATGCAGCAAGAAAAGTAAAGAAAAAAAAGAAAAAAAAAGGGTAGAATTAAAAGAAAATTATTGTAAATTAAAAGAAGAAAGTGTGGAATTAAAAGAAAATTATTTTCAATTGAAAGAAGAAAATGTATAATTAAAAGAAAATTATTTTAAGTTAAAAGAAAATGTAGAATTAAAAGATGAAATGTAGAATTAAAGAAAATAATTTTTAATTAAACGAATAAAATGTAGAATTAAAAGACAATTATTGTAAATTAAAAGAAGAAAGTGTGAAATTAAAAGAAAATTATTTTCAATTGAAAGAAGAAAATGTAGAATTAAAAGAAAATTATTTTCAATTAAAAGAAAATTATTTAGAATTAAAAGAAGAAAATGGAGAATTAAAAGAAAATTATTTCAAGTTAAAAGAAGAAAATGTAGAATTAAATTAAAATTATTTCGAATAAAAAGAAGAAAATGTCGAATTAAAAGGAAATTATTTGAAGTTAAACGAAAAACATTTCGAATTAAAAGAAAATAATTTCAGCAAGAAAAGTAAAGAAAAAAAAGATAAAAAAAGTGTAGAATTAAAAGAAAATTATTGTAAATTAAAAGAAGAAAGTGTGAAATTAAAAGAAAATTATTTTCAATTGAAAGAAGAAAATGTATAATTAAAAGAAAATTATTTTAAGTTAAAAGAAAATGTAGAATTAAAAGATGAAATGTAGAATTAAAGAAAATAATTTTTAATTAAACGAATAAAATGTAGAATTAAAAGAAAATTATTGTAAATTAAACGAAGAAAGTGTGGAATTAAAAGTAAATTATTTTCAATTGAAAGAAGAAAATGTAGAATTAAAAGAAAATTATTTTAAGTTAAAAGAAAATGTAGAATTAAAAGAAAATTATTTCAAGTTAAAAGAAGAAAATGTAGAATTAAATTAAAATTATTTCGAATAAAAAGAAGAAAATGTCGAATTAAAAAGAAATTATTTTAAGTTCAACGAAATAAACATTTCGAATTAAAAGAAAATAAATGCAGCAAGAAAAGTAAAGAAAAAAAAGAAAAAAAAGGGTAGAATTAAAAGAAAATTATTGTAAATTAAAAGAAGAAAGTGTGGAATTAAAAGAAAATTATTTTCAATTGAAAGAAGAAAATGTAGAATTAAAAGAAAATTATTTTAAGTTAAAAGAAACACATTTCGAATTAAAAGAAAATAATTTCAGCAAGAAAAGTAAAGAAAAAAAACATAAAAAAGTGTAGATTTGAAAGAAAATTATTGTAAATTAAAAGAAGAAAATGTAAAATTTAAAGAAAAAATTTAGAATTAAAGAAAATAATTTTTAATTAAACGAATAAAATGTAGAATTAAAAGAAAATATTTTTTCATTAAAGGAATAAAATGTAGAATCAAATAAAAATTATTTTTAATTAAAAGAAGTAAATGTAGAATGAAAAGAAAATTATTTTCAATTGAAAGAAGAAAATGCAGAATTAAAAGAAAAAAATGTAGAATTAAAGGAAAATTATTTTGAGTTAAAAAAAATTGCAGAATTAATAGAAAATCATTTTTAATTAAAAGAAAAAAATTTGGAATTAAAAGAAAATTATTTAAGCGAAGAAAAGTAGAGGGGAAAAAATATATAAATTTACAATAAAATAAAAATGTTCCAAGCTCTCAAGAAAGATTTCCAAGAAGCAAACCAGTTAAAGGTTATTTTTGTCCTACATTTCTCTTCATTAAAATTTCCTTTTTAATTATGTAAATTCGAAACCAGTTTTTATTGAATATTTCGAAGGTAACGAAGTCTTGACAATCAATAATTTCTGATAGTAATTAATTATCCTCCTGTATTTTTACTCCAAAAATTCTAAACATAACCTAGAAATGAAGAATTCTTCTCTTTTTCGTGGAAGTGCCTCGTAAATATAAAATTGAAACAAATTCATTTTTTGCCCCAAAAAACTGTGATTGTATCAATTACTGCGAGAGGTCAGTTCAAAGACTTTATTGTATTAAAAAAATTCACACTTTTAAAGAAAAAGACAATTTTTTCTTTTATAAATGTAGCATTTTCCGTGTGAAAAAAAAATTTGATACCAAAATTTAGAAAAAATTTTTACTTGCTCCACATTTTGGTATCAAATTAATACATTTCAGTATCAATTTGATACTTTTGAAAAAATTGTGTTAAACGAATAGAACTTAAAATTCATTAAAGTACTAAAATATAATAATATTAAATTAAATTGTTAAATTATTAAATTATTAAACTAAAATTCGTTTAAAACTTTTTTAAAAAACTAGATAAATTTTTCTAAAAAAAACTATTCTAGAAACATTCTGGAAAAATTCTAGAAACATGGAGTATTTAAAAAACAAATTTAAATAATTAAAAAGCATATCAAAAGTGTCTACTATACTGCGACAAAAATAAAAAAAAATGTTTTTAGTTACACATTAAACTTTAAGGTATTAAAAAAGCTTTGCAGCTTAAAAATTACACTAAATAAGCATGAAAATAATAATTCATTTTTGAATTCAATTTCGAAATACTCTAAAGAACGAGAATATTTATCTCTAAATCGAAAACAAAATTAATTTTGCAAACTGTATTTTGCAAAAGAATCCTTTTTGGGAGGATTATTGTAATTCTTGGAAGGATTAAAGTGTTACGGTTTATTTTATTCCACTTTGGTGTTAAAATAATCCCCTATAATTTTCTGAGAAGTTATTTCGCTCGCTGTAATGGAGGCATATTCAAGTTTTAATTACTGTGGATTATTAGAATATTTACAAAAGTAAAATAATCAAAGTAATTATGGTTTAATTATAAAAAATTTGTATAGAAAAATATTTTAAATATTCTTTAAATACTATTTAATAAATTGTTAATAATTTTAAAAGATTTTGTAAATATATTAAATATTTTTTTAAATTTAATAAATTGTTAATAACTTGAAAATATTTTGTAAATACTTTGTTTTTTTAAAGTAATAAATAATTAAACTTTTTTCGCAAAAAGCGCAGTAATTGAAGCATTCGCAGTAATTCATACACATTTTGTCTATATTTTGCCAAAAAAAAAATTAATTTTAGTGGGGAAAAAAATATTTTCGAACTTCTGAGAAGTTGAATTTTAATGACAAGAGTATAACTATATTTCGCTGGTCATAAACAAGTCGTGATAAAATGGACAGTAAAAATCTTAAAGTGGGGCAATTTACTTTAATTTTCATGCGAATCGATAAAAGAAGTATATAGAGTACGTTCCAGATTTTCCACATTCGAAATATCAAAATTCTTTTCATTTACATTTTTTTTTCTTTCTTTTTCTTCATTTTCAATTTTTTCTTTTTCGTTTTCCTTTTTTTTCAACGATCATTATATAATTCAATTTATATTAAATTCGATCTTTACAAATTTTTATTTTTCGATTTCTTTTTTTTACAAGAATCATTATATAATTTAATTTATATTAAATTTATTCTTTACAAATAAAATTAAAGTCAATAAAGATAAATAAAATTTAATTCAATTTATGTTACATTCTGATCCTTATAAATTTTTATTTTTCGTTTTCTTTTTTTTTCAACGACCATTATATAATTCAATTTATATTAAATCTATTCTTTACAAATAAAATTAAAGTCAACAAAGGTGAATATAATTTAATTGACTCAAATAAAAATTATTTGATTTAAGTAATTTAATTGTTGATTGTTAATTGTCAATTTAATTGTTAATTTAATTTTAATTGTCAATTTAATTGTTAATTTAATTGTTAATTGTAAATTTAATTGTTAACTTAATTTTAATTGTTAATTGCACTGTTAATTATTAAATTAATTTTAATTCTTAACAGTCAAGTAATTCGGTTATTTGAATGAAATAATTTTTTCTAGTCTATTACCGAAAAAAAAAATTAAAAAAGGTAATTTTTTTCATGCTTCTTACTGAAAGAATAAAATAAATAAGATAAAAATTTTTTTTTTTGTTAACTAATGCGGCAGAGTTGGAAGATTTTTGAAAAAAGATAAAGACATTTTTGTTAGAGAGATAGATAATTACTCATATAGTACAATGAAGCCAGAGACTTCATTTGTGAACACGTGTCGACATAAAAGACATCTGAGTATAACTGAACAACAATGAGTCTTTTGATGAACGAGTTCGTGTGTGGTCCTATATTTTATATGTATGGGGGGTGCAAAAAAGGAGCTAAAAATGTGGTTTGTGACAGATTATTATTCCCTAACAGCAAAAAGAATAAAAAATGAAAAAAAAACAAAAAAAATAAGAAAAAAAACAAAAAAAAACAAAAAAAGTAAAAAAAACAAAAAAAAAACAAAAAAAACAAGAATAAAACAAAAAAAGAAAAAAAACAAGAAAAAATGAAAAATAACAAAAAGAAAATGAATAGAACAGCTTCTCATTAAAAAAACAGAAAGACTCGACCCATATTTTCAGATAGACACTTTTTTATAACATTTCATTTGAGACGTGTTATCTTAATTCTCAACTTTCTTTTATAACATTTTTCTATATTAAAGTGCGTTTGATCTTGTCAAAGAAATTCGCTAAGCAGAAATAAAAAATTCTATTTTTCCTTTTTTATAACATTTTTCCTTTTCCGTTTTTATAAAATTTTTCTTTTTCCTTTTTTATAAATTGGAAAAAAAAAATTTTTCACTATTTTACATTCAATTTTCATTTTTATTTAAATTGTTTACACGAATTTAGCCATTCATTGAAAATAAATTTTTCTTTATAAAAGAAAAAAGATTTTTGATTAAAAAGATTGATTTAAAAAAAAAATTTCCGATTCAAAGAAGATTTATGAATTCTAAAAAGATTTTTTAGCTCAAAGAAGACTTTTTTATTCACAGAAGGATTCTTGGCAAAGAAAATTTTTTTTCTATATTTCTTAAGGCTAAAATTTCCAGTCTAAAAATATTTTTTTTATAAGAAAAATTTCAACCTGAAAATATTTTATGACCATTATTTTTAATATTATCGGCAAAAATAATTTTTTTAAAGCTAATCATAATTAGTTTAACAAAAATAATATTTTACGAAACAATAAGAATTATATATTTGGCATTATTCCAAATTTAATTTCCCCCGCGGTTTATTTTCACTCCGAAATGACCAAAAGACAAATAAATTTCCATTTTAATAAAAAAAAAAATAAAAAAAAATTAGAGAAAATTTAAACTTTACAACATTTATTTTTTTTCGAATTTTAATAAATATGCTAAACAAATAAATTTCCATTTATGGGTATTATAAAAACTTTTTTAACTTTACAATATTTTTTTATTTTAATAAATACCGAAAATGTGGAATCAATTTCCATTTGTGATATTAAAAAAAAAGTAATATAAAATTCAATCATTAGAAACATTTTTAGTATTTAATAAAAATAATGTGCGTTGCTTTTTTCATTATTTAGAAAAAAATAATGTGTTTTGTTTAATTATTTTAAAAAAATGTTTTTCAATATTTAAATAAAAACATTTTTTTAATATTTAAATAAAAAAAATTGTTTTTTAAGTGTGCGGTTTTTTAATTCTTCATAAAAAAAAAATGTCGCATGAATTTGTGTGAATGTTCATCATGTAAATTTAAGTTGTAAACTGTAATATGAGTGAAAAAGAGAAATGAAAGATTTGAACGAATTTATATTAAATTGATGATGAAGCGTGATGTGGTAATTTGAAAATTTACTACTAATCGTTACAGAAACAGCATAATCAAATCCATCGCAGTGCATCCTGTAACGCCGATAACAGGGCAAATTCATATTTTTCAAAACTCATACTTTACCCCCGTCAAAGAAAAAAAAAAAAAATTCTGCTAACAATTAAAAAAAAAATTTACCCCCCTCCCAATTATTTTCAAATACGGAAAATAATTTCTTTCACAGAAGTAAAGAAAGTAATTTTAGTTTTAGATAATTTTCCTTTTCATTCTCTTTTTTACTCTTTTTTTTGTTTTTTAACACTTTTTTGTTCTTTTACTCTTTTTAGGATTCATTTTCATTTTTTCTTTTACATTCCTTTTCCCTTTTTTTTGCATGATAATTACAAAATTAAAAATTTTAAATTAATGATAATTTAAAAAAAAATAATACAAACAAAATTTTTTAAAAACAATACAATAGAAAATGGAGGAAGATCAATAATAAGAGACTTAATTGAAGAAAACTAAAAGAGAAAAAAATAAAAGACAATTCCAATTAAAAAGAAATGTCAAATGAGTAAGTTTTAAATTTCTATTTTTCGAATGTTTGAAAAATTAATAAATTTTAACTTTTGAATATATGAAATATTAACTGGAGAGGAGTAAAAAATCATTTGGAATATAAATACAGAGAAAAAGAATAAATGGAATATTAATGCGGGGAAAAAGAATAAATGGAATATTAATAAACAGAAATAAAAAATAAATATTTAAATTCATATAGAAAAATAATGAATTAGTAGAATATAAATAGAGAAAAAAATTGCACAAAATATAAAAAGAAATATAAAAATAAAAATAAAAATAAAAATAAAATAGAAATAAAATAGAAATAAAATAAAAAGAAATTAAAATTAAATTTTGTTATTAATTAAAAATTACAGTAAAATAAAATAAAATTTTGTTCTCTTTTATGAAATAAGTTTTTCTTAAACAATAATAATAATAATAATATTTCTGTTTGAAATCGAATTGCAAAATATGAATATTTCAAAATATCATTTAAATACTAACGAACAAAGTCAGAAATATTAATCAATGTTTCAATATTCTATTGCATTTGGCAGTTTCTAAATTAAGTCTCACTTAAAATGTTTTAGTGGCACTTGATGGATACGTGCAGTTCTAAATTAACATTCTAGTAAATAAGCGAACAAAATTCAAACTCACTTTTTGCACAGTTTAATTTTAAATATTAAAAATAATATAATCGAGATTCTATTTCTCACCTTTATTAATAGTCGCATATCATAAAAATCGATCATCATCTGCAAAAAAAAAATTTATTAATATACAAGTGGAAATTTCAAAATAAAATTAGAAAAAAAGAAAAATTGAACAATTTTCCTAATTTCTTAACTATTATTTCTTTCTTAAAATAAAATTCAAAAATATTAAAAATAAAATAAAAACAAAATCTCAAGTTTTCCAGTAAATTATCGCACGTGAACCTTCAGCCACTTTTGTTTAGAGAGAGAGAAAAAAACCATTCACCAAATAATGATGGTGTGAAATATATTTTTTTTCCTAAATAAAAAAAAAGATATTAAAGAATGTTTCTGACAGATAAAGAGTAATGTGGAAGAATATTCTTTTTTTTACGCTCCATTTGACCTGTTTGTATATAAGAAAAAAAAAGCGAGTGGATAAAAGATGTTCTTCTCCACTTGACATATTGTCAAAAATCAGTGAATAAGAATCGATAAAAAATGATTCTTTTATAATACACCTTTTCTTTTTTTTTTAGTTATTCTCTTCTTTAAACGTGAACAAAAATTCCTATTCTCTTATTTTAATTTTAAATTTCTTAATACTCGTTCCTTTTAAAAAATCATCTACACAAGTTTCAATAAATTCAAGGCACGATTTCTCATCACGATGGAAACTTGATTTTAATATTCAAGAAATATTATAACTTAATTTTTAATATTCATTTTTCACTTCCTTTTTTTCTTTCTTTATAATCAAATAATAAAAAAAAAATTCATATTTCACGGAGAAAAAAAATTGTATTGCATTAAAATATAAGACGTGACGTCTTCTTTTCCTTTTTTTATATATCAAATGGCGTTGCATTCTTTGTATTTTAATATACACGACAATTTTTTCTGTTCAGGGGAAATTTAATAAACAAAAATTGGAAATCATGGTTTATTAGATTTTTTCCTAATACTTTTTTTTCTGATTTTTATTTACTTTTATTTCATTCTTTAGTTATTTCTGTTTATATTTATTTCCATTCATTAATATTTACTTTTTTTTGTTAATAAAAAAAATAGTTTTATTTATTAATATTTATTTTTGATTATTTATATTTATTTTTATTTATATATAATTATCATTTAGTTATATTTACTTTTTTATTAATGTTATTCTTTATGTAATTAAGCCTCAAAATTTGTATTCAATTATTTTTTTTTTATTTAATTTTTATTCAATACCAATATCAATTCAAAATCGAAATCAAAATAAAATAGAACTAGAAAACAAATGGAAATTTTGCAATTTCAATAACAAAATTGAAAGCGTGCCAATTTATTGACTTTCCTATATATATATATATACATGTGATAGAGAAAGCTTGAAATTCTTTACATTCGTAAAAAGGAATTCCACCTCTTATAAATTCTAGTGTGTGGCTATTCAGAAAAATTCAATTTCAAATACCTGACCATTCATTTCATTTCGAATTCCTCCAACTGCAGTTCTAAAATATCTGAGTTTTGAAAAATAATTTAAAAATAAAAAATAATTAAAGCAACGAAAAAAAAACAGAAAACGAAAGAAATATAAAAGAAAATCATTTAGAAAAAAAAATAATTTAGAAGGAAATCGTTAAAGAATATTTTTAAAAAAAAAGTAAGAAAGAATAAAAAGAATAAAAAATTAAAAAAGTGAAAATTAAAGAGATATAAAAAAGCAAAAAAATTAAAAGAAAATAAAAAAGAAAATAAAAAAGAAAATAAGAAAGAAAAGAAAAAGGAAAAGAAAATTAAAGTTAAAAAAATAAAAAGAAATAACTTGTAGAAAATTAATATATTTATATAATTAAATTAATTACTAAAAGGTCATTATAATTTTCTAAATCATAAAAGTTTGTTCTCTAAATCTGAATTAGTTAAAGTTTAGAACTTAAAAAGAAATATTTTTTTTATTGAATATTTAAAATGCAATAAAGTTTTGAATATAAGAGCGAATCAACTCTGTAGAAAGAGACAGGTAGTGCTCTACCGTCCCCTCTTCTTTCCTTGTCTAATAACGCCTGCGCAGTAACTCAACACTTGACGTTCACATAAAACTACTTTTTTCATATCGATTTTTCGTATTTTTTATTTTATTATTATTATTATTATTATTATTATTATTATTATTATTATTATTATTACTACTATTATTATTATTATTAATATTATTATTATACTATTATTATTTTTATTATTGTTATGTTATATTATTATTTTAATATATTATAGTTTCTTTTATTATATTATTTGGTTTATTAAACGTCAGCACTTATACTGAGGCCTCTTTAAATTGATGATTTATTAATTTATTGTTTTACTTATATTTACATATTTATTTTTTATTATTTATTTTATTATTTTTATTGTTTATTTGTTTATTTATATTAATTTATATTCATTTACCTTTATTTATATTTATTTATCTGTATTTATATTCATTTATCTTTATTTATATGTATTTATATTTATTTATCTTTATTTATATTTATTTATCTTCATTTATATTTATTTATCTTTATTTATATTTATTTATCTTTATTTATATTCATTTATCTTTATTTATATTTATTTATATATTTTTATTTATTGTTTTATTCATCTATTCGGTTTTTAATTACATTTACAAAAACGTCCATTATCGCGCATGCGTCATTAGCCAAGGAAAGAAGAGGGGACGTTAGAGACCACTTTTCTCTCTCTCTCTTCCGAGTTGACGCAGCAAAGATCGCTTAAACCTTTAACTGATTTAGATTCAGAGAGATAATTAAATAATTTTATTAGCTTTTGTATGAAAGAATAAGAATGCCAAAACATAGCAAGGGCAGATAATTAGAAAAAAAACCCCTCCCCCCTCAGATTAGAAATACACTGAGAAGACTGTGTTTCCGGTGTTGCAGGATGCACGCGGTGGGATTGCATTCGGCCTTGGCCATCAAGCGTCAACGAAAGCGTCGGGACGAGCAGCGTCGCGCTCGAGAACGTCGTTTCAGCATTCAATCAGGCGAAAGTGGTTTAACATCGCCAAGAGCGTCAACCGGCTCCTTAGATCATCATCCAAGACATCAGAAAATCGCCAATTCACATCGCGTCGCCGGACAAAGTATGGTCGACTCAAAAGTCGTCACATCAATTGGAATGCTTCACATTGGCGTTGTATTCGTCGTCCTCGGTGCATTCCTCCTCGCCAGTGGACTCCTACCCAGCGATCTCTCATCCTGGGGGACAAAAACCACCGGCAACTGGTGGAATGAACTCGTCGCCACCGGTCTCTTTGCCGTCTTCATTGGCATCTTCCTCATTATTCTAAATCGCGTCATTGCCCGACGCGAGGAGACCGATCTCGAGGAATACGTCCAACGACAATTGACCCGTTCACGGTCCGGTCATCGTCTCGAGAGGGACATTGAAACCGGTGGCCTCACCACGCGGCACGCACGTCGCGCCAAACAAATGCGAAGCACCACCTCATCGGGCTCCATACAAACCCCAGACGACGACAAGAGTTCCATGTCATTGCCCAGGAGTCCTCCACCGGCATATTCACCCACATCGCCATCAGTCTCGAATGGCGATCATCAAATACCCATTCAGTCGAATTTATTTCTCGAACAAATCACCGAGGAGGAGGCGATCAGCGATCGTTTCGAGACGTCGACGACAAATAGTATCAGTCCTGGCTCTCCCAGCGAAACAAGGGAGCTCATTCAGGCGAATTCAAAACACTGCAGGCAGAATGGCACTCACAATCCGCAGCGTCAGTCTACCGAACGCCTCCCACTCTATGTACACGTCTCGAGAATTTAAATCGAAAGTACATACATTTCCGTTTTTTTTTTTGGTGTATAGCTCTACAACGAATGTCTTCAAGTGTCACTTTCAGCGCTATACTTTAGACAATTAAAAGAAAATCCGTAGCTGCAAGAACCAGACGCTGATACCACTTTGGTTCATCCTCTGGATCATCCTTTGGTTCATCCTCTGGATCATCCTTTGGATCATCCTCTGGTTCATCCTTTGGATCATCCTCTGGTTCATCCTATGGTTTATCCTCTGGATCATCCTTTGGTTCATCCTCTGGTTTATTCTTTGGATCATCCTCTGGTTCATCCTCTGGATCATCTTTTGTTTCATCCTCTGGTTCCTGCAACAATCGTCTACAAAATACCGTATAAAATTCTATACAATAGGTGTACAATTAAATACACAAAACTATGTATAATTACGTACATTTCTCTCTCTATCTCTCTATCTCTCGATGCTGCATTATCACTAAAAATAATGTTCTAAGGATAAGCAGGCTGAAGCTAGCAGTCGTACTCAACACCAATTTTTAGACATCAATCATCCCCAGTAGCACCGAAACATTCCTAAAAATTTATTAAATATTTCCTTGCAATATTAAAAGATGTACTTCGATGATGACCAGAAACAATTGTAGTGGAAAATGTTCGGCATATTCAACTGAAAAGTTTAGTAAAAATTGTGTACAAACATTTGATTTCACCAACAACGATTCAAAATTAATCAATCATTAAATCCTTAACTGATCAATCATTAGCGGTTCAACTGACATTAATCATTAATTTTTTATCGAAATGGGTAAAACTGGATCTAAATCTACAATCAACGAGTCATAAGCTGATACACTGGCTTTAATGATCAATTAACTTTTAATTCCCTTTGGTGGAATTGGCCCTCAAAGCCAGGTCCCTCCAAAAAAACGTGTTTTTTGTCAAACAAATTTTATTTATGTTGCAAAAAAATATTTATAAATCAAATTTTTCTTGGGTTCGAACTTCGAAGACACATGAAAATACTAATTCAAAACAATTTTTGTTAAATGGCTGCTGAAACAAATCCCTTTTGTTGGTGGGTACCACGATAAATCAACAACGAATCATCTGAAAGCAAAAATCAAAACGGTTTCAAAAATCATAATGGCTAAAAATCCAACAAATTTTAAAAATCGAAACGGTTTCTTATTCTATATGACATTGGCTATGGTTGGTACAACAAAGCATTTACATTGTTACTTAAAAAAGTCATAAACAATTAAAAAGTCCGTCATTTTTTGTTGTTAAAATGTTTCATTGTCGTACCGACCACAGTCAAAGTGATACAGAATAAGAAACCGTTTCGATTTTTGCTTCCAGATGGATTCTAAAATTAACGATTAAAAGTTCATGAATGATTAAATCCTCAATTGAGAAATCAATAGCCATTACATTGGCTTTAATCATTAATTAACGATAATGATGTAACATTATTACTAAATTTAATAAAATGCCAAAAAAGTACAGTTGACGCCTAAAAATTGTTCCCAAATACGATTGCTACCTCCAACCTGTCTTCTAAGACAAAAAAATAAGACAAAAAACTACTCCTATTAATGTGAGAAAAAAAATCTTAATGTCGCAAAAAAATATCGAGAGGCAAAACTGCCATAATGTTTACTAAAAAAAAAACTTTGTCTAAGCTCTGTATATTCAGAAAAAAATGGATATGTCTCATCACTATTGTGATAAATAGAGATATGAAAAAAAAAATTATGAGAATTATTATATCGCAGAGAGACGATTTGTTTCCGAGTTTGACAATGAAAGGATTTTGAGTTTGATCGTAAAAGGCTGAATATTTCGTCCAATTAGGGGCTTTTGGGATTAAGGTTATTGAGGGCGATGAATAGGGTATTATAAGTGATAAAAGATTATAGACTTTTATTCCGTTTTAAGAACAGTAAAAGAAGTTTTTTATGAATAGGCTCTTGATTCCTTCTTTTTTTTTATTTCTTTTTTTTCCACCAAACAATACCGGTGAAGAATTCAATTAATTTTTGATCGAGGATTTTTATTTCGTCGTTGGGTGCTTGGAGAGAAAAAAAAATTTATGGAATTGTATTAGTCATTGCTATCGTTTAAAAATAAACGTTTAGCTACCAATTTTCAGAAAATATTTAACTCGTTTATCATTTAAAACAAATTATTTAAATACAAT
The DNA here is from genome assembly GCA_032872475.1 of Leptopilina myrica (nomen nudum). Taxonomy (NCBI): domain Eukaryota; kingdom Metazoa; phylum Arthropoda; class Insecta; order Hymenoptera; family Figitidae; genus Leptopilina; species Leptopilina myrica (nomen nudum). The sequence continues at coordinate 4,023,013 of CM065459.1, forward strand.
TTAGAAAAAATTCTTTTAGCTACCATTTTTGGAAACAATCATTTAACTATAATTTTAAAACAATCATTTAGCTACCATTTTTGAAAACAATCATTCCAGCTACCATTTTGAAACAATCATTCCAGCTATAATTTAAAAAAAAATCATTCCAGCTATTAATTTCCAAACAATTTGTTTAATTAGTAAATTTTTTACTCACTTTCCGTGTTCAGCAGAGAAACGCCGAATAGCGGACTTTAAAAAAAAGGAAATAATAATAAAAAATAAAGTGAATTAACGGCAAGTTTGGAATGATTCCTGCTCATGGTGAATCTATTCTATATTCACAAATGTTTTAAATGAATGATAATTAATAAAATGATTTTTGTTGAAATAACTGACTAAAAAGTGGGAGAATTTATTAAATAATACTAGCAATTGATTGGAGTTTTTAAAAATAAAATAATTCAACTATAAAGGAAATTAATACCCTCATATCTATGGTACTGACGAGTTGCCTCCTAAGCCACGCCCCTTTGGAGAGGGGGAACTGCGCGCGCAGAAATTTCTCGTCTCTAGGCGAGATCGTCACTTTTAGAATTCGACGCTAACAGAAGAATCGTTATATTCGGTTCACTTTCCGTTTTTTATTATTAAGGAAAATATTCTTTTGAATTAATTTATACATTCTTTGTCAATTTAACTCACTCTGACGCATTTGTTTTCTATTTAAAATTATTTAATTTAATGTAATAATTATTTTTATTTATTTTTTAATATATTTATATTTATTTATTTGTATTTTTATACTTATTTATTTATTTATTTATATACTTATTTATATATTTATTTATATACTTATTTATATATTTATTTATATATTTATTTATATATTTATTATTATACAAACGGGTCAAGAGGGAAAAGAACGTTCAGAACTTATTAAATAATTATTATTCAATTTAATATTTGAATTGAAATATTGTTAAACAAATATTGTTAAAGGGCCTGTCCCGCATATTTCCTAAATAAAAAAAATTACTGAATATTTATTAAATAATATTAAAAAATTATTATTAACGTCACTAAAGTTTTGAACGGATTTTTCGATAAAAAAGCTTGCAGTAATAATTTAGAGAAAGAATTTTTTTTTAAACAAAAACAATACAATACGCAAGTTCGAGAATTACTCTAATGTAATAATTAGTGTACGTATCATAAACTAGTTGCCTTCTCTTTATTCTGTAATTTGAATCTACTCTCTTAAGATTAATAATGTATTATAGGAAATCTAATACAAATTGAAATTTGTGCCTTGCCGTTAATTAACCATTATTAAAAGCAACGTGAAAATGTTTTAGATATGTGCCTGATTTATTAAAATTCAACAAAAACCGGGAAATTAGCCGCGATGCATTTTAAATTATAAACAACAAAAAAAGAAAAAAGAAATGAAAAATTATTTATTAAAAAATAATTAAAATACGCGAGACGATATTCGGCGCTTTTCCTTCTTTAAATGTTAAACATTTTGTTTATACACTCGATTTTTAATTAATAAACTAATTTCAATTTTGTTTATAACTAGTTTACTTTTAACAATTTTTTTTATTGGAAATGTTTTTATAAATAAATTATTAATAGAAATTTTGTTACTCAAGAATTTTTCAAGGTAAAAACTTTTTTCAATTAAAAATGTTTTTTATTTTCTAATTTTTTTAATAAGAAATGCTTCCGATAAAAACTTTTTGAAATAAGAAATGTATTTAGTAAAATTCGTTAACAATAATAAATATTTTTATTGCAACTTTTTTAAAATAAAAAATGTTTTATTTAAACTTTTTTAAAATAAAAATGTTTTATTTAAACTTTTTTAAAATAAAAATGTTTTTATTAAAACTTTTTTAAAATAAAAAAATGTTTTTAGTAAAAATCTTCTTTAATAAAAAATGTTTTTAGTAAAATTCGTTATAAAAAAAATATTTATAGTGAAACTTTTTTAAAATAAGAAATGTTTTTAGTAAAAATCTTTTTTTTTTAAATGTTTTGGAAACAATTTTGTAAACATTTTCGAAAATAAATGTTTCCAGTAAAAAACTTTTCAAATGAGAATTGTTTTCAGTAAAAAACTTTTTAAATGAAAAATGTTTTTAATAAAAAACCTTTTTTTGTAAAAATCGTCATAAATAAAAAATGTCTTTAGTAACAAAGTTTCTAAATGAAAAATCGTTTTAGTAAAACATTTCTTAACTAAAAAAAAATTCTTTAGCAACAACTCTTCTAAATGAAAAATCTTTTTATAAAACACTTTCTAAATAAAAAACTTAAACATTTTTTAAATAAAAAAAAAATTCTTTAGCAACAACTCTCCTGAATAAAAAATGTTTTTTTAGCAAAACTTTTTTTTCAAATTAAAAAAAGCTTTTAAATAAAAACTATCAATAAAACTAAAACAAAATGTTCTCCCTTTATTTCTCTCTTCGAGTTTCAATAAATTTTATTCATAGAACGTAATATTAAAATGTCTCTCCCTGTTATTTGTATAATATCCAGGTGTATAACTGAACGTTGCAAAAAAAAAGTTTCCCCAACAGAGACCTTTTTTTTTAAGTTTATGACGAGTTTTGTAATGAAAAAAAAAACTTCTAGCCTGTAATTTGATGAAAGTTATATATATATATATACATATATTTATAAAGTGATGGAAAAAGATATTCTTAAAGCTTTAAATTTGCATGTTGAACGAAGAAATTATGCTTATTTACTCTCCACGATGGATGTTTTTACGCGAGATAGAAATGAGAGGAAATAAAAAAAGAAAAAAAAATTGGAAGAGAAAATTCTTTTATAGGAACTGATATAGGAGTAATATCGAAAAATAAATCGCGTTTTGCTTCAATGCTGTTATGAGATAGTGAAGCAATCGTGTACACTGTAACGAGAGGCAATCAAGGACCAAGACTAATTAGTTTCTCAACGATGATTGAATGATAGTTTACAAAATTCAAAGATGAGTTAAAGCAAAGAATCGTATCTCGAGGGCCATTTCCAGTTTATATAGAAAAAAAAATAATTCAATAAACTACAGTGTTTAAGAATGTTTCTTACTTTTTAAAACAGTGTGTCAATTTGATGAGAATTTCATTTTATTACTTTTGATTAATTATTAATTAAGCCAGTATTTAACCGAACGATATTTTTTAATGACTAATTGTAATTATTAACTTCTATACAAGTTTCTATAAAAATAATAAATTAATTAATTAATAATAAATTAATAATAAATTAATAATTAAAATAATTATATTTTTAACTTTAGTACTTACGTAATATTTAATATATTAATAATATTTAATATTAAATATTTAATATTTAATTTTTAGTTTTTAATTTTCAAATTTTTAATTGTATTTTTTAATTTAAAATTTTTAATTTAAAACTTTTAATTTAGACCTTATAATAATAAATATTATAATAAATTAAATAAGCAATAAATTTTAATCACTTTGATAATCATTCACTTTTTGAAAATTCAAAAATTACAAATTTTCTATAGGTTTCCATCAAAAATTTTACATTCGCTTTGTTTAGAATTTTGCATAGAAAGTAAAAAATTCATTCACACACTGTTTTATAAAAGTCACTTGACTAAAAGTATTAGAATGTCTCAAATCTGTTTGCTAATTTGAAAGAAAAATTAATATTTATAACATCTAACTTTTTTATTACTTAATAAATAAATTTTTCTAATTATTTACTAAATACATATTTTTTCTTATTTATTAAATAATTTTTTTTCATTAATTTGTCAAATAATTTCTTTTCATTATTGAATAAATATTTTTTTTTTTCATTAATTTATCAAATAATTTCTATTTATTATTGAATAAATATTTTTTTTTCATTAATTTATCAAATAATTTCTTTTTATTATTGAATAAATAATTTTTTTCCATTAATTTATCAAATAATTTTTTTTTATTATTGAATAAATAATTTTTTTTCATTCATTTATCAAACATTTTCTTTTTATTATTGAATAAATACATTTTTTTTTTAATTATTTATTAAACAAATTTTTTTTGTTATTTGTTAAACAATTCTTGTTTTTATTATTTAATAAACAAATTATTCGTTTTCTTGTGACAAGAGCCGAAAATAAAAAAAAAAATCTGTGATAAATTAAAGAGTATTAGAGAATCTAATTTGTTGGAATTAAAACTAGTCTTAGGTTTTTAACTACTCACGAACCTAACAAATAGTTTTAATGAAACTGTTTTTTTTTGTTTGGATAAAAAAAGTCGATTCGAAAAAATTGACTTCTACAGTGAGACATTCTAATTTTCATCATCAAAAAAATTAAATAAAAAAAAATACATTCCATATGATGTATATATTATTTAAAAATTATGATACTAAAAAAATAAGAATCTTTCCAGCATAAGCATTTTAGTATTATATTCCAAAAATTCGCGATTATACATTTAATAAACTATAATACAGTATTTAAGGGAAAATATTTGCCAAAACCAATACGAATCGCTTCCTTCATTAAAATTTAATTAATTTTGACAAAAGTCAATTTTTTCTGGTAATTTAAAAAATTTCTTTTATTTTATTCATTTTTTTAGTATTTTAAAAAATGTATTTTTTAGTATTTTGAAACTTTATTATATTTGTTTTTTTAGTTATTAGAAAATTTATTTTATTTTATTCATTTTTTTAGTATTTAAATTTTTTTCAATTTTATTCATTATTTTTCGTAATTTGAAAAAATGTTTTCAATTTTTCTTGATCGTTAATAATACACGAATATCAGGTTCGAATTTCATTTTAATTTGTCTTCCATCCCACCTTATAAAATAAATCAAAGTACGATTAAATTTAATCGTAAGGGACATTCGACGTATTAATATATATATATGGCACAATAATTTTTCGCTTCACTAGAAACATATTTCAGGGTTCGAAAATGTATCATGAAACTGTAAAATATTCACAATAGTCTAAATATTCTTGTACGTATTTATCACTTTTAGGTATTAACTAAAAAAAAAATATCCCTTCTTATAAAGGAGGCATGGTCGAACCATGAATTACAAAAAAATATTGTAATAATAATTATTTTAAATTTTCCTCGATTTTTCACTTTAAAAAAAAAAAGAAATTTACCTCTACTCGCGCAAATATCTATTTCTTCAAATCGTTTAAAATCGATATCACATTTTTTATCATTTAATTTTAATTTATAGTTTAAAAAATAATTAGGAAAAAAACTCAAAAAAAAATAAATAAAAATAATCTACATTTCGAATATTGTATGACAATGGAAAAAAATGTATAACAATGGAAAAGAATTAGAAACAAATGTAAAAGAATGTATAACAATTTTAGAAAAAAGATAGTAATAAAAAGAATGTTGTATATCAATGAAAAAAATGTTGCACATCAAAAATGTTGTATATCAATGAGAAAAATGTTGAACAATGAAAAAAAATTGTATAACAATACAAAAATTGTAAAACAATATAAAAAATTGTAAAAGAATACAAAAAATTGTAAAAGAATACAAAAAATTGTAAAAGAATACAAAAAGTTGTAAAAGAATACAAAAAGTTGTAAAAGAATACAAAAAGTTGTAAAACAATACAAAAAATTGTATAACAATATAAAAAATTGTATTACAATGAAAAATATTGAAAATAAAAATATTGTAAAACAATGAAAAAATTGTTTTATCAATAAAAAAATTGTATTACAATTAAAAATATTAAAAATAAAAATATTGTAAAACAATGAAAAAATTGTTTAACAATAAAAAATTGTAAAACAATACAAAAAATTGTTCAACAATACAAAAAATTGTAAAACAATGAAAAAAATGTATACCAATAAAAAAAATTGTATAACAATGAAAAAAAATATCAAAAAAAACGTAGAAAGAAAAAAATTTTTAATACACAAAAATTTAGAAAAGTCAATTTTTAAAACTTTCACTACTTTTTAATAAAAAAAAATCTTTTCTGCGATGTAATTATAAAACAAACAAACAAAAAAACGCTTGAAATTTTCATGTGTATAAAAAGAATCTCTAGTTAATTTTTTTTTACATTTAACGTAAAATAAAATTAATTATATTACGATAATAAAATTTTTTTTGTTGACAGTTTTTAGCAAAAAAAAAAGCTTTTTTCAAAAATATATATACGTATTGCAGTGCTTTTATATAAAACTTTCGAAAAAAAAATGTTTATATATATACAAATATACAAACAAAAAAAACTAGAAAAAACGAAAACAAAACTAGAAACAAAATAAATGTAAAAATTTCGAACCGATTTTTACTCAAATTCTGACTTATTTAAATCAGAAAACTTTTTGCACAATTTTCCCTTTTTCCATATTTAAAATATAAGAAAACAACCAATTATTGTATGATTAGTGACATAAAAAAAATTAATTGATCAATTAATGCAATAAATGAAATTAATTAATTAAACAAGAAATTAAATTAATTAATTAATACAAGAAATTAAATTAATTAATTTATTAATTAAATGAATTAATTAATAAATTAATTAATTAGTCAAACAAATGAATTTAACTGATTAATAAAATAAATCAGTAAAATAAATAAAACTGTTTGATTAATTAATCAAAAGAATAAAATTAATTAATTGCTAAAACAAAGAAATTAATTAATCAATTAATTAATGAAAAATTAATATTTACTCTGTAAGTTTATGAAAAAAATTATTCTAATAGTATTAAACTCGCTATAAATCTCTTTCTATTGTATACTTCTAAGGAACTAGAAATTTTTTACCTTTTAAAGAAAAATTGTTAAAAATTATTATATTATTATTATTATTATTATTATTATATTATGAAATTAGTAATGTTATTTATATGTATAAAATTAAATTAAGAATTCTTGTATATTCCTTTGACATTTGCGAGCACATTGTACATAAACTTTTGTTCATGAACTAATTAAACTTTCTCAAATGTATATGTGATCGTATCATGGACAAGATTCACGAAAACGAGATTTTCGTCTATTTTATCTTTTCACTCTATTTTATTCATTCCGTACAATAAGAAAAATAATCATAACAATACTCGATAAGAAAATTAATTTCATTCCTTTATTTTAGTTTCAAAAAATTTATTTCATCCATTTCTAAGTTATTAAACTAATTAACTTTAAATTTTTTACTTTAATTTTTTATTTAAAATAATTTTGTTTTAACAAATTTTTTTTTATTTTATTACTTTTGGTGTAACGAAATTTATTTATTTTTTTCTCAAAGTACAATTTTCGTTAGAATAAATATTTATTATTATTATTTTTTATTATTATTATTATTATTATTATTATTATTATTATTATTATTTTTATTATTGTTATTATTTTTATTATTTTTATTTTTATTATTATTTTTAATTAATATAAATTAATTTAGTAATACAAAAAAAATTGTTGAGAAATAAAATTTGTTCTACCGACAGAATCGTCTCTTCGAAAACAAGAAAATTTCACTAAAAAGAAATGAAAAATTATCAATGCTCGAGCGCTACAATTCTGTGATCCGAAAAAAAAATAACTCGCACCAAATCAAATGTATTATACAATAAATAAAACTCGAAATATTTTAAGAAATTCGCTTCAATTTGTGTGGTGTATTGCAAAACACATTATTTGCTTTGACCGAAATAAAAAAAAGCAACAATAAAAAAAAATAGATATTAGAATTTTTTGTACCCATAATAATTTCGCAGAAGGTGAAAAAGCAAAATTATTCCTATCTAATGAGATTTTTCAAAAAAGAAATCAAAAGTTTCAAAAAAGAAATTTTTTATTTTAACTCAATTCCACTGATTGTCAAATAGAATTTTCTCAATTTTTTTTCTTCTTTTATGAAACTTTTCCCTATATGAAAGAATTTTTATTGACAAGTTTTCATTTAATTTACTCTCCTCTCGTCATGAATCTGGAGAATAAGAATTTTTTGCCTTTAGAAAAATTAAAAATTAAAGAAAAATTTTGTTTTAACTAAGAACTAATTTTTTTTTTAAATAGAATTTTTTTTTTTAATTCTTTAAGACAAATATTAAATTAGACAAATATAAAAAAATTGGGGACAAAATTTGTTTGAATAAATATCTGGAGACAAATTTTGATTTAATAACAACTAAGACATATTTTTTTTATTAAACAGAATATTATTATTATTAATATTATTTTTTATTAAACAATTTTTTTAAAAATTATTAAAGACAAATACTTAAAAAAATTCGGGATCAAATTTGTTTTAATAAAACATTGTAGACTTTTTCTTCAATTAAAACAAAAAACCAAAATTTAATACAAAATTAAAAACGAATTTTCTTTGAATTCAAAATTAGAATTTTTTTTTCTGAATTCAATAAAGAATTTCTATTTATTTCCTTAGTAAAGTTCACGAGACTATAAATAATAATTCAAAAAGAAAAAACTATTATTGAAAATTAATAATAGAGAACTTTTTTTTTACAAATTAATTTGCAAATATGATTTTAGAATGCTTCCTTTTTATATAAAAGATGAAAAAAGAAATTGTATGAGGTGTAAAACGTAATTTTAGACTTTGAATCCTTAAAATGAATTGTGCATTCATATTTCAAACAAAAAACAATCAACACAATTTTAACTTGTGTTTAATGAAGTTTGCAATGAGCAATTTTAGCAATTACTTTTGCATCAACAAGCCGATAATCAGTTGATACTTATTTAGTGTTTTAATAATCAAAGGTAAAATGCGTTACTGCACCTGTTGCATACGGCAAATTCTTATTTGTTTAAATCAAAATTTTTAAACAAAAAAAATTATTTTTACATTGGAAAAAATTAATTAAAAATATTTATTACTTACATTATTCAATTTTTTGTCAATATTATTATTTTTAGATCAAATAATTTCTATTTGAATCATTAATTACTTAGTCCTCTTCGAATGAAATAGAAGTAAATTATTTATTAAAAATAATATTATTTATTAAAATAAAAAAATTAGAATATTTTTCAATTGAATTATTTATGCTATTATATTTTTGTGTTTATAATTTATTTAATTTATTTAATTACGATTATATTTTTATTTATTTGTTTACTATTTTTATTATTAAGATGATTATTAGTGAAAATAAATTATTAATTAAAATTAAATAAAAGAAAATTAAATTATTATTAATTGAATTATTTGAAAAAAAATAAATACTTTCTTTAATTATATTAATTAGAATTAATTTTAATTATTATTTGATTTCAAAAAAGTAGAAATTAAAAGTAATTAATACTTTCATGTCTATGGTACTGACGATTTGCCTGCTAAGCCACGCCCCTTTGGAGAAGGGGAACTGCGCGCGCAGCTATTTCTCGTCTCTAGGCGAGATCGGCACTTTTAGAATTCGACGCTAAGAGAGTTTTACACTTTAGTTATTAATAAATAATTATTATTTAATTATTAATATATAATTTTCATTTAATTGCTAATATATAATTTTTATTTAATTGATAATAAAAAATTATTTGTTATATTAAATAATTATTATAGAAAAGTAATTTGAATACAAAAATTTCTATTATTTGATTTAAAAAAAATATTTGTCAAACTTTAAATAAATTATTTGAATAAAATAAATTTTCATTCATTGTACAAATGTCGAAATAAAAATTTTGACGAGTTTGAAAATAATGTGGATTTTTTTTTGAAAGCAGTGTCAGAAAAGTGTGAGAAAGAAAAATTGATCATATATGCCAAATGTATCACAGGTGAAAAATATCACAGATCAGACAGTAAATTCCATTATTAGAATCAGTTTTCAAATATGTTTCTATTCATGAGGGACTTTAAGTTCTCACTATACGTCTATCTGATTTTACAATTCTCTGATTTCAATACCGAACACTATATATTCATAAGCCAGTGTATCACACATGTATATTACTTTATAAATTCAAACTTGGGGGACATTATAACACATGTTATGTGTAGTTTCGAAAAGTTATAACTTCCAAAGCAAAAATTCCATTCAATTAGAGAAATAGAGGAATTGTTTTTTGTAATTTGTTTCAAAAACTGAATTAAAATAAGAAAAAAATTTGCAATTTTTTAATTCGAATTTAAAAAACGTAGAAAAGGAAAAAATTTTTATTTGAAACTACATAAGAGAATAAAAAATGTTATTTTCAATTACGTAAATTATTGTTTTCTATTATTTTTTTTTTGGTGTTGACAAAAAAATAAAGAAAAGAATTTTAAAATGAAAAAACATTTCAATTAAAAATCAAATTAATTACTAAAAAAAATTGAGTAATTTATTAAATTACTAAATTACTAATTATTAATTAAAAAAAAAGTTAAGTTTTATTTTTTTAAGTACTTATTAATTTAATTTAATTTTAATTTAAGTATTTATTTATTTTTATTAAAATACGAATTACAATTAAATATAATTTTATCCCATTAAAAAAACATAGTTTTTAAAAAGCTTTTCACGATTATTATTTTGAACTCAACGGTCATTATTTAATAACAATGCTGTACATATATGAAAATTTGCATAATTACATATATGTATAAGCATGTTGAAAAAAAACAACATATATTTTCCTATGCGAAATAATTTTAATTTTCCTCGGTCTCTCTAATCACAAACACAATTAACTGCTTTCCATTCATAAACAACAAAAAAGGGGATGAAATTTATCCAGTTTAATATAAATTAGAAAAAGGCGCATAATTTTCTCATTACTGCATTATTTATATTATTAATCTCGCGGACAATGTAAATAACTATCACTTACTGACAAAAAAAATTTATTCTATTATACAGCTAGTGTATAAAAATTTTTAATTATGCACGAATACTCTACAGTTTTGTGAGACTTTGAACCACAATTATTATACTACTACTCTAATTTTAATTTTAATTTTTAATTTTAATTATTTATTTTAATTTTCAATTCTAATTTTAAACTTCAATTTTTAACTTTTTACATTAACAAATATTTTAAGATGAATTTTTACAAATTAAACTTTTTTTAACTGAAAATATTTTGAATTAAAAGTTTTTCGACTGAAAATGTTTTGAAATAACGTTCTTCTAACATAAAATATTTTATATTTGAATTATTGCAACTTAAAATATTTTGATTTCAAATTTTTCCAAACTAAAATATTTTAAATTAGAATATTTTCAACTAGGAATATTTTAAATTAAAAGTTCTTCGATTTAAAATATTCAAATTTATTCTACTTAAAATATTTCAAATCAGAATTTTTTTTGGTTTAAAACATTTGAAATTAGAATTTTCTCAACTTGAAATATTTTAAAATTAGAATTTTTTCAACAAGGAATACTTTAAATTAAAATTTATTCTACTTAAAATATTTATAAATAAAATTTATTTTATTAAAAATATTTCAAGACAGAATTTTTTCTGTTTAAAACATTTTAAATTAAAATTTTCTCAACTTGAAATATTTCAAATTAGTAATTTCTTGATTTAAAATATTTACAATTAAAATTTTGTTTCATTCAAAATATTTCAAAATTAGAATCTTTGGATTTAAAATATTTACAATTAATTTTTGTTTCATTCAAAATGTTTAAAAATTAGAATCTTTGGATTTAAAATATTTACAATTAAATTTTTTTTTCATTCAAAATATTTAAAAATTAGAATTTTTCGATTTAAAATATTTAAAATTAAAATGTTTCGAATTTTGAATCTTTTCAGTTGAAAATGGTTTTGAAATTCAATTCTTTTCAACCTAAAATTGTTTAAATTCCAACTTTTTTAACACAAAAAATTTTTTATATTGCAATTTGTAAAACTAAAATTATTTTAAATTAAAATTTCTAAAAATTCAAAAAGAAATTTTTCAATTTTCATCCATAAGTGTATATAAAAAATAATAAAAAAAGAAATAAGGGCAAAATTAATTATTGACATATTTCTCGAGAATATTTGAAGAAATGTATAGAAAAATAAATAAATCACGTTTCTTCTTTATATTTACAAAGAAGAAAATAAAAAAAAAGTATAAAAATAATTGCGAAAAAGCTGAAGGGAGAAAGAAGAAAAATACAGAAACGAAGTAAATGAAATGAAACTTTGTTATACATATATATGTTTAGAACAAAAGTTCTTTTATATATACTATAATGCATTATCAAAAAAAAGAAACAAAAGTTTTTCACTTTCTATAAATACTATTCATCAAAATGTATTAAGAGTAATTACATTGTTACATAATTACATTATAAAATAATTAAAAATTAATTCTGTTAATAATTTTATTTATTACTGTTCTCATTGTTACTGACTGGTGTATCATTATTATTCGATTTTAGTTTATTAACATAATTTCTATTGGTGTAATAATTATCATTATCATTATTAATATTATTTTTACTAATATTATTTTTATTATTAATATTATTATTACACGAAAAAAAATCTTCACCTGCAACAAATACAAATTTCACTATATTAGCGAAATTTTTAGTTATTGCAACGAATACTTTTGCTATTTCAACGAATACTTTCGCTAATTTAGCGAAAGTTATCGGTGTTCCAATTAAACTTTTTTTTTGTCGTGTATTATTATCATTATCAATATTTATTATTATTATTATGAATATTATAGAAAAAAATAATTATTATTATTAATTTTTTTATTATTAATAAATTATTATTTCCTACGTGAAAATATTACCGGCAATGTTTGTAAAAATCCATGAACTTTTGCAAAAGAAACGAAAAAGTTGCGAAAAATGGCCAAAAGTTCATTAAAAAAAATTTTTCTTCAAATAAAAAAAAACAAAATTGTCGGTTGTATTTTGACGAAAATTTAGAACCATTCATTCCAACTGTGAATAAAAAAGCACTTTTCTCAACTGCCTTTCATAATTTTTCGTTTGGAAAAAATTTTTGCGCAATCATATCATATACGATATATCATATGTAAGAAAATTCGAATCAGAGCAACAACTAACTTTAAAAAAAAAAATTAACTAAATAATATTATAAATATGCATTGAAAATCGAACTTGCGATAGCTGTTAATAGTTTATTTTCCCATGATACCTATATATTTATATACTATAATAATAATATTATTTTACAAATAAACATAAATATATTTTCTCCACAAATATATATTTGTGTTTATATGTATTTATATTTATGCGGTTTATTATAAATGTACAAAGAGTTAAAATTGTTATAATTAATATTACATTACGATAACAACAAAAGACGTGTATAACTATATATATAAAAATGAAATTTCCAGCAAAATTATAAATATACATGTATATTATAACTGTAAGCTTTCTGATGCCATTTCTCTATTGTACCACTGATATACAATCTGACGCACGAATTTTCGAGAATAAAGATTTATGATACGCTCTAAATATTTATATTCTGCTCTTTTATTTACTGTAACACTTGAGATGCGTGTGAATTTACGTATGCTGCTTAGAAAAAATATTTAAAATACTAAACGTGCTAAAAAATACTAAAAATACTAAAAATACTAAAAATACTAAAAATACTAAAAATACTAAAAATGCATAAAATATTGTTATACAACAAATGCTAAAAATATTTTTATAACAAAAATACTAAAAATAATTTTATACTTTTATACTAAAAACACTTTTGTATCAAAAATACTAAAAATACTTTTATAGCAAAGATACTAAAAATTCTAAAAATAATTTTATACCAAAAATACTAAAAATACTTTTATGGCAAAAATACTAAAAACACATTTATACTTTTATAGCAAAAATACTAAACATGCTTTAATACTAAAAATACTGTGATACCGAAAATACTAAAAATACTTTTATATCCAAAAAAATTAAAAATACTAAAAATACTTTTATAGCAAAAATACTACAAATATTAAAAATAATTTTATTCCAAAAATACTAAAAATACTTATATACTGAAAATACTAAAAATATTTTTATCCTAAAAATTCTAAAAATACTGAAATTCTGAAAGTACTTAAAATACTAAAAACACTGAAAATACTTTTTTGTGCCTAATATGTAAAATATTAAAACAGCAGAAATTGATTATTTTCATCCAAACATTTGCTCTTTCATTATGCAAATTTAAATTCAAGTGTCAATTTCATTTGCCCCGTCAATTCCAATTCATTGGATAGTTTCATTTCAGGAAAAAGTTATTAAACAAACAAAGAAGAAGAGTTTATCGATTTTCAAATGAGAATGTGTTGCATAAATGGTTTTGCATAAGAATTTAGAAATTATCTTTCTACCAATTTTGTTATTATTATTAACGAGATTATCAATTTATTTGTTTATCATTATTTATTAAATATTTTGTCTGTATTTATTTATTTTTGTTTGGTAACTCTTTTATTTATTTATTTATTTACTTATTTATTTATTTATTTATTCTTTTAATTATTTATTTACTCTTTTATTTATTTATTTTTTTATAATACTAAATCTAATAATAAAAAATTTTATTGTCTACGAAAATATTAATTTAATCGTTTTAAAAGAATTTAAAAATTTTTTTTTTTTTTGTAGTTTTATTAAAAATTTTGAGAATCAATTTTCTTTTATTTTATTATTGTTTTTTATTAGTGCTATTCAAGGAATTACGAATTTTATTAAACAAATTGTTTTTTTAATTGCAAGTTAGTTATAATAATAATTTTTTTTTTGCTTAAAGACGAATAAATTTATTACGCAACATTTTCTTATAAGATTATTGAATAATTTGGACAGTTACGGAATTTTGAAGAAGAAACTGGCAAATACAGGAAAAGAGAAGTTCTGGAGTTTTTTTCAAATCGTATTTCCTCGGAAGTTTTTCTTTTATAAAAAAGCTTAAGAGATTTAGTTTGATAAAACTTGATTCACAAGGGTTGTTTCTTCCCCTGTGACGTAAAATTACTTTACAAAACACGTGTGTCTCACTGGGAGAAATTTGATAAACGCAAAAGTACATTCTCAAATTTCCTTCTTTTTGTTTAGAAAAAAGAAAAAAGAAAAAAAACAATAAGAAAAAGTGGAAAAAAATAAAACAGAAAAAAAGGAATGAAAGAAAAAGAAAAATAGAAAACGGAGAAAAAGAAAACAAAGGAAAGAGAAGAAAGGAGAAAGGAAAATGAAAACAAAGGGAGAAAAGGAGAAGGAAAAATAGAAAATAAGTAAAAAAAGAGAAACAGGGGAAAATTAGAAAAAAAGGGAAAAGAAAGAAACGAAAAATAGAAAATAAGTAAAAAAAACGGGAAAAAAGTAGAAAGCAAGAAAAGAAAGAAGCGAAAAATAGAAAATAAGTAAAAAAGAAAACGGGGAAAAAAGTAGAAAGCAAGAAACAAAAAGAAACAAAAAATAAAAATTGAGAAATACCAAAAAATAGTGGAAAATTAAAAAAGAAAGAAACGAAAAATAGACTCCAAATATTAAAATTTATTTTACTTAAAATATTTCAAATAAAATTTTTTTTAGTTTAAAATATTTTAAATTAGAATTTTCTCAACTTAAAATATTTTCAATTAAAATTTATTTCAACTAAAAATATTTTCAATTAAAATTCCTTCGATTTAAAATATTTTAATTTTAAATTTCATTAGCTTCAAATATCTACAATGAAAATTTTTTTTTATTTAAAAAATTTCAAAACAGAACTTTCCAGTGTGGAACATTTTAAAGTAGAATTTTTTCAACTTTAAATAATTTGAATTAAAATTTTTCCAACTTAAAATATTTTAAATTCGAATTTTTACTATTGAAAATATTTACAATTAAAGTAAATTCTACTTACAATATTTACAATATTGAAAAAATTGAAAACAAATGAAGAAAAGGAGATGAAAATATAGAAAATAAGTAAAAAAAGAATTACAGAGAAAAAAATAGAAAAAAAAAGAAATGAATGAAACGAAAAATAGAAAATATGTAAAAAGGAAAAACGGGGAAAAAAGTAGAAAGCAAGGAAAGAAAAAAACGAAAAAGAAAAGAATAATACCGAAAAAAAGTAGAAAGTCAAAAAAGAAAAAACGAAAAATAGAAAATAAGTAAAAAATCCAAAAAATAGAAGTAAAATAAAAACAAAAGAAAACGAACAAAGAAAACTGAAAAGAAACAAAAAAAAATAGTTAAAAAAAATCAATTTTTCCTAGAAAAGAAAATGGAGGAAAATTGAGAAGTTCGTGACAATAGAACATAAAAGAAGGCGCACTGAAATATTTAAAAGCACATTAATACATTGTTTGCCACTAAAAAGGGATAAAGATCGAACGCACTTTAACTATTAAAGAAAAGTTTTGCAACATCTTGATACCTATATATGAATGATGTATACGATTAAAGGCCACAAGAGTTTTACACAAGTTTAAAATTTACGAGACAAATAGAAAATTTATGTCGACCCAAAGAAAATAACGATTTTTCAATGTGAAAAATTCAAATTATTATTATCGTGAGTCAACTAAATTTGTTGAAAGTGAACGATAAGATCATCGAAAATTATCACAAAATATATATATATTATTCTCTCTAGGAGAATTATTTCATGTCTCGAATTTTTCCTCATATTTTATTTCATTTTCCATTTTTTTCCATTTTTCTCTATAATTTTCAGTTTTTATTACATTTCTTCAATTGTTTAGGCTTTTTATACATACTTTTTTTTATTAGTATATAGATAGATAAATGAATAAATAAATGAAAATAATTTGCAATAAATATAGACAAAAAAATAATAAATGAAGGTGGTAAATAAATTTACAAATAGGACAAGAAAATTAATAAGTAAATAGAGGGGAAAAAATTAATAAATAAAGATAATAAAGAAATAATAATAAAATAATAAGGGAATAGTATTAAATGGTATTAAATAGCATTAAATGCCATTAAATAGTATTAAATAGCATTAAATAGTATTAAATAGCATTAAATAGTATTAAATAGCATTAAATACCATTAAATAGTATAAAATATCATTAAATAGTATCAAATAGCATTAAATACTATTAAATAGTCTTAAATAGCATTAAATAATATTAAATAGCATTAAATCGAAAATGATCCAATTTCAAAAAGTATAAATAATAATTTAATTATTTTATTTCCATAAAAACAAAAGGTATTTAGCCCAGATTATTGGCAATAATGTTTCGAAAACAATTACCTTTAATGTTAATTTTAGGACCAACTTCATTTTAAAAGTGTATTTTATTACTAAAACTTTATTGTTTCATTTCGAGAAAAATCGTTCTTCCCACTCGTTTCCGTTTGTTTTTAATTTCCGTTAATTTCCTATACACAGTCGGTTAACCAATTTGAAAACTAATTTTCTTCAAATCAGAATTTAAAAAAAAAGTTGAACGTTTAATTTTCCGTATGTAAATTAAATTACTGTGATTTCTGGTAAAAATTTCAATATTCAGTTTATTTCACTAAAAAAAAGTATGTTCTACTAATAAATTAGTAATTTCTAGTAAAAATTTGAAAATTTAGTAAACTTTACTAATATTTAGGAAAGCAAATTAAAAAATAGTAATTTCTAGTAAAAATTTGAAAATTTAGTAAACTTTTCTAATTTTTAGGAAAACGAACTAAAAAATAGTAATTTTTGGTAGAAATTACAATATTTAACAAATTTTACTAATTATTTTTTATCAAATATTTCCATATTTAGTCAATTTTACTAATATTTTGGAAAAATTACTCCAAAATAATATTTCTAGTAGAAATTTCTATATTAAGTAAATTTTACTAATATTTTGAAAAAATTACTCATAAATTGTAATTTCTAGTAGAAATTTCGATATTTAGTAAATTTTACAAATAAATTTGGAATTTTTCTTAAAACTGTCAAATTTAATAAATTTTACTTCTATTTAGAAAAATTTACTCATAAATAGTGATTTCTAGTAAAATTTTCGATATTTAGTAAATTTTACTAATAAATTTAAAATTTCTTGAATAAAATTCAAGATGTGGTAAATTTTACGTAAATTATTAAAATTTTCTAATAAATAGTAAGTTTTAGTTATTTAAAAAATGTTCTAATAAATAATTATTTCTGGTAAAAATTTCGACATTTAGTAAATTTTACTAATAAATTTGGAGTTTTGTAATAAAAATTTCAAAATTTAGTAAAGTCTATAAATATTATTAAAATTTACCAGTAAATTGTATTTTTTAGTGAATGGCAAATTTAGTAAAATGTACTTTTATTTAAAAATTTTTTTAATAAATAGTAATTTCTGGTTAAAATTTCGACATTTAGTAAATTTTACTAATAAATTTGGAGTTTTGTAATAAAAATTTCAAAATTTAGTAAACTCTACATATATTTTGAAAATTTGCCAGTAAATAGTCATTTTTACGAATTAATTAACAATTTCTAGTAAAAATTTCGATATTTAGTAAATTTGACTAATATTTAGAAAAATTTACTAATAAACAGTAATTTCTGTTAAAAAATTTCGACGTTTACTAGGTAATTTAGAATTCCGAGTTAAAATTTCGATATTTAGTAAATTTTACTAATATTTAGCAAAATTTACTAATAAATAGTAATTTCTGGTAAAAATGTCGACATTTAGTAAACTTTATTAAGAAATTTGGAGTTTTGTAATAAAAATATCAAAATTTAGTAAATTTGACTAATAAATGGTAATTTCTACTAAATTAATAGCAAAATTTCCAAATTTAAAATCAAAAATATGAGTTAATAATTCGTACTAATTCAAATAATAAAAAAAGAATAAATAACAAAAGAAATAATAATAAAACATTAAAAAAAGAATAATGAGAAAATAAAAAAGCCTTTTTCCTCGTATATGCGGTAATAGGAATAATATAATACGAATAAAATAATTTTATATACCTTGTGGTAAAAAAAATAATCTCTCGAAAAATATGACCGTAGATTCTAATATGCTAATATATTAAAGAAGCTTTTACAATTCTTGACATTTTCATTTTCAAGTTTTCATCTCTTTTATTTCACTGTAACATGCTTATAATGTATATACATATATTTTTTTCAAACCTTCTGTACGTATAAGAAAAATAAATGTATATACGATTTTTTTCCCGCAAGTATAAGTTGAATTAATCAAATAATTACACATAAAAATCAAATAAAAAGTAGTTTAAGTAGTTTCTCCCTTTTCTTCAATTAAAAAAAAGAAGAAAAAATTTTCTCTTATTTGAAAAATATATAGAAGCAAGTTTTTCTTTTTCTGCGCTTCATTCACTTTTGTTCCCGAGTGAAATTATTAGTTCATCTTCAGTGCACTTTTCTTTCTGAAATGTCGAAAGCTGGTTTGAAGAGGGTTTCTGTCTTGAGTGACAAAGATTAAAACTTTATTAAGTCACACACATTTAATTTCGCTAATTAATTGTCTATTTTTCCCTGTTTTTCTTTTCTTGATTTTCGTCTTTTCAATTTTGCAAAGAAATTATTAGTTTTTAATTTTTATTTTATTATTTTTTTCTTTATGTTGTTGTTTTCTTTTTGGTATTTTATTTTACTGTTTTATGGTATCATTCCAGTTTGCTATTTTATTTCACTATTTTATTTTACTATTTTATTTTAATTTTTTATTTTACTATTATATTTTACTATTTTATTATACTATTTTATATTATTATTTTATTTTACTATTTTATTTTACTATTTTATTTTACTTTTTTATTTTACTATTTTATCTTATTATTTTATTTTACGATTTTATTTCATTTTTTTAATTTACTATTTTATTTTACTTTTTTATTTTTCTATTTTATTTAGTATTATTATTATTATTTCAATTTACTATTTCATTTCATTAATTATTATTCGTTTAATTAATTTGATTTTAATAATTTTATTTTATTTATTAATTAATTTTTTTTATAACTAATAATTTTGTTATTATTATTATTATTATTATTATTATTATTATTCTTTATATTTTTCTTACCCCGACTCGGGGTTTTGTTCTTTACTCATTTTTCAATTATTTTCTGTAATTTTTATTTATTTACTTCCTTATTTATTTTTAAATTATTGTTTACAATTTTTATTTATTTCCTTCTTTATTTTCTTTACTATCGTTCATTATATTTATATTTAATTACTTTTTATTATTTTTATCCATATAAATTTTTTTTCAATTTACAAAAAAAATCGACTGAAGGCTTATTAAATATCACGATGATAAAAGTTTCGGTCAAATGGACCCAGTGTGCAAATGGCGTGGTAAAAAATTAAATTTGCCAAAGGAAACTTAAAAATCTCGCATCACAAAAGGCTGAAAAACAATAAAAAAATAGAAATATTAAGTGAATGAATAGAAAATTAATACAGAAATCGCGAATTGTAAAACGGTGATAAAAAAAAGAAGATAAATAATAAAAATTGAAAATGCAAATAGAAAATTAATGGAATAATTAAAAATAATAGTGGCTCGTAAAACGGTAACAAAGAAATAAAATTCGTGACATAAATAAATAAATAGAAAATTATATTGATGGACCGTAAAAGGGTAACTAAAATTAAAGATAAATAAATGAATAGACAATTTTATTCATGGACCATAAAAGGGTAAAAATTAAAGATAAATAAATGAATTGAAAATTTTATCGTTGAACCATAAAAGGGTAACTAAAATTAAAGATAAATAAATAAATAGAAAATTTTATTGATGGACCATAAAAGGGTAACAAAAATTAAAGATGATAAATAAATAATAAAAAATAAAAGTAATAAATAAATAATAATAATAATATTAATAATAATAATATTATTAATTTAATAATTATTTAATTTTCAATTTTAATAATATAATAATATTAATAATAATAATAATAATAATAATAATAGAAATAATAATAGTACTTAATAAAAATAAAATAAAATAGAGGATCTTAAAAACGTAACAGAGATAAAATTCGAAAAATGAATAAATAAATAAATAAAAATTTGTTTCGTGCATTTTTATAATAAAATAGATGAAAAATTGAAAATTTTTCGTGCTTTGCAAAATTACATATATAGTATATCGAAGACAGAGAAACACAGACAGCATCGCACGTACCATAATAAATAAACATGTCTAATAAATATAACAATTGGACGATAGTGAGGGAAGATTATGGTAGCCATGGGATTTATTGCAAGAATCCTCCAGGTGATGTTCTCTCTATGGGAGTGTCGAAGGTGTGGAGGGGTGCCTAGAATCGTATCGACCGACGGGGTCACGCGAGGTCACTAAAGTTCATAGCGTCTCCTGGTTCCCGAACCCTCCGAGTTTTGCTTTTCCCCTCAAACCCCCAACTTTGTTTTCCTATATTTCTAATTCTCTCTCACTCACTCACTCACTATACACCCGCATCTGTATATATTTATATACATCAACTATTTCAATCATTTTCTTTTTCCAACTCTCTAATCAAATTAGAATGGGAAATTAAAATTGTCTTTATGTCAAAAAAAAAAAATCAAAAAACAAAAATTTGTTGCTAAAAATATTTTCTTTTTCTTTTTTCGAATTTTTATTTCTACTTTTCGAAAATTGTTTTTCTTTCCAAATAAAAGTGTAGAAATTATTTCTGAAAATCTCTCCTTTCCACCGTTTTTGGAATTTTTATTTTTACTTTTCGAAAAATTGTTTTTGTTTCCAAATAAAAATGTAAATATTAATTTTGAAAATCTCTCCTTTTCACCTTTTTCGGAATTTTTATTTTTCGAAAATTATTTCCAAAGTGTAACGTGCAAGAAAAAAATAATTTCTTAAAATCTGTTCTTTTCCTTTTTTTTTGTAATTCCTTTTTAATTTTAATTTTTACTTTTCGAAAATTGTTTAATAACAAAATTACAAAATTACGTTACACTTAAAGTGTAACGTGCAAGAAGAGATTTTTCAAAATTTGTTATTTTGACTTTTTTTTGTAATTCCCTTTTAATTTTTGTTTCTACTTTTCGAAAATTGTACTTCGAAATAGAAATTTCGAAATTATTTCTGAAAATCTCTCCTTTCAAACTTTTTTCGAATTTTTATTTCTATTGTTCAAAAATTGTTTCCAGTTACAGTGTAAAATAGAAAAAAAAATATTTTTTTAAAATTTGCTCATCCTACCGTTTTTTTTTTTGTAATTTCTTTGTAATTTTTGTTTTTACTTTTCGAAAATTGTTTTTGTTTCCAAATAAAAATGTCGAAATTATTTACGAAAATCTCTCCTTTCCACCTTTTTTGGAATTTTTATATTTATTTTTCACAAAATTGTTTCTTTATTTAAAGTGTAACGTGCAAAAAAAACAATTTCTCAAAATCTGTTCTTTTTTCCTCTTTTTGTAATTACTCTTTTATTTTTGTTTCTACTTTTCAGAGATTGTTCCCAGTTAAAGTGTAACGTACAAAAAAAATATTTCCAAAAATCTGTTCGTATTTTTATTTTAATTTTTATTTCCATTGTTCAAATATTGTTTCCTGTTAAAGTGCAAAGTACAAAAAAAAATATTTCTAAAAATCCGCTACTTTTACCTTTTTTCGATTATTAATTTTCATTTTCATTCACACTTTTCGAAAATTGTCTTGCAAATAAAAACGTCAAAATTATTCCTAAAAATTCGGTTTTTTTTACCTTTTTCGAATTTTTATTTCTATTGTTCAAAAATTGTTTCCAGTTAAAGTGTAAAATAGAAAAAAAAATATATCATTTTATAATCTGGTCTTTCTATCGTTTTTTTGCAATTTATTTTTAATTTTTGTTTCTACTTTTCGAAAATTGTTTCCAGCTCGTAAAGTAAAAAGTATTAAAAAAATTCTAAACACTATCCTTTCAATTAGAAACGGATTTTCCTTTTAATTTTTATCACCACTTTTCGAGAATCGTTTACAGTGCGAAAATTAAAAATAACAAAAAAATCCGAAAAATTCCTTTATTTCAACTTCAATTTCTCCTTTTCAAAAGATTGTTCTCAATGTATATAATAATAAAGTGAAAAGCACCAAACAACAGATTTCATCTGGAAAAATTCTTTTATTTCTCGCAACATTTCGAAAATTGTTCTCAAGTGTAAAGTACCAAAATAAATAACTAATAGAACAATGTTTTCTTCCGTATATACCTTTTGGAATGTATATATATATATATGTATACGGATTTTTCAATTCTCGTTTCGAGAAGCTTGAATGAACATAAGTAAAATTTACGAGAGCTTTGGAAAATAATGGAAAAAGAGGTAATTCCTATATGAAATACATATTTGAAAACTTTAAACTTTACTCAAAGTAATTTTCACTTGAATGATTCCTTTTTATATAAATATAAAAAAATCGAAAAGAATTTATGATTTTATGCCGAGAGAAAAAAAATAAGAAAATTCACGTCTATTCTTCTTTGCTGACTCGGCGATTTTTGTGTTGAGATATGAATCCCTTTTCTTTATATATATATATATATATAGGAGAGGGAAAACTTTTCTTTTTCAGGTGAAAATTAAGTAAAATACCGCTTGTGATAACAGAATGTTGAAGAATTTCGATTGGAAAAAAAATTTTATTTAATAACTTTATGATACGCAGTGACGATAGTAATAAAAATAATGGTAATCAATTTAATGATAAATTTCACAAAAGAAAAGAAATTTCTGCTAATATAAATTAGTAATTTTTTAGTAGAAATTTAAAAAAGTAGTAAATTTTCCCAATACTTAGAAAAATGAAGTAAAAAATAGTAATTCCTACTGATGAATTAGCAATGTCTGATAAAATTTTTAAAAATTAATAAATTTCCCTAATATTTAAAAAAAATGAAGTAACAAATAAAAGTTTTCTACTAATAAATTAGTAATGTCTGGTAACAATTTAAAAATATTTAGTAAATTTTAATAACTCATTGTTTGCAATTAATTCAATTTTTATAAAATTTTGCTAATTCATTATTTTCAATTATTTCATTATTTAGTTAATTTTACTAATAATCTAGTAATTCCAAATGAAAATTAAAATATTTTGTGAATTTTATTAATATTTAGTTAAATTCACTAATAAATATTAATTTCTAGAAAAAAAATTATATTTTCTAAATTTTACTGATATTTAGAAAAATTTTAGTAATAAACAGTAATTTCTGGTAAAAACTTCTAAATTTAATAAATTAGGAATTTCCAGTAAAAATTTCAAAGTTTTATTAATTCATTACTTTCGATTATTTCAGTATTTAGTAATTTATTCAAAAAGTTTAGTAATTTTATTAAAAATTAAAAATTTAAGTGAACACTAATAAATTTGGATTTTTTAGTAAAAAATTTGAATATTTTGGCAAATTTAAATAATTCACTATTTTCAAATACTTTAGTACTAGTAAATTTTGCAAATAAATTAATAATTTCTAGTAAAAATTTTTTTAATTCAGTAAATTTGACTAATATTTATAAAAATTTACTAATAAATAGTAATTTTTGGTAAAAATTCTATTTTTTAGTAAATTGCACTGATAAATTAATAATTATTAGAAAAAAAATAAATATTTAGTCAATTTTATTAATAAATCAATAATTTTTAGTAAAAAATTCAAATTTTTGTAAATTTTACGAATATTTAAAGAAATTTATTAATGAATAATAATTTTTAGTAAAAATTTGAATATTTGGCAAATTTTAAT
Source organism: Leptopilina myrica (nomen nudum) (assembly GCA_032872475.1). Classification (NCBI taxonomy): domain Eukaryota; kingdom Metazoa; phylum Arthropoda; class Insecta; order Hymenoptera; family Figitidae; genus Leptopilina; species Leptopilina myrica (nomen nudum). Next base: position 4,047,703 of record CM065459.1, read on the forward strand.
AATATTTATCATTTTTAATTATTTTAGTGTTTCGTAAATTTTACTGATAAATTAATTATTTCTGGTAAATAATTTAAAGTTCAGTAAATTTTACTAAGATTTAAAAAAATTTACTAATAAATGATAATTCCTGGTAAAAAATTGTTTTATTTAGTAAATTTTGTTTAATATTTAGAAAAAATTTATTAATAAATAGCAATTTCTGGTGAGAATATTAATATTCAATAAATTTCACTAATAAATTAATACTTTTTAGTAAAAATATTAATATTTAGTAAATTCCACCAATAAATTAATAACTTTTAGTAAAAATTTCAAAATTTAGTAAATTTTACGAATATTTAAAGAAATTTATTAGTAAATAATAATTTCTACTAATGATTTAATTATCTTTAGCAAAAATTTCAGTATTTAGTAAATTTTTCTAAATAATTAGTTAATTTCAGTTAAAATTTGAATATTTGGCAAATTTTAGTAATTTATTATTTTCAATTATTTTACTATTTCGTAATTTTTACTAATTAATTAATTATTTCTAGTAAAAAATTTAAAATTCAGTAAATTTTACTAAGATTTGGAAAAATTTTCTAATGAATAGTAATTTTTGGTATAAAAATTGTTTTATTTAGTAAATTTTTTTAATATTTAGAGAAAAGCAACTAATAAATAATCATTTCTACTAATAAATCAGTATTTCTAATAAAAAATTTCATTACTTAGTGAATTTTACTAATAAATTAGAAGTTTCTAGTAAAAATATCAAAATTCAGTAAATTTTCTGTATTGTATTAAAATTTTTATAATAAATAGTAATTTCTACTAATACATTATTAATTTCTAGTAAAAAGTTTGTAATTAGTTTTCCGTTTTCAGTTTTCTGTAAATTTTTCTAATAAATTAGTAATTTTTAGTAAAAATTTTAATACTTAACAAATTTTACCACCTAAATTCATTAATTTTAATTTCTTAAGTATCTTGTAAATTTTTCTAAGAAATTGTAATTTTTACTAATGTAATAGCAATATTTTACCAACTTAAAAGTGAAAATTCGGTAAAAAAATTTGAAATTAGTAAACATTCTTACAAATGAAAAATTAATAGATTTTTTTTCTTTTGTTTAATTAATTTAATTGAACTTAATTAAATTACCAACTTACAGATATATAACAGATTATAATCTTCAAGAAAAACCTAATTTTCACCAGATAAGCTTGTTAAAGCTACAAATTTTTTTTCCCCGTAGACTTTAATAAGAAAATGGGTAGAATAGAGGAGATAAAAATTATACACAAAAGAAGCGGGGGGGGAAAAAATAGGAAGTTAATTGAAATGAAATGAAATGAAATGAAGTTGAAATTTTTCTCTTCTAATTTAGGATGATCGGAGCAATGCCAGCTGTGGCTGTTCGTCACGAGAGGAGAAGACAAGAGAAAAGGTTGAAGCGACCAAGCCAGCTTTACATAGGGGGCCAATGGATGCCACCCCTTCAGGGATCACCACCTACTCCAAGTCCACACAGTCATAATGCTCACCTTGATCCAATGCCTGAGCTTTATCTATGCGGCAAGGTAAATTTTTTATAGCACAATACAACATCCAACTTATTTTTTTTTCTTCTTCTCCTCCTTCTTCTCCCCTTAAAACAAAAAAAAAACAAAAAAAATCAGAAGTCATTTATTCATTCCCTGCCGGTAGGAATTAAAATGTTTTTTTTTGCCAGGAGAATATTAAATGAATCCCTCAAAAATTTTCTGAATTATAAATTAAAAAAAAAAATTACTGGTAAAAATTTAATACATTTTTGTTCAGTAAAAAAAGAACATTGAATTTATTACATTTTTTTCAGTAAAAGAAGGAACTTTGAATTTATTTTTTATTAAAAACTTTTTCCATTTCGTTCAGTTAATTGTGAAATTTCTCCTTTGACTTATTTTCACTTTCACTTTAATTTTTCAGTAAATTTTTTTAAATTAATTTAAAGTGATTTTTCAATTTAATTTTGATAGATTTTTATATTTAGTTTCATGTTTATTTCGATGGGTTATGAATTTTAGATTTTAAAATTTACTTTCCGCCTTTATTTTCATTTTCACTTTGACAGCTTTTTATTTTCAGTTTCACTTACACTTGAATTTTTGTTTTCATGGAATTTTATTTTTATCTCAACTTGCAATTTTTATTTTCAAATTAAAAACAAAAATTCAACGCAGTAAAAATAAAAGTGGAACTAAAAATCCATCAAAGCGAAAGTAAAAGTGAAAATAAAAATCCATCAAAGCGAAAGTAAAAGTGAAAATAAAAATTCATCAAAGCAAAAATGAAAATAAAAATCTGCCAAAGCTAAAATAAAATTGAAAATAAAAATTTCTCTAAGTGAAAGCAAACATGAAAGTGAAGGCAAAAATAAAAAATAAAAATTTGAATACAATTTTAATCCAGAAAGTAACGAATCGATTTTTTGTATTTTTCATAATCGAATTTTCAAAACTGAAAACAAGAATCATGTCAGCGAAAAAATAATTTTTAGCACACTGCCAAGCAATGTGCGCGTAATGGAAAATATGCATATATGTATATATAATATGAAAGAGTAAATATATATGTCTACTTCAAAAACCTCAGGAGGGATGTGAGAAAGCTTTCAACCCTTATATATGCATTAACTTGTGAACACTTTCAAGCGGCAAATGTTTCCAGAAGAGTGCACTAAAATGAAGCAAAATTACAATATATATATATACTGTATATTTTTAAAAAGCTGGAAAATTTCCAAATTTTATTTTATTCCAAAAAGAAAGAAAAAATTAAAACAAAAGGATTTTCAAAAGTGTGGAAATATTTTATTTTTACAACTTTACGTCTACCTATGTATAAAGTTAAAATTGAATAATGATTGAAATTACAAGAGTGTACTTAAAGTTGGAAAAGTTTTCCTTACATTGGAAGGTTTTAAATTGGTACTAAACACTAAGGAATAAGAGTTTAAAGAATGCGAATGAGCTGAAGGAGAACTATAAATTTTTATTTTAAAGAAAGAGTTGTGAACTTGTATTGAATGATACTTTTTGAAACGCTAATAAAAAAATAGAGAGAATAATTAGAGGAAAATTGGATACAAAATGGAAAAATTTAGAAAGAATTAGAGAAAATTGGAAAAAGGGTAAAAAATTAAAAGAAAAAACTAAAGACAAACTAAAAGAATTGGAAGAAACTGTAAAAAATTAAAAAAGACTGTGAAAATTAAAAAAAAACTGGAGACAAACTCGAAAGGATGAGAGAAAATTGGAAAAAATTAGAAAATAACTGTTAAAACTAAAAAAAAACTGTAAAAATTAGAAAAATTAGAGACAAACTGAAATGAATTGTAAAGAACTGGAAAAAATTACAAAAAAACTGTATAAAAATTAGAAAAAAACTGGAGACAAACTCGAAAGAATTAGAAAAAAACAAAAAACAACTGTAAAAACTAGAAAAAACTTGTGAAAATTGGGAAAAATAGAAAAAACTGTATAAAAATTAGTAAAAAATAATAGAGATAAACTAAAAAGAATCAGTGACAACTGTAGAAAATATAAAAAAAGAAAAAAAAATTTTTAATTAGAACAAACCAGAGATTTTTCTAATAAATAATAATTTCTACAAATAAATTAGTAATTTTTGGTAAAAATTTATAATATTTACTAATAAATTATTTTCAATTATTTCAGTATTTAGTAAATTTTACTAATAGAATTAAAAATTTCATAAATTCAAAAAGTAAAAATTTCAAAATTTAGTAAATATTACTAATATTTAAAATAATTTACTGATAAATAGTAATTTCAAATAAAAAATTCAATTTTTAAGTAAATTTTACTAATAGATTAAAAATTTACTAGAAAATATAAGAGAAAACTGAAAAAAATATTGAAAACAAATTTTGAATTAGACAAACTGTAAAAGTTAGAAACAAAATAGAGAAAAAAAAGAAAGAATTAGATAAAATTAGAAAAGATTAGAAAAAACTGTACAAATTTGAAAAATAGAAAAAAAAACTGTAGAAATAAGAAAAAAAACTTGAGACAAACTAGAAAGAATCAGGAAAAATAGAGAAAATTTGAAAAAAAGTAAAATCTACGAAAAATTCAGAAAAAAATGTAGAAATTCAGAAAAAACTAGAAAGAAATTGAAAAAAAATATACAAACAAAATCTACAAAATAAAGAAACTAGTAAAAACTAAAAAGAAACCAAAAACAAACCAAAAAGAACTAAAAATAACATTAAACGAAACTGGAAAAATTAAAAGAAACTAAAAAAAATCTACAAAAAACTGTCAAACCTAAAGACAAGCTAGAAAAAAACTAAAAAAAAACTAGAAAAACTAAAACAAAAATCGCAATTAGAAAATACAAATAACTAGAAAAAATTTAGAAAAAACTAGAAAATGTAAAAAAAAGAAATAAGTAACAATTTAAAAACTAAAAAGACTAGAAAAAATTTGGAAAAATTTCAAAGGAACTAGAAAACCTATAAAAACTAGAGATAAACAAGAATAAAACTAGAAAGCATTACAAAAAACTCGAAAGAAACTAAAAAGAACTAGGACAAAATTAGAGAAAAGCTGCAAAAAAGTCTGAATAAAAGCAAGAAACAATTTGGAAAAACTAGAAAGGAACTGGAATAAATTGTGAAAACTAAGATGAAACTAGAAAGAATTAGAAAAAAATTCAAAAAAAAAGTAGAAAGAAAAATCTGAACGTAGAGAAAAACTGAAACTAGAAAGAATTAGAAATAAGCAAGAAAAAAATACTAGAAACAGCTACAAAAAAGAATTAGAGAAAAGCCACAAAAAGTCTGAATAAAAACTAATAAAATTGAAAAAAACTGTAATAAAACTAGAAAACCTGAAACTAAAGAAAAACTAGACTGAAACGAAAATGAGCTATATAGATCTAGAGAAAACTTGAAAAAACTAGAGTGGAATTAGAAATAACTGAAAAAAAACTAGAGAAAAACTAGACTGAAACTAAAATGGAACTAGACTGAACCTAAAATGGAACTAGACTGAAACTAGAAAGAACTAGACTGTAACTAGAAAGAACTAGACTGAGACTATAAATAACTAGACTGAAACTAGAAATAACTAGAATTAAAAGCAGAAAAACTTGAAAAGAACTAGAAAAAAATAGAAAGTTCTAGAACGAAAGGTAGAAAAAAGAAAAAAATGAGAAAAAAATAGAAAACTTTAGTTACATATTTATAGCATAAACATTTTTTCGGTTTTCAGATTTCCGGCTTACAAGCGGTGGTATCTTGCCTTCTGTTAGGAGCCATAGTTCTTGTGGTCGGTTTGGTTCAGCTTGCTCCAGGAGCAACGACTACCGACCACCGACTTGCTTTACTCATAGCTGGGGCTACTTTGCTTCTTATGGGTAAGTTCGCTTTGATAATTTTTCCCCGAGGTTATAAAAAAAAAAAATTATACACTTTCAATTTTCAAATAGGTCATTCCATATTATAAACCATATTACACGACCGAAATCGTTACGCCGTAAATTTTCAGATAATTTCCAATCGTACCGAACAATCGAACATTTTATTTTACATTATTTTTCTACATTACATTTTTTTTATTCTTTTTTCAGTTTTCCTATATAATAAACAAAATTTATTTTATTCAAATGCTTGCGACTGTTATCGAGAAAAGAAAATTATTTCCATCGAATAATTTTTCTAGTCAGCGATAATTAATAATTAAATATTTAAATAAATAAACAAATAATAATTTAATAAATAAAATAACTAATTAATAGTTAAGTAAATTAAAATAATTAAATTAATTAAATAACTAAATATATTATCAATAATTAATAATTAAATAATTATATATTTAATTGTTAACTTGTAATTAAAATAATTAGTTATTATTTTGTATATTAATAAAAGAATTGTAAAATATGAATTTATATTACTTTTTAATCGAATACAATAAAATATTTTACCAAAAAAATTTCTATACTTTGAAAGTTGAAAATTTTAGTGGATTTATTTTTTTAGTATTTTACTATTTGAAGGAAACAATAAAACGACTGTGAAAATTTAGATAACAAATATTTCTCAACTGACGATAATTATTCTAAAATAGTTCAAATTTATTCACGACGATTTGTTTAATAAAAATTTTTTTTAAAAGAACAATGTATGGGTAAAAATTGATTTTTAATGTTTTCTATATTGAATGTCAAGTTTCTTCAAATTAATATAATGACATTTTAATTCTTTTATTTTGTATAGAATCATATTAAGAATTTGATTTATTTTATTAAATTTTTTACAAATTTTCCGAACAAAAACACAGTTTAATATTTTCTTCCTCGTTAAAAATTAATTATCACCGTTTCCAGACAAAGAATAAATTAATTTAATCATTGGTAATTTTCGGTCTTATTATAAAAGTTCATTAGAAAATTTGTAAATTTTACTAACTTATAATTAGTAGTTAAATATCATTAAAGTTTTTAATGTTTAACATTTTTTAAAATTTTACAATTTAACATTTTTTATAATTTTAACATTTAACATTTTTTAAAATTTTAATATTTAACATTCTTTTTAAATTTTCAAGTTTAACATTTTTTAGTAGAATGTCGGTAAAAATAAATGAAAATTCAAATACAAATTAGTTGCTCAACTGTCATTAATTTTACTACATTTTTAACTATAACTAAAATTTTTAATTTCGAGAAAGAAAAAAGTGGAGAGTAAAGAAAAAAAATGAAAGGAAAAACGTAAAATTGAAGGAAAAAAATTAAATTGAAGAAGAAAAGTAAAATTAAAGAAAAAAAATTAAATTAAAGAAAAAAAAGTAAATTTACAGAAGAAAAATTAAATCATGGAAAAAATGGCAAAATTAAAGAAAACAAAGTAAAATTACAGAAGAAAAATTAAATTACGAGAAAAAAATGTGAAAATTAAAGAAACCAAAATGAAAATCAATTTTTTATGGGAAAATTAATTGTTTCTTTCGGGAAAAAAAAAATTTTTTCTTTTGCAGGCATTCTATTGGCAGGTGTTAGGTGTTACGTTTTACACTGCATACCGCTGTCAAGTGAATCGCCATTGGCCACGCCGTTGCCGCAAACTGTTTCCGAAGAATCACCAGAAACACGAGCCACACTCGACCTTCTGGTAGGTCACGAAAATCAACCAGAAACTGACACTCCAACGAATGGAGATCGCGTTCGTCAACACCAGAATCATCACCGCCATCATCAACATCATCATCATCATCATCATGACAACCACAAGAAAAAACGTAGCTCTCAAAGCTCTCACTCAGAAGATGCTTAACTTCCTTAAAAAAAAAAAATAATTAAAAAAAGGAAAATAATAATAATAATAATAATAATAATAATTGAAATGACATATATAATAAATATGCTGGGAGTACCATTTTAGATTCAATGAATAATGTCGTGCCTAATCGATGTACACTTTCATACAAAAAAAAATAAGGAGAAGAAAAAAGAAGATCAGGAGAGAGAAAGATTTTTTTTACAAATAATAATAATTTTTTTTCTATGTTTTACATTACAAAAAAAAATTTGTACCGAAAGGAAATTGAATTATTGAATTTGAAATAATTATATATTAACATTGAAAATTGAAATCGTTAATTTAATATTGAATTTGAAAGAATTATATTAACATTGAAAATTGAAATCATTGATTTAATATTGAATTTGAAACAATTATATTAAATCACTAAATTAATTTTGAAAATAGAAATAATTATATTGACAATGAAAATTGAAATCATTGATTTAATATTGAATTTGAATCAAAAATATTAACATTGAAAAATAAAATCACTAAATTAATTTTGAAAATAGAAATAATTATATTAACAATGAAAATTGAAATCATTGATTCAATATTGAATACGAAACGATTATATTAACATTAAAAATTAAAGTCACTGAATTAATTTTGAAAATAGAAATAATTATTAATATTAGTATTAACAAAAATAAATTAATAATTAATAAAAAAATAATACTTAATATTCTTTGAAAGAATTAATTTAATATTACCAATTGAAGTAATAAATTAATTCAATGAATTGAATATTTGCAAAAAAATAAATAAATAAGTAGACCAAAAAAATAGAAAAAACAAAAAAGTTAGCAAAAAATAATTCCGTACAGTAAAAAGAAAAAAGATCCATTTGGATTTTGAAAAATAAATGTTCTTGAAGGCAGCGTCGACGCTATTATTTTAGATATTTTTATAAACGAAAATTGTCACAAATTTCACTCATTTATTTACCAGGAAAATTAAAAAGAAATTAACATAAATTATAAAATTGAAAAAAAAATAAGATTAAAAAAAATTATTCGAATTATAAAAATGAAAATTAATTGCAACTAAAAAAGTAATAATAACTGATGATTAATAATTTTAATTAAAATTCAAATTGTTCGCGCTTTCGGTTTTTGGGTAATAAATTGTTTAAATTAAAATTCAAAATGAAAATTCAAAACTAAAATTCAAAATTAAAATTAAAATTGGTAAAATTAAAATTCATTGAAATATTCAATATTAAAATTCCAGATTTAAATTCAAGTTCAAAATTCAAATTCAAAATTAAAAAAATGAAATTTCACAAAAAATAAAAAATCGTATAAACTAAGAAAATAATTGAGTTGCTCATATTGTGCCAATATTTAAACCAACAACAGTATTCAAGAGTAAAAAAGAACTTTCTCTCTCTTCACCTCCGACGATTTCTAAACAATCTTTCCTACTTTTAAGAAAATTATTTAAAAAAAAGAATAACTTTTAAATACTCAAAAAAAAAATTGATACTAAAACGATCTGACTGCATAAAAAACCGGATTTAATTCAAAAAAAAGAAGAAATATATAATATTGTGGCACAGAAAATTCTATTTAAATGCCAAAAAAAAAACAATGAATATTTTTATTCCATTTTTACTCGAAATGTTTATTACCTCTTATCAATATATTTAACTTAAATGAAAGATCAATATTAATAATATTGACCTATGGAATTAATAATATGAATTGATATGATTAGGATATTGATATATTATTTTTTTATATTTGTATTCATAATTTATATACTCTCTTCCATTTTATTGGTAAATTTATTACTGTATTTATTAGTATTATTGATATTTAATGTAAATTAATATTTTACTACAGGAATTTATGAACTTTTAAATTTTCAAAAAAAAATGATCCTAAAAATTCTGAAGGTTTGAATGAATCGAATTTATTGATTTAAATTAATTATGAAAATATTAATTTGTATCAAGAATTAAAAATTAATTTTTAGTCTGAGAATTTTTTTTATACTCAAAATCTACTGAATAGATAAATATTTTATAAATTTATTTATTCACTCTTCAAATTCAAATTTTATGAAAATATTAATTGCATCAAGAATTAAAAATTAATTTTTTAACTCGAAAAAATTTTTTTTTACTCAAAATCTACTAAATTGATAAATAAAGTTATTCACATTTTTCATTTTTTAATCATTTCTAACTTTTTATTAAAATCAAATTTGGAAAAAAAATAGAATTGCAAACATAAATATATTTTTATATTTTTTAGAGAAACATTTATTTCATTGAGAAAATATTTACTTCATTCGAACATTCAGAAATATTTCCCAAGGAAATTTTAATTCGCTAATTAATTACCGATCATCAACTTTCGAGTCTATTGTGTTTTCTTTTTCCATCTCCATTCTGGAGAAAATTATTTTTGTCCAGAATAAAATAAAATTTCCGTTAAATAAAAATTTTTGTTAAATAAAATTATTGACTGACAGCAAAGCGAATATAGGAAAAATGTGTATTAATTTAAAAAACAAAAATCGTTTGCAAAAAAAGAATTTTTTTAACGAAAAACGAAAAAAATAAGAATCTCCTACTCTTCCCATAGAAGTAAATTTTAAGACGATTTTGTAGTGTTTTATTGCAGTTCAAGTGCATATTATAGAAGAAAATGTAAATTAAATATACAAGATATAATTTATCCTGCACTTGCACAAGCTTTGATACTGTTGAACTGTACATTATAGTATTAAAAATAAATATTATAAAATTAAATGCGGTAAAAGTAGAATATAAATTAGTCCAAGTGTTTTAGTATATATAATTATAGAAATTCACTGATAATTTTGATTGCACAAGTAGTGTATCTTATTATTAAGTGTCTGACAGCTGAAAAACAAAATCTATACTTAAATTCTAAATGTTTTTCTTCAAATTCAAATTTTCTAAAATTTCTAAATTTTTCTAAATTTTACTTCAACCGCTAAAAACAATTTCTACTTAAATTGTAAATTTCTTTTTCATAATCGAATTTTTTGAATTTTATTTTTTTTATATATTAAAAGACGTACTTTGATTAAAAAAAAAAATTTATTTACTTAATGAAAGGTAAAAGTCGATTAATTAATTAATTTAAAAAACGAAAAATTCGAATCGACTTTAAGTTTCCCGAAAAAAAAATTTTTAAACGAATTTTAGAAACTGATTTTAATTAAAAACAATTTTGTGATAAATTTCTAAATGTCTTCTAAGTAAAAAAAAATTTTTTTCTACTCCTCTGTAATAACGAAGTTCTTCCAAATAAAAATATCACGTTTTTTGCAAAAAACATTTGCAAAAATCTGAGGTCAATGAAAAAAAATTCTTTCTATATGTATACATATTATGAAAAAAAAGTCTTCCTTCATTTTCAACGAGTATTTTCAAATATATTTTTAAACATATTCAAAAAATTATTTTTAAATTTATTTTTAAATATATTTTTAAATTTAATTTTAAATTGATTTTCAAATTTATTTTTAAATTTATTTTTAAATATATTTTTAAATTTAATTTTAAATTGATTTTCAAATTTAATTTTCAAATATATTTTTAAATTTAATTTAAAATTGATCTTGAAATTTCTTTTCAAATTACTTTTGAAATAAAATTCAAAATGTTAAAAATAATTTTTTAAAAAAACAATTTTGCGCGACACGAACCTCAGTTTTTTAATTAAATTATTATTAGGAATTTATAATCTCTCAAGAACTGTAAAGCAAAGTGAAGTTGGAATCACTTTGTATCTTATCACGGGTCGATGGAAAATATTGTAGATTGTTTAGGCTTTAGGTGCCTAGTGAATTTTTCCATCATAATTATAAGAATAAGCTCTTTTAACTATTATTAAATACCATTTTGGGGTCCATTTTCAAAATTGTTTTAAAAACAAATTTTCCTCCCAAAAAAAGAAAATGAAAAATAAAAAAAGTTTCCAAGCTTTAAGAGAAAAGAAAAATAATTTTTATAAGGAAAATTATTTTCAAAGAAGAACGAAAATTTACCAAATTAAATTTTCCAAAATAAATTTCCAAAACTAAATTTTCCAAACCGAAATAATTTTTAAAAGCCGAATAAAATAAAAATTCCATAAGCCAAAATAATTTTAAAAGCAAAATAAAAATTTTCGAAACCAAAATAATTTTCAATGCTAGAATGAAAATTTTAAAGCAAATTTTCGAAAAGTAAGATAAGTTGCGCAACAAAATAGAAATTTTAAACGAAAATAAAAATTTGAAAAATTAAATTAAAAAGAAAATTTAACAAAAAATTGAAAAACAATTTTTATGGACAAATGGAAACATTATAAAAGAAAAGGAAAATAGGGGAAACTATTGGAAAATATATCAAAAAATACGAAAAATATTATAAGTTATACGAAAAATTACGAAAAAATACTAAAAATTACGAAAAATACTAAAACTTACGAAAAATACTAAAAATTACGAAACAAAATTTAAAATGCAAGAAAAGCGTTTTAGAAAATCCCTAGAAAAAAAAATTTTCAACTAAAAACAATGAATAAAATTTGATTCGATATTTATTGAAAAGAAAACTTGTGTTCGATCTCTCTCGCATCGACAAAAACTGAATTATTTTATTTACCCCCCCTTTTATACGATAGATCTGTATATATCGATAATTTATTATATTTCGAATATTTATAACAACCGATAAATTTTATTGAAACGACGAAATGCGAATTGAATGGTTTTAAAAAATAATATATAATAGTTTTTAGAAAATTAAACCGTTTCTCTTTCTCTCTAACTCTCTCTTTCTCTATAAATATATAATATATAAAAAAAAGTATATTTATGTGAAATCACTATATATTGCAGTAGTTAACTGAAAAAAAAAATTCCATAAATTATAAACTAATTGTTTAAAAATATAAATATTTTAATTAAAATTTTTAATCATTAAATTATTTGTATTTAAGGAATAAATAATTTTCTAAAATCATTAAATAATAAATTTGACAAAAAGGTTTTGTCAAAATTTTGTCAAAACTTTGTCAAAACTTTGTCAAATCTTTATCGAAATTATTTACCTTTTATTTATTTTTACTATCGAAATATTTCGTTTATGAAAAAAATTCAAAAATATATGTGAATGGTGCAATGCAAATAAGCAAAAAAAAATAATACTGTATATTAATTGTCCCGTCCAATTTTCAATTGAATTTATTTTCTAACTAAATAATTATTACTAAACATAATCATAAAATATTTTAAACAATTAATAATATGTAATAATTTGTTAAATAAAAATGAATAAAAAAAATGTTATTTTATCGACGATAAATTAAATTAATTCTACTGATATATTATCAACACAGAAATATATATTCTATTTTCTATTGTTAAAACCAAGAAAGTAAATAATTGGTAGAAAAATTTTACTGAGACTGAAAAATGCAAATTAAATGTAAAAAAATAAATATTTGTATTTTTTATATATCGTTAAAATTTAGTTTTCTATTTCGTTTCTGAAAAATTTTAACAACGGTCTTTCAGTCAGTACAACTCATTTTAGACTTTCAAGAAAAAGTGAATGAACAAAATGTATGGAAAAAATTACGAAAAAATTTATGGAAGAAAATTTACGAAAAAATTTATGGAAAAAAGTTTACGAAAAAATTTATGGAAAATAATTTATCAAAAAAAATATACCACTGAGACTGATGCAAAAAAAACCAGTCGATAGAAAAAAAATATTCTTTAAAAATTGTTGTTCACCAGAATAATTGAAAAAGTGAAAAAATTATTTTTTAAAAATTTTACCTTTCGGTAAAAAAAGGAGAATATTTTCCTTTTCGAATTAAATTGAATGCAAATTTAATTGTCAATGGAAAATCTAATAACATTGTAAATTTATATTTTATTAATTAAATTTTAAAGTTGTTTGTAAAAAATTGAATTTATTAATCAAATATGAAAATTAAATTTAATTAATAATTAATTAAATGAAAATTCAGTCATTCATGAAAAAAATTACTCGCAAAGAAAATTGAAATATACATATAAATTATATGTAATTATGTATAATAAATTATGTACATTGTATGTTGGGTAAAAAATCTATTTAAAAGTTAAGAAGTTTTAAATACATACAGGACCAAGAAAATTATAAAAATTACAGAATTAACATAAAGCCGTAAAAAAAATAATGAACAACCAAAAAAAAACTAATGCTGAAATCTATAAACTTATATCCAGAGTAATACAAATTTTTTACGATAAATTCAAAAAAATTATTTAACGAATAAATTTAATATAAATAAAAAACTAAATTGTTGAACAACAGAATTTTTTTGACAAGAAAAAATTATTGAATACAAAAATTTATTAAATAGAAAAATCATTAAATAAAAAAAACTGATTGAATACAAAAATCAATTGAATTAGAAACTTATTGAATAAAAAATTTATTGAATTAAAAACTTATTGAATAAAAAATCTATTGAATTAAAAACTTATCGAATACAAAAATCTATTGAATTAAAAATTGATCGATTTTTTAATTCGAAAAAAAATTTTTTTTTGCAATGTAAAAAATGAGTGAAATGAAAATAATAATTGTACCCAAAGACTTGATTGAAAAAATAGTGCTGTATTGAAAACCAAACGAGCTGAACCTATTTTAGCTGAACAAAAGCAAAAATATATAAAAAATACCAAAAAAAAACTTTAAATTACAAAAAAAGTTTATTTTTAAAAATTAAAAAATTTTCTTTCCAAAAAATAATAAAACAAATTGTTTAATATCTTTTGGATGCAAATTAAAATAAGTAATTTAAGACTGTGATTTAAAAAAAAACAAATTGCCAAAAATATAATTTTACACGACCGATCTTTTAAAAGCACGATTACAAAAAAGAAAATATAAATTATAAATTATAAAAATTGAAATATATAAAAATATCAACAGTTACTCAAGAATCAAGAGAAAATTTCATGCAATATATTGTATAAAGATGCTACTACTATTACTACTACTGTGAAAACCAAAAAAAAAAATTATAAATTGTTGCTACGTGATATATAATTATTATTATTATTAAAAAAACACATATATAAAAATATTTACTAAACTATCATTGTTAAATATTTATTATAAAAAAATAGTTGAAACTTTATTATCAAGTTAATTCGTTTTCTGTAAACCCATTAAAAAAAAAAGAAATGGTGCTAAGGGTTAAATTAATTTATAATATGGGGAAATGAAAAAAATGTTTCTTAAAAATTATTTATAACCCTCAAGTTTAAAAGAAAATATTAATAAGATATTTAAAGTAAGCACGATTTCTATATATAAATAAAATTGCACATATAGAATTAAAAATTTAGCAACAACAATAAATCTGGAAAAAAATATTTTTCATTGAAAAAATTAAGAGAAATTAAAAATCGTCTCAAAAATTAATTAATTAATTAAACTCAATATGATTTAATTAATATATTTTATTAATTAAATAAAATATAATTTAATTAGTATAATTAATTAAATTGAATATAATTTAATTAATATAATTAATTAAATTGAATATAATTTAATTAATATAATTAATTACTCAACACAATTTTACGATTTTAATGAAATAATAATTTATTCAATCACTAGAAATATTTTTACTTTTAGTTTTACTTTTAGTATATCGAAAAAAAAGATGAAATTATTTTTTTTCCATTCATTGTTGTTGGCTCTAATAAAAAGTGTCATATTTATAAACTAAATATCTAAAAAAAATATTTATAAACTGCTAAACCTTATCTTGAGGGTTACTATGAACTATTGTGTAAAAAAAAATTATTTACTAAACTTCGCTAAAAAAAGAGCGAAAAAAAACTTTAAACTGATAACTACCTATGAAGAAAAAAAAAGTAAAATTAAAAAAGAGAATAATAATAATAATCGTTTAGAAAAATATTTTAGTTGAATATATTTCGGGAAATATTTTCATTACTGATGTACTACATTCTAAATTCTTCCCACGTGACTTAATAAGTTTTTTACTATTTCCTATAAGAAAAAAGAAATACAAAAAATATATAAACTTTCGAGGAAAACAAAAATAACTGCGATACGTACAAAAACTATTGAAAAATAAATTGAAACTTATTGTCCAGATTTTAAATAATAGTTTTGCATAATATTTCCAACTTGTTATTTATTATTAATTATATTATATTATTACTATTATAAATAATAATAAAAATTATTTATTTATTATTATTGGCTTTTAAATTGCATTCACTCTTTCAGTGATTGTTAATTTTCAATAATTTTTAAAGGCTTATTATTATTTACTACTATAAATAATAATAATAATAAAATTAAAGGGAGTAAATTTTTTAAAATAATAAAAAATTATAGTAATAATAATAAAAAATAATATTAATAAATAATAATAACAAATAATAAAAAATAATAATAATAAATAATAGTAATAATAATAATCTAAATATTGATAATTACGATAATGATAATAATGATAATGAGCATTCACTATCACAGAATTCAATATCCAATTTCAAAACAATATTATTCTAAACGAAAAATTAAGAAAATATTTCTAAAGTGTGAAAAAATTAAATCAAATTAAAAATTTTCAAACAAAGGGACAAAAACTATGATTTAAAATCAGGACAATATTTTATTTAATAAATCAAATTTCCTCTAGTTCGCCTCTCCTATATAAAGTTCTTATTAATCTTTCTCTCATTCTCTCTTTTTGCCTCTCCGCTTCAAGTTAAATAACTATTTTATAGAACTTTAGATTAAATTAAAAAAAAAAAGTAGAAAAATCGAATTACGCCTCTCCTCGTATTATTAATAATAATAGAAAAGTAAGCATACAGAATTAGTATTATTACCCCCCTCCTACCCCCCTGTTGTTATATAATTAAAAAATGTATTTTAAGAATTTTTTTCCTATTTTTATTACTTTTTATATCTTAAAAATTGTAATTAAAAATCTGTAATTACCTCGCAGATCTTGAGATAATTTTTTCATTTCGATATTAATTTTTATGATATTATTCAGATTGGAGGGTAATTTTTCGAGTCATCACTCAATTATTTATTAATACTTTATTGATACTATCTGCGTGAAATTAAAAAAAGAAAATTTCGATTTTTCTTACAATGAAAAATAATTTAAAGCGCATAGAAAATTATTTTGTATATATTCATTATATATACGTAATAAAAATAAAAAAATGCAACAATGGACGAAATTATTGTAAAAGAAATACAAAGAAAAATAATTAAAAATAAAAATTTTTAAATTAATTTTTAATTATTAATAATTTGGAATAATTAATTTTTTTGTAAATTAGGAATTCTATTGTATGTTAATAATAATTGTTATTAGTGTTATTACTTCGCTAATTATTAACAACTAATTATTATTTGTTTAGGAATTATTTTTTTTTATAACAAAATAGTTGTAAATTAAAAATTTTTCTCTAAATTTTGGCTTGGGAAAAATGTCTAATTGTTAATAATAATTTTATTAAATAATTTATTAAGTAATAATAATAATAACAATAATAATAATTTTTTAAATAATAATTTATTGTTGTTTTATTCATTAATTGTGACTGACTTTTTGCTTCTTATTTGGTAAATTTTACTAATAAATAGTAATTTCAACTCATAAATTGTAATTTCAACTAATAAACAGTAATTTTCCCTAATTTATTGGTAAAATTTACTAATAAATCATTTTACTAATTTGAATTCATCAACTGACTTTTCGCTCATTAAAATTAGTAAATTTTACTAATGAATAGTAATTTCTATTAATTTATTAGAAAAAAATAGTAAATAGTAAATTCGTAAATTTATTAGCAAATTTTACTAATAAATAGCAATTTCTATCAAAAGTTATTAGAAAAGATTACTAACTAAAAAGTAGAAAATACTATTTATTAGCAAAATTTACTAATTCAAAAGCAAAAAGTCACCCTCTAATTCTAGTAAGCATTTTTCCAAAGCAAAATTTTTGGAGCGTAAATTTATCAATTAGTAATTAATTCTGCAATACGTAAGCTATATTATATTAATATTTTGTAAATCTCGAAAAATAATAATATAATATAATAACTATATATTATAATTTATGATACAATATAATAGTATTATTATTGAATAATATATTATAATAATAATAAAAAATAATATAATATTAATATAAATAATATTATTATTAATGAAAAAAATAATATAACGATAAAATTATATTATAATAAAATAACATTAGTAATAATAACAATAATAATAATAATGAAATAAATAATGTTAAGATCCGATTATAAAAGAATATAAGTCTGCCATTTTCGCAAACATAAAAGTGATCGATATAGTCTGGCGACACAATGAGACCAAGAAACTTAAATAAGTAAATTTATTATTAGAATATTATCGTTCTTATATAAAATGTATATCAGAATAAGATGAAGAAAAAAACGCATCGTTCTATTACTTGCACTCTGTATATAGTAAGAATTAATAAATAAGTTTATATGTGTGTATAATTATACATGTAAAATAACAAAATAATTAGCATTTACATGGGGGCTACGAAAACTGATGTTTTAATTGTAGTATTTGCTTGGCGGGGAAAAAAACAATTTAAATATTTGTAAAAATAATTATTTATTGTATTTTATTTATTATAATTTATTTTTATTTACTTTTTGTAATCTTATTTTTTTAATAGAAAATAGAATGGAATTTTCTTAAGTTATTTTTATTTTTTTTTTGTAAATTATTTTTACTTCTTTATTTATTATAATTTTTTTTTTGCAAAAAGAAAATAGCATGAATTTTGTCTTAGTTATTTTTATTTGTTCACTCTAATTTATTTTTACTTTTTTATTCACTATAATTAATTTTTACTTATTTATTATAATTTTTTTACTAATATAAAATATGAATTTTGATTTAGTTTAAAATGTAACGAAATTAGTATTTTTTTTTTATTCAAGTTTCTCGTCTTTTTTATTCTCTTTCACCTTTTTTCGTTAGTTTATTTTATTTAATAATGTTTTTCGTTAGTTTATTTTATTTAATAATTTTTTTCGTTAGTTTATTTTATTTGATAATTTTATTATTAATAATTTTAATAATTATTTTTTTTTCTTAACTATTATTGCTGCTAATAGCAAAGTCGAAATAAAAAAAATAACCACCAAGCAAAAGAAGCAGGAGAAGCGTCGTCGTCCCCACCGCGTAAAAACACGCTTCCTCATTGGCTGGAATAATAAAGGGAAGGGATAAAGACTCGCCTGGTGGGGGGACGCTTCTCCAAGTCCTGTGCGTCATTATTAGCCAAAAAATGACAAAAAATGAAGTAATACGAATGATTTTAATGAGGAAAAAAAATCCCTTCATCTGCTGGTATGAATGTCGATATTCTAATCATTTTCCATAGAAGAATGTAAATTATTTCATGCTTAATAAATTCTTCCACGTACTGCAATTTTTTTTTGCGGCTAGTGATTGTGAATTTTAAATAGTATAACGTGATTCTGTATTGCTGAAAAAAAAATATTCTATCGCTGAACTCTGAAAGTTTAATAAAATGTTTTCACTAACAAAACTGTTTTTTTTACTCTTTATTCACCCAAAAAAAAGAAAGAATATAATTGGAAAAAATTTTAATTTCATCGTAATTTAATTTTTTTTGATTTGCAATTTTGAAATCAATGAAAATTGTTTTAAAAAAAGTTGATATCACTTTAAAAGAATTGATAAGATCGTAAAATCGTTTGCAAATCGAAAATTTATTTTTAGACATATAATCTTTTTTTTGAATTTAAATAAATCTCTGTCGTCAGTTAAAAATTTTGAAATACGATTATTTGTTACATCTGTAAATTTATTATTTTAAAATTTTTAATTTATTTTTAATTTTTTTTTTTAATAAAGTTATTAATCAGGATTATATTGTCATATACGTGAACGATTCAAATCATGTTAGTCTGATTATTAAATAACACAACAATGTGCACACAATGTTAATGAGTTTTTTCAACTCATGTAATAAATTAAACTTTGGACCCAGTTCACTAAGAATTAAAGCGAAAATTTTCGCTATGTGTAGAAATAAAAAGAATTAATTCTCTTTTAAGTACACGTGATTAAGAATTAAAAAAAAGGAATTCCTTGTGTTAAAATTTAAATCCTTTTTTTAAAATTAATTATTTTTTTCAAATTTTCTCTAAAAAGGAAAGAAGTTTTTTTTTCTAATTAATGAAAATAGAAAAATAAATGTGAGATTGTAATTATTATCAATGAAATTGGACATTGTTTTTATTGACTCTTATCATTAACTAAAACAATTAATCTATCGCGCAATAAAAACAATTCCAAATTCAATTTCTAAATTTTGCGAATTGCAATTCTAAAATTGCGCATTTTTGGTAGATTTTGATTAAAAAAATTTTTGTGAAATTTAAATTTCCGTTTTTTTTTACTTTATTTAAAGCAAAGCCTGAACTTTATTTAAAAAGTCAATGACAAAAAATATATAATTTGCTAAATAATTAAAAATATTCGATTGATTCGATTTCTTGTGATTAGATAATAAAAAATGGAGATAAAGTGAAAAAAAAGATCTTCTTTATTCGCCCAGGGGAATTCAATCAAAAATCTCAATTTTTTCAATCACTTGAAAAGCATTCATGTAATCATTCAGGTATTTATAAATTTCACTCTAAACATTTTACATAACGAATTAAAAAAAAAAAGAAAACTAAATTCTAAAAAGTAAAAAAAAAATCTTCTTTCTTTACTATTTATTACAAAAGTGAACTTAAAATTTCAGATTTTTCTCATTTCGCAAGGCACTTGGAAAAATAAATTCAATCGCAATGGATTTCAAAATTATAGAAAATTAATTTACAAAAAAAAAAAAAAAAAAAAAAAAATAGTGAAATAAGAAAAAAAAAGTGTTTTTAAAAGAAAATGGCATTAATTTTCAGTACTCTCACATTAAAACTTTTAGTAGTGATATTCTTTATTCTAAGTGGTTTCTATATTTACTTCAAGTTCGTTCTTTACACGTATTGGCGAAAAAAAGGAATTCCCTATTTAGAGCCAGTGATTCCTGTGGGTAATTTTCTCAAACTTGTGCAAAAAAAATGTCACATTGGCGAAACATTTGCCTATGGCTATGAAAGAATGAAGGACAATAAAGTTTTTGGCATGTATACATTTCATAAGCCATGTTTATTAATTGTTGATCCCGAATTAATTCGTTGTGTTTTGACGAAAGAATTTCAAAGTTTTCACGATCGCGGCGTCTATTGTAATGAACGAGTCGATCCATTGTCGGGTAATTTATTTTTTCTACCCGGAAAAAAGTGGCGAAATCTCAGGACAAAAGTGAGTCCAGCAATAACGCCCGGGAAGATAAAATTAATGTTTTGCTGCTTAAAGGATCGTGGAATTATTTTAAATCAATTTTTACAAGAGAAGGCACACACTGGATCTGTTGTTGAGGTGCAGGAATTATTCGCAAGGTTCGTAATTATGTAACAGTTGAGTTCAAAAATTCGCTAAATTAAAATTGAAATTAAAAAAAAAAAAAAAAAAAAAAAAAACTTTAATTCTTTTACAATAAAAAGTTAAAAATAAATAAAAATAAATACAAATACAGAGGAATTATTACCAAGGTTCGAAATTATAGAACCGTTAAGTTAATTCAAAAATTCAGTAAATTAAAATTAATAATAAAAATAGAGTCTTTAAATTTTTTACATTAAATAGTTAAAAATAAATTAATGCAGAGGAATTACTAGCAAAGTTCGTAATTATGAAACATATGCGTTAATTCAGAAATTAATTAAATTAAAATTAATAACAATTAAAAAAAATTGTTTAATTCTTTTGATGAAAAAAATTTTTTTTTTTAATTGTTATTAATTTTAAGGTTTGTAATTTTTAAACAGTTGAGTTAATGCAAAAATTCACTAAATTAAAATTAATAACAATTAAAAAAACGTTTTTAATTTCTTTTGATGAAAATAAAATCTTTTACATTATTATTTTTCATTTAGTGAATAAGTAATAAATTAAAATACAGAGGAATTATTCGCAAGGTTCTTAATTATGGAACAGTCGACTTAATTCGAAAATTCACTAAATTAAAATTAATAACAATTAAAAAAAATTTCTTTTTAAATTCTTTTAATGAAACAAAATAAAAAAAATTCTTCTACAGTAAAAAAATTCCTAAATAAAAATACCCAAAGAGTTTTTGTTAATTTTCCCCCTTTCATTACCTATTTGAAAAAAAATCTTAATGTAAAAATTCAAAAAAAAAAAAAAAAAAAAAGTGAATTAAAAGTAGAATTGAATGTTTTTTCTTTCTTTTCTAACGGAGAGAAATGTTGATGGAGGAATTTTTTAATTACGCAATTCAATTAACTTTTTTCTTTCCTCATTTTATGTTAAAGGTTCACCACTGACGTGATAATGAACACAGTGTTTGGCGTGAATTGCAATACGTTGCAAAATAAAGATAATGAGTATCGCTATTGGGGAAAACAGGTTTTCGAACCGCACACCTTTAAAAATGCAATTGGCTTCTTCGCGCCACAAATTTTGCACTTTTTTTCGATACCCTTCAACGATGTGGGAGTGCAAAAGTTTTTCATCACAGTTTTCGAAAATACGGTGAAACATCGATTGAATAATAACATTAAATGCAATGACTTCATGGATCTTATTATTCAATTGATGAAGAAGGGTCATGTTAGTGATGATAATGATGTGACTGGTGAAAGCATTTCAGGTATTTCGAAAAAAAAATTATTTATTTATTTATTTACTAACAGAAATTAAGCATTGACGGCGTGAAATATGTTTTCGAACTATGTTTAAATGTTTAAATAAAACAGTTAATTAATAATGTTAATAATGTTTAAATGTTTGTCGTTTTTTTTTTTTTTTTTTTTTTTTATAATTGGAATCGGTGGTTTTTCTAGAGAATAGTAAAGAAAACATAACGATGGCCGAAGGGGCAGCTCAGGCGTATATTTTCTTTTTGGCCGGATTTGAAACCTCTTCGACAACGGCAGCTTTTTGCCTTTACGAATTAGCTATTAATCAAGAAATGCAGGAAAAAGTGAGAAAAGAAATTTTTTCCAAACTTGGAGAAAGTGATGAACTTAGTTATGACAGTCTGAACGAAATGACCTACCTCCACAAAGTTATTTTAGGTACTTTTCTTTTTCTACTACTAAGATAATGCAAGTTTAACAAACAAAGAAAATTTACCCAACAATTAATTAATATTAATATTAATTTTATTTATTTTAATTTTATTAATTTTGGTTTTAAATCAATTTTCAGTTAATATTAACAATGAACACTAAAGTTAACGATTTGAAAATGATACTTAATGTTAATATTAGTTTAAGTCGATTTTTACTGTAGTAATTAATAGGTGGCCTATTTTTTTTTTTTTTTTTTTTTTTTTTAATACAATGTATTATGATAATTATTAATTAAGCTAAAGGACCAAGTGGGCAATGGCTATTTAGCCAATGATTCATTAACAATAAGATTGCAAATAATTTGACATTTTTCTTTTACAGAAACTTTGAGGAAATATCCGCCGGTGTCTTTATTAAATCGCGTGTGCACTGAGACAATAAAATTACCCGACACGGAAATAATTATCAATAAAGACATTGACATTGTCATTCCAGTGCTTGGAATTCACAGGGATCCTAATATTTATCCAAAACCAATGGAATTCGATCCCGAAAGATTTAATGAAGAAAATATTGCTGCCAGGCATCCCTATCATTTTTTACCTTTCGGCGAGGGGCCGAGAATATGTATCGGTAATTATACCATTAAAACCCAATTACTAAAGTTAATAATAAAAATACGTCTTTAAAAAAAAATAAATAAATTTCGTTCCGAACATTAGAATTAATGTTTTACATTAGTAATATTAACTTTAAAGTTTGGAACGAAATTAATTTCGTAATTAATTTTTTAATAAAAAAAATCGGCAAATGAATTCATTAAAGAGAAAAAAATTTGGCAAAAGAAATAAATAAATTTTGTTCCGAACATTTAAAGTAATGTTTTATATTAATAATATTAATTATAATGTTAATATTCCAAACTTTACAAATAATTGTAAAGTTTAGAACGAAATTTATTTATTTCTTTTTCCGAATTTATTTTTTTAATGAATTACTATTAATTTTTGCCGAGAAATAAATTTCGTTCCAAACATTAAAATTAATGTTTTATATTAGTAATAATGTTGTTTCATTAAATAAAAAAAAATTCGGCAAAAGAAAGAGGTAAATTTCGTTCAGAACTAGAATTAATGTTTTATATAAGTAATAATTTGGTTTCATTAAATAAATAAAAAATTCGTCAAAAGAAGTAGGTAAATTTCATTCAGAACTAGAATTAATTTTTTATAGTAGTAATAATGTTCTTTTGTTGAATAATTAATAAATTAATTTATTTATTTATTAATTGATTTATTTTATTTTATTAATGCGCGTTTTGACACTTTTCAGGAATGAAGCTCGGATTAATTCAAGTAAAAGTAGCGATAATAAATTCTTTAAGGAATTGTAGAGTTTTAATAGGACCAAATACACCGATACCAATGCCAATTAACAATGAAAAAATGGCTTACGCACCAAAAGTAGGCGTTCATCTTAAAGTAGAAATGTTATGAAAAATCTGAATAGTTATAATACACGAATGTACGTTTAGAAAAAAGTCACGATTTGAATTTGATTTCAGTGGAAAAAAAATTGAAAATTCTGTAGATTCTTTTAAATAAAATAAAAAAATTTTGTAACCAATCTGCTTTTTTGTATTAATAATAAATAATAATAATAATTTTTGCATTAATAATGAATCATAATAATAATTTTTACATTAATAATGAATAATAATAATAATTTTTGCATTAATAATGAATAATAATAAAAATGTTTTTAATAATAATGTAAAAAAAGAAAGAGCGAGAATGGTAAAAGAAGGGAAGCGTCAGTTCGATAGAAAGAGATAGATAGTGTTCCTAACGTCCTCACTTCTTTCTCTGTCTGAAGGGGCATGCGCGTGAACTACTAGAACGCACCAGTGCGCATGCGCATTCCTGTCTCTTGTTTCACAAGGGGGACGTTATTAAAAATAACAAAAAGGTTTTATTAATGATGGAAAAGTGTAAAAAAAGTAGAAAAAAATTTAAAACTAATTTAATTTTTCGGTATTCGAATATAAATTTAATAATTTTCGATATTATGTAACTATAAGAGAATTATATTGCAAGTAAGAATGACTTGCTCACTACCAAAATTACCGAGTCTTTAAATACAATGTACAAAAGTTACATTATACCGCGAATTTGTAATTATAAAAAATAGCTAACGTAAATAGTTAACTATATAGTGAGCTATATAGTTAACTAAACAGTTAACTAAATATTAAACTAAATAAAAAAATTAAATTTCGTGCAAAATTCTGGGAAAATTCAAATAAAAAATTAAAAATAAATACAAGAAACAGAAAAGTAAAAAAAAATCCCCTTTTTTAACAAAGAAGGCAATTTACAAAAGTAATAAATAAAATGGGTTCACATTGCACTATTCGAGTCGTAATTAATTTTCATCTAAACACAAATGACGTTTAATGACGAAAAATTTTTTTTTTTTAAGAAAAATGTCATGATGAAGTGAAATTAATTTTTGCACTGTCAATGTTGCTAAGAAGTACACTTAACATAAGTGCATGTCTATTCGCTATATTATTAAATATTCAATTAGTATTTCAAATGAAATGTATAAAAGTTCAAGACAATCAAAATGCACTCTCATTTTGCAAAGTTTCTTCATTCTTTATAAATTTATTAAAAAAACAAAACAAAAAAATTCAAAAAATGGCATTTTTTTCTATTTATATTGTAATGCAACTCGTGGGTGGATTATTTTTGGCTTTGGCTGGCTTATATTTGTATTTTAAACTCGTTTTGTATAACTATTGGCGAAAACACAATGTTCCCTATTTGGAGCCATCGGTACCTATGGGAAATCTCGCTCCAGTTGTTACCGGAAAAATAAACTTGGGTGAGTCAATGTATGCAAATTATAATTTATAATTTTGAATGGAATATGTGATAAGGAAGATTTTTATTTTTTTTTATTAAACTGAATTTTCTTGTTCCAATTCTTTTCCCAATTTGTATAACTATTTTTTTAATACACAAAATTTTATGTATAAATTAATTTCAACTTGGTTTTATATTTTATTAATATTTATAAAAATTAGTATCACATTTAATTAATATTAACAATAATTAGTATGATATTTAATTATAATAAACAATAATTCGTATAATATTTAATTAATATTAAGAATAATTAATTTAATATTAATACATTATGTTAGAACAATTTTTCTTTTTTTGAATTTCGCGCCAAATGGTTCAAAAAATTCCCGCCCAGATGGCATGAAAGTTCTCTCACAAACGGAATGAATTGAATGTTTTTCGAACGTTTAACTGAACGAAAATTGTATCCCTTTTCATTATTTGCAAAATTTCAACACTAGAATGAAAAAAATTTTTCAAAAACACTTATTTAGTTGAGAATTTCATTTCTTTGATGGAAAAAAAATTTTTTTTAAAATACTTTTGTATTTTAAATTAATAAAAAGAAAAATATTGTCGTTCATTTGAATGTTTGTAAATTTAGAAACGTCCCTCTGTATTAAAATAATTTTTCCAATTTTCATTAACAAAAATTATTTTGTAAATAAACATAAATTTTCTTGTGAATAAAAATAAATTGTTTTGTAAATAAAAATAAATTATTTTGTAATTAAAAATACATTTTTTTGTATATAAAAATAAATATATTTTGTAAATAAAAAAACATCTTTTTTTGAAAATAGAAATAAATTCTTTTGGTAAATAAAAGTAAATTTCTTTGTAAGTAAAAATAAATTTTTTAAATATTGTAAATAAAAATAAATATCTTTGTTAATTAAAAAAAAAATTTTAGGTTTCTGTTATCAAGATGCCTATGAGAAATTCAAGAAAAATCGCATATTCGGAATGTACACATTTCACAAACCTAGTTTAGTTGTCGTTGATCTTGACATTGTCCGCACGATATTGACCAAAGAATTCGGACACTTTCACGATCGTGGATTGTATTGTCACGAAAAAGTGGATCCACTCACCGGGCACATTTTCTCTCTACCTGGACAAAAATGGAGAAATTTACGTGTTAAAATGACGCCAACATTTACATCGGGAAAAATGAAACAAATGTTTGACGCCGTCAAGCATCGAGGGGAAATTTTGAATAAAGTTTTGAAAACTAAGTCACAAGAAAATGCGGTCATTGAAATCAAAGACATTTTCGCAAGGTTTGTTTTTTTAATTTCTATTTTATTTTTTTTTTCATTTCCTTTAAAAGTTTTAACTATTAAATTAAACATTTAAAAAAAAAATTAAATAAAATTAAACATTTTATTTCTTCTTTAAATTCCATTTTTTATTGCAATATTGCTTTTAATTAATAATAATAAAAAATTATGTTTGGATAATAACAAAAAATGTTTGAATTCCATTTTTGTGTTTTTTGAATTTCGCGCCAAATAGTTCGTTAAATTCCCGCCTAGACGGCATGAAAGTTCTCTCACAAGCGGCATTCTCTCGCAAGTGAATTTATAAGTGAAGAGAGTTCTTACGGTGACATAAAATTGTTTCTTTTGAATAATGTTGTGATTAATATAAATCTGAATAATAAATTAATTGCTAACGATTCTTATTAAAAGGAAATGAATAAAAAAAATAGGAATAAAAAGAAAAATATTTAATAAAATAAAAAACAGTTTATGAAATAAAAAATACTTAATGTAACAAACAACAGTTAATTAAATAAAAAATACTTAACGAAATAAACAACAGTTAATGAAATAAAAAATACTTAACGATATAAGCAACAGTTAATGAAATAAAAAATACTTATTAATAAAATTGTTAATGAAAAAAAAAATAAAAGGACCCTTTTTCGACTGGATTTATATCAAAATAAAATTTTTCTTTTCAGATTCGCCACGGACGTGATAATGAGCACATCATTCGGAGTTAATTGCGACAGTTTAAATAATCCCGACTGCGAATTCCGCTATTGGGGTAAAAGAATTTTCGATCCTGCGCCAGTGAAAAATACACTCTCCTTCTTTGCGCCACACATCCTCTATTTTCTCAATGTTCCATTTTTTGCAATTGATGTGAGAAATTTTTTCATGTCCGTCTTTAAGAAAAATACCGAATATCGTACAAAGCACAACGAGAGGAGAAAGGATTTTATGGATCTTTTGGTGCAATTGATGAATAAGGGATGCGTTGAGGGAGATGAGGGTCAACCAGCCAGTATTTCAGGTAAAGAAAGAGTGAAAAGAAGAGACAAAAAATGTAGGGATTTTTTTTTTTTTAATTACTTTTTGTCAAAGTTTTTTTTTTATCTTTCTTTTGTCTTTAGAATCAGTGGATGGTAAAATAACACTGGAGGAAGCAGCAGCTCAGGCTTTTGTATTTTATCTTGCTGGTTTCGAAACATCGTCCACAACAGCGACAAATTGCATTTATGAATTGGCACAATATCCGGAAATACAGAATAAAGTTCGTGAGGAAATTCATTCGAAATTGAAGGAATATCGGGAACTTACTTATGAATGTCTGAATGATATGCCGTATCTTCATAAAGTTGTCAGTGGTGAGCATTTTTTTTCTTTCGGTCAAATTTTTAACCCTTTTTTTCTTCTATTATTTTATTCTCTTTTTCTTCTATAATTTCTTTTGTTTTCTTATTGTTTTTATTTCTCTTTCTATTCAAAAATTGATTGCTAATTTTCAAACAATAAAAACACTGTTGATTTGAAAACGTTATATACCATAATAAGCAAGGGATTTTTTTTTAAAGAAACTTTAAGGATACATCCACCAGTGGCAATTTTGAATCGAGTCTGCACTAAGGATATTGATCTTCCTACTACCAATTTGCATATAAGCAAAGGAGTAGATGTCGTAATTCCAGTTCTTGCTATTCAAAGAGATCCAAACATTTATCCGGATCCGATGAAATTCGATCCCGAAAGATTTAGCGAAAAAAATATAGCCAATCGACATCCGTATGCTTACATACCTTTTGGAGAGGGGCCCAGAATTTGCATCGGTATGTTGACATTCAGAAAAATTATTTCTCTAAAATTTGGAACGTTCCAATTGTCAAATTTAAAAATTAAAAACAAAAAAAAATGTTGTTCTTTAATTTGTTTTAAATTTGTTACATGTTTTAAAAAGAATTGTTAAATGTTTTCAAACATTTGTTAAATGATTTGAAAAATTTGTTAAATGTTTTCAAAAATCTGTTAAATGTTTTCAAACATTTGTGAAATGATTTAAAAAATTTGCTTAATATTTGACAAGATTTTTTAAATGTTTGCCAAAATTTGTTAAATGTTTTCAAACATTTGTTAAATGATTTAAAAAATCTACTTAATATTTGACAAAATTTGTTACATGTTTTAAAAAATTTGTTAAATGTTTGACAAAATTTATTAACCGTTTTAAAAATTTTGTTACATATTTTAAAAAATTTGCTTAATGTTTGACAAAATTTATTAAACGTTTTAACAAATTTGTTACATGTTTGACAAAATTTAAATGTTTTCAAAAATCTGTTAAATGTTTTCAAACATTTGTTAAATGATTTTAAAAATCTACTTAATTTTTTGACAAAATTTGTTACATGTTTTAAAAAATTTGTTAAATATTTGACAAAATTTATTAAACGTTTTAAAAAATTTGTTACATGTTTTAAAAAAATTTCTTAATGTTTGACAAAATTTGTTAAATGTTTGACAAAATTTATTAAACGTTTTAAAAAATTTGTTACATGTTTTAAAAAATTTGCATAATGTTTGACAAAATTTGTTAAATGTTTTAAATTTGTTAAATGTTTGATAAAATTTGTTAAACGTTTCAAAAAATTTGTTACATGTTTTAAAAAATTTTAATGTTTTCAAAAATTTAACAAACTTTAAAATTAGGTTCATGACAAAAATACTTACTTATGTTTAATATATTTTAAACATTGTTATGTTTTTTATTGAAATAAGATAATATTTTTCTTTTTTTCACCAGGAATGAGATTCGGTTTGGCGCAAACAAAAGTCGCCTTAATTAATGCACTAAAAGACTATCGTTTTACTTTGGGACCAAATCAAAAAGTACCATATCATGTTGATCCAGGAAGTCTTGTTTTTGGAGCAGACACTCTCGAAGTACGAGTCGAAAAAGTGTGAAAGAAAAAGGAGAAAATTAAATTTTCGTAAGAATATTTTAAAGAATATTTGTTATTGAATATACATTCAGTATTTAATAATAAATTTATTCAATAACTGTTTATTATTAAACGAAATTAATTAATTAAAAAAATTGTAATTAATTTTAATTTTATTTATTTTATTTAATATTTCACGGAAATAAAAAGATAAAAATATTTTTCCCCACAAATTCTTAGTCCACTCCAAATTTCCTTATTTTGGATTACTTTCTACTTTTCCAATTTCCTAATCGTTTGTAATCTAATTTTTTATTTTAATTTCAAGTTTTTTTTTAAATTTTTTTAATAGTGTTTTAACTATATTGTTACTCAACAATTATTACAGAGTTAAAATGCTAAAATTAGTTGAAAGTAAAATAAAAAAGAAGTAAAAGTAGAAAACTAAAAGAAAAAAAGAAAAACTGTTCAAAATAAAAAAATGGGCAAAAGAAAAAAAAATGTGAGGAATAAAAAATTATTTTTTCTAACTAAAATTGTGTTTCGAACTAACGTTGAACTTTTTAATTACAAATGACACGGTTTCGTGCTTAAACGAAAGATTAATAATTAAAACACTAATTATAGGTTATTAAGAGCCTAATACGAGCCCTCCCACTACAATTTTTTTTTCTTAAATTACCTTAACATTATAATATCTAAAATTTCGTTTAAATTTAATAGCACAACGACTGACCACACACATATATATATATATAAACTTAAGTCACGAACGTTTCGCTTACGCAGTTTTTATTTTCAATTTAATTTCAAAATTATCTTTTCAATTTGCTAGATCACTTGAATTAATAATAGTGCCGTTACTGTGTTTCATTAAAAAAAATAATTTTGTTAATTTGTTAATTTTCTTTTGTTTCGTGAAATTTAGTATTCGTTTTTTTATTATAAATATAATTATTTATTCTCTTTAAATAAATAAATTGAAAATGTCTACTTTCTTTAATAATTAAAATTGAATAAATTAAAATTTTTTTTTTTTAAATCGGGAAAAATAATTGTTGTACATTTTTCTTTTTTGTAATTTTATGTTTTACGCAAAATAAATGAATATGGCAATAAGTTTGAGTAATTTTGTTCTGGAATTTTTTGGAGTTGTGGCAGTAGTGCTCCTCGGTGTCTACTTGTATTTTAAATTATTTATTTACAATTATTGGGAAAAAAATGGAGTTCAATATTTAAAACCCATAGTGCCAATTGGGAGTATTTTGAACGCCGTTACTGGAAAACAGCACATTGGTATTTATTTGCAACATAAATATTAAAATATTAGCAATAATATAACGAAAAAAGTAAAAAAAAAAGAAAAGGAAAGTTAAAAAAAGTAAAAAAAAATTTTTAAAAAAGAAAAAAGTAAAGAAAGTAAACAAAAGTAAAAAAAGTAACGATAGTAAAAAACAGTAAAAAAAGAAAAAAAAGTAAAGAAAGTAAACAAAAGTAAAAAAAGAAAAAAAGTGAAGAAAGTAAAGAAAGTAAAAAAGTAAACAAAAGTAAAAAAAATGTAAAGAAAGTAAAAAGAAATCAAAAAAGAATAATTAACATCAAAATAAAAATAAAATTTTAGAGAACTAATTCAAAAGATTAGAATAAAAAATATTTTGAAACGAATCGAATTTTAAAAAATTGAATAAAAAATAATAAAAATCATTAGAATAAAAAAATAATAAAACAAAATTGAAATAATTAGGAAAATAATAAAAATCAGAATAAAACAGAATGAGAGAATAATAAAAAAAAGATAATAGAAAATATAAAAATGTAAATAAAAAATAAAGATAAAGAAAAAAAAATAATAATATACACTAGAATAAAAGTAGAATAAGAAAACAATAAAAAAAAAATATAGAGTCAAAGAAAATAGTGATAAAACAAGTAATAAAAAATAAAATAATAGTAAATATTGAAATATTTTTTTAATTTCAATTTTTTTCATCGTTTTTCAGGAGTTTTTTTCAAAAATGCCTATGAGAAAATGAAGAAATATCGATATGGCGGACTTTTCACATTTTACAAACCAAGTTTAATGATAGCCGATCTTGATTTAGTGAAAATGGTCTTAACAGAAAAATTCGAACATTTTCACGATCGTGGACTTTATTGTAATGAAAAAGTTGATCCTCTATCGGCGCACATTTTTTTTCTACCGGGCCAAAAATGGACAGATTTACGAGCGAAATTGACACCAATTTTCACCACGGAAAAATTGGAAGGAATGTTTGGCATTTTTCGAGAAAAAAGTGATCGTTTGTGTGAAATTTTAGAGGATCACAATCAGAATGTTATTGAAGTGAAAGACATTATGGCACGGTAACTATTATTATTATTATTATTATTATTAATTATTAATTTTTATTTTAATCAATTATCATTTAAATAAATTATTATTTAAAACAATTTTTATTTAAATCAAATATTGTTTAAATTAATTATTATTTTAATCAATTATAATTTTAAAACAATTAGGATTCGAATCAATTATTATAAATTAAAAAAAATTATTATTATTATTATTAAATTTGTATTTACTTTTATTATATATTTATTATTATGTTTATTTTATTATTTATTTTATTTATGTTTATTCTATATTATTAAATAATTTATTTACTATTATTACGAATTAATCAAATTCTGTCCAATTGTCTAAAAAAAATAACAATAACAAAAATAAAAGAAAATTAAATTAAATTAAAAAAAAGAAATAAACAAAAATTATCTAAATATAATAAAAAAATTTATTTTTAGATACACAACTGATGTGATTTTCACAACAGCGTTCGGCTCAAATCCAAATAGTCTTGACAATGAAGAAAGTGAATTTCGCTACTATGGAAAAAAAGTATTTGAATTGAGTTTACCGAAAATTTTGCTCACATTTTTCGCGCCAAAGATTATGGATTTTTTCAGAATTCCCCAAACCGATAGAAGTTGCAGTGAATTCTTCATGAGAATTTTCAGCGAACAATTTGAGCATAGAATCAAGAATAATATTAAAAAGAATGATTTCTTGGGTTATTTGATACAACTCGTTAATTATGGACATTTAGAGGAAGTTGATGGAGAAACATCGACGATTGCGGGTAAATTTGTAAATTATTTTTCGAAAGAAAAAAAGAAAAAAGAGAAAAATAATTTATTTAAAAAAATAAATATTTAAAAAATAATCAAGACGAAAACAGAACATAATAAAAAAATAATAGGATTAAGAATTAGAAATAGTGAAAATATATAATAAGATTAAAAATTGAAAATAGTAAAGAAAAAAAGAGATTAAAAATTAAAAATGATAGAAAATAATAAGATTAAAAATTAATAATAGTAAAAAGAAGTAATGAGATTAAAAATTAAAAATAATAAAAGAATAATAAAATAAAAAATAAAAAATTGTAAAGAAATAATGAGATTAAAAATTTTAAAAATAATAAAAGAATAATAAAATTAAAAATAGTAAAGAAATAATGAGATTAAAAATTGAAAATGATAAAAAACTGATACGATTAAAAATTAAAAATAGTAAAAAAATAATGAGATTGAAAATCAAAAATAAAAATAATAATAAGATTAAAAATAAAAAACAATAAAAAAATAATAAAATAGAAACTTAAAATTAATAAAATAATAAAATTAAGAATTTAAAATAATAAAAAAATTATAATTTCAAAAATGTCCTTTCAATTGATGTTAAAATTTATTTTCAGATTCGGCGAACGGTAAAATAACATTTTTGGAAGCTGCGGCGCAAGCTTTTGTTTACTTTATTGGCGGTTTTGAAACTTCATCGGCAACAATTTCCCATTGTTTATACGAATTGTCCATCCATCAGGAAATACAAGAAAAAGTTCGCGAGGAAATTAAATTAGCCTTGGAAAAACATGGCGAACTAAATTATGACAGTTTGAATAGTATGCCCTATCTTAACCAATGTCTTTCTGGTAAATGAATTTTTCAAAAAAAAAATTTTTCTTTTGCTATAAATAAAATTTCTATGTAAATTTATTCAAAATAATTTTTTTTCGGTTTAATTACTAATATAAAGGGTTTGTTAATTTTTTTTAAATTTGTTCACACAATTATTATAACAAATTAAACGAATTTGTTCTAAATTTACAAAAATAATTTTATTTCTTCGTTTTTTTTTGCAAATTAAAAAAAAAGTTTCAAAAAAAAATAACAACATTACTAAAAATTTTAAATTAATAAATTTTTAACTATTGTAAAATCACATATATTCGATTTTTGTATTGTTTTGTATTTTTGTATATTAAAAATTTAGAAATGAAAATAAAAAAATTTTGATAATAAATTTTTTAACGTATTTTTAAATGTATTTGGTGACAATATTTGATTTTTTTTCTAATTTAGAAACTTTGAGACTGTATCCAGGATTGACC
This sequence comes from Leptopilina myrica (nomen nudum), assembly GCA_032872475.1. Classification (NCBI taxonomy): domain Eukaryota; kingdom Metazoa; phylum Arthropoda; class Insecta; order Hymenoptera; family Figitidae; genus Leptopilina; species Leptopilina myrica (nomen nudum). The sequence goes on from CM065459.1 coordinate 4,081,888, forward strand.
TTTTTTAATCGAGTTTGCACGAAAGACATCGATTTGCCGACAACTAATTTACATGTGAAAAAGGGCGTCGACGTTGTGATTCCTGTTTTGGGAATTCATTTGGATCCGGAAATTTATCCCGAACCTTTGAAATTTGATCCAGAAAGATTTACAACAGAAAATATTGCCGCTCGACATTCGTGCGCTTATTTACCCTTTGGCGAAGGTCCAAGAACTTGCATTGGTAAATAAATTATTTTATTTTTATTTATTTATTTTTTTTTTTTTATTAATCTTTGCATTTTAATATTAAATTACAAAATTTTAATTTAATTTTAAGTTACATTTTAAATTACATTTTAAACTACATTATAATTTAATTTGAAGTTACATTTTAAATTACATTTTAAATTACATTTTAAACTACATTTTAATTTAATTTTAAGTTACATTTTAAATTACATTTTAAGTTACACTTTAATTTAATTTTAAGTTACACTTTAATTTAATATTTTAAATTGAAATTTACTAGTGAATATCAACTGCAAAGTATTTTAAAATTACCAAAATTATTTTATTTAAAAAAAAATATTTTTTTCTAAAATTCAAAACAATATTTCCCTTAAAAAATAATATTATTTGCAATGATGAAACGTTTTTATTTGAACGAAAATTAAAAATTGCATCTTCAATCAAATAAAATTAGTTAAAATCTAATAAAATTGTTTTTAAGTGTAAATAAAATTTTTTTCTAAAACTAATAAAATTTTTTTGGCTCAACTAAAATTAATTTGATATAAATAAAAATTCCCCGAGGCAATAATTAATTTTCCAAATAAATACCTTTTTTCTTAATAAAATTTAGATGTAAATTAATTTAAAATAGTTATTCTTTCATTTTAGTTACTATAATGTGAAGGGTTTTGTTAATTTTTTTTGCAGGAATGCAGTTTGGTTACACTCAGACAAAAGTGGCCTTGGTCAATATTTTGAATAAATTTCAAGTGACTTTGGGACCAAATACTCCAGTGCCACTTGTAATTAATCCACGTTCATGTATCACGTATTCATCGAAGAAAATAAATTTGCGCTTTGAGCGTTTGTAAATATAATCATTTAGAAAAAAAATTATTCAAATAAAAATTGCAAAAAATTAAAATAAAATACTAAAAAGTGTCAAATAATAATAATTTGCAAGTTTTTAATTTTACTTTTAACATTTTTTTCAGTAAAATTAGAAACTAAAATGTTGCACAATTATTATTGTTTTCTAGTTTTTAAATTTTAATTTTACTGAAAATCTACGAAAAGTAAAATTGAAAACTAAAAAGTAGCAAATAATAATAATAATTTGCTATATTTTATTTTTTAATTTTACTTTTTGTATTTTTTACTGTAATTTTAAACTAAAAGGAAGCAATTTATTATTATTATTTGCTACTTTTTTACTGTAAAAAATACAAAAAGGAAAATTAAAATACAAAAAAGTAAAAACCAATTTATGTGAAATAAAAATAAACTTATTTATGTTAAAAATACTTTTTAGTTTTGAATTTTACTTTTTGTATTTTTGACCAAAAATCAAAAACTAATTTATGTTCGGAATAAAAAAATACTTATTTATGTTAAAAATACTTTTTAGTTTTTAATTTAATTTTGGTATTTTTTACTGTAAAATCGAAAACTAAAAATTGGCAAGTTATTATTATTTTCTACATTTTTTACTGTAAAAATACAAAAAGGAAAATTAAAAACCAAAAAGCAGCAAAATAATAAGGACTGTAAAAAATACAGCGAATTAAAAGTAAAATATGAAAGTTAAAATAAATGTAAAAAATAAAAAAGTGTGAAAAATAAAAAAAAGTGTGAAATAAAAAAATGTATTTTAATATTTATAACCAAAATAGTTATCCTCAATTATTTTCTCTCCTCACATGAAAAATTCATAAATCCAAACCTATAAAACACTAATTATTCCATTATTTTACCTGAAAGAAAAAAAAACCTCAGGTCACACGAAGAAATGAGAATGATAATCAGAAAAAAAAATGTTATGCAAAAAGGACATAATTCTTCGATAAATACTCATTACTTAATTGTGCAAATAAGTCCATAATAAACGACGATTCATGAAATGTTGAGTGCATAAGGAATAAAAAAAAACAGTTGTAAACATGTCATTATATATGTTATCAGGAGCGTATACCCTAATACCAGCACTGCCTCCCACTACCCACACTCTTTTCTTAAATTACTTTTATAAAATATAACTTACCTAACAGTTCGTTTCCATCGCTTGGCATAACGACTTATCATTTCTATATATGTTGACACAAACTCGAGTCACGATCACTTGAAAATTGAAATGCGCAGTTTTTATTTTCAATTTACTTTAAATAAAAAAAAAAAAAAATTTTTTATTCTCAATTCGCCAGATCACTTTAATTAAATAGTAATGCCGTTACTGTGTGCAATTAGAAAAAAAAATTTTTTTTCCCAACTATTCGTGTTATTAAACGCTAGTTTCAATTTGATTTTCATCGTGTAATGTCAATGTTCATTTGTAAAAATTATTTTTTCGTGAGAAAAAAAATTGTTTATGAAAAAAATTCAGTTCTTTTTAAATACTGAGGGAAATTTTTTTTAATTAACGTGAAAAAGGAATAAATAAATCTAAAATGTGTTTACTAGTTGGTGAATGAATTTAAACTCGATAAGATAAATTTAAAATCAATTATGATTGTAATTTTGTCTAGTGTATTAAATAAATAAATAATTTAAAAAATATTTTTTAAAAATTAAATTTAAGTTGAAGAAGTTGCAAATAAATATAAATTTAAGAAGGTGTAAATAAATTTAAACTAAAGATGTTGAAAATAAATTTAAATCAAAGAAGATGTGAATAAATTTGAATTCAAAACGTTGTAAATAAATTTAAACTAAAAAAATTTGTAAATAAATTTATTTTAAAAAATTTGCAAATTAATTTAAATTCAAAAAGTTGTAAATAAATTGAACCTCAAAAAGAGTGAAATAAATTTAAATAAAAAAAAAGTATTAAATAAATTGTTAATTGAATAAATTACATTCAAATTTGTTAATTTATTTAATTAAGTGTTAAAAATTTAATTTAATTTGAAGAAGTTGTAAATAAATATAAATTTAAAAAGGTGTAAATAAATTTTAACTAAATATACTGAAAATAAATTTAAATTAAAGAAGTTGTGAATAAATTTGAATTTAAAACGTTGTAAATAAATTTAAATTAAAAAATTTGTAAATAAATTTATTTTAAAAAATTTGCAAATAAATTAAAATTCAAAAAGTTGTAAATAAATTTAAATTCAGACAGTTGTAAATGAATTTTAATTAAATAAGTTATAAGTAAAATTAAATAAACTTTTAAAAATCGAGGGAAATAATTATTTTAATAGAAATAAACGAATATGGCAATAATTATGAGTAATTTTGCTCTGGAATTTTTTGGAGTTGTGACGTTAGTGCTCCTTGGTGTCTACTTGTATTTTAAATTATTTATTTACAATTATTGGAGAAAAAATGGAGTCCAATATTTAAAGCCCATAGTGCCCATTGGGAATATTTTGAACGCCGTTATTGGAAAAGAACACATTGGTATTCATTGCAACATAAATATTAGAATAATAAATAATAAGAAAAAATAATGAAAAAGAAAAAGGAAAAAATTGTATCAGAAAAAGAAAAGAAAGAAAAAGGAATATAAGAAGAAAAGGAAAAGGAAAAGAAAAAAATGAATAGAAAGCAAAAAAAAAAAAAAAGAAAAAAGTAGTAATATGTATAAAAAGAAAAAAATTCCTAAAGTAATAATTAAAAATACCAACTGGAATAAAATAACAATAACAGAAAATCTTAGAATCGAATCAAAAAATATTCAAACTTATTATAGAATAAAAGATGATAAAAAATATTATTGAAAAAAAAATAATAAAAAATTGACAATGAGAAAAATAATAAATATTAGAATAAAGTAGAAAAAAATAGAAACCATTTAAATAAAATAGAATACGAAAATAATAAAAAATTAGTGTGAGAAAGTGAATAGATTGAAAAAAAATAAATTTCAAAACAAGATAGAATTTAAAAATAATCAAAAAAATAATACGAAACTAATGTTGAACTTTTATATTATTTTTCGCCTTTAATATTTTTTATTATTTTATTATTTTTTTCGATTTAAAATATTTTTATGATTTTTTCATTTGTATAATTTTTTTTATTAAAATGAAACAAAAAAAATTTATAAGATTATGATTATAATAATAAGTAATTTGAATAAGATGGGGAAAAATATTTTGCGTACGGTGAATTTTGGAGTAAAAAAATTTTTTTTCGTTTTTCAGGTGTTTGTTTTGAGAAAGCCTACGAGAAATTGAAGAAATATCGATATGGTGGACTGTACACATTGCACAAACCAAGTTTACTAATAGCCGATCTCGATTTAGTGAAAATTGTATTGACAAAAGAATTCGCGCATTTTCACGATCGCGGACTCTATTGTAATGAATCGTTCGATCCTCTCTCGGGACACATTTTTCTACTATCGGGACAAAAGTGGAAAAATTTACGTGCAAAATTGACGCCAACTTTCACATCGGGAAAATTGAAGGGAATGTTTGGAATTTTAAAAGGAAAGGGCGATCATTTGTGTGAAATTTTAGAGGGTCACAATGGTGAAGTTGTTGAAGTTAAAGATATGATGGCACGGTAACAATTATTATTATTATTATTATTAATTATTAATTTTTATTTTAAATAATTATTATTTGAGTCGATTAGCATTTAAATAAATTATTACTTAAATCAATTTTTATTTTAATTAAATATTGTTTAAGTCAATTAATATTTCAATCAGTTATTATTTAAATCAATTTTTATTCAAATAAATTATTATTTAGATCAATTTTTATTTAAATCAAATATTGTTTAAGTCAATTAATATTTTAATCAATTATTATTTAAATCAAATTTTTATTTTTTATTGTTTAAATCAATTAATATTTTAATTAATTATTATTTAAACCAATTAGTATCTAAATAAATTATTATTTAAATCAAATATTGTTTAAATCAATTAATATTTTAAACAATTATTATTTAAATCAATTAGCATCTAAATCAATTATTATTTAAATCAATTAGAATTCAAGTAAATTATTATTTAAATAAAAAAAAATTTCATTAAAATCAAGAATTAAATTTATTGAAGAAAAAACCATTTAATTGAGTCAAATAAAAATTATTCCACTCAAGTAAATATTTTACAATCCAAATATGAAAATATTTTAATTGTAAATTAGAATGTAAATTTTTAATTAAATTTAATATTTTAATAATAAATATTAAATATTTTAAATATTAAATTTAATTTTAATTTAATTGCTATTGTTTCCCTATTTAGTCATTTTTAGCAACTTTTTACTCCACAGCTATTTTTAGTCAACTAATGTCTTGATTTAATAAAATATTTCAAAAAAAAAAAAAAAAATTCCAACAATTCAGTGCCATTTATCTTTGAAGATAAAATATTTAAGAACTTTTTTTTTTATAGATACGCAACTGATGTGATTTTTACAATTGCATTCGGAGTGAATCCCAATAGTCTTGACAATCCAAAAAGTGAATTTCGCTATTATGGAAAAAAAATATTCGAAATAAGTCCAGTGAAAACTGCGCTCGCATTTTTTGGACCCAGTATAATGGACTTTTTCAAAATTCCCCTAATCGATAGAGATAGTAGTAAATTTTTCATAAAAGTTTTCACAGAAACCTTCGACTACAGAATCAAGAATAATGTGAGACGAAAAGATTTCTTGGATTATTTATTGCAGCTTGTCAATTATGGACGTTTAGAGGAAGATGATGGAGAGAAATCAAAGATAGAGGGTAAATTTATTATTTATTTTTCGAAATGTGAGGGGGAAAAAATGTAAATAAAAAAGAAACATAATTTACGGGGAAAAAAATTAAAATAGTAACAAAAATGGAAATATGTAATTGAAAATAATAAGAAAATAATTTTTTTTCAATGGAGAAGCAATAATAAAATAAAAAATATTAATGGAACAAATAAAAAAATAAATAAAAATAAGTAAATAAATAATATATAAATAATAAATAAATGAATAATAAATAAATAAAAAAATAGTAAAAAAATTATAAATTAATAAAAATAATAACTATAAAAATGAAAAAAGTTTGAATTTATTTCCAGATTCTTTGGACGGAAAAATAACATTTTTGGAAGCTGCGGCGCAAGCTTTTGTTTTCTATTTAGGCGGTTTTGAAACTTCATCGGCAACAATTTCCCATTGTTTATACGAATTGTCTGTTCATCAGGAAATACAAGAAAAACTTCGCGAGGAAATTAAATTAGCCTTGAAAAAACATGGCGAACTAAATTATGACAGTTTAAATAGTATGCCATATCTTCATCAATGTGTTTCTGGTAAAAAATTTTTGAAAAAATATTTAATTTTTTTAATTATATTCTAAAAATTAAATTAATTTTAACTAAAATGATTTTTTGTTTAAATAAAAACTTTTCCTTAGGTGTTAATTAATTGTAAAATCTCATTTTATTTCAATTTTAATATTTAATTTTATTTCGATTTTAATATTTAATTTTATTTCGATTTTAATATTTAATTTGTTTTCGATTTTAATATTTAATTTGATTTTTATTTTAATATTTAATTTGCTTTCAATTTTAATATTTATTTTGCTTTCAATTTTAATATTTAATTTGCTTTCAATTTTACTATTTAATTGTATTTCGATTTTAATATTTAATTTGATTTTTATTTTAATATTTCATTTGATTTCAATTTTAGTATTTAATTTGATTTGAATTTAAATATTTATTTTTTTCAATTTAGAAACTATGAGACTGTATCCAGCGTTGGCAATTTTAAATCGCGTGTGCACGAGGGATATCGATTTACCAACAACTAATTTACATGTGAAAAAGGGTGTGGATGTTGTAATTCCTGTTTTGGGAATTCATTTGGATCCGGAAATTTATCCCGATCCTTTGAAATTTGATCCTGAAAGATTTACACCAGAAAATATTGCCACTAGACATTCATACGCTTATTTACCCTTTGGCGAAGGTCCAAGAATTTGCATTGGTAACGTTTATTTTTTTTTTTGAATTTTACAATGAAAATAAAAATTTACAACTAAAGTATTTTAATATTTTAATTGTAAAATTTACATTCTAATATTTAATTAAAAATTTACATTCTAATATTTAATTAAAAATTTACATTCTAATTAACAATTAAAATATTTTCATATTTTGATTGTAAAATTTACATTACAAATTTAATGAATAAATAAGTTAATAAAAATATTTCGTTGAAATATATATTTTTTGCAAAAAAAGAACATTGTTGGAGTAAATAAAAATTATTTGAAACGAATAATTATTTATTTACGCTCAAATAAAATTAATTTGAATTGAATAACAATTTTGTAAGTCGACAAAAAAGTTTGTTTTGAAAAAAAAATAATTTCTTGGCGCAAATTTTTATTAGAAATGAATAAGAATTTTATTGGCGCGTGTAAAATTTATTTGAAACGAAAAAAATTTTTTTTTTGAAATTTTTCAGGAATGAGAATGGGTCTAGCACAAACAAAAGTGGCCCTGGCGAGTGTTCTGAATAAATTTCGAGTGACTTTGGCTCCAAATACTCCAGTGCCACTTGTAATTAATCCAAAGTCCAGTGTCACCTATTCATCGAAGGAAATAAATTTGCGCTTTGAGCGTTTGTAAATAAGTTAATTAAAAAGTTAATTTACATAAAAAATTGTTGTAAAAAAACCTATTTAAACTTTTATAGTTAATGCAATTCTAATTATTCAATGAAAAAAATTATACTTACACCTACAGCAATTTATACCAGAATTGTATAATTCCTATAATTTACCATGCTTTTCATTTCGCTTCAATGAAAAATGTACGAAAATTAATTATATCAGGTAATTTCTAAATGATATAATCAAATCAGTTATATCACTTTATATAAAACATGAGGAATAGAATTGCGATCAAAGAAGTAAATAAGTGTAAATACGAAAATATTGTACGAATATTTTTTTTTTAATAATACAAAATAATAATAGTAATAGTAATGTATTTTCTAAAAAAACAATAAATATAGAAGTTTATTTTATAAATTTGGGTTTATTATGTAATTTATTTTTAATAATAATAGTAATATTAAAAATAATAGTAATAATTTAATAATAATAAAATTTATTAATAATAATTTAATAATAATAAATTTTATTAATAGTAATTTAATAATAATAAATTTTATTAATAGTAATTTAATAATAATAAATTTTATTAATAGTAATTTATTAATAGTAAATTTTATTAATAATAATTTAATAGTACTAAATTTTATTAATAATAATTTAATAATACAAAATTTTATTAATAATGAATTTTAATAATAATAAATATTATTCTTTATTTAATACAATAAATAGAGAATTCGATCGAAATGTGACGTAAAGAGAATTGTATTTTTACTTTTTAAAGATTTTATCATGAGTAATGGTCGCATATTAGAACTTGTGTAGTAACGAATAGATTTTTTTCTATTCCTATACACTTTTTATGAATCATTGACTTTCACTCTCATTTATTTCTAAGACCTAGGAGAGTCAACAAATGATAATATTGAAATATAAAATGGCAACAATATTTTTTCTCTCTTATTATTTGCACAACACAAATTATTATTGATAATACCACCAGAAATTATCATCCAAATTTGGAATAATTTACTTCTTATAAAAAAGGGAAAATTTTGACAAATATATATATATTTTTTTATTTTACCTTGGAAAACTAATTTCATTAGATTCGAAGAATAATTTTTTTTTTAATTAGGAAAATTTAAAAATGTTTTGTCTTTATGATTTTTTTCTGTCTTCTTCTTCTTCTTCTTTTGGTTGCACACGGAAAAAAATATATTTGACTCAGAAGCTATAGAAAAATATTTTTTTTATACCAAAAAATTTTATTTGCAACAATTAAAATTTAATTTTTTAAAATTTTATTCGGTTCAAATAAATTTTGATTGGTTGCAACAAATTTTATTCGGCTTTAAATAAATTTTTATTGATTCAACCAAATTTTTCTTGATTCAAATAAATTCTGATTGATTACAACAATTTTTTCTCGATTCAAATAAATTCTGATTGGTTGCAAAAAATTTTATTCGGTTTAAATAAATTTTTATTGGTTCCAACAAATTTTATTCGATTGAAATAAATATAAATTTTATTCTGTTTAAATACAAACTTTACTTGTGCCGAGTAAACTTTTTATTAAGAAGAAACAAATAATTTTCTATGCTCCGAGTGACAAATATATTTTTATTTAATTCAACTAAATTAAACTTGAGTCAAATGAAATTTTTTCTGGGTGTTTTGATTGGAAATTTGTCTCGTAAATTACATTTTTCTAAAAAAGAACAATTGCTAAAAAAATAGTACGTAAAAATAACAATATATAGAGATTAAAAATTTCCGAACTGAATAATATTGGTAAAAAGAAAAATTGCCAAAAAGAATAATTGGTAAAAAGAAAAACTACTAAAAGGAATAATTTCTAAAAAGAATAATTGGTAAAAATGAAAATTACTAAAAAGAATAATTTCTAGAAACAATAATTGTTCAAAATAAAAATTGCTAAAAAGAATAATTGGAAAAAATAAAAATTGCTAAAAAGAATAATTTGTAAATAAGACAAATGCTTAAAAAAATAGTCCATAAAAAGAAGAATTCGAAAAAAAGAAAAAATGACTCAAAAAAGAATTTACTCAAAAAAAAAATAAATTCAAACGATGGAACGCGAAGAGACGCATCGAAATCGACTAAAACGAAGATAACCTTCTTTCCGGATGTGCGAATGATTGATGATAATAATTGATGAAATTTAATAACCGTAGTCTAATACCCTTGGCGAGCTTTTATAATCGTAGTCCAATGACGTCGATGATGGATAGGACGAGGAGGGTGAAATCGCGGACGTCGTATAGGGACTGGCAGTTTCGTAGGAATTCGTCGAATAATTTTCCTCACTGCCTGGTCCATTGAGAGGGCCACTCTGATCCACTGGACCCGCGTCCTGAGCCACGGAATTCGGTTGCACATTAATCGAGTCGCGAATGAGGAATTTAGCGAAAGGATGCATTTTCACGGAATTCTGAATTGTATTTTGAAGAGCCTCGTGGTCGTTCTTGGTGGCGACGGCGTGCGCCGCAGCCTCACTGGCCGCTTGAGCGGCATGAGCGGCAGCCGCAGCGGCGTTGCTCTGCGCCTTTTGAGCGAGGGCCGCTGCCTTTTGAGCGGCAGCCTGAGTCGCCTCAAAGTCAACTCTGGCGGCCTCGAGTTGCTCGTCAATTGATCGAGCGCTGGCCTTCGCCTGACCGAGCATTGTTGTTTGGGCCGCTAATTCGGCAGCGGCTTCGGCGGCGGCCTGAGCGGCGTGCTCCGATGTCACTTGAGCGGCATTCAATGCTGTTGTTATTATTTGTACCTGGGAAAATTAATTAATTTGATTATTTTTAAATTTTAAATTAATATTCGTCATTGCAGTTAAGGGGTTAATAGAATTTTAAGAAATTTCGATTATTTTGTAAAAATTCAATTATTTTTAACAGAAAACTAAACAGATTCCAATTCTTCAGAAAAATTATTTTGTAAAAATTCAATTATTTTTAACAGAAACTAAAGAGATTCCAATTCTTCAGAAAAATTATTTTTAACAGAAACTAAACAGATTCCAATTCTTCAAAAAAAATTATTTTGTGAACATTCAATTATTTTGAACTGAGAATTAAGAAATTTTATTCTTCCGAAAAATTTCAATTTTCTTCTAAAAATTCAATAATTCCTAAGAGAATTTAAGGGAACTATTTTACAATTTTTAACACTTAATTTGAAAAAATTCAATTATTTTTAATAGAATTTGAACAAATTTCGATTATTTTGTAAAAATTTAATTATTTTTAATAGAAACTAAAGAAATTTCAATTCTTCCGAAAATATTAATTATATTGTAAAAATTCAATTATTTTCAACTGAATTTTAAGAAATTTCAATTATTTTCTAAAAATTCAATTATTCTTAATAGAATTTAAGAAAATTTAAACTATTTTACAATTTTTGAACACTTGATTTGATAAAATTCAATTATTTTTAATAGAATTTTAAGAAATTACAATTCTTCCAAAAATTTAATTATTTTCTAAGAACTCAATTATTTCTATTAAAATTTAAGGAAATTTAAATTCTTCCGAAAATATTAATTATATTGTAAAAATTCAATTATTTTCAACTGGATTTTAAGGAATTTCAATTATTTTCTAAAATTAAATTATTTCTTATAGAATTTAAGTAAATTTAAATTATTTAAAAGTTTCTGAACACTTGATTCGAAAAAATTCAATTCTTTTTAATAGAATTTTAAAGAATTTTAATTCTTCCGAAAAATTTAAATTTTCTTCTAAAAATTCAATTATTTTTAACAGAATTTAAGGAAATTTAAACTATTTTACAATTTTTTAACACTTAATTGGAAAAATTTAATTATTTTTAATAGAATTTTAACAAATTTCAATTATTTTGTAAAAATTTAATTATTTTTAATAGAAACTAAAGAAATTTCAATTCTTCCAAAAATATTAATTATATTGTAAAAATTCAATTATTTTCAACTGAATTTTAAGAAATTTCAATTATTTTCTAAAAATTTAATTATTCTTAATAGAATTTAAGGAAATTTAAACTATTTTACAATTTTTGAACACTTGATTTGATAAAATTCAATTATTTTTAATAGAATTTTAAGAAATTTCAATTCTTCCAAAAAATTTAATTATTTTCTAAGAATTCAATTATTTCTATTAGAATTTAAGGAAATTTTAATTCTTCTCAAAATTTTAATTATTTTGTAAAAATTCAATTGTTTAGAATAGAATTTTAAGAAATTTCAATTCTCCAAAATTTTTAAAATTATTTTCTAACAATTTAATTATTCTTAGTGGAATTTATAGAAATTTCAATTATTCAAATATTTTTTAACACTTGATTTGCGAAAATTCAATAACTATTAAAAGAATTTTCAGAAATTTCAATTATTTTTAATTCAATTCTTTTTCAAATATAATTTTAAGAAATATGAAATATTGAAAAATTTGATTTTAATTTTTTATTTAATTTTAACTTAAATTAAATTAAAATATCGCAGATACACAACTTTTTCCCGATTTTTAATATAATGAAATTTTCATTTATATTTTATAATTTTATTAATTTTGTTTATTTTTCCTTTATTACTAATTTTGATTTTAAAAATCAACAGCGTTTACAATAATTTAAAACAGTGATTTAACTGGTTTTTGGAAAATAGAATTTAGAATTTATTTTATAAATTATTATCCATATTAATATTAAATAAATATTATTATTATTAACTATTAAGGGAATTTAAAACATTATGACGTCACTGTTTGAGAAGAAAATGCTTTTAATACATTATGACGTTATAATGGTTCAAATGCCCTTAATAATTAAATTGAATTTATTTTACTAATTATTATTATAATTATAATTGATTATTATTAATGGTAATAAGTATAAAATAATATATATTATTAATTATGTAATTGTAAATTATAATTTAATTATAATTATAAATTCTTATTGTTATTGAAAAAAAATTGTCAAGTTATGAAAAAAAATGGGAGACTAATTCGGCTGGGGCTATCATTATTATTTATTAATTTATTTTATTTTAATTTAATTTATTAATTTATAAAGCGTTATAGAGTACGGGTTCATTTATTTTATTAATTTATAAAGTGTTAAAGAGTAAGGGTTAATTTATTTTATTAATTTATAAAGCGTTAAAGAGTAAGGGTTAATTTATTTTATTAATTTATAAAACGTTAAAGAGTAACGGTTAATTTATTTTAATTAATTTTATTAATTTATAAAACGTTATAAAGTAGGGGCATGTTTTCTATTATTGTCACGTCATAATGGTTCAAATACCCTTAATAACAGCCACTCAAATGTGACTTAGGACAGAAACCAAAAAAATAAATAAATAAATAATCATTGATCGTCTAAAAAAAATACCTGATGCATGGCCTGTTGAGCCGAATTTTGAGCAGCAGTGGCCGAGCGTTGGGCCTGTTGCAATTGCGTTTTCTCCGAATTGACAGCCTGATGAGCATTATAGGACTGTTGCTCGAGGCCCATGAGGATGATTTGCTTGCCAGCGAGAGCGGCGGCTGCAGTTGCGGCCGATTGAGCGGCCGCTTGAGCCAATGTATTCTTGGCAACGTAGGCCGCTTGTCCAGCGGCCGAAGGTTGATTCACCACGGAATTATGAGCAGCATTGGCTGCACCCTGAGCAATGCTCACTAGGCCACCGCCCACGCTGAAACCGGTTTTTGGTTTCGGCTGAGCCAATGGCGCCGCCGCCGGTGCTTCGGCATATTCGGCCGAATAGCCCGGATCCTGTCTGATGTAATCAAAATCTAATCCCTCGACAATTTGATCGATTTGCTTCTTGTCCAGGACGTGGGTCTGCTTCGTGGGACCAGCCACTGTCAGCGTCACGCAAATTGATATCAACACTAGCTTCATTGCGTGCCTTATTGTTCTAAATTCTCTGAAAAAATTCGAGTTCATTAAAACAAAAAAAATTTTTTATAGGAAATATTTATTTATTCAAAACATTTATTTATTTAAAACAATCTTTATTTATTTATTTATTCAGAACATTTATTCATTAAAAACAATCTTCATTTATTTATTGAGGCCAATTATATATTTATTCAGAATATTTATTTATTTATTTAGAACAATTATATATTTATTTACTTATTTAGAACAATCTTTATATATTTATGGAGAACAATTATTTATTCATTTATTCAGAACATTTATTTATTTATTCAGAACAATTTTTCATTAATTTTTTTATTCAGAACAACCTTTATTTGTTTATTTATTTATTAAGAACAATTATTTATTTATTTATTCAGAACAATTATTTATTTATTTAAAACAATCTTTATTTATTTATTGAGGCCAAATTATATATTTATTCAGAATATTTATTTTTTTATTTAGAACAATTATTTATTCATTTATTTATTCAGAACAATTATTTATTTATTTATGGAGTTCAATTATTTATTTATTTATTTAGAACATTTATTCATTTAGAAGAATTATTTATTTATTTGAAACAATCTTTATTTGTTTATTTATTCAGGACAATTATTTATTTATTCAGAACGTTTATTTATTTATTCAGAACATTTATTCATTTAAAACAATTTTTTATTTATTTTAAACAATCTTTATTTGTTTATTTATTGAGGGCAATTATATATTTATTCAGATTATTTATTTATTTATTCAGAACAACCTTTATTTGTTTATTTATTTATTTATTAAGAACAATTATTTATTTATTTATTTATTCAGAACAATTATTTATTTATTTAAAACAATCTTTATTTATTTATTGAGGCCAAATTATATATTTATTCAGAATATTTATTTTTTTATTTAGAACAATTATTTATTCATTTATTTATTCAGAACAATTATTTATTTATTTATTCAGGACAATTATTTATTTATTCAGAACAATTATTTATTTATTTATGGAGGACAATTATTTATTTATTCAGAATGTTTATTTATTTATTAAAAACAATCTTTATTTATTTATTCAGAATATTTATTCATTTAAGTTACAAAATCGAAAATAAAAATTCGCAACGAAGTAGAAATTCTATAAAATTTGAAAAAACAGAATTTTTCGAATTGTATTAATGAAATTGAATGAAATTTAATCGAATTATAAGAAAAAAAAATTCACATAATTCGCAAATAAAATTATAAAGAAAGCAAAGAAATTGAATGATTTAAATTTAAATCGCGAAAATCACTCACGCATATCGATTACCGCATAACCCAATTATAAACACTATGTATATATAAACATAAACCGTTATAAGCGCGTGATCGATAATAAATTATAAATTCAGTAGTTCCCATGACAATGAGGATAGAAAATGAAAGTATATCCTAGGAGAGCTAGAGACATAATAGTTTGGAATAAATTGAAAAGCAATGCTCTATAATACTTCCAATTGTCACTTATGCCTGTGAAAAATTATACAATAACTTTTTATTTGCGAGACTTTTTTTCCCCTTCATTCTTTTCTTTCTTTCCATTTCTTTGATTATTCTTGCCAATTTCTCGACATAAAATAATATGGTTTTCTGTATAAAATAAATTAGCTCTCGGTTGATTATTATTATTATTATTATTATTATTATTATTATTATTATTATTATTATTATTATTATACTAAACGGAACTGACGTTACATTTTCGATCGATTTCAGAGGAAAAAAAAAATAATCCTATTTTCCCTCTCCTATGGTTATTTTTTTTTTAATTTTCCGTCTAGAATTTTTATTAAGAGTAAATATATGAGAAGAGAGAGAGTGCTTTTTCGCAAATAGAAAAAAAATATATCGCTTTCTAATTTATTTGCAATCAAGTACCATAGTAATTAAAAAGTTATCTCAGAGATGAGGATTTGAAAATATATTATATGTAACAGTATTGTGTAAGTGACATTGCAAAATAATATTATTTATATAAAATTAGGTGTTCGATTTTTTTTTCTTTGTACCAAAGACTACAAGATTTGCAAATTAAATCTTTATGTTTCAATGGATTTAATTTGAAGTTTAGTAAAATTAAATTAAAATTAAATTTTGCTATTGAAATTAAGATATTTTACTGATTGAAAATTATTAAAATAAATTTAGAAATAAATTCAATATTAGACAAAAAAATTCATTCTTTTTGAATTGAATTAAATTTTTTACTGAAAATAAATATATTTTGAAAAATAATACGAATTTTATTCAAATGCGGATCAATTTAAAAAAAGGATTATTTGAATAAAAGTGACATTTTAATCAATTGCAATTTAAATCAATGGAAATTTTGCTAAAATTAAATTATTTACATAAAATTGAAATTTTAATTAATTGAAAATTTAAAACAATGAAAATTTTGCTAAAATTGAAGTATTTAAATAAAATTAAAATTTGAATCAATGGAAACTTTTCTAAAATTGAATTATTTTGAATAAAATTGCAATTTAAATCAATTTCAAAAAAATTTTAATTCCAATTTTAATTAATTACAACTTAAATCAATAGAAATTTTACTAAAATTGAAGTACTTGAATAAAATTACAATTTAAACCAATTTAAATAAATTAAAATTCCAATTTTAATTAATTACAACTTAAATCAATGAAAACTTTGCTAAATTTCAATTATTCGAATGAAATTGAAATTTTAATCTATTAAAATTTTGTTAAAATTGAATAATTTAAATACAATTGAAAAATTTAAACAATTCCAATTTTAATCAATTGAAATTTTTGTTAAAATTAAATTTTTTGAATGAAATTGAAATTTTAATCGGTTTAAATAAATGGAAATTTCGCTAAAACTGGATTATTTGAATAAAAATGAAATTTAAATCAATTTAAATAAATTTTCAATATAATTTTAGTCAATAATTGAAAATTTAATCAATTGAAATTTTGCTAAAATTGAATTATTTTAATAAAATTGCAATTTTAATCAATTGGAATTTTGCTAAAATTGAATCATTTGGATAAAACTGAAATTTAAATCAATTACAATTTTAATCAATTGAAATTTTACTAAAATTGAATTATATTCGAATGAAATTGAAATTTTAACCAATTGCAATCTAAATCAATTGAAATTTTGCTAAAATTGAATTACTGGAATAAAATTGAATCTATTTTCCTGAACATAAATTATAAATAATTAAAGTATTAATAAGAAAGTATTAATTTAAGTAAAGATTATTAATTAAAATAATAATCAATTTTAGTTTCAATCGGTGACAATTAAAAATAAAATTTTTATTTAAATTGAAATACTGATTTAGATTGTAGTTTTCCTATTTTTATTAATTAAAAATTTCAATTGAATAAAATTTTCACGTTTTTATTAATTAACGATTTTAATTGGAGAAAATTTAATTAAATTGAAATTTGAATAGAATCATAATTGAAACATAATTAATTAAATTTCCGATTAAATTTTCCGATTGTTAACAAATATGTAAAAATAAAGTAATCTTTAAAGTATAAAAGTTGAAATATTTTCAAAATCAACCTTTTGAAGGAGAAATTCAAAAATAAAAAATAAAAAAAATCGAATAATTAATTTCACAGAATTAACAATTAAATAAATAAAATCGAAAATAAATTTTCCTTTCTCAAAAGAAATCATACGTTATAATTAATTACATCAAAAGGTCTCTAACCCATGTAATTCAATAAATAATCCCCATCAATTAATTCCTTCACATTTATTTGCCTTCAACGTTCCATAAATCACTTGTGTGAAAAGTGTTAATAAATAAATAAATACAAAACACTTATTATATTTGAATTAATATATTCGAAGGAAAAATGATATATTTCTTCTTTTTTTCTAAATATTCCAAGGAGAATAAATAAAGGAAATGATTTATCGCAACTCCACCTGATTCGCGACTTTACTTTCAACAATGAGAACGGTTCGTGCTATTTTTTTTTTTTCTTCTAAACATAATCTTTATAAATAAGGATTGGTCACAACTCTGCCGCCTATGTGTCTCACGGCAAAAATGTTAAAAGCCAAACAGTTTTGAGCGTGACTATTTTCCAGGGCAGGCATTTATTTCGCAAGCAGGGTTATTGCAATTGTTGAAACTCAAAAATACACCCGACTCGACACTTGAAAAAAAAAAAAAAGTTTCTCTCTCTCTCTCTCTCTCCTGTAAATGTAAATGCTTTACGTACATTAAATTGTTTGTAATCGTGTTGTGTGCATTAATAGCCTTTAACAGTTGTAGAATTTTTTTTGCTGTTGTTAAATTTACTCACGCATATTTGTAAGTGTATTGGAATATTTCCCTCTCACTCTCGATTTGTATTTTTCTCTCTCAGTCTCCATTTGTATTTTTTTTCTCTCTCTCACTCTCCATTCGTATTTTTTTTTCTCTCTCACTCTCCATTCGTATTTTTTTTCTCTCTCTCTCCCTCTCTCTTTATATATTTGCCTCTCTTTCTCTCTCCCTCTTTAAATTTGTCCCTCTTTCTCTCTCCCTCTATCTATTTGTCTCTCTTTTTTCCTCTATTAATAAATATTTTTCTCTCTCTCTCTTTTCTTCTTAGATATTTTTAATAAATAAAAAATATTACAATTAATACATTTTTTATTAATATTATTATTAATTAATATTACAATTTATATTTTTTCCCTCTCTTTTCCTCTTAGATATTTTTTTTTCTCTCTCTCTCTTTCCCTCTATATGTAGATATTTTTTTTCTATCTTTTCCTCTTAGATATTTTTTTTCTCCCTCCCTTTCCTCCTATATGTAGATATTTTTTTTCTCTCTCTCTTTCCTTCTCTCCTTTAATAAAAAAATATCTAAGAGGAAAAGAGAGAGAGAAAGAGAGGGAAAAAATATATATCGCTCTGTCTATTATCTCAGTGGTGGAAAGTGTGTACATGTAAAAGATAAAACTTTTTCAGACACCGCCCTTTCAAATCCCCGCGGACTCAAAGTGTATTTGTGTGTGTGTGTGTGTGTGTGTGGCTTTTACAATTACCATAGGTTATATATACTATTTATGAGAAATAATCTACATCTAAAGAAAATCGACAAGGCGTAAAGCAGTTTTCTCATAGACGAAGGTCTGTTTCAAGAACTATTAGATTTCAATTTATATGTTTAAACTTAATATGAGTGGATAACTGCGATGAAAATTGTCGTTGGCAAAAAAAAAATTCACAGCGAGCTGTTCGCATTTTCTGACATAAGATATTATTAAATATGGAAAAAGTGAAAAAATTTTGCTACTCGAATAAATTAAGGATAATTTGATTGCACCTCGTCATGTTGTGTGCTTGTAATTTAAACACGAGTTTACTATTTCAAAAATGTCTATTAAGATTTTTTTCTTAACAATTTAATGATTTTTTTTCGTTATATTATATTTATTTTCTTCTATAAGGGAAATAATTTTTTTTTGTTAATAAATCTTTTTTTGTTAAAATTTTTATTAACATTTTTGTTCAATTTTTGTTAAATTTTGTCAATAAATTGTTAAATGAAAATATAATTAAATAATTTGTCTCTGAATGTGAGGGAGGAAATTAATTTCGTAAATTTAATCTCTATTTATAAAATTAACATTTAAATAACCGTATTTAGGCCTTCTATCATTTTTCTACAAATTTAATCTCTAAACTTTTATTTTTCTATTAATTGTTCTAATTTTCTTTTTTCCTCCATTTTATTGAAATTTTTTCCGCAAACAGCAGAAAAAATACCGACGAGAAATGAACAATTTTTTCTTATTTTTACTAGTGGAGAATAAAAAAAAAAAATTTTCCTTGTCACTGGAAAAAAAATTTCTTTGACTCAATCGATTACTTGTCTATGGTTACGAAATAAATATTTCTTTGAATCAACTAATTTTTATTTCAATCAAGAAACTTTATTTCAATCAAGAAATTTTATTTCAATCAAGAAATTAAAAAAAGTAAAATTAAAAACGCATTTACAATCAAAACTAAAATAATTTAAATAATTGTAAGAAGAAAAAAAAGGAAGAAAGTAAATAATATTTATTTATTTTTATAACAATAAATATTTATTCTCGTATTATATAAATATTTATTTTCCTAATTGTGTATTTTCTTTATGTACTATTTTTTATTATTCATTTTCTTAATTATTTATTTTCTTTATTCATTTTTCTTCATTATTA
The DNA here is from genome assembly GCA_032872475.1 of Leptopilina myrica (nomen nudum). Taxonomy (NCBI): domain Eukaryota; kingdom Metazoa; phylum Arthropoda; class Insecta; order Hymenoptera; family Figitidae; genus Leptopilina; species Leptopilina myrica (nomen nudum). The sequence continues at coordinate 4,101,841 of CM065459.1, forward strand.
ATTTTCTTTATTTATTTTTCTTGATTATTTATTTTTCTTTATAACAAAAAACATTTATTCGCGTATTAAATGATTATTTATTTTTCTAATTGTGTATTTTCTTTATTTACTATTTTTTATTATTCACTTTCTTAATTATTTATTTTCTTTATTTATTTTTCTTCATTACTCATTTTCTTTCTTTATTTATTTTTCTTTATTATTTTTTTTCTTTATTTATTTTTCTTGATTATTTATTTTTTCTAATATTTATTTTTTTATTACTCATTTATCATCGAAAAGACTTTATTTAGACTATTCCATAAACGTAACTGCGAGCGTAATTTTCAATAAAATTGAGAGAACAAGTTCTGTAACAATTTTCAATTAATATAAATAATTGCGAATAATTTTCATTATTTCAGAGAACAACTTCTGCTGATTATTAATTACACTTTGTATTATTTATACGTTATAATAAATTCACAAGCGAGTAAACAATTATTTAAATTATTTTAAGGTACATTTATTTCCTCCTTTTTTTTATTATATTATTGTGTAACTTTGTTTGTAAAATGTTTCCATTATCGTTGAAATATATTTCTATCTCTCCATTGTATATAGTGAAATATGAATAAAATTACTACTACTACGATAATATAAAGTTAGTGCGGAATTAATTATTCAACTTCAAAAAAAAACTAAAATTAATAATAAATAATCTGTAGCGCAGGGAATATGTAAATTATAGATTGAAAACTTTATTCTTTCGGAAATAAAGATTTTTATAAATAGTCAATAATAAAATAAGAAAAAATAAGAAAAATATAAAATAATAAATATTTTTATATTTTTATAAAATTTTTTTATCAGTATTTAGGAAAATATTTTACAAAAGTTTTATTTAAAAAAATTTTTATTTTGCTTTAGAAAAATGTTTCAGACAATTTTTATTTAAAAATAGTTTTTATTTTACTTTCGAAAAATGTTTCAGACAATTTTTCTTAAATAATTAAATCCTCAATTATTAATTACAATTATGATTATTAATTTCAAAAATAAAATTTGAAAACATTAATTATCAATTAAGTTATTATTATCATTATTTTTATTATTATTATTAAAATACCGATTGATAAACTCAAATATTGTTGAAATTGATAATATTTTGATCAAAAAGAAAATTGAATTAGATAAAATTAATTATTTATTAAATTTTAATTATTAATATTTTTATAAATTGCCTCCGAGTGATAAATTAAAATAATATTATTATTAAAATTATTAATTTAAAAAAAATATATATTATAAAATACAACATTATTATTCTTGTAAATTATTTTTTATTTTTTATAATTAAGATTCATTTTTCATTTTCAACAAAATGGGAAAATTAAGGTCGAAAATTTTTACAAAAAAAAAACTAACAAGACTTGTATCAAATGAATATTAAAAAATTAGCGAATTTTAATTGTCTTATTCTTTTCTGAGCATATAATGAAAATGGCGAGTAAAAATATTAAATAAATAAAAAATAAGAGGAAAAAATAGTAAAAATTAAAAAATTAGAAATAAAAGTCAAAAATAGCAAAAAAATAGGAGTAAAAATTAAATAAATGGAAAATGAGAGTAAAAAATAGTAAAAATAAAAAATTGAGAAATAAAAATCAAAATTAAGAAACAAAATAAGAGTAAAAATTAGAGAAATAAAAAATGAGGGTAAAAAATTGTAAAAATAAAAAAATTAGAAATCAAAATCAAAATTTCAAACAAATAAGAGTAAAAATTAAATAAATAAAAAATAAGAGTAAAAAAATAGTAAAAAGAAAAAAAATGACACGTAAAAATCAAAAATAGGAAAAAAATAAAAATTAAGTGAATTGAAAATAGTAGAAATATGAAAAATATAAATTGAGAATAAAAAATAGTAGTTAAAAAAAACAAATGGAAGCAGAGTAAAAAATAAAATGAATGTAAAAAATGTAAAATAAGGGAAGAAGAAGCAAAAAAAAATTAAACCAGGTTCTCTTGTACTTTTACGAAAAAGTAGTAATTATTAAAAACTCGCTTCGAGTTCCAAAAAAAACACAAATACTGAAGAAAAAACACTCGCGTCATAGATTTATAAAAATATTTATAAAAAAATAAAAATCGTCCAATAATTTCAAAAAAACACTAAAAAACGACACTCGTTCACAATATTTTGCACTACAATTTTTTTTCACCCTAATTTTTCCCTCCTCACTCCGAGGGAAATTATTTTGAATAATAAATATATATTTTCGCTCACTGTAAGAAAATCGCGGTTGATCTCTTCGACTTTGAACTTGAGGCCAACATCCTGATGTCGCTTATACAATAAATCACAAATGAAGCATTTACCGTTTTTCTTTTTTTTTTTTTTTTTTTTTTTTGAATTTATTTATTTACAAATTTTCGGATATACTTACAATTAATAATACACCAGATTTTCGCTTGAAATTTAGAACTGTCCTTGCTCTGGGTAGAAGTTAAGAACTGGTACCACTTTGTTCAGACATTGAAGCTCTTATAGTCTTGCTGGTCCAGAGAGTTTGATCCTTTCCGACGAAAGGGATTGTGTATACATTCGAAATAGGCGTGTGCTTAACGCGTTTTGTTTATTCATCATTTTATGTTTAAATAAATTAAACGAATTATTAATTCATTTGTAAAAAAAATTATTAAAAATAAATTATCAAAAAAATAAATTATTAAAAATAATTATCAAAAAGAAAACTTGTTAAAAGTAATTAACAAAAAAACTTATTTTGTAGAAATAAAAAATTAATGTTAGAAAATTTGTTAGGAAATTAATTAATAGAAAATCAATTAACAGAAAATTAATAAGTTGACAATAAATAATAGAAAAAGAATTAATAAAAAATTTAACAATTAAAAAATTAATTATTAGAAAATTAATTAATTGAAAATAAATTATAGGAAATTAATTATTGAAAAATTTACTCACGAAAAATTGATGTAAATTAATTGAAAACAACTTAAAGAAAATTACATATTGTAAAATTTACTGACGAAAAATTAACATCAATTATTTGAAAATAAATTTTAGGAAATTAATTATTGAAAAATTAATATTAATTAATTAAAATTTAATAGTAAATAAACAAATAGAAAATTAATTAACAAAAAATTAATTTATCGAAAATAAATGATAGAAAACGAATTAATAAAAAATTTTACAATTAGAAAATTAATAAATTGAAAATAAATTGTAGGAAAATGACTAGAAAAATTATTGACGGAAAACTAATCAAAAATTAATTGAAAATATTAATTTTCTCTTCAAATTTTTGAAGCTGGAAATTAGACATTCAATTATTCATTATCAATATTTAAAAAATAAAAATTTGTAAACAAAGACAATTATTTTCTAACTAGAAAATATTGTTTCTTTCAATCGTTAAGTGACAAATGTAAGAATGTAATAAAAAATTTATAAATATAACAATGAAATTGGTATCGATAGCAAATAATATACCAATTTTGAGGGTGAATTTCCGATATCACATTATAAATTAAGTAGAAGAATAAATTTTGATACAATCTAATTATTACTGATACAATCAATAATGATTATTACACTGATATTATCAAAATATTCGAAAAAAAATATTACCAAAATAAATAATAAACAATTAAATTATTTATATAAATAGTGAATAGAATAATAAAAATATTTTTCTCTTCAAATTTTTTATCTACAAAATTTTACCTTCAATAATTCATCAACAATTTAAAAAAAACAAATTTGTAAACAAAACTAATTGTTTTCTGATTAAAAAAAATTTTATTCTTACAGTCGCTTGATCATAAAGAAAATATATGCAATAAAAAAAATATTTTTGTTAATAATAAATCTAAACAATAAATTCATTATATTTTCTCAAAAGTAAATTAGTAAATTATTTGAGTAAACGATAAAAAAATGAATTATTTATACAAATAATAAATAAATTTGGTAAATAAATTAATTGCTTGTTTTATGTAAATAATAAATTAATTAATTTGATAGAATAATAATTAATACATAATTAATTGCTTACTTTATGTAAAAAAATAAATTAATTACTTATCTAAACAATAAATAAATTATTTCTGTAAACAATAAACTATTTTTTGTTAATAATGAATAAAAAAAATTATTTCTGTAAACAATAAATTATTTTTTGTTAATAATAAATAAATAAATTATCTCTGTAAACAACTTATTTGTTGTTAACAATAAATTAATAAACTATATAATTGAACAATAAATTATTTTATGTTAATAATAATTTAATAAATTATTTAGTTAAACAATAAATTATTTTTTGTTAATAATGAATAAAAAAATTATTTCTGTAAACAATAAATTATTTTCTGTTAATAATAAATAAATAAATAAATAATTTCTGTAAACAATAAATTATTTTCTGTTAATAATTAAAAAATAATTTCTGTAAACAATAAACTATTTTTTGTTAATAATAAATTAATAAACTATTTAGTTAAACAATAAATTATTTTGTTAATAATAAATTAATAAATTATTCAGTTATTTATAAATATAACAATTGCAATAACAAATTCACATCATACTGCGGATTGAAGTTTAGTAATGATTATTTCGTGTGAAACGAAATGATTGCTGTTCAAACAAAGTAAAAGTCAACAGTTTCCTATTAGATCATTAGAAGCGATATTGTCTATACTGCCTTTAAGTATAAAGACTACTAACACTATGACCTGTTACACAAAGAAATGTACCGTAACGAATTTTTATTCTTTATATTCAAACAAAACGTCTATCGATGAGTTAATAGTTATCTATTTATACCACAACTATATATACTAATTTTCTACAATTTCGCCAAAATTATTCTTTCAGCTATATAATAAAGTTTAATAAAAATTACCCACAAATGAACTTTTTTTTCTTTAGTTTAAAATATTTATAACGTTTTAAAAAAAAAGTACATACCTATGAATAATTATTGTAATTAGTTAATGTGTTTTCTGCGAATTGAAAATTTTATTCAAATTCGCAGAAAAACTTGTTTAATGGACAAAAACTCTGAGAAGTGATAATGAAAGTAACTCGTTTTTAATTCACAATGAAATAAATTTGCGGGGACATAAATTGAATGAATGTAACATTTCAATTCTTGTCTTTTAATTGAATTTAAATTCAATTCAAATAAGGAATTTAAAATGAAAATTCAATTTTCTATTAAGAAATTGAAATTACATTTAATTAAATATTGAAATTCAATTTTAAAACTATTTTAATTTTTCAATTGAACTGAATTTCAATTTTTAATTCCAATTTCTTTTGTAATTTAATTCAATTCAAATAAGAAATTTAAATTCTAATTTCATTTTCAATTTTGGAATTGAAATTACATTCAATTAAATATTGAAATTCAATTTTAAAAATTTGTCAAAATTTTAATTCAATTGAATTTCAATTACTATTCATTATTATTCATTCAATTCCTCTTGGAATTTAATTCAAGTCAATTCAATTTAAAAATGAAATTTCTTTTAAAAAATTGAGAATTAAATCTCAATTCAAGAATTGAAATTAAAATTCAATTCAAAAATTGATAATGAAATTATTTTTAATTTTTGGACTGAATTGAATTGAATTCAATTTTAATTAATGATTCCAGAGTTGCGAACGTTATGTAATGAACGAAATTTATTTCTTTTCTTAAATTAAATTTCAATTCCAATAATTTTGCGTTTCGTAGCAAAAGAAAAATTAATTCTAAAGTTTCCAAATTTCAAATTTAGTATTTTAATTTCCATTGCAAACAATAATTTACAAAAATAGTTAAACTAAGAAATATTCCACTCATTCGATCCTTAAAAACTTGTCGATAAAATCGATTTTTTTTGTTCAATTAAATTTGAAATCTAAAAGATACAAAAAATTCAAAACAATCGTCTCAATTTTGCAAAAAATTGAATCCAACTTAAATTAAAAATAAAAATTTATTATCTACAAATGCCAAAAATAAAATTCATTAATAGAATTACGTATATATTGTATCACGTGGTTTGAATTTCATGCACATGTGAAATTTAAGATACACTGGTCTAATAATTTCATTTTTCGCATTTTTTTTTCTTCTCAAACATTCACAGTACAGTTGAAATTTAATATATGCGAGTCTGTATATGTGAAAATGTAAATTTCCGAGAGTCTACTGGGCATTTTAAAGTAAAAGAGTAAATATTTCGTGATATATTCAATGAAACGACTTTTAGCCCTATTTTATGTATTATTTTCTCACGGTCACAGGAGAGAAATGAAAGTGTGCACTATATATGAAACTTTATCAATCACAAAGATATAAATTTATAGATATTACAGTCGGATATATCAAGAATCAAAGGCGTTATAATATTATTATTAGAAAATAGATTTTCATTTCTGTTTAATAGAATTTTACTCAAAGCAGGCAAAATTTTTGTTTCTTTCTGCATTTTTTTTCTTTCTTTTTTTTTTTTAAATAAAATCGTTTCTCTGAATTAGGGAAAATTTTATGTCAAAAGAATTTCAACTGTAATTAAAGTTTCAAATCTGATAAAAATTTCGTTTATGAAATTTATTAAAATTTTATTCAAATAAAAACATTTTTACAATTTTAGCTTCAATGAATATTTTTACAATGAAAATTTTAACTTTATTAATGAATTTTTTTAACTGCTTCGAGTATTTTTTTGATACTTCGCAATAGAAAATTAGCATTGACGTTACCTTCCCTAATTTTTTTTTTATTGATGTATTAAAAATTAATAAATAAATAAATAAATTGAAAAATGTTAAGTAACTAAAATAAATGTATAAAATTTTTTTACAGTAGAAAATAGAAAAAATTGATAAAAATACAATTTTAACTAGAGTTGTAAAAAAGAAGAGGAGATTAAGATAAACAACCATTTATCAAGAATTAATTTATTGGAAGAAAAATTTCTCCTTCGATAATTCGAAATTCACTTTGAAAATAAATTTCGATTTAATACACAAGTATTAAAATTTAATTTACATCACTATTTCTAAAAGGGCCCCGCAACTTGGATTCACAACTGAAAAAGAAAGAATGTTTCGTTAAAATTACGTCTTATCGATACAAAATACTTTATAAATTTTGTACAAAAATTCAGAAATGAGTTGAGTTCATAGAAATTCATTGCGTATATTAAAACATCATAATAGTATTTTTAATACACGGAAAAAATAGAAATTTGATTCAAATAACCAATTGTCTATCAAATAAATATTTGAAAAAAATAACATTAACTTGAATTATTTGATTTTTTTTATTTGATTATTATTACAATTTGTTAAAATTAATCATGAATATTTATTATAAAATGTAATTTGTTACAATTAATCATTAATATTAATTAGAAAATATAGTTTTACGATGAAAATACAAATTTTTATACGATTGAAAATTAAACTTACATAGAAATACTGATATAGAAATTGTCCCAACAGAATTTGTTTCGAAAATAAATCAACACTCGAATGAATCTGAAACAAAGAAAAATTGTATATTTTAAGACAAATTCGAAGTGAAAAATTTGTAATAATTCGATTTTTATTTATTAATAATCAGTGAGGGCAAGTACGAATCATGCGGTATCATAATAGCGTATAATTTTGTAACATCATCTTAATTTTGAAATTGTAAAAAACGAATTTAGAAATTTTTTCTTTGAAAATTACCTCATTCACTGGCTGATTGTTGCAGAAAAAAAGTGCGAAATCCAAGTTTGCAGCAAAGGAAAAACTGGGAAAAAAAGAAAAATTATAATATTTCTCCTTGGGACAATTTTTTTATAGATATAAAATTAAAAATTAAGAGCGAGAGATCAGTTAAAAGTGTGACATCAAATATGATCAGTCATATGCTTGTCAAATTGATTTACATCATTTTGTAACAATTATAGAAAATTATAGAAAAATATTATAAAAATAGTGAAAAATATTGGTTACAAAGTACAAAAATATTAATTACAAAATACAAAAGTAAATATTTCAGTTTTAATAAAATACGAAATTAACATTTCAAGTTCAAATAATATAAAAATGTAAAGAAACGATTTTTTTCTGAATTTGAATATTTTCTGACGAGGTTTCAATCTTTTATAGTTGATATTTTCAAAAATTATAACACGAAAATTTATTATATGAAGAATATTGAAAATTAAACATTTTCTCAGTTAGAAATTAATTTGTTGAATAAACGAAACAATTTTGTTTTGTAAAAATTATTACACGAAAAAATATGGAAAATTAAACATTTTCTCAGTTAGAAATTAATTTGCTGAATAAACGAAACAATTTTGTTTTGTAAAAATTATTACACGAAAAAATATGGAAAATTAAACATTTTCTCAGTTAGAAATTAATTTATTGAATAAACGAAACAATTTTGATTTGTAAAAATTATTACACAAAAAAATATACAAATAATATTGAAAATTAAACATTTTCTTAGTTGGAAATTAATTTGTTCAAGAAACGAAAAAATTTTCTTTTCAAAAGAATGCAAATTAAAAAATAGTAAAAACTAGTTCGAAACTATGAAAATATATTTAGAAAAATACCTTTTTCCATTTTCCGCTAAAATAATCTCGTAGTTCTTCGCCTCAAATTCTCGATCATCTGAAATAAAAAAAAAACTTGTTATTAAAAATTCTTTTTTACAATATTAATCAAATTTAGTAATTTTGCAAAATTTCAGATAAATGTATCACCACATTTATGTATGACAGGGATAACTAAAAGATCATCATTTTAAAGAAAAATTCAAAATACCGACAAATTTGAATTGCAACTTCGGTAATTTTCGTACCTTTAAATTTAATTAATCAATAGTTGTAAAAATAATAATTTAATGATAATATACACACCGAGTATGAGTTGGGATCCTTCTGCAAATTGTATTTTTTCGTCTTCACGTCGACTACCTGTAAAAATAATCACAATTTATTAATTAAATTCCCCAAAAAAACATCGAAGTTGGTCATTGAGAATTTGAAATAAATTTAACAACTTTTATCAGAATTCTCCAAACAGTCATAGAATTCAGACTGGGGCGGATATTTTAGCATCATTTAAAAATTTAGAAAGTTTTTGTTTCTATTTGCTTAGATAATTAATTTAAATCTTAATATTTACTACTTAATTCAATTTTTTTAATTCAAAAATTAAAATTTCCTTATAAATTTTGCACTAAATTAAAATTTCACGTCGGTGAAGTTCGCAACGTTTATGATCAACGATTGAAGGAAAAAAAATATTTTCTACCAAAAAGAATAAAAATCTTTGTTCACAAATATTAATTTAATTTAATTAAATTTTTGTTCACAAATATTTTTTTTTATAAATCATTATTAAAAATATTAAACGAACTATTTTCTGTACAAAAATTTATAAAAATTTGCTTTAAAAAATATTTTTCTTCAGAAATCGTTGACTATAAACGTTGTGAACTTCGCCAAAGTAAAATTTGCTTATGAATTTGGCATTAATTGAAAATAATTTCCTTATGAATTTCGCATTAATTAAAAATTTCCTTATGAATTTCGCATTAAATGAAATACACACCTTTTGATCCACAACCGAATTCTCTGGTTTCCATTCGAACTTCTAATTTCAAGAACATTTCGCCTCCTAAAGAAGAAAAGAAAATTAGGTTAAAAAAGAGCTACGAAATAGAAAACTTGGAATTTGTTTTTCCAAGGAGAAATTTAATCAGAATACTTCCAAACAGTCACAGAAATCAGACTGGGGCGGATATTTTGGCATCATTTAAAAATAATCTCTTCAAAAAAAGTGTTTTTTGGGTAATTTAGAAGTATTTTTCAAAACCGAAAGTTTTTTTTAATTCGTACCTTATTTTTTTCCTGCGAAATTCGTTCCAGTTCATCTCTCTCCTTTTATTGAAAGGATTCTAAAAGGAATAAAATTTAATTAATAAAATTATGCCTACTGAATAAAAATAAACTTTTTTCCTTCAAAATGGCAAAATTTATCAGAAATCTACCGATCAGTCATGGAACTCAGACTGGGGCGGTTATTCTAGCATCATTTAAAAGTAATTAAAATGATAATAAAAGTAATTAAAATGGTAATAAAAATAATTAAAAATAAAAGTAATCAAAAATAGTAAAAATACTACTTTAGTAAATTCTCATCTACTTTAGAAAATATTTTACTAAACGAACTTTACTAAATATTAACTTAAATTATCACCTTTTTCGTTTATCTTCAACAAAAAGCGGCATTTCTCGCCAATTACCTTTAAAAAGAAAAGAAATTTCTTTTTAATCAAAATCAAAAGTTTTCTCTCTATAAAAAATTTAAAAAAAATAGCAAAATCAGTAGAAGTACGTAATCATAAATTCATACGAACGAGACTAAAGTTCTCATCATTGAAATCGAAAGGAAAGAAAAAAATATCACACGTTTCGAAATAATGTGAATATTTTCAATTTATTTTCAGTAAAATTAAGTTAAAAACTTATTAATTCGGAAGGATGTCTATGGATTTTAGTTTAAGATCATAGATGGAATAATTTACTCACCACGTGATTTTAGGACGCTATCATTCTATTTTCCGGATTCTCATCGTTGAATTCTCTTTTTCGTGGTAGAATTAATTACGTTAGAAATAAAACACTGATTAATTAACGTTCCACTGGGAAATTTCGAAAAACTATCATTAAATTGAAAAAACATGATTTCGGTTGTAATTTTGCTTCAAAGGAAGAAAAATGTATGAGAGATGTTTTCAGCTCGAAATTCAGGAACAAAATGGACGAGATGACGCGGTTTTCTGGTATTTATAGTCGGGTAAAAAAGTGCTGCCAACAGGACGGGAGAAAAATTACCAATTGAAATATAGAGGCGGAAAAGTTTAAATTTTTCACTTATTCGCTATTTTTATTAAATATGATTTTTTGTTATTATTGAATATTATTTGTTATTGAAGAATATTTGAATTAAAATAAAAAGAAATAAATAAAAAACTAAATAAAAAACATAAATTATTAAAAATATTTATTTCTTTAAAAAAAAAATTATTTATTTTTAAATATGATTTATATTATTATTGGATATTATTTATTATTAGAGAATATTTAAATTAAAATAAAAAGAAATAAATAAAAAACGTAAATAAAAAGAAATAAATAAAAAACCAAATAAAAAACATAAATAAAAAATAAAGGAAGAAAGAAAAAAAGAATAAACTACATGGAAAAAAATATTCACCCGGAACAGCTACAAATTTCGCTAGATTAGTCAAATGTTTATTTTTTCTAGTTAATACTTTCGCTATTTTAGCAAAACTTATCGCTTTTTTTAGATAAAAATTTTTTTCCCCGAAAAATAAGAAAAATAAAAAAAAATATTAACGGAAAAATAATTATTTACAACATTATTTACTGAAATTGAATAAAAGTATTTATTAAACATTCTAAAAACTAAAAAAGCAAAATTTTTATTAAATACTATTAGGTATATATTTAATTTTACGAAATAAATTAAACAGAACAAGAAAATTACAAAATTACGATTTCAAAATCGATGGAAAAATTAATAGCAGGTACTCAACTTATAAAAGTTCGATGCACTGTATCATAATCGTTCTATTGTGAGAACTAAGATTTGAAAAAAAAAAATTTTTTTTCACATTCCGATAATGAGCCTAAAATCTCACACGGTCCATTCGAAGCCATTAAAAAATTTTTTATGGTTAATCTTATAGTATTCTTACTAATGGTACTCAATTGGAGGGGAAAATTTAATAAGACGGGTAATTAATGGTTATTCGGTTCGCTTTAGAATTAAATTAAAAATATTGATCATCGTTCTAAATTTTTTTTTACATATAAAGAAGATTTTACCATTCATATATAATTATATATAGAGAAGAAACGAAATCAAGTTAATTAGGAAATTATTTTTTTTATCAAAAATTATTTTATGTAAATTTTTTATTATTTTACGTACTATTTTAAAAAATTTTTATTGTATGTACGGTGAGAAAAAAATTTTATTTTGTTTGAGAAAATATTTATTTGAATTGAATAATTTTTAACTCGAGTTTTCTTTAAATAAAATAATTTTTATCTTGATTTTTATTTGAATTAAAAAATTTTTACCTTGAATTTTATTTAAATTAAATTTTGTTTGTTTCAAGTAAATATTTACTTAAATCGAATAAATTTTATCTCGAGTTTTATTTGAATCGAATAATTTTTATCTCGAGTTTTATTTGAATCGAATAATTTTCATCTTGATTTTCATTTAAATCACAATATTTTTACCTTGAATTTTATTTAAAATAAATTTTTATTCATTCAAATAAATATTTACTTGAATGGAATAATTTTAATCTCGATTTTTATTAAAATCAAATAACTTTTATCTTGATTTTTATTTAAATTAAAAAAATGTTTACCATATGAATTTTATTTAAAATAAATTTTTTTTTATTGAAGTTAATATTCATTTGAATCGAATAATTTTAATCCCGACAATTATTTAATTCAAATGAATCGTAACTGCTTCAAATATTAAAATTATTGTAATTTCAAAACAAAAAAATTTTCGATTCAAATAAAAATTCTTTAATCCAAGTATAAACAATTGCGTCTCTACTATTTTATTAAAGAAATAGTTGATTCAAGTAAATTATCATTTAAATCAAATAATTTTTATATCTCGATTTCTATATTTATATTTTTGTAATTTTTAAAATTATTTTTTTCTACATTTTTATGTAGAAAAAAATAATTTTATTTGAAAATTGCACTTAAGTAAAAGTTTAATTTTCAATCGACAAGAATAGAGAATAAAAGGAGAATAAAAAAAAATAAACAGAATAGAAAAAAAGAGCAAAAAAATAAAAAATAATAAAAGGAAAATAGAGAAAATAGAAAGAAAATAAAAAATTATAAGGTAAATAAAAGAAATATAAAGAAAATAAAAAAAGAGAAGAAGAGAAAAAGAAAATATAAAATAATAAAAAGAAAATAAAAAATAAATAAAAAGGGAAATAAAATTCACCTCCATTGGCAAATTATCCGAATAAACGGCAAAATAGAATCGCATCTATTTTATAACTCGGTTATACAGAAAATTATTAGCGCATAAATTTCAATTGACAGTGATGATAATTATTCTTGAAAATTATTAAAGCATAAAAAAATGGGGACATCGAACAGTAATTGTACCAATCAGCCCTAATATCTATTCGCCATTTACCGTTTGACCGAACGGAAATGCTTTAGTTGAAAAAATAAAGAAGTAATTAGCATGCTGCACAACAGGTTACTTAAAAAACAAACCTCATTGAATAAAATCTGTATTCCTTTTGTTTTTTGTTTTTTTTTCTTTTTTTTATAAATCGAATTTATGTCACAGCTGAAAATCAATTTTTGCACTCAATGTAATTTGAACAAAAAATGTGCAAATATTCATTTAGTTCCAAAAAAAATTATTTAAAATATTTAGATATTTACAAAACAAATTATTAAAAATATTTATTTATTTTGGAAAAAATTATTCATTTCTAAATAATGCCAATAAATGTAAATAAATAAAAAAAATAAATTATAATTTATTTACACTATTTATTCAGTTCCCCTTGTTCACCTATTTGCACTATTTATTTATTTTTTTTAGCATTTATTGACATTATTTAAAATTGAAGAAAACAAATTTTTTTAATAAAAAAAAACAATTATTTATTTAATTAAATTAATTCTTCTAACTTTAATTATTTATTAGTAGTTTGAGTAAGTAAATAGTGAAAATAAATTTAAAAAATAGTGTAAATAAATTAATAGTTCGAATATAAAAAAATAATTGAGAATAAATAATGGAAAAGAATAAATTAATCGTGTAAATAAATAAATATTTAGTGAATAAAAAAATAACGTAAATAAATAATGTAAGCAAATAAACAGTGTAAATAAAGAGGGGAAATAAACAGAGCTAATAAAAAAATGGTGTAAATAAATAAATACTATTTGTATAAAAAAATAAGTTAAATATAAATAACGACAAACAAAAGAAATAGTGTAAATAAATAAATAGTGGGAATAAATGAATACTGTAAATAAATAAATTCTATAATAAATAAATAAAATAGACATAGAAAATACTGTAAATAAATAAATACTGTTCGTATAAAGAAAATAATTTAAATATAAATAACGTTAAACAAATAAATGGTGTAAATAAATAAATACTATAATAAATAAATAAAATAAAAATAGAAACTACTGTAAATAAAAAATACTATTAACAAATGAAATATAAATAAATACAAAGAAAAAAAAATACAGTGAGTGAATGAATAAAGTAAATAAATAAATGACTTAAAAAGGCAAATAAATAACGAAAAATGCATTTAACATTCAATACAAGCACATAATAATTTTTCTCTATAATCTCATTAAAAGCAATTAATCACAATTAACATCGTTTTCACATATGAAAATCCTTTTATCCAAATGTAACAGTAAATTTAATAGGTTTTTGGGTTTCTTTTTAAAATGAGGGTTATTATATACCTACATGTAGGTATATATCGGTAAAAAGAGAGAGAGAGAGATGGAGAGGAGGGGGGGAGAGGAGAAAAGCAGCAGCAGGTGGTGGGAAAAGGGGGGGAGGATTGGGCCCCACCTGATCTAACCAGACTACGATCCTGGGTCTTCTATATGGCTGCCGTGATCTTAAGCATATAAACCTCGATCGTTCTCGCAACGCGTTTACAATTATTTTTTTTCCCTCCTTTTATTATTATATACATATACAAAATAAATATAAATGTTACGAGTTTATTTTTTATCCAAAAAATAGTGAGAGAGAAAAATTTACTTAGAAAATAAAATAAAAATGTGTCCAAAGTTAAAATTTCACCAAAGTGAATCTCTTGATATTGTGTTTGTGTGTAAATCGCGAAATTTTCTAATAAAAATATAAGCTTTAATTGCTTTGAGTGTGAAATTTTTCAGATTTGAAAAACAAGTGCGGAGTGCAATAAGTGCATAATGCTGAAATTCCTTTGTCACTGTCTACTCATTATTGATAACATAATCTCACCGGACAAATTCAACACTATATCCTGTCTCATCGTTATTTTCTAATTATTGTCGACTGAAAATTGAGAATCTCGATTTTGATTGTTTTTTTTTGTTTTTTTTTTTGAAAGAAAAAAGAAAACAATGGGGAAAAATGTAAGGGAATAAGGAAGTGGACGATAATAGCGAAGGAGAGAAAAAGGGAAAGGATTTTATTGGAGAAGGAATACAGGAAAAGATATAGTGGAGGAAAAATTTTGTAAAGAAGGCAAAAATAATAGAGAAAGAGAGAGAGAAGAATTATTTGCAGAAAGAAGAATAAAAAAAGAGGAATTATATGGAGAGAGAAGAATAAAAAAAATAAAGAGGAATTGTATGGAGAAAGAAGAATTATTAAGAGAAAGAGAGGAATTATAGAGAGAAGGAAAAATTACGTAAGGAAAAAAATAAACAAAGGAGGAAAAAATATACAAAGGGTAAAAATTATAAAGGAGGAGAAAATTGCATATGGGAAGAAAAAAATTATATAAAGACAGAAAAAATTATGTAAAGAAGAAAAAAATGTGTGAAGAGGAAAAAAAAGTGTAAAGAAGGCAAAATCTGTGAGGAAGGAAAGAATTTGTGAAGGAGAAAAATTATTTCAAGAGGAAAGTACATTTTTTAAAAAAGAAAATACTATTTATAGAAGAAAAAAATTATTTAAAGAGGAAAACATTAATTTAAAGAAGAAAAAATTATCTAAAGAGGAAAAAATTATTTAAAGAAGAAAAAAATTTTTAAAGGAAGAAAAATTATCTAAAGAAGAGGAAAATATTTCAAGAAAGGAAAACTGCATGAAGAAGGAAAAACATTCGACGAAAAAAAAATCATGTGAAGCAGAAAAAAAATATTGAAAGAAAAAAGGACAAAATTTTGTAAAGAAGAAAATATATTTAAAAAGAAATATTTAAGGAAAGAAAAATTATATGAAGCAAGAACAAATTTTGTAAAGAAGAAAAAGATATTAAAAGAAAATATTTACAGAAAGAAAAATTTCACGAAGCAAGAACAAATTTTGTAAAGAAGAAAAATCGAGTTATACGAAAGGAAGAATTATTTACAAAAAGAAAAATTAGATCAAGAAGGAAAACATTTTTTAAAGAAGAAAAAATATTTTAAGGTGAAAGAAATAATTAAAGAAGAAGAAATATTTAAAGGAGTAAAAAAAATTTTTAAAGAAGAAGAAATATTTAAAGGAGTAAAAAAAATATTTAAAGAAGAAGAAATATTTAAAGGAGTAAAAAAATATTTAAAGAAGAAGAAATATTTAAAGGAGTAAAAAAAATATTTAAAGAAGAAAAAATATTTAAAGGAGAAAAAAATATTTAAAGAAGAAAAAAGTTTTCAAAGAAGAAAAAAATATTGGAAGGAAAAGGAAAAAATATGTAAAGAGGGGGAAAAAGTACACAAAGAAGGAAAAAAAGAAATATTAAAGAAAAAGCGTAAAAGAGAAGGATGCAATAGGAATGTTATAAAAAGATACAACAGAAAGGAAATAAAAAAGAGAAAGGTTCAAGTAGGAAAAATTATTGTTGCAGATAAAACAGCGGAGAAAAAATAACAAGATTGAACAAATAAAATAGAAACTCCAAGTTCTCTTCAAGTAAATAAATAATTCTATTAAAATAAAAATTGAACACAAAAAAAGGGTTTTTAAAACAGAAATAAAAAATAAGTGTAGAAAAAAACTAAAGAACAATAAAACAGAAGAGAATAATAGAATAATAATAAAAAATAGACGCAAAACAATTGGGAAAATAAGTAAATAAAAATAAGAGATTAAAGAAAAATAAAAAAAATAATAAAGAATAAAAAATACCGAACAAAAAATATAAACGACACAGTTGAAAAAAGGAGGACGCAGACAGGAGGAATTTTATTCGAAACAGAACAAGAAAAAATGTTTTAATTTCATCGGTAAAATATAAAATTATAATAATAATTAACATTTCGTTAAAAAAAAGACCCAAATTGCAAAGGAAACTGAAAATCGACTTTTTGATTTACAAGGAAAAATAAAATCAACTTTTTTTTGTTTTACAAAGGAAAATAAAACCAACTTTTTACTACGCAGAGGAAAAAATTGAACAAAGTTTTCCATACACAAACGATAATAATAAAAACGAAAATATTTTCAATTCAAAAGTCAAGAAAAAAAAATAATACAAAAGAAAAAAAAATCTCAGAAGTTGAAAATTACAAAAGAAAAAGTACAAAAGTGAAAAGTGACAAAACAAAAGATAAAAAAAAAGTTTAAAACTATAAAAGAAAAAAGTGACAAAAATTAAAAGTTAAAAAAATTAAAAGTGACAAAAATTAAAAGTTCCAACAATTAAAAGTGACAAAAGTTCAGAGCAGAAAAAGTTAAAAATTACAAAAGTTTAGATAGGAAAAAGTTAAAAGCTACAAAAGTGAAAAATTACAATAAAAACATTAGTTAAAACCTAAGAAATAAATTTACAAAACTTAAAAAAATCCACCAAGAAGAAAATTTAAAAATTCAAAAGTGAAAAACTAAAAAATCCAAAAGCAAAAAACTAAAAACTAAAAAAGTGAAATAAGTACAGAATTCAAGAAGGGAAAATTCGGAACAAAAATTCCACGAATAAAGAAGAGAGAAGAAAATCAGTTTCTTTTTGCTTTGAAAAAAAAGGAAGAATGTAAACATTCAAGTTGAGCGACCCTGTCGATGCAACAAGTTGTGTACCCGTCAGCAGTCATACACACAAACACACACACACACAAATATATAGGCGGAGTGAAAAAATACTCTATAGATGTAATTTAACGTTTGAATAATAGTCTCCTCACATCGTCGACGAATTGGCACTTGTGAACGTCAAGAGAGAGAGAAAGAGAGACAGAGAGAGAGAGAGTGACGAGGAGCAATAATAATAATTGTGCCGAAACGTCAAAAAGGTCTCGTCAAGCAGATGATATTTGCTGTCGCGTCACGCCAACGCGCGCCCTATGATTCACACAATTTCCGCACCTGTATAATGCCAACGATAATTTTTCTCCTCGGCCAACAATTCTCGAAACGGGAATAATTCGCGAAAAGCACATTTTTTTTAAAGACAATTTAAAGCAAAGAAATTTGAAAAAAATAATAATCGAAATAAAAAGACAGTAATAAACAAAAAGACAATAATAGACAAAAAGGCAATAATAGACAAAAAGACAATAATAAACAAAAAGACAATAATAAACAAGAAAACAATAATAAACAAGAAAACAATAAAAGAATCAATAATAAACAATTAAACAAAACAATCAATAATAAACAATTAAACAAAACAATAAATAATAAACAATGAAACAATGATAAACAATTAAACACAAAATAATTAAACAATAAAACAATAAAAAAACAATTAAACAATAATAAACAAAAAACTATTAAATAAAATAAAAATAATTAAATAGTTAAACAAAAGACAATTATGAACAATAAAAACAAAAATACAAGAAAACAGGAATAAAACAAAATAAAAATTCTCAAAGGGGAATAATTTACGAAAAAAAAAATTCTAAAGACAATTGAAAATAAAAAAAATGTTTGTGCGCGTGTAAATATATTTTTATAATAGACAATGAACAATTTTTATTGAACAATCATCGAGTTTGAAGTCATCGATAAGTTAAAACGTGTTGAATTTAAATTTTTAACTAATTTAAAAGTTTTACAACAATTAAGGAACTCGAGAATTTATTATTAGTCACGAGGAATAATTTTTCAAAGACTGAGAGACATTTTTTGTTTTCAAATAGCGAAATCAATTATTTGAAATTGATTTTTTTGAAACCAAACTATAATTGTTTCAAAGAAAACTATAATTATTTGGATAATATTTGAATCGTTTGAATCAATTGAATTATTATTTATTTTTGATAAAAAATAATTGTTTATTTGGACTAAATATAATTGTTTATTTTGATCAAATATAATTGTTTATTTGGATCAAATATAGTTGTTTATTTGGATCAAATATAATTGTTTATTTGGATCAAATATAATTGTTTCAATTGCTTCATACAATTGTTCGAAGAAAATACAATTATTTGGAAAATATTCAAATGTCTGCTACCAAAAAGAGAGAAGAAATGACGACTCATCGTTTGTTGCTTAGAACATTCCTGCGAGTACAAAGACGATCCTAAGCAAACTAAATAGAATAGAAGAAGAGTTTCACTTCACTCCTAGATTCAAGAATTAGAGGATATTTCCAGAGGCTTCGATAAGTGAATTTTTTTTAACTAGTGGTAAAAATGGGGACTTTTTTCTGATAGAGAGAAAGGAGAGGAAGTAGTAGAAGAAGAAGGAGAAAAAATAAAAGTAGAAACAGAAGCAGAAAAAGAAAAATAGTTGTTTTAGAAGTAACAGAAGCAGAAGAATAAAAAGTAACAGAAATAGAATAAGAAAAAGTAGTAAAAGAAGAAATTGTAGTAGTAAAAGAAGCAGGGGAAGAAAAAGAAGAAGCAAAAAAAGTAGAAGAGTTGTAGCAACTGAAACAAAAAGGAAGAAGAGTTGTAACAACAGAAGTTGAAGAATAAAAAGTAACAGTCGTAGAAAAAGAAAAAGTGGTAAAAGAAGTAAAAAAGAAGAAATTGTAGTAGGAAAAGAAGAAGCAAAAGAAACAGAAGCAAAACAAAAAGAAGAAGAGTTGTTACAGAAGTAAAAAAGCAGAAGAGTTGTAGTAACAGAAGCAAAAAAAGAAGAAGAGTTTTAGCGACAGAAGCAGAAGAAGAACAACTAGTAACAGAAGTAGAGAAAGAAACAATAATAACAGAAGTAGAAAAAGAAAAAGTAGTTGTAAAAGAAGCAGAAGAAGAAAAAGAAGTAGTAACAGAAGCAAAAAAAGAAGAAGAGTTTTAGCAACAGAAGCAGAAGAAGAACAACTAGTAACAGAAATAGAGAAAGAAAAAATAATAACAGAAGTAGAAAAAGAAAAAGTAGTTGTAAAAGAAGCAGAAGAAGAAAAAGAAGAAGAACAAACGGAAGAAAAAAAAGAAGGAGAGAAAACAGAACCAAAAAGGGGAAAACTTCCAAAAAAGAGGAAACAAAATGCAAAATGCCGAGACTGTTATTTCTTTATAGAGAAAGAAAATCTCAACAGCCAACTTTTACCCGATTAATTATAAGTGTAAATAAGAATCGGATAATAAATTCCTGATCTTCGTTTGTTGAATTGAATGAGGCATCGTAGCGTGAATGGGGAGAGCATGCGTAACGTTATAATACTTTCGTTTTTTCCAGTTCTTCCCGAGCCACTTGAAAAGCGCGGTAGTCTTTTATTCCTCCATAACCGGTCAAGGCTGATTTTATACAAGAATTTAGAAAAAACCAAAAAAAAAACACCCGTAACCAACAATACGAAAAACAACTAGAACCAACCATCTCCTTATATTCGACATTTTTCATTCAACAACAACAACAAAAATGTAGTTTCCAATTTACATGAAGAAGAAGAAGAAGAAGAAGAAAAAAAACAACAACAAACGTTGTCAATTTTATTAAAAAAGTGAGAGTTAGTGTCTTTTCATTCACCTTTAAACAACTTCCAAAAATCGAAAAATACTTTATTAAATAATTGTGGAAGAATTTACTGAATATTAATTTTAAAAAATACAACAATTCCTGATCTAGTCCCCCAAAGAAATCTTCATGATCTTCTCAAAATCCTTTGAAGATCTTTTCCAAATCTGTTGAAGATCTTTTACAAATATTTTGAGGATCTCTAACAAATATTTTGAGGATCTCTAACAAATATTTTGAGGATCTCTAACAAATATTTTGAAGATCTTTTCAACAAATTGTCAAGATATTTTCTCAACAAATTTTCAAGAACGATTTTCGGTTCTAATTTTAATGACAAAGTGACAAAGGAAAAAAAAAAGAAGAGAGAGAGACAATGGAGAACGAAACGGAAAGAAGATCGGAATCACCGTCGTGGTATTCGAAGTGTTTTGAATATTTGCGAAATCGAAATCGCATTGGCCCGGGTAAAGTGGAATTGCCGGATTGTGATTTTTTCCTCGTCGAGCCGAGGCGAACTTTGAGAATATTGAGACCGGCGTTGAAAAGTGGTAGATTTTATGAGACGAACGATCACGACAGGCCGGAATCGGTGAATGATAATTTTTTTTCACGTTGGTCGAGAAGGCCCCATCCATCGGGCAATTGTCGTTGTTCATTTCGACAATCGAATAATATTAGTAGACTGAGCACCACTGAGGAGCAAATTATTTCTGCAGAGATTAATCGAATTAGAACGAGTTTGTGTGAGGCGAAAACGGGCGAGGAAATTGCTGAAATTGAAAAGAGACTATCGATAACGTTGGAAAATTTGAGGGTTAATAGTTCGGATGTTGAGACAAAAATTAGGGATGAGAAGAGTTTTGAAAAATCACTACAAAAGCAACAACAACAGAAAAAACAAAAATTGTGTGGTGATGTTGAGGACGACGATGAAAAGGCTGTTAAAAATAAAATTGTTCGTGATTTGGAAAGGTATTTGGTATTTTTAATTACTTTGCTATTTTTAAATTCCTTTCTGCCTTTTTTTGTGTAAAATTTGGTATTTTTTCCATTCTTTCTTGAAATTTGACATTTTTTCCATTTCTTTTGTAACATTTCGTTTTTTTTCTCTGAAATTTGGTAGTTTTTATCTTTTTTTCCAAATTTTGGAATTTCTTTCTTTTCTTTTTCGAAATTTGGTATTTAAACATTTTTTTTTTGAAATATATTATTTAAAATTGTTAGAAAAATTTTATTTTATTTTTCACTATAATTTCTAGAGAGAATTTTATGTTTTCGCAAATTTTAAATTGAAAACCTTTTTAAAATCAATATATTATTCACGAGAGAGATTGTATTAGTTGTAAAAATAATTGAATTCCTTCTCCAGGAAAAAATTAATTATTTTGAATCAAATTTCCTGAAAGAATTCAATTATCTTTCTTGAAAGTTGGCATTTTTTTTATTTCTTTTGTCAAATTTCGTTTTTTTACTGAAATTTGGTATCTTCTTCTTTTCTTTTTCGAAAATTAGTATTTTTACATTTTTTTTTTTAGAAATTCAATATTTAAAATTGTCAGAAAAATTTTATTTTATTTTCTCCTGATTTTCAGAAAGAAAAAATTGAATTATTTATATTATAATCAATTATTGCTGTGTCAAAAATTCTATTAGTTGTAAAAATAAATAAATTCTTTCAAGTAATTTTCATATTAATTTGACTAAAATTCTTTATTGAATCCAATTTTTATTATTTTTTGTAAAAAAAATTCGATAAGATGAAGAATTTATCTGAATAATGAAAAAAATTCATTTATGTTTATAAATAAAACCATTTTTTTCTATGGAATTCAATTATTTTTAATAAAATTTAAATAATATTTCTATTTAATGAATTTAATTTTTCTTTTTAATAATAAAAATTCTTTTGAGGAATTCAATTATTTTTCTAAATAATAAAATTGTTTATTGAAATTCAGATATTTTTAATACAATTTTAATAAAATTTTCCTGATAAAAATTAATTATTTTCTATAATTAATAAAATTTTTCCCAGGAATTGAATTCATTCAATAAGAGTGTAATAAAATTTATCGACAAAATTCAATTCTTTTTTTAAATTTTCAGTTAAATTCTTCAAAATAATTCAATTATTTTTGAAAATATTAATAAAATTGTTCAAAATAACTAAATTTCTAAGAAAAATTGTATTAGTTAGAAAAATATTTGAATTCTTGGGGAAATTTTAATAACAATTTGACTGAAATTCTTTACAGAAAGTAAATTATTTCAAAATAGAATTTCAACAAAATTTCACGAAAGAATTCAATTATTTTCATAAAGCTGATAAAAGTTTTTCTCCAAGAATTAAATTAATTTAATAAGATATTAATCAAATTTCTCGAAAAAATTCCATTTTTTTTTAAATTTTACTAAAAATCCTCAAATAATAAATTCCTTGAAAGAATAAAATTACTTTCCTTGTTAATAAATTTTTTTTAAAAGAATTCAATTATTTTGCATAAAAGTTTTAAAAAAGTTCTCGAAAATTTTTAAAAATATTTTCATGAGAAATAAAATTGTTTGCATAAATTCAATTAATTTCCTAAAGAGCCAGATTCATTAGCGAAATTTCAGTATTTTAAATAAAAATTCCCGAAAGAATTCAATTTTTATCATAAATATATAAAATTCTTCTTTGGAATTCAAGTACTTTAATGAACAATACAATTTTTCGTATAAAATTTAATTATTTTTAATAATTTCAATAAAATTCTTCAGAGCAATTATTATTTTTAATACAATAAATTTTTAAAAAATGTTCTAGAAAAAATTCAATTATTTTGATAAATAATAAAATTCTTTTCTGGAATTTAGTCATTTTCATAAAATAGACAAATTCCTCACAGAAATTTAATTAATTTTAATAACAATTTCAATAAAATTTCCCTAAAAGAAATGAATTATTTTTTTAACTACTAAAATTGTCCTAAAAGAAATTAATTATTTTTTTAACTAATAAAATTTTTCACACAAATTCACTTATTTTTCATAGAAATTTAATACAAAATTACCCAAAAGAATTCAATTTATTCGTGAAAATTTTGTTAAAATTTGTTTATTAGAATTTTTTATGTTCATTTACAAATTTTTTATTAAATTTCTCGAAAGAATGAAATTATTTTCCTATTTTATAAAATTCTTAAGTAGAATTCAATTTTTTTTGTTAAAAGAATCAATTTTCTCAGGGGAATTCAATTATTTTTATAATAAAATTTCCAGAAAGAATTCAATTATTAAAACAATAAAAAACTTATTTCTTTGCAATTTAATTATTTCTTAAACAATAAAATTCTTCGGAGCAATATTTTCAACTTTTAAGAAGATTTCTTCTTTTTCTTTCGAAATTTATTTATTTTTATTTGAAATTTCATTGAAAATTAAAAAATAATAAATACATTCAAATAAATAAGTAAATACAAATAATTAAACATAAGAAATATAAAGAACGAATTTAGAACTAGTTTTATTATTTACTGTCTCAATTTATGTAACATATTTATGTAATAAATTATTATACACTGAAATAAACGTGATAATAATTAAAAATTTTCTTCTTCCGAACTAAAATCGTGGAATTTTTTTTTTCCTTTCCACAAACAATAGCTAGTTAGTTAAATTTAAATTTCAACCTCGAAACTATATTATTATATAGTTCTACGCGGAAGAATGAGATTTTTATTTTATTTTCCACTAAATTAAAAAGACAGAAATTTTTTCATTTAAATATATATAAAACACTATGATTTTATTTTTCCTTTTTCCCTCTACAGTTACATAAACGACCTTCTCGACGAGATTATGAGCGACACGATCAAATTCATATCCGAGGCTGGGAATTCCTTGGGCCGGAAGTGCTGCAGTAGATCAACAAAAAATATTATTCCAAATCACAATAATGACTTTTGCCGAGTGAAAGAAAATTCCCGATGTTCCGAAAATTTGCAAATTGACAAATTTGAAATTAATTTCGCCTTTCCCAATGAAGAAAAATGTGAATTGACAACATCCGTGACTAGTGGCTATGTGAATCCTGCATTCGATGGCACAACTCAGGAGCCGGACGCTCTAAATTTCTATCTACGTCGTCAACTTGGCTCGGAAATTATTCTCGAACAATTGGATTGCATTGATTCGGGAATTAATAGCGTTGAAACTGTTGAACTTCAACAGGAACAGGAGCCGAGTTTAGAGGAGTCTCTCTTGGAGATAATTGACGCCAAATTGGGTCGCACGTCACTTGCCAAAAGTTGGGAGCATTTGGATCAGTTTGAAAAAAATCACACACAAATCGAGCGCGAGATGCAAATTTCTCGAGTTATTGAGAAAAGTGAACAAAAAGGGGAATCTGGAGAAGAAGAAGTAGGGAAAATCAAGGAGAAAAGTAGGAAAAATCCAGAGGAAGAAACAAGACCGAAAAGTCCAGAAGAAACAAGATCGAAAAGTCCAGAAGAAGAAAAGGAACCAAGAGGGAAAAGTACAGAAGAAGAAAAGGAACCAAGAGGAAAAAGTGCAGAAGAGAAAAAAGAAATAAAAGCGAAAAGTACAAAAGAAGAGGAAAGAAAAGCAAAAAGTACAAAAGAAGAAGAAAGAAAAGCGAAAAGTATGGAAGAAAGTAGACAAACCGAGCCGAACAATACAGAACAAGAGAAACCAGAAAAAGGATCAAAACCTACAGAAGAAAGTAGAGAAAAGGCAAAGCAACAAGTAGAACACGCAAAAACCCCCCAAAGTATTGAGAAAAAGCCTTTCGAACCAAAAAAGACTGAAACCCGAGAAAAATCGTCAATTTTTTCTGAAACCCTCGACACTGTTGACTCAATACCAGAGGATTTTCGCGAACTCGAAGATCTCGTTGAGGATCAAAGTTTCGAGAGGCTTCGATTAGAATTTAAAGAAAGTACAAGTACTCCAAAGGCAAAAACAAAACGAATGTCCGTTCTCAAAGAGAAACTAGTGAATCGTTTCAATACGAATAAAAATCATCGAACATTAAAATGCACACGAAATCTATCATCATCAGCAGCAGCAGCAGCATCATCAGCAGTTGTATCAAAACCACTCGAATTAAAGGATTATAATAGAAAAAAACAGTGGACCAATTTTGATGTGCCTAATAATAATTCATCTTCGACTGTTGGCGAATCATTGTGCTCGGATCCAAGTGATTTTGTTGTTTTTCGTCGGAATCGAAAGCCAACGATTGTATTTATTCATGGTTTTGGTTCGTCGGCTGAGATATTTGCACATCAATTGGAATATTTTTCAAATTTAGGATATCCCTGTGTTGCACCGGATTTATTGGGTCATGGTATGAGTTCGGCGCCAAATCGATCGAGGGACTATCATTTTGAGAAGTTGCTGCAGGATCTTGATTTGGTTTTGCATCATTATGCTTTTAAACCTGAGCAGAAGTGCGTTTTGGTGGCACACAATTATGGGTGAGTTGGTGCTTTTTTTTTTTAAATTTTTAGTTTAGTTTATATTTTTTTTAATGCTAGACTAGATTGAAAAAAATTCGTGTTTTCTGATTTTTTACTTTATTTTTCCGGGAAATTAGAATTATTTTGAGTCCAATTTAATAGGTTTGACTTCTTTTTGGATTTTAACAAATTTCTTCAAATTCATACTCATGAAATTAGAAATTTCAAATTGTTACATAAAAATTAAAATTAATTTGCTTTGTTTACCATTTTTAATGAAAATACAAATTTATTTAATTTTTTTCAATTTTTACATTAATTATTTTAACGAAAATAAAAATTAATTTGATAAATACAATTCTTCGGTTTAATTTTTTTTTCTTCAACAAATTTTATAAATTTCCTCATCATATTTAATGTAAATTAAAATTAATTTTATTCATTTAATTCACTTATAGTTAATAAATAATGCAATTTAAAATTAAATTGAGTTTTATAAATTTTTACGACATTTTTACTGCTATTTAATTTTTCGGTTAATTTTTTTTCAATTTGAATCAATTTTTTTAAATTTCTAAATTCTTTGTAATGCAAACCTTAATTAATTTGTGTTTTTTTCATATTTAATTTATTTTTAATACAAATTAAAATTAGTTTACCTTGTTCTCAATTTTTAATGAAAATAAAAATTCCCCAAGTTTAATTCCATTTTAATAAAATTTTTAATTAAATTAAGTTTTATGAATTTTTACTTAATTTTTACTGCAATTTAATTCTTCGATTTATTTTTTTTCAATTTGAATCAATTTCTTTGAATTTCTAAATTCTTTTTAATGCAAATTTTAATTAATTTGTGTTTTTTTTGCGTAAATTAAAATTTATTTGACAAGTCAAATTCTTTAATTTTCAGTTTTTTTATTTCGATAGTTTTTTTTTTAATTTTTCCTTTAATTAATAATGTAAATTGAAATTAATTTGCCAATTTTTTCGATTTGACTTCATTTTCATTTCAATAAATTTCCTCAATTTTTAAATCGTTTTGAATGTAAATTTTAATTAATTTCACAAGTAAAATTCTACAGGTTCACTTTTTTCAATTTTTACTTCATTTTTATTGTAAAATAAAATTAATTTGAGACATTTTTGTAGTTTCATTCTTTCTTATTGTGAATTAAAAATTAATTAAAAAAGTAAACTTCTTCAATTCGCTTTTTTACAATTTCTACATTTACTTTATTGGAAATTGAAATTAATTTGTCCAGGCAGTTAAAAAAAGACAAAATAATTATTAAAATTAATACTAATAAAAATACTAATAAAAATAAAATTACATTGATATTAAAAATAATAATAATAATAATAATAAATGATAGTAATATTATTATAATAATAAAAATTTAATTAACAGCAATAAAAGTTTATACAATTTGTTACTAAGTATTTTTATAATAATTAAACAATTAATTTTGTTCCAACTCATAAATTTTTTATATACAAAACTGCATTTTTTTCTCGAGATGAAGAAGAAAAAATTTTTATTTATTAATTAAATGTATTGAATTAGAAATTAATTTACGATTTCCATTATGAAGTTATGTTTTTTTGATGAGAGAAAATTGATATGAACATATATAATATCATTATTATCATTATCATTATTCATATAAAAAAATAATTGAATTTGTATACTTTAAATTTTGTGTATATAAATTTAAAAAAAGAAAAAGTTGCTTTTAAAGAATCTTAAGGCATAATACCATAGATAATAGTAAATTATTCTTTGGAGATAAAAATCTACTCGTAAAACTAATTATTTTGACGTCACTTTAAAATTTCCACTTTCGCGAGTTTCAATAGCGTAAAGAGTTACACGGAAACTTACTTATTTTAAATTGTTATACAAAGTACAAAGAAGGATATATAATGAAAATTTAACCCGATTGTAAATCAATTTCCAAGAAATGCAATTTCCTTCTAGATATTGATTTCTCTTTTTTTATTTATTTATATTTTATTTTATTTTATTTAGGATTCGAATTTTTTTGAATTTTTCGCGCAAAAATTATTTTTTTTTATTAATTGTTTGCTAAAAAGTCTGACAATCCAATTTTTCAGTTTGATTTTTTTTTCTAATTTCAACAAATTATATAAATTTTTTCATCATTTTTTATGTAAATTAAAATTCATTTGATTCATTTAATTCACTTTTAATACAATTTTAAATTAAATAGAGTTTTTATTCACTTTTTACTTTATTTTTACTGAAATTTGTTTATTAATTGTTTGCTATACAAAGACTGAAATATTTCTTGTAATATTTAATTATTATTCTCTTATTGTTATTATCATTATTTTTATTATTTCTATTCTACTCGAAAATTATTATTTCGACAAAAATAATTTATTTATTGTATTATTGTAAGTTTTACTATAATTTTTCTTTCATTCTCGAAAATAATTTATTTATTGTTACTATAATAATATTTTTGTTATTATTCTCGAAAATTACTATTTAGCTAAAAATAATTTATTACAATTATAATTATTACCGCATTCATATTTTTTCTTATTATCATAATTTTTTTTTTTTGAAAAAATTTTGTTTCAAAATTTACTCTCAGATTTACTTCAAAATTTTAATGTTTCAAGTTTCAAGAAATTTTCATTTAAAAATAATAATTTTGTAAAAAGTAATAATTGAATGAGTTGAATAGAAAAAGTTATTTTCTTTGTTTTAAGAAATATTGAGTATTTTTTTTATCGAACAGTTCGTTCTCACAATGAAAAAAAAATGGAGAAATAGTTCATTGAAACCTATAATTAGGTCACAATGATAATTAAGATGCAATCAAGACAGAAAAACGTGCGTCTAGGAAAATAATGGTATTAATCTATTCAAGCCCTTCTTGGA
Source organism: Leptopilina myrica (nomen nudum) (assembly GCA_032872475.1). Taxonomy (NCBI): domain Eukaryota; kingdom Metazoa; phylum Arthropoda; class Insecta; order Hymenoptera; family Figitidae; genus Leptopilina; species Leptopilina myrica (nomen nudum). Next base: position 4,130,909 of record CM065459.1, read on the forward strand.
ATTTAAAATATCAAAAGCAAAACGTTTTTATTATTTCGATTGAGTATTTTAAAACCGGTATTCCAAACTGATGGCCAAAGGTTAAATTTTTTCTTATCTCACGTGCATGCCTAAAATAAAAATATACCTGCCCAAATTTACTATCAACTGCTTGGATAAATTTTAAATGTTGAAAAAGGTATTCTATTTTTTATTTATTTATTTTATTTTTATTATTATTTATTTATTATTTTATTTCTATATTTTTTATTTCTATTTTGTTAATATTCAAAAATTATTATTATTATTATTTAGGTATTTATTATTTTATTATTATTTTATTTATTTATTTTGTATTTCTATTTTTGTTAATATTCAAATATTATTATTATTATTATTATTATTATTATTAATACTATTTTTTATTTTTAGCATTCTAATGTAAAACATAACTTCATTATTATTCTGTCAATAATATTAACAATTATCGTTCATTATTATAAATATTTATTGGTAAAAATATTTTTTTCAAATACTCATCTTCTTCTTATGCAATAATTGTTGTTTTTTTTTAATTCAAAACAAGAATATTAAACGAATAAAAATAATAATTTTTCGATAATATTTATCTACTAATTACAAGAAACGCTAAAATCTCTTATTTGCAAAATTTATTTAAAAGAAAAAAAATACCAAACCAGTTGTTTAATGTTAAAAGAACTGGTTTGAAAGTTATAAGCTATTTATGTAAATTAAGCCATAATTTTCATGAAAATAAACTGTCATCAACAATTTATGATTATATCAATAAAATACTTTCACTTTAATACAACTATGAATATCAGCGAAAGTGTTTTTTTTCCCCTCGCAACCAATTTGACATTGAGGAAGTGTTTCCATTATTAAGAATAAAAATTGTTTTCCAATCAAAAATGCAATTTAATCTGAAATCAAAAATTTTTTTTTCCTTTTCCTATTTTCTATATTCTAAGCAATGGAATTCATTGACCGATAAATGAAATTTCTTTTTTCCTTATAAACACTTTCGAGCGAGAGTTGACAATTTAATATAATATCTTATCAGTACACGTGTTTCTATATAGGGGCTAAGCAAAAAAAAAAAAAATTGCAATGATTTTCTAAATATATATTGAAGGTGTGTCAATTAAATACGAAAACGATGTGAAACTTTGAGAGAAGTATTATAAATGTATATTAAAGAACGTTGCACTCTTACGTGTTTTTTTTTCTCGCAAATATGATGTATGTCTGAGAGATTCTTTTTTATGACTGCACATTGCATCGTATTTTAAATTTTCATCCGCAGACGGGGTTATTAAATATTTTTTTTTCTTTTACAATTTTCAAAACCACAGGTTTTCGTCATAAATTATAATAAATAATCATAAAAAAATAATAATAATGTGAAAATAATGTTTTTTTTCGTTAATATTCAAATTAATAAGTAAAATGAATCATAAAAAAATGCAGGGAGATTTATTTCTCTTTAATAATTAAAGTTTTAATTAAAATAAATGATTACAGAATTTGACGAAAAAAAGGTAAAGATTTGTTTATGGAATTTTGAAGAATTTTAATTATTTCGAAAATTGCGACGAAAATCAATCAAAAATTGAATTTTTGAATACTTCAATTATTACAAAAATAATTCTAATACAATTCTTTTAAAATTTAATTTTGTTTTAATTAATTTTATTATAAAAATTGTAATACAATTCTTTAAAAATTTAATTATTTCTAATCGAATTTTGTTACAATTCAATTATTTTTAATGCAATTTTAGTAAAATTCAATTATTTCTAATGGATTTCAGAAAATTTCAATTCTTTGAAATTTTGTAATAAAATTTGTTAAAGATTTAATTTTTGTAAATGGAATTTTAGTAAAATTCAACTGTTTTTATTACTATTTTAGAAAATTTCAATTATAACAAAAATTGTATAACAATTATTTGAAAGGTCAATTATTTCTAATGAAATTTTACAAATTTCAATTATTCTAACATTTACAATCAAATTCAATCATCAAATTAATTAATAATTCAATTACTTTTTAATGGAATTATAGTGAAATTCAATAATCGAATAAAAATGAATTATTTAAAAATTGAATTTAGAAAATTTTAATTATTACAAAAATTGTAATAAAATTCTTTAAAAATTCAATTATTTTTAATAAAATTGTAGAAAATTTCAATTATTTAAAAATTTACAATCTAATTCATTAAAAATTCAATTATTTTTAAATGAAATTTGAGTAAAATTTAATAATTGAAAAATAAAATGAATTCCATTCTCAAAAAGAGTTCAATTATTTTAAATATGTTTTGAGAAAGTTTAAATCATTTAAAAAGTTTTATACTATTTTTTTATTCAATTATTTTTAATAAAATTGTAGAAAATTTCAAAATTTTCATTAAAATTCTAAAACATATTGAGTAATTTTAAATGGAGTTTTGCAAATTTTCAATTTATTCGCTCTTATAAATATTCAAATTATTATTGTTAAAAATTATGTCGAATTAAAATATTTTTAAAAAACTCTAGTTTTCATAATTTTACAATAAAACTTTTTGAAATTTATGAAATATTTCAATAAAATTTCAAATTTATTTATTATTATTATTATTTAATTTCAATTTTAATTTTCTAAAGTTCTATTACAGATATAATTGAGTTTTTCAATAATTTTTTGGACTTTTTGAAAATAATTGAATTTGCCTAACTTTTTATTGAAAATAATCGAATGTTTCAAGAACTTATTTTGTAACATTGTAAAATTTGATTAAAAAATAAATTTTAAATTTTTTGAATATAGGAATATATTTTAAATAATATTTAAATTTTTTGTGACCAAGTTTTTATTGAAATGGAAAAATAATAATTATTTTTTTCCATTTCAATAAAAACTTGGTCACTAAAATAATATATTCAATTATTGAAAATATTATTTTGTTTTAATTTTTTAGTATAGAGAAGAATTATGAGAAAAAAAATTCCCTTGCAGAAAAATGTCACATTACGTCTCAATGAAACGATTGATTACCGATGAAAAAAAAAATGCTTCGTATTAAAAATGAAAAATTATCCAATTATTATTACATTAATATTTCAACTTTTTATTAAAGAGAATTTCTAAGGAAAAGAAAAAATTTTTTTCCTCGCAGCAGAAAATTGGCACATTGAACCCCAATGAAATGATGAATTGAAAAAGTGTGTTTCACATTGAAATGAGAAATGACTTGAAGTGTAAATGAAACGACCTACGCTTCTTGAAGTTTCAATAAAGAGACAATGAATTCCATTTATTCTCTATTAATTGCAACATGCGCCTCTTCGTGGGTCGAAGTCGCATATGTGTTTTAATAAAATGATATACTCATTGAGTAGATTAAATAGACATTCATCATTTGAAATTCTTTTTTTTTTCTTTTTTCTCTCTTTAATATAGATGTAGCTTTGCCACGGCCTTGGCCTGTAAATACGAGAGCAGCATTCATCAATTGGTGTTAATATCTGGCGGTGGACCAACGCCATTGGCACCTCCGAGCAACGAGAGCGCCGGACACTGTTGTCTAAGGGCAATGCTCACGCCATTTCTTGTTTGCGGATTGCATCGTGACATTTTGTATTCGGCGAGGGGGCGACAACATCCTTATTGTGGCTCCGAATCAGAGGAACAATGGCCCTCGCACATGAAATATGTTTTGAAGGGAATGGCGTGGCCGGAAGGCGACTACGTTTTCCATAGAAGGATCTGTACGCCGACACTTTTAATACACGGACTCAGGGATAATAAAGTGTCACTCGTCCAGGAATGTCAAATGGAACGAGTAAGTTCCCGATTCTTAATGGCCTGCACTGGAAAAAAAAATTTTAATGATTCAAATGATTAATTACTTAAACGTAATTATGTCAACTAAATATTTGTACTTAAATCAAAACATTTTTATTTGAGGCAATAAAAATTTGCTTGTGTCAAATAAAAATCGTTTCATTCGAGTAAATATTTAATTGACTCAAATAAAAATTGTAAATAAATCAAGACATTTTTATTTGAGACGATTAAAAAATTAATTGAAAATTCATGAAACAAAAATTGATGAATTAATTAAAATTAATTGAATCAAATAAAAATTGTTTCATTCGGGTAAATATTTAAATGACTCAAATAAAAATTGTAAAAAAATCAAGACCTGTTTATTTAAGGCAATTAAAATTTGCTTGAATCAAATTTAATTCAAGAAAAATATTTAATTGTCTCAAATAAAAATTGTAAATAAATCAAGACATTTTTATTTGAAGCAATTAAAAATTTGCTTGTATGAAATAAAAATTGTTTCATTCGAGTAAATATTTAAATTGACTCAAATAAAAATTGTTTGTTTCAAATATAAATATTTATTGGTCTGTAACAAGAATTATTTGATTTAGATAAATATTTAATGGACTCAATGAAAAATTAATCGATTGGAGTAAATATTTAATTGACTTAAATGTAAATTATTCGATTCAAGTAAATATTTAATGGACTCAAATGAAAAAATTATCCCAGTAAAGTAAATATTTAAATGACTTGGATAAAGATTATTTAAGTAAATATTTAATTGACTCAAATGAAAATTATTCCAGTCAATCAAATATTTAATTTAATTTAATTTAAGTCAATTGACTTATTCGAAAATTATTCCAGTCAAGTAAATATTTACTAGAATGAAATAATTTTTATTTTAGCCAATTAAGTAGTATTTTGAAAATAATAAATTACAGATTTGAAGCAAATACAAATTATATGATTCAAGAAAATATTTAAATGATAATAGACAAGTAATCAGTTTTTTGAATCAAAGAAATATTTTTTTTTTCGTGTAGGGTTGCCATAAAAATTTGATTTCCATTCTCCCAAATTTCACAAAACTTAAAAATAACCAACCTTCACTTTTTTTAATCTAATATAATTTTAAACAAGTTAACTAAATTAATTCCTTTTACTATTTGCCAAAAATTCAATAAAATTCTCCGGAAATTTAATTATTCTTCATGAACATTTAGAAAATTTTACTAAAATTCTTCAAAAAACAATTTTTTTAAATGGAATTTTAGAAAGTTTCAAATGTTTAAAAAATTTGCAATTTTACAATTTTTAAAAAGTTATAATGACATTCTTTAAAAATTCAATTCTTTTTAATGCAATTTTAGTAAAATTTAATTATTTTTAATGTAATTTTATTAAACATTGATTCTCTTTAATACAATTTTAATAAAAGTTAATTATTTTTAATGCAATTTTAATTAAAAATTGATTATCTTTAATGCAATTTTAGTAAAAATTAATTATTTTTTATCAAATGTTAAAAAATTTTAATTATTACAACAATTTGAAATACAGTTCTACAAAATTTAATAATTTCTAATGGAATTTCAGTAAATTTTAAATATTCCAAAAGTTTTAATCAAATTATCCAAAAATTGAACTATTCTTAATGAACTTGAAGAAAATTTTACTAAAATTTTTTCAAAAATTAAATAAAATTTTCCAAACATTGAATTATTTTCAATGAATTATTACAAAATTTTAATTTAGTTCATCCAAAATTCAATTGTTTTGAACTTATTTTAGAGAATTACATTTATTTCAAGAAGTTTAGCAAAATTCATCCAAAATGTAATTTTTTTAATTGAAAATTTCGAGAATTTCAATTTTTTAAAAACATTTTAGTAATATTCTTCAAAAATTTAATTATTATCTTCATAAAATGTTTGAGAAAAATATAATATTTTCATAAATACGAATAAATTGTTTAAAAATCTATTTTTTTCTAATGAAAGTTTTCAATATTTCAATTATATTTAAAATGATTAAAAGTTCAATTATTTTTAGTGAATTTTTAAATTCAAAATTAAAATTAAAAAATTAAATTTAAAAACAAAGTTTATTTATTTTCTTGAAATATTTCCAAACATTTTTAAAAGACAATTCTTTAAAAAATTCAATTATTTTTCAAAAGAATTTGTGAAAATTTCCAGGTTTTTAAAACTTCTAGTAAAAATTATCAATGACCAATTACTATAATTAAATATTTACAAAGAAGTTATTGAAAATTTTCAAATAATTCAGATTTTCCATATTTCCTTTAAAAATAATTGATTTAAGAATTTTCTCCTAAATCATTAAAATAATTGAATATTCTGAATGTCTTTTAGAAATAATTGACTTTTTAAAGAATTTTTTTTTGTAAATTTCTAGAATAATTGATATCTTCTAAAATTCCACTGAAAATAAGTGATTTTTTAAAGAATTTTCTTGCAAATTTCTAAAATAATTAAAATTACCTACAATGAATTACAAAATAACTAAATTTTTGAACCAATAAAAATTTTTGTATTACATATTTAATTTTTTTGCGCTTTAATTTCACAAAATTGGAATTAATTCGATAATCATTAACAGAAATTTTTCTAAAGATTCAAATAGCTTTAAACAATTAAATTGCAATTTTTTGGAAATATAATTGTATCAAAATTATTCTAAATAAAATTGCTTTGTGTGTTAGATAAATTTTGAAATATTCAATTGTAGTATTAATTTTTTTGCAGAAATTTGAATTTTACAAAATTTTACTATTAAAATCTTTTAAAAAATTGTTAGTTTTCAGAAATGGCATTTTTTTTTAAATGAAGACTTTTCTAATTTAATAAAAATTAATGATTTAATTGTTTTAAATATATTTAATTTTTTTTAATTACATAATTTAATTATTTTAAGTTAATTTAATAGTTTAAAATAAATTTAACTTTCCTAAATCAATTTAATTGTTATTAATCAATTTAATTGTTCTAAATCAATTTAATTGTTCTGAATTAATTTAGTTGTTCTAAATTAATTTAATTGTTCTAAATCAATTTAATTGTTCTAAAAATGATCCCCAAGTTTTGAACGTTGAAATGAACGAAATATTTTTTATTCAAGATATTTTAATAAATTGCCAATGATAAAAAATTTCAAAACTAAAATTTTACGTTTACAAACTCAGTAATTAATTTTTTTTGATAGTGAAGTAAAATAATTGTAATAAAAATTTAATTTTTAGAAGAAATAAATAAATTTCGTTCATTTGAACGTTCAGAACTTGAGGATCTTCTAAATCAACTTAATTGTTCCAAATCAATTTAATTGTTTAAAATAAATTTCAATTGTTTACTGAAAATAAGCATAAAAACCAAGAGTAGTGTTTCAACTGTTCCTTGTCCTCCAAAAATTTCGCCATCTTTTTTATCAATTTCGAATTTTATTTTTCCAGACGATGATCAAGGCATTTCTCGAAGCACTGCCTTCAGCCGGACACATACCAATGACGGACTGTCCAAATCAAATAAATCACATGATTCACTGTTTCATCGACCTCTGGAAGAATAAAAGATGGTGACTAAAAAGTGCAATAAAAATATAAAAAGCAAAGAAAATAAAGAACAGAAAAGTGTTCTTGTTTTCATAAATTATTTTTACTGTACCAACTTAAAAGACTTTTATAACGAAAAAAAACTCTGTAGATAGGTAGATATAGTTCACAATTTTTTGTACATTCTGATATAATACTCTTTTTTAATTTCCTCATTTCTTTTTTTTTTTTTTTTTACAAGCGCGCTGAGTCGAATGCCACTTTTCACAAAAGTGACACACTTTCGTAAGTGTCACGAAAGACATGCAAAAAAAAAGTGTCACAAAAAAAGACACTTGTCAAAATTGTAATTCTTGTGTCAGAAAGAAAGGCAAAAAAAAATACCCTTTTTCCAATGTTAATGTAAAAAATATTATTTAAAGTGCGCACGTTTGTAATTTGTACCAAAGTAATAATAATGTTTATATACTTAACGACTTTTTTTGCGGTACCGAGTAATAAATTATTATTAATTTACAAAAACGAAAATTGAGTTATTAGATTAAATTACTATTTATATATGTATATAATAATGCTCCCCTGACGATTTCTCAAATCTTTGATGATGCGATGATAGTTTAATTTTTAAATAAGAGAATAAAAGAAAATTAAAATCAGTCATTTTTTTATATGCACAATTTGTCAGTGTTTCGTTTTTCTTTTTTTTTAGAAATAAAATTAAAGACTAGCTATTCAGGAGTCTTTGATTAAGGGGATTCTCGGGCGACTTCATCCATTCCTTCCTTAAAATTTGTTTCAATTGGCTAAGTCTTAGTGTTGGATTTTGATCTTTTATTATTGGCATCATTTTCTCCTCGAACGCCGTGTAGGCTGCTTTCATTCTTCTTTCTGGATGTTTGTCGACTTCCGGCGATTTCACACTGGGGAAAAGTAAATCTTTTAGTATTTATTTTACTTAATCTATTATTATCATTATTATTATTATTATTATTATTTATTCTAAATTATTTGGTTTTGAATACCAAAAAAGTAAGTAACAAGTTTAATTTGAAATAAGATTTTCTTAATGAATTTAATTCTAAATAATATTTTTTTAATGACTTTAATTTAAAATAAGTTTCTTTGCAACAAGTTTAATTTGAAATAAGATTTTCTCAATGAACTTAATTCTAAATAATAATTTTGTAATGACTAATTTGAAATAAGTTTCTTTGCAACAAGTTTAATTTGAAATAAGATTTTCTCAATGAATTTAATTCTAAATAATAATTTTCTAACGACTAATTTAAAATAAGATTCTTTGTAATAATTTGAAATAAGATTTTTTAACGAGTTTGATGCCAAATAATATTTTTTTGAATAATTTTAATTTGAAATAACTTTTTCCTAATGAGCTTAATATTTCAAATGGCAATTTTTTTTCTTTTTTGAAATAAGTTTAGATTGAAATAATTTTTTTGAAACCCAGTTTAGAAACTTCGGTTTGTGGAAAAATTCACCTCAAGACGGAGATGGCCTCGTCAATTCCGTGAGCTGTTTCGCCCTCGAGAATAATTCGGTTGAGATTCTCCTCAATTGGTTTCTCCTCCTCTTTTTTCTTCATTACCACTTGATTACGTTTTTCAGTTTCGGCCATAATTTCTGCCCGAGTGACTTTCGCTAATGGTTGCTTTCCACCAACTTTAATGGAAGATACTTCTTTTTCTAAAAGAGCTTTGACCTCTGCTTTCTTTTGTAACTGTTCCTGACGTTTCTTCTCCGTCTCCTCCTATGAATGAATAATATTTTTTACTTTTACGTTCGAATTTTCTCTTATTTCAGGTAAAACTTCTTTTTATTTAAACAAAAAATTTATTTTCATTACATTTTTTTTCTAATTTACAATTTTAATGTTTTCAATGTAATATAATTCGAAGAACTTTCTTAAAATTATTACAAAATTGTAATTTACTTTGGAAAAGAATTTTTGGTTGAAAATTCTCGAAATTAATTGTCAATTAAAATTTGGAAAATTATTTTGAAAAAGTTACAGTAGTAATTCAAAAAGTTTCAAAATTGAAATTTTAGACAATTAAAGTTTTAAATAATTAAAATTTTAGACAACTAAAGTTTTAAATAATTAAAATTTTAGGCAATTAAAGTTTTAAATAACTAACAATTTAGACAATTAAAGTTTTAAATAATTAAAATTTTGGGACTATTCAAGTTTTAAATAATTAAAATTTTATACAATTCAAGTTTTGAATAATTAAAATTAAAAAAACACTCGAAAAACTAGTTTGCAAACAATTTTTTATTTATCTTTTTTTCTAGATTAGTTGATTTTTTAAAAATATATAATTAACTGAAGAATTTTCAATTCAAAATTTCGTAAAATCGAATTTTTCGTTGAATTACGAAGTTTCGTAAATAATTGAATTTTTAGTGAAAATTATTTTGAGTAAATTTTGTTTCTTTCCTTAGAATATTAATGAATTTTGGAAAAAAAATTAGAAAAAAATAATTAATTTCACCTGTTTTTGTTTCTTCTTCAATAATTGCTTATCGTCATCCTTCCAAGCTCTGTCTTCGGCTTCTTGAGCTTTTTTCGAGTTTTCAGCTTCTTTGACGGCAGCTTTTCGAGCGCGAGCCGCAACAGCTTTGCTGTTTTCGCCAACAAATTTCTTAGGCATGATTATTCTACAAAAAAAAAGATTAATTATTAAATATCTACTTACTTTTTTTCCATTTTTGGTGCACTAAATACAAAATTTTATCTTCAAAATACAAAAGATTTAATATTCAGACGTAAAAAAATATTTCCACTGAAAAGAATTTTCCACGAAAAGATTAGAAAGGAAATTTTCTTCCAAAAATCAGAAAGAATTTAAATTTTTCCCGGGCAACAATTACATTGGCACAACTGGTGCACATGCGCCTGGTGGTGTCAAAAAATAAATCTTGTAGAGGTTAAGACACTACATGACAACAATTTTCACGATTTTCACAAAAAGAAACGTAAATTTCTCACAAAAAAAATTATGATTTTATGAAGCGAGAAAAGCTTCTTGATGTTAGCAATCGGAAGACAATTGATAAATACAAGAAGAGTTTTAGATTTTCAAATAGTGCAAAAAATGTCTAAGAAGGTGGCAAAGAAAAATGAAAAGTCTGTGTCGACAAAAGTAATTGAGGTAAAGTAAAGAAAAATTTTCAACTCACATTTTTATCACTTTTTTCTAAATCTGGTTTCTAATAATTTTTTTCTACAGTTTTTAATCATCTATTTGAATATGAATTTTGCATCTTCTACAAACAATGTTTTCTCCAGATATGTAATGACTTGAGATCAGATATATAGGTTCGGAAACATTACCAACAATTGCCAACAGGCGTACCAATTGTGGAAAAATTTAATTTCTGTCCCCCTTAATATTGATTTAAAATAATTTAATTTTCTTTAAAATAGTTTTTTTGAGTTAAATTTATTTAATTGGTAAATTAATAATAAATAGTCGTTGTAAATTATAAATTAAAATTCTGAATTTATTTCTAGAAAAAATGTATTTAATTTAAAAGAAATCTTTCGTTAATTAATAGAATTTAAAGAAATTTTTTTAATAAATAGTTTTTTTTCAAATAATAGTCGAATTATTGGTTCGAATAAAATTTATTCACTTAAATCAAGATAATATTAATTTACTTCCATTTTTTTTCTTGAATTTAAAGAAATTTTTTTAATAAACAGTTTTTTTTTCAAATAATAGTCGAATTATTGGTTCGAATAAAATTTATTTACTTAAATCAAATAAATATTAATTTACTTCAATTTTTTTTCTTGAATCAAAGAAATATTAACTTATTTCAATTTTTTTTATCTATTTATTTTTTATTTTTTTAATTTACTTGAATTTATTTATTTACTGAAGGGATTTTTTGATTTTTTCAGAAACCTCAAGGACCGATTTCCCTCGAAAAAGATGGAACGATATCAATTAAGATTAAAGCGAAACCAGGAGCAAAACATAACAATATAACAGGTGGGGAAAAAAATTCGAAATTTTGACTATTTGGATAAATTAAAAAAAAAATTTCTTCTTCTTTTGCAGATATATCCGAAGAAGGTGTGGGAGTTTCGATATCAGCCCCGCCAGTTGAAGGAGAAGCGAATACCGAACTCATAAAATACATGGCGTCTGTTTTGGGTTTAAAAAAATCAGACGTATCCTTGGATCGGGTAAAACGAATTTTAATTAATTATTCCATCTAATTCGATGAAAGAAAATCGAAATTAAAAAAATATTCACAGAAAAAGAATTAAGAAACAATTATATATTCATAGAAAAAAAAACAAATTAGAAAACAATTATTCACAGAAAAAATTAAAAAACAGTTGTTTTTTAATTATTCATAACAAAAAAAAACAATTATTCATAGAAAAAAAAATTAAAAAACAATTATTCATAGAAAAAAAACAAATTAGAAAACAATTATTCACAGAAAAAATTAAATTGAAAAAGTAATTCATAAATAATTTCATTCACAGGGCTGTCGAAGTCGTCAAAAGAAAATTCTCGTCACTGGCAGTAGCGTAGAGAAAATAACGGAAAAATTAAAAGAAGAAATGAAGAGTTGATTTTTCATTCTCTCTTTTACGTGCGAGGTAAAATCGTATTTTCAAATTCACCATCAATGTACAATATTAATTTATTATTAATCACATTGACATTAGATTTTACATTTCTCTATTGCACTTTCTTGTAAAATACAAAAGAGCATTTGTCACATATTTAATACAACAAAATCAATAATTCTTCACTGTCAAAAGAAAAGTGCTAATACACACGGAGAAAAAATATCTTTTCCTGACAAAATTACAAATTTCACTGCATTCACGAATTTTTTTTTAGTTGTTTCAAATAAATACTTTCGTTATTCTAGATGTAATACTTGTCGCTGTACCAGGAAAACATTTTCTTTCTCTGTCAGGAAAAGAAAATAAATATTAAATTTTACAAAAGTATTTTAGAGGATTATTTCTCTAAATTGTAAAATACCTTTAAAATATTTATTTTCTCTCGATGTGAAACTGATTTTAGTACTAAAACATAGAACTAAATGACGATTTAGTACTAAAATATAGAACTAAATGACGATTTAGTACCAAAAAGTTTAGTAATTAAAATATAGAAGTAAATAACGATTTAGTACCAAAATCAGTAGAAAAAATTGGCACTCGGCGTTTTTTTTTTTTTTTTGACAGTGATTCTAAAAGACAGTTTCATTTACCCACTAATTATGGCAGTTTTGTCTCTTTAAACATTTGTAAACGTATAAATTGAGGTATAAACATATAAATACAATTGTAAAAAAATTCGATCATCGTTGTATATAAATTGATCAAAAATAATTATTCTTCTAAAATGGAAGAGGTATAAAAATGCATTATTTGCAGCATTGCGATATTTCTCTCTCGATAAGGACGAACGTATTTACGAACATATTTCGTTGCTTGCTAAAATCGGTACTTTTACATTCTCATCACGTGAGAATTTTTTACGGTACTTTTACATTATAATATTATAAATATTAATACACTGAAAAAAATTTATTTGATTAAAATAACCGAGAGTCTACTGAATATTCACTGAATTTTTATTACAGATATTGTTATATAGTAAACTTTTACAGATCTGAAATAAATTGTTTCTGAATCGATAAATTCGGTATTTAGAGCAAATTTGAATTAAATTCAATTAATAATTAAAATACAACTATTAATTATATTCAATTATTAACTAAATTTAATTATTAATTAAATTAAATTATTAATTCAATTCAATTTAAATTGAATTGAATTAATTAAATGAATTGACCATTTTAATTGAACTCAAAAATTATTCCATTGAAGTAAATAAATATTTACCATCATTTAATTGTCAAATGTCAAGCACAGTCGGTTGTTTTATAATCAAATAAATTTTTCCCTTAATTCTCGTTTCGCTTATTATGTATTGAAAAATCCTTCCATGCGAGGAAGGTAAAAAAAATACGTCTGTTAATATCTAAAATTGCGAAGCTGAATACTTTTTAGTATTTTCTGGAATATTATACAACTGGAAAAGTCTGGAAAAAAAAGAATAATTGTAAATAGTGTCGTGTGTGTGTGTGTTTTGTAAAATTTTTATTCCTGAATTTCAAAAGCCTTGTCATCGAGCCAAGGTCTGAAAATTGGTAGAGTCGATGGATAATGAGCTCCTCTCTTCGATGGCGCTGTTCCCACTGGGGCTCCCTCCTGTCTCAGAGGATACGTTGCAAGGACAATGGGAATCTGGAGCTTTATCTCCTTATCCAGGCTCTTTGGACTTATAACGAACTAATGAAGGAAATTAAAAAAAAAACGAACGATTAAAAATAGAATTTAAGAATAGAATTTAAAAATAGAATTTAAAAATAGAAATTATTCTCGTGCAATTTTTTTTTTCGATTGTTACTCACATAAACATGATAGAGAATATTAATTAAATGACAGCCCCGCAGGTTCGTTGGAGGCAAAGGTGGAACGTACATTTGTTCATTCAACCACTCTTCGCCCTCTCCTGGTCTAATTTTCCCCCTCGAAACACTCGCGAGTTCTCGAGTTTCACTCGCCAGTACTTTGCCTCTACATAAATATTGAATTGTTTCCGTGAGCGATGCTTTGGTTGACTTCATTGTCACCTGAGAAAGTTAATCACCGTCATGAGAATATATCACATTTCCTCTAGAATTACAACAAGATTTTTTTTTTTTTATTATTCTCTTCATTTTCCAGAATTAATTTACTGAATTCCTGGCAAATATTGTAAAAAAATTACTTACGTGATGAATATTTATTATAATTATAATTTATAATGATAAAATGTGATAAATTTTATAAGATCACCGTTTTGATAAATCTACGCAAATAGTTATTAAGAATAGAATGACAATAATGATCAAATTTGCTAAAATATTGTAATGCGGCTAAAGTTTTGAACGTTCAAATGAACGAAATTTTTTGTCACCTTCATTTTTTCGGGAAATTACTATTTAAGGGAAGGAAAATAATGGAAATTAAATATTTAGTTTAGAATTAATTTGTTTTAATCGAGAAAAAAAAATTTTGTTAAGAAATATATACAAATTAGAAGAAGTAAAAAAAAATATTGTCGTTCATTTGAACGTTCGAAACTTGAACATAAAAATATTGTCGTTCATTTGAACGTTCGAAACTTTAGGAACATAAAATTGTACTTATAAATTAAGAATTAATTTTCATATTGTATTATGATTTTGCATATTGGTAAGCAGATGAAAATTGAAAATTGATTTCGAGCAGAGTAAAAAATATGAAAATTGAAAATTCATTTTGAGCAGAGTAAAAAATGTGAAAATTGAAAATCGTTTTTGAGCAGAGTAAAAAATATGATGATGATGATGATTTGAATAATGGAAAAGTATATTCATATAATTGATGATGCAAAGGCGAAATGATGTATATATGAATGGGGTTTGACACTATTTTGCCAAGAATGCATATTGTGAGAGGTTGTAATTAATGATGATGAGAACACACAAATACACACCTTGCTACGATTGCTGACAGTAGCTGAAATACCAATAGTTTCGCCAGGGACATATCCACCTCTATCTAAGCTCACTCTACAGAATACAGGTCCACTCGAGACACAAGATACACCTACGCGTTGTTCAACCTCTAATCTTGCCGGTTGCTGCACATAAATATTACACAAGCTGTATAATCATATACATACCGATATACAATACTCTCTCTCTCTCTCTCTCACCGCTTATTATAAACACTATATACTTTTACATCATCTTTCTCTCGTTACCATTATATTTATACTTTAGAAAAGAAGAAAATAAAAATATATACTCTTATTCATAGGTAAATTTTTTCTCACTATTCTCTTCTTTTCAGAGAGGAAAAGAAAGAGAGAGAGAGAGACTTCTTTTCATTGGTTCTCTTTTCTGGAAGAAATTTATTTTTTGTTAATATTTATAATGAGTGTTCATAAAAAAAAATTCAGTTTTAATATAAATTCATTATTAATTAACAGCAAGAAAAAAATAAAAAATTAAAAGAGTTTATTTTCTGTGCTCTCTCTCTCATTTTTCGAAGATTCTTTTCTACGAGAGTTTTCTTCTACTCTGTAAATTTGAATTAAAAGACTGACATTTTGATTGTAAATTAGCAAATTTAATTTATAAATAGTAAATTTCACCAACAAATATTCAATTTTATTAATAAATATTATATTTTACTAATAAATAGTATCTTTCATTAAAAAATAGTGAAATTTCCAAATAAATGGTGAATTTCACTAATAAATAGTTATTTTTTCCCCCAAGAAAAGGAAATTTCACTAAAAAAAGCAAATTTTACTAATAAATAGTAACATTCACTAAAAAATAGTAAGTTTAAAAAAAATAGTAAATTTAAGTAGTAAAAAAAGGTAAATTTTACTAATAAACAGTAACTTTCATTAAAAAATATTAAATTTCCATAATGCATGGTAAATTTCACTAATAAATAGTAAATTTTCCAAAAAATATAGTAAATTTCTCCAAAAAAAGCAAAGTTTACTAATAAATAGTAACTTTCACCAAAAAATGGTAAATTTTCCTAAAAAATAGTATATTTCACCTAAAAATAGTAAATTTCACAAAAAAGTAAATTATCCTAAGAAATATTCAAATTTACTAATAAATAGTCATCTTTACCAAAAAATAGTAAAATTCACAAAAAAACGTCAATTTTACAAATAAATAGTAAATTTCGCCAAAAAATAGTAAATTTCACCAAAAAAATAGAAAATTCACTTATAAGTTATAAATAGCAAATTTCAATAAAAAATTGTAAATTTTACGAATAAATAGTAATTTCTAATTATATTTGTGAATTTAACTAATAAATAGTAATTTCTAATAAATTGTATAAAGATACAATTCTTTGAAAATAATTGAATGTCAACGAAATAATTTGATTTAAATTGTTCAAAATAATTCAATTCTTTGGAGAAATTTTATTGGAATCTTTGATGAAAATTTTAATAATTAAAAAACAAAATAAAAGTGGTGGAGAATTTTATTAAAATTTTCCAAAGTAATATAAGAATCAAAGAGATAAATAAATTTTTTCGAAGAATTTAATTAAAATTTGAAATAGTATTAAACTTAATTGAATTCTTACAAAAAAACATCAAAAATTTTGGAAAATAATTGAATTATTTCAAAAAATTAAATTTCAATAATTAAAATTGAATTAAAAATAATTTCAAACTTTTCGAGGAATTCGATTATAATTGAATATTTATAAACAACTTGTATAACAAATTTTGGAAAAGATTTGAATTATTTTAAAAAATTGTAGTAAAATTGAATTAAAAATAATTTTAATCTTTTCCAGGAATTTAGTTATAATTGTATTGAATATAATTGAATTCTTATTAACAATTTTATAGAAATTTTGAAAAATAATTGTATTTTAGCAAACAATTAAAATTATTTTTTTTTAAATAATTCAATTCCTTTGAAAAAATTTAATTGAAACATTGATTAAAGATTCGTGTGGTAGAAAATTGAAAAATTTATTTAAAAACAATTGAATTCTTGTGATGATTTCGATAATTGGATTATTTTTATAAATATGTAATATTGTAATGAATTATTTATAAAAATAATTCAATCCCTTTGATGCATTTCGTTTTTTGTAAAAATGATTCAATTCTTGTTATGAATTTGATTATTTATTTGAAAATAATAATTCAATTCTTTTGAAGAATATTGTGTATAATAAAAAAATAATTATAATTATTATATTATAAAAAATATAATATTATGTATTATTATTTTTATAAAAAAAAATTTTTTTAATTAAAGTTAAAATTTCAGATTTTTTTGATCCAATTGTTGTTGTTTGTTTGTTTACTCACGGCTAAAATCGGTGGTTCGAGATTTAAGTCAATTGGATTCATGACAATGAACACCTGTTGATTCTTGTGAGTCAATCCGCCAGGTTCCCTGAGCGCGGCCTTGCAATAATACTGAACCCAACCATTTTTGCCGAGAAACGTCGATGGCAATCCTAATGGTAATCCCAATTTGAAAGGAAAACTGTGAATTCCAGGCGACAATATCGACGGTCCCTCACCTGAGTCACGTAAATGTAAAAATTTGTGAAAAGAAAAAGTTGCATCATTATGCTGCGCACGTTACGCTTTTCCAAGTGCAACCGTGGTTAATTATTACCGCAAGAGGTATTTTGAAAGTGAACTTCGGAATTCCAGCTTCAACGAATTATTATTATAACGAGCTTCGAGTCCGTTACTCGTTTAATAACAAAAAAAATAAAAATAAAAATAAATAAAAACAAAACAAATACAGAAAATAAATTAATAAAAACAAAATAAAGAAAAATAATAAAGAAAATAAATAAATAAATAAAAACAAACCGTCTAAATAAGCCGATGAAAAAAAACCAAATGACTAAAAGAAAATAAATAAAAGCAAAATGATTAAATAGGTAAATAAATAAAAACAAAATGACTAAAAAAATAAATAAATAAAAGCAAAATGACTAAATAAGTAAATAAATAAAAGCAAAATGACTAAATAAGTAATTAAATAGAAACAAAATGACTAAATAGGAAAGTAAATAGAAGCAAAATGACTAAATAAGTAGATAAATAAAAACAAAATAACCAAAAAATAAATAAATAAAAAAGGGACTAAATTAGTAAAGAAATAAAAACAAAATAATTAAACAAGTAGATAAATAAAAACAAAATAGATAAAAATAAAAAGTGAGTAAATTAGTAAAGAAATAAAAACTAAATAACGTAAACAAGTAGATAAATAAAAACAAAATACCCAAAAAAATAGATAAAAATAAAAAAGTGACTAGATTAGTAAAGAAATATAAACTAAATAACTAAGCAAGTAGATAAATAGAAACAAAATAAATAAATAGATTAAAAAAACAAAAATAAATAAATTCCGTTTTGAAAAATTAATTTACCTGGATCTCCCAAAAGTCTCATTCGAAAGTCGATATAATTTTCCTTATCGTAAATCCTTTCGGACCGATGACTTCGAACTCTAACAACTCCTTCGCCGATAACGTGAAAATGTAAACCCGAAACACTAAAAAAAAAGTGTAATAAATTTTTCTTTTTCCCAATTTTCACTATAATTTTATAAAAAGAAAATAATTTTCAAGTTAAAATGCAAATTATTATCAAACTTTATCAGATTTCTCTAAATTTTTCAACTTTTAAGTGCGGTAAGAAAAAATTCTTTCTTAGAGTTTTATTTACAAAACTTTTGTAATCGGTTGTTGAATTTTAGAAAAATACTATCTTCTCCAAATTTTCTTGTAAAAAAAAGAATTAACGAAAAATGCCAATATCAATAAAAAAAGATTCAATAAAAATAAAATAATAATAGTAATAAATAATTAAAATAAAAATAAAACATAATAATAAAGATAAAAAAAAATGTAAATAAATTTTACCTACTTCAACTTTCATATTCAAATTTCCTGATGAAAAAATAATTAGAACGAAAAATGTTAACATCAATGCGAGTAAAAATATAATGTAAATAAAAATAATAAATTAAGGCTAGGTAAATAAAGAAACAAGAAAATAGAAAAAAGAAGAAAATAAAAAATAAAAATACAAAGTGAAAAGAAGGAACAGTAAAAAAAATTAATTAAGAATTAATTAATTAAGAAAAAATATAAATAATTAAAAATATAATCTTAACAAAAATATAATCTAAATAAAAATATAATCTAAATAAAAATATAATCTAAACGAAAATATAATCTAAATAAAAATATAACTTAAATAAAAACATAAAAAAATAAAAATATAATCAAAATAAGAATATAATCTAAATAGAAATATAATTTAAATAAAAATATAATTCAAATAAAAATATAATCTAAATAGAAAAATAATTCAAATAAAAATATAATCTAAATAAAAATATAATCAAAATAAAAAAAAATTTAAATAAAAATATAATCTAAACAAAAATATAAAAAAATAAAAATACAATCTAAATAAAAATACACCAAAGAATGGAAAATGAAACTAAATAAAGATAAAATCGAAAAATACAAACTAAAATTGAAAATACAGTTGATGATAAATTTAAAATACAATTTTGAATAATTTTCATCTAAAATTATCACTTGAACTGGATGAGAAGGATAATTGAGTGTTTCCTCTCACAAATAATAATTTACATCTGAGACAATGAAATTTGTTTATTAATTATTTTTCGTCCTCGAAAATAGAAACTAAAAGTAGTTTGCTCTCGACGTGTAAAGATATTAATATGTAACATCGGATAATTCTCACAATGCCTCTACCTATGAGAACAATTTTCCTTTGTCGATTAAATTACGTTACTTCATCTCTTTTTTAGATGCATCTTTCTAATTTGCATATTTGGTTACGTATATCGAACGCGGTAATAATTATTCGCAAATATTTTCTCTAAATGTCAATACAGTTATAAACAAATCGTAAAAATCAGTAACTAATAATAGACATTACGAATATTAGTGGTTATTAAATTTTTTTATATTTTAATCACGAAGATTTAATTGTTAACTTTTAATTAGTAACGTTTCATTGGTAATTTTTAATCACTAATTTTCAATTGCTAATTTTTTATCACTAATTTTCAATTGCTAATTTTTAATCACTGATTTTTAATTACTAATTTTTAGTCACTAATTTTTAATTACTAATTTTCCAGCGCTAATTTTTTATTACTAATTTCCAATTGATAATTTTTATTTACTGATTTTTAATTGCTAATTTTTAGTTACTGATTTTTAATTGCTAATTTCCAATTGATAATTTTTAATTACTGATTTTTAATTGCTAATTTTTAGTTAACAATTTTTAATTTTTACTTTTCAATTGCTAATTTTTAATTACTGATTTTTAATTTATAATTTGAAATTGCCAATTTTTAATTACTGATTTTTAATTTATAATTTGAAGTTACCAATTTTTAATTATTAATTATACAATAATAAATAATAATATTTAACGCAAAACGAGTTGGAAAATATTCACTTTTTCAAAAGCACAGAATAGAAAAATTTCCAATATTATTAAAATTAATTTCTCCTTACGTGACCCAATGAAACTATTTTTACCGGACAATAAAATATTCATATCCTCTCGCAAATATAGGAAAATCAATGCCGACATCAATTAAGTTAAGTTCAATCACACGAAAATCTGCAGTGAAATAAAATATTAAAATATGAATCTTGATAACAAAAATTTAATTTTTTTTTCTAAAATAACAAAAATAATTGCAAATTCTACTAATAATTAAACTAATTCTAATAAGGACAATAATTAAATTACAAAATAAAAATATACTATAAAAAAAATTTATTTGATTAAAAATAGCACCAATTATTTTTTATTTATTATCAAAGAAATATTTACTTAAATAATTTACATTTCGAATTATTTTTTATTGAAACCAATTAAATTGTAATTTAACCAATAATTTCAGTATTTGACATTTTTTTATTTTATTTCAGTATTTTACAATTTATTTAATTTAATTCCTAAAATTTATTGATTCGAATGCAATTTAATGGAAAAATGGGGAAAATTATTTTATTTAAAGAAATATTTATTTGATAATAGACAATTGGTTATTATTTTTTTTTTAGAATCGAATTCTCTAAATTTGAATTAGTAAAAATATTTACTTATTTGAATTATGTTTTCATTTTTTCTTTTTTTTAAATTTTGTAAATAAATAGTGATTTATGCTAGTTTTTTAAATAGATTTTTTTCATATATATTTTTAAATTTTATTACGAACTAGTAATTTATACTATTTTTATTTTTTACTATTTTTTTATTTACTTATTTTTCATTTATTTTTTTAAATTTTATTACTAACTAGTAATTTCTACTAATTTTATTTTTTACTATTTTTTTATTGACATATTTTTCGTTTTTATTTTTAAATTTTATTACTAAATAAATAATTTCCACTCACTTATTAGTTAGATTTACTAATTCAAAAGGAAAAAATTTAGGCAGTAATTCAGGTAAAAATTTCTACAAATTGAAAGTTGGAAGAAAAAATTTTTTTCAATATAACACTATTAATAAAAATATATAAAAAATATGGATACTAGTAAAGAAGATGGTAACGACTACTCTGAGTCAAATTGAATAGAATATTTTTTTTATATATAGAAAATTAAATTAAATAACAAAAAAAAATTAATAAAAACAGTTTGAACAAAATAATTTTCTCTAATTTATCAACTAAACTTTATTTTTCAATTAATTTATTTTTTTACTTCTAAATTAAATTCCAAAGAAAAATTCCATCTGTACTATATTTTACTCATGAAATTCTACAAATAAGAGATAGGTTTTTCAATTTTCAAGGTCTCAGATGTAACAAAATGTGGGAGGCATTTACGCAAATATAACGAAATGGAATTACATTAAATTTTTAACACACACACTAAACTGGTTGTTGTCGTCGTCTATAAACTTTCTAAATTACAATATTAAACAAACAAAAAACAGAAAAAAAAATTTATTAAAACTAATATTTGAAAGTTATGGAGAGAATATATTTTTTTCTCCATAATATACATGCGAGTACAAAAAGAGTGAAAAATACAAGAAATTCTTTAAGAGACTTACTATGCTTCATCGTCCAATTCGATGAGGACCCTTCCAGACAAGAAATGTCCCGGAAAATAAAGTAAATTCGTGTTATCAAAAAGAATCAAAAATTTACTCAACTTGCGAGTCATTTTCCTTGTTCTTTTTTTTGCGATTCTTTTACAAAACTTTTTTCAACTTTAAATAAAGCAGCGATGTTGTAATCGTTACGAGGTTTGACCACTGAATGTTGCATCAAAAGGATGTATACTTCAACATGCAACTTTTAATGGAGAGAGAGATCTTGTTTTTTTTTTTTTTAGTTTATCATGGCAAATGGCTTTTAACACGCGGTTCTTCTTTTATCTTCACTCTTCACTCTTCACTCTTCTTTTTTAAAGATTTTTTTTTATTTTTCTTTTTTTTCCCCACTTGTTTTTTTTTAGTGTCTCGAATGTAAATTTTCGTCTCTTGGTGTGAATTTTCGTTTTTCCATTTTCTTTTTTATAGTGGTAGGTAGAGTTTTTTTTTTTTTTTTTTAGTTATATAATAGGTGGGAAGTTAATTGTGAATTTCTTTTTTTTTGGAATGAAAATTCGTGGCATACATGCTTGTCAAAAGGCAACTGCATCGGCGCGTGAAACTTTCTGTTGGAGACCACATCAAGGACCCTACCTCTTCCTGCCCATTCTTGGTGTTCAGTTCACTTTCGCTCCCCCCTTCCACATTCACGCTCTTGGTTCTCCAATCGTTGATGTTACCTGATATACCTGGTCTCGACTTGGGCCAATCCCAGGAATTCCCATTGATTCGCTGCTGCATCTCAATTTTTTCTCTTCTTTAATTTCATTTTTTTCGATTTTTCTATTTTTTTATTTCTTTTTCGATTTTTTCCATTTCAATTTTTTTGGTTTTTTCTGTTTGGATTTTTTTTCTCTTTTTATTATTTTCTCTTTCGATTTTCTTTCATTCGATTTTTCCTCCTTTTCGATTTTTTTCTTTTTGGATTTTGTTTATTTTTTTCTATTTCGATTTTCTTTCATTCGATTTTTTCTCTTTGGATTTTTTTCTCTGTTTATTTTTTCTATTTCGATTTTCTTTCATTCGATTTTTTTCTTCCCTTTTTCGTTTTTTTCCTTCTTGAATTTTTCCATTTTGATTGATTTCCATTTCCACTTTTTTCCTCTTTTGTTTTTTTTCTACTCCGATTTTCTTTCTCCTTTTAATTGATTTTAATTGAATATTAATATTTATAATTTATAAACTAAAATTTACTGTAAATAGTAAATAATGAGAAATGAATAATAAATAAATAGTGAATGGAAAAAAATAGTGAATAATATTTATTAAATAATAAAAAGTTAACACAATAAATAGAAAAAACTAAATGGTAAAAAATAAATAATAATAAGTAATAAGTAATAAATAATAAAAAAAATGAATAGAAATATAAATAGAAAAATTAAATAAAAAATACAGTTAATTATAAATAGTAAATAAAATAGAAATTAATAAATTATAGTCAAATATCGTGGAGTTAATAATAAATTGTAAAAAAAAAATAATTAATGAATAATAGTAAATATCGGAGAGTTAATAATAAATTGTAAATAAAATAATAATTAATAAATAATAGTAAATATCGTAGAGTTAATAATAAATTGTAACCAAAATAAAATTTAATATATAATAGTAAATATTGTACTGGAAACACTAAATAGTTAAAAATAAACAGTTAATAGTAAAAGTAAATACCAAATAATTAATAATTAACAATAATTCAAAGTTTAGTAATTCAAACATTCGAATTTCCCCGCCACGGTCAGTGTTGCCACTACATTTATAAGCAGAAAACCACTATTACCATCGTCGCTGACAGCAAACGACAGGAACGTAACATAACCTCCAAATGTCAATGTTTTGTTCCGCGTAAATTCAGGAAAATCACAAATTCACAATGTCAACAGCGAAAATCAATCAAAAAGAATATTTGAAGAGATATCTCTCCGGCGATGACAAAAAGAAGAAGAAGAAAAAGAAGAAAATAGGCGTACAAACGTAAGTTGCATTCTGTACGGTCGATTCACTATTTTTACTTCGATTACAATTGTCTCTTATACCATTTTTAGGTTATCTTGCTAATTTTCCAAAAAAGATATAATAAAAACAACCTCTTCGGACGTGAAATATTATTGGAATATTTACAATTTAATTTCTATAAAGTCAAATGACAGGCAATGAACGACAATTACAGTAATTCCAATAATTAGAATAATTTGCAGTAATTCTATTGTGAATTACATGAGGAACGTTGGAGTAGTGTCACTGCAAATTTTTATCACTATTGCCATTGTGCATTTTTTTTAAAGAAAATCCCAAAATTACGTGTAGAAAAAAATGATAAACTAGAAAAATGGAAAATTATAATTTTTTCTAAAGTCTTGAACGTTTTTAAGAAATTTTTTTCTGTTTTGATGATATTTTCTGAACAATTCTTTACTAAAAACTATAAAGAGAGAAAAATAGTTGAAGTTAAAATCTGGTTAAAGTTTTGAACGTTCAAATGAACGAAATTTTTTGTCACCTTCATTTTTTCGGGAAATTACTATTTAAGGAAAGGAAAATAATGGAAATTAAATATTTAGTTTAGAATTAATTTGTTTTAATCGAGAAAAAAAAATTTTGTTAAGAAATATACAAATTAGAAGAAGTAAAAAAAATATTGTCGTTCATTTGAACGTTCGAAACTTTAGGAACATAAATTATATGTAAAGAGAGAAAAATAGTTAAAATAAAATATAAAAAGAGAAAAAGAGTTGAAATTAAATATAAAGAGAGAAAAGTAGTGGAAATTAAATGTAAAGAGAGAAAAATAGTTGAAATTAAAAGAAAAGAGAGAAAAACAGTTGGAATTAAATATGAAGAGAAAAAAATAGTTGAAAATAAATATAAAAAGAGAAAAATAGTTGAAATTAAATATAAACAGAGAAAAATAGTTGAAATTAAATATAAAGAGAGAAAACCAATTGAAATTAAATATAGAAAGAGAAAAATAGTTGAGGTTAAATATCAGTTAAGAATTAATTTCCTAATTACAAAAAATAATTTCCACTCTTTAAAAAAACAAAATAAGTAGAAAAATTATCCTTCCTTTAAACGTTCAAAACTTTAGAAACATAAACTCTATATTAAAAAAAATCATCTCGACAACTGTGAAAATTTTTAAGTTTTTCTTTTTCCAGAGTGAAAATCATTGACGACGACATAGACCTGCAGAAGCTCCGACCCCTCGACGACGCCGAATTCGAAATTCTAAACAACACAGAGGACGCTCCGCAAATTGTCGGCATCGTCGACGAACGAGGACCAACGGACTTCTCCGACAAGAGTAAATGGAGAATCATCGCCGACGATGGAATGGGTGACATTAGCATCAAGGAGCAAAGGACCAGTGGAAGAGACGACGACAATGATTTTGACGAAAATTCAACAGAGAACCAACAAAAAAGTACGGGGAAAAATAATTCCGACTCCCCCGACGATTTCAGTCCCCCAAGACAGAAAAAAACGAAATCCAGTAAACGAACCGAATCTGCCGATTCGAGTCCAGAACCAAGTCCACCGAGAAAATCGAAAAAGAACCCAAACGATTCCGATTTGAGTCCGCCTAGAAAGTCCGAAACGAGAGGCGACGATTCCGATCTGAGTCCGCCCAGAAAATCCAAGAAAACAAAACATGATTCCGACTCGAGTCCACCGAGAAAGTCGAGGAAGGAAAAATACGATTCGGATTCAAGTCCGCCGAGGAGGCAGAAAAAGAAAACATACGATTCTGATTTGAGTCCGCCGAGGAGAACGAAAAAGAAAAATTACGATTCAGATTCGAGTCCACCGAGAAAGTCGAGAAAGGAAAAATACGATTCGGATCCAAGTCCACCGAGGAAAGAGAAAAAGAAGAACTACGATTCAGATTCGAGTCCACCGAGAAAGTCGAGAAAGGAAAAATACGATTCGGATCCAAGTCCACCGAGGAAAGAGAAAAAGAAGAACTACGATTCAGATGCGAGTCCACCGAGAAAGTCGAGAAAGGAAAAATACGATTCAGATCCCAGTCCCCCGAGGAAACAGAAAAAGAAAAATTACGATTCAGATCCAAGTCCCCCGAGGAAACAGAAAAAGAAAAATTACGATTCAGATCCAAGTCCACCGAGGAAAGAGAAAAAGAAAAACTACGATTCCGATTTGAGTCCGCCAAGAAGGGAAAGAAACAAAAACTACGATTCCGATCAAAGTCCCCCGAGAAAATCGAGACAGAACGAAAATGATTCGGATCAAAGTCCACCTCGAAGGGGAGGGAATAAAAAATACGAATCGAGCAGAGACAATAGAATTAAACACGAGAAATATGATTCGAATCGAAGAAAATATGATTCGTATTCGAGAAATCATGAGGTGGAGTGTTCGAGGGGCAGGGACAGAAGACAGGAGAAAAATGAGAGATTCGAGAGACAGCGAGGCGACAATAGACGTAATTTCGAGAGGAATTCACCGGAAAGGAGAAATAGAAGGAGATCAGAGTCACCAGCAGCAGCGGCGGCGTCGTCGAGACAGCCGAGAAAATCGAGATGGAATCGTGAGAGTAGATCAAAAAGTCCGGAAGTCGACAGGGATAAGCGAATGAAGAAGACTTTAGACGGTAAACAAGCGGGATTACAGGACGCAAAAGCTTTACGAGAGGAAACGGCTGCTCACAAGAAAAGGGAAGCTGACATGTTCGATAAGGTATTTTTATTTCTATTTTACGAAATAGTAAATTAGAAATTTTACCTGATTACGAAAAAGTAAAACTGAAAAAATAATTTCAAGTTTGTTTTTACTTTTTTTTTCTTTTATTTCTGTACTTATTTTTATTAATTTCCTCGCATTAACTTCTGGAAATATTAATTTCTGTTATTTATTTTACTTCTTTTTATTTTATTAATTTTTTCGCATTAACTTCCGAAACTATTAATTTCTGTTATTTATTTTACTTCTTTTTATTTTATTAATTTCTTCGAATTAAATTCCGGAAATATTCATTTCTGTTATTTAATTTCTATTTATTCTATAAATTTCTTCGCATTAACTTTCTGGAAATATTAATTTCTTCGCATAACTTTTTGGAAATATTAATTTCTGTTATTTATTATATTTCTGTTTTATTTTTTTAATTTTTTCCTATTAACTTCTGAAATATTAATTTTTATTATTATTTTATTTCTATTTCTATTTTTGTAATTTATTCGAATTAATTTCTATTATTTTTCATTATTGTTATTATTTGTTTCTTTTTTTCATGTCTAATAATTGTAAATTTTTAAACGTTTAAGTGAACGTCTATTTTTATTTAATTCCTATAATTTTTATTTTTTTGCCAACAAAAGTTACTTTTTATATTTTATTTTTATTAAAAAATATATTTATTTGCATTAATTTTTGAAATATTAATTTATATTTGTTTCTTGTTATTTTTATTTTTTTTTATTATTTAAATTAATTTTTTGAATATTTACTTCTAATACTTTTTTATTGTTTTTTTATTTGCTGATATTATTTATTGAGTTTTTATTTATTATTATTTATTTTTTATAAAAAAATATATTTACTCGGATTAATTTCTTTTAATTAATTATGAAATTTAATTTTAAATTAAAATTTTTTTTAATTAATTATTTTTTTATGTTTATTTATTACAATTATTTAGATTGACTTCTGAAAATATTAATTTCTGTTATTTTATTTCTATTAATTTCTATTTTTTCCTTGTTATTTTTTTTAATTATTTAAATTAATTTTCGAAATATTAGCTTCCAATATTTTTTTATTGTTTTTTTTATTTACTGATATTATTTATTGAATTCATATTTATTATTATTTATTTTTATTAAAAAATATATTTAAAAATATATTATTTATTGAATTTATATTTATTATTATTTATTTTTAATAAAATTATATTTATTCGAATTATTTTCTACTTCTTTCTTGTTCTGTTTATTTATTACAATTATTTAGATTGACTTCTGAAAATATTAATTTCTATTATTTCTTTTATTGTTATTTTCATCTACTTCTGTTATTTATTAAATTTTTATTTATTACTACATATCATTTCTTTTATTATAAAATAAGAATTTTTAACGTTTGAATGAACGAATTTATAGTATGTTTTACTTTTATTTTTTATTTATCAATTTCTTTTATTTTTTATTAATTTCTTTGCATTAATTTCTGGGCTATTTTTTTTCGAAATATTCAATAGTTAGTAGAGAATCAATAATTTATAATTAATTGTGTGGTATTGTTTCTGAAATTAATTAAACTTGTTTCAGTTAAGTGCAGAAGTAAGTGGACAGGGCCAATCGATTGTTATTCGAGACAGAAAAACTGGAAGAAGACGAGATTTGCAAGCGGAAGCCGCTGTGGAACGTGAAAAACAGGAAAAACAGCGAGAAGTGAATGAACAATATGCAAAATGGGGACGAGGGTAAATGAAGAATTTAATTCAATAAAATTCCGCGTAATATGATACAATTTACTTTCGTATAATGGAATTTAATTTAATAAGTATTCAATTACATCTGAATTTAATAACAATTCAATTAAATTGAAATTAATTTAATGAGAATTCAATGACATTTGAATTTAATAAGAATTAAATTAAATTTCAATTTAATAAAAATTCAATTTAATTGAAATTAATTTAAGAAGAATTCAATTAAATTGAAACTAATTTAAAAAAGAACTCAATTCAATTAAAATTAATTTAATGCTAATTGAATCAAATTGAAATTAATTTAATAAGAATCGAATTAAATTGATTTTGTTGAATTGAATATTTAAAATTAAATTGTTGAATTGAATTTTTAAAATTGATAAATTGAGTAAAAATGAAACGAAAGAATAAGTGGAAATTTTCTTTTAGACTGAAGCAAGAGGAAGATCGAGAGGAGAAATTGAGGGATGACCTCCACGAAATGAAGAAACCCTTAGCGAGATACGAAGATGATGAAGATCTTGTGCGACTGCAGAAAAATGCAATTCGCGATGATGATCCTATGTTGCAATTCGGCAGAGATAAATTGGAAGAGAAGGGTCTAATTAAAACAGGTGCAATTTATTTCCTAACGTCCTTCAAATTCACTACGTTTCAGGTCAAAATTTTAGAGAAAGAAAATTTAAAAAACAATTTTTCGACCCAATTTTATTAGTTTAGGGGAAAAAAATTATTTCTCATCAGAAGAGAAAAAACTAGTTAGAAAAAAAAGGTTTGAAAAAAAAGTAGAAAAAAATTAGTTGGAATAAAAGTAGAAAAAAAATTAGATGGAATAAAAAATTAGAAAAAAATAGTTGCAATAAAAGTACAAAAAAATTAGTTGCAAGAAAAGTAGAAAAAGAATTAGTTGGAATAAAAGTAGAAAAAAAATTAGTTGCAATAAAAAATATATTTAAAAAAACATTAGTTAGAAAGGAAAGTTTTTAGAAAAATAGAATAAAAAAATTAGTAAAAATAGAAAGTTAGTAAATTTTGTTAAACTCTTTGCAAAAATATTGCTAATTTTTTTCCATTGTGAAGAAGAAAACGAAGAAGAAACTATAAATTTTTTTCCTCTCTAAACAAGAACATAATTTAGAATTGATAATTGTTTTTAACGTTTCGAAGAAATAATCGATAAAAATAATAATAATTAATAGCGATTTGATTTTGTTTTCAGCCACAAAGCATCAATTATCAGCGCCGCCTAATCGCTTCGGCATTTTGCCCGATGAAAAATGGGACGGTGTCGATCGTAGCAATGGCTACGAGAAAAAATGGTTCGAGGCACAAAACGCGAAGAAAGCCCGCAGAGAGGAAGCTTATAAATACAGTACTTCTGATATGTGAAACATTTCCCATCTATTTTTCACGAAATTTGTAAAAAAATCTGTCAATAAGTTAATTATTGTAATAAAGCAGTTGTTGATTCCGTAAACTACAACAATTTTTTTGATTCGGATTAAAAATCAAGGCGACGAGTTAGTTTAAGTGAAAAAAATTATTATTACGCTGTCATTTTAATCAGAATTGTTAAATTAAATATGAATGTAAAAATTTTTGTTTTAATTTAAAGTAACTTTTGTTTCTTGAATTTGTTTTGAAAGAAAAAAAGTTTTTTCGCTTGAAACAAAAATCTTTTGGAAGAAATAAAATTGTTTATTATAAGAAAAATTGTTTTGTAGAAAACAGAATAGTTTCGTAGAAAACAAAATTGTTTTGCAGGAAAAAATTATTTTCTATGAAACAAAATTATCTTGTGGGAAACAAAATTACTTTCCATGATTGAGAATTTTCTTTTTGTAATTTTGTTTCCTATAAAACAATTTTGTTTCTTAAAAAATAATTTTGTTTCCTACAGAACAATTTTGTTTCTTAGAAAATAATTTTGTTTCCTATAAAACAATTTTGTGTCTTAGAAAATAATTTTGTTTCCTCCAAAAAAATTTTGTTTTATACAAAATGAGTTTTTCTTTGTAAAAATCAAATTTTTCTTGTAGGCAACAAAATTGTTTTCTAAAAAACAAAATTACTTTCTGGAAGAGAAAATTTTCTTTTCGTAATTTTGTTTTCAACAAAACAATTTTGATTTTTAGAAAATAATTTTTTTTTTTTGCTACAAAACAATTTTGTCTCACAGAAAACAATTTTGTCTTACAGAAATAATTTCGTCTCCCAGAAAATAATTTTGTTTTCCACAAAATAATTCTTTCCTCGCAAAATTATAAAAATCCTCTCGTAGAAATCAATCAAATTTCTTCGAAAGTGACAAGAAAATTTCCCCCTCGCCAATAAATAAGTCAAAAATTTTGATTGAACGGCGAGTAAAGCAAGTTTCTTCTATTAGCATGCTGAATCAATTAATACAATCGGAAATGAAGAGATTTCCCGAACGGAAGAGGGAAGAATCGTTTATTATTTCTCCACGCAAATGGATTTCCATTGTCTGACTCTCTGATACCCCTTTAGAGTAACGAGAAATGACTATAGGCTAGATTAAATGATCGCTGCTGGAATTTCGATCGGTGTACTTGGAATGGCGTGGTTGCTGTTTAATGTTAGACTAGATAACAGACAGCTCACTAAATGTAAGTTTGCTTTGGAGTGTACGTTAAACGAGTACATCCAAAGTGCCTCTGCTATTTATATATTTATATTCAATCCTTCTATTCTATGTGTACATATATAGTGTGTGAGTGTGTCAATAGTTTATTATATTGGAAATTTAGTGTAATTTCTTTTGATTCTAAAGAGACTACTTGATATTTTCACTATGATATTATTTCTTTATAGTAAAAGAAATTCAATGTAGAATAAATTCAATTTCAATGTAAAATAAAGTACTAAATTAATAAAAATGCTAAAAGTATAAATTTCTAAATTAATAAAAATTCTATAAACAAATCACTAAATTAAATAAATTGGTTAAAAAATTAGTAAATAAATGGAAAATTAGTTACTAATTTTTTTGCTCAATAAAATTAAAATACTAATATCAAATTAGTTTCAATTTCAATTTTTCAATTTCACTTTCAAATTTTTTTTCTATTTTATATATTTTAGAAATTTATTTTATTCGACAGTTTTTTTTTAATAATTTTGATTTATTTATAGCAATAGGGAGATGGTAAAAAAATTATTATTAATCTTTGATATTTAATTTATTCAACATTTGAATTTACTTATATATTTTAGTTATTTATTTTAGTCATTTATATAAAATTATAAATTTTTATAAATCATTATAAAAAATTAGTAACTAATATTGAATTCATTTACCAATTATTATTATTTATTTATAATTATTATTATTTACCACCGATTTACCAATTTATTTAATTTAGTGATTTGTTTATAGAATTTTCATTTATTTAGAAATTTTTATTTTTTCTTATTAATTTAGTAATTTATTTTACATTTCAATTTATTTACTAACAGACATTTAATTTATTTAGTATACTAAATTAGTAATAAATGTTCCGCAATAAACATTAATTTATCTGATAATTTTTTTTAATTACCAGAAAGTTTTTCTAGTAAATTTTACTAAAAAAATTAAACAAAAATTTTAATATACTAAATTTTACTAAAAGTAGTAGAATACTCGCCTAGTAAATTCTTCTAAATATATAGTAAAAAGTTGTATTAACTTATAAACTAACTTATTTAATTAATAATGTACTAATATGTTTTATTAAAAAAATTAGTGGAATAAAAAATTTCCCTGGTAAATTTTACTAAGAAATTAGTAGAAAATTTTCCTGGTAAATTCTAGTGAAAAATTAGTAGAAAATTCTACTATAGAAAATTTTAATAAAAATAGTAGAAAATTTCCCTTGTAAATTCTAAAAAAAAATGTGTAGAAAGTTTTACTAATAGATATTACTAATAAATTTGTTTAGTAAGAAATTAGTAACAAATATTTATGGCATTTCGTATTAAATTAAATTAGAAATAAATATTTAATTTATTTAGTAAAAATTTAAAAAATTTTAAAAATTTGTAGAAAATAGTACAAATTTGTAAAAATTAGTAAAAATTTGTAAAAAAAATAGTAAAACTTTGAAAAAATTTGGAAAAAAAGTGAAAAAATATAATTTTCAAGAAATATTTTGTTAACAATGTTAAAAAATAATTAGTTAGTACATTTAGTAATGTTTATAGTATTATAATTATTTTTCTATTAAAAACAAAACTAGTTGGACAAAAATTAGTCGCAATAGAAAATTAGTTAGAAAAGAAACTAGTTGGAAAAAGTAATGACTAAGAAAAAATTTCTTTTCCAGTAGTAAAAAGTACGCTTAGTCAGACTTGCCCTTTTCCTTAACGTCGAGATAATGTTGCAGTAGTAAGAGTCATTTTTAATCAGACTTGTCATTGAATCTGTTTTCTAAATATTGCTTCAGTAGTAAATGTCAATTTCAGTCAGACATGTCATTTTCTCTGTCGTCCAAATATATTTTTAGTGGTGTGAGTAATTTTTAGTCAGACGTGTCATTTACTATTATTATTATTATTATAAAAATAATAATAAATAAAGTAATAATAATAATAATAATAATATTAAAAATAATAATAGTAATAATAGTAATAAATACTAGTTACATAATAATATTTTGTGAAAAAAAAATTGTAATTTGTCGATAACATCTGACGAGGTGGCCGAGTGGTTAAGGCGTTGGACTGCTAATCCAATGTGCTCTGCACGCGTGGGTTCGAATCCCATCCTCGTCGTGTATTAATTTTGTTGAATTTTTTTTACCTTCGATTATTATAGAAATTATTATAATTTTCAAGGCAAAATAATTATAAAATAACGAAATAAAGAAATTTTTTTTTGAACATACTTTAAAATAAATTAATAAGAAAATTTATTTTTGCTAGTAAATTTTAATGTTAGTCATTTTAGTTTCAAAAATTGTAATTAGTAAATTTTAATTTAGGAATTTTTGTTTTAATAATTTTAATTTTAGTGATTTTTGTTTTAATAATTTTAATTAGTAAATTTTAAATTTGTAATTTTAGTTTCAATGATTTTAATTAGTTAATTTTAATTTTAGTAATTTTAGTTTTAATAATTTTAATTAGTACATTTTATTTTTTGTAATTATAATTAACTAATTAGTAAATTTTAGTTTCAGTAATTTTAATCAGTAAATTATTAAAAATAAAGTAATCTAACTTGTTAGTAAAATTTACTAATCTAACATAGCAAAAAATGTTCTTTATTTACCACCACAACTTTCGGGTAAATATTAATCTAAATTAAAAAAGAATTTTCACCCGCATGTTTTTTTTTCCTATATCCAAAGCGAGTTCCCTTGAAGGACAAGGCTATAACTATCACGAAGCTTGTCATTTGCGCCTATTCAATGTCATTAACTAATTAGTGGCTCTAAATACAGTTCTGTGTTCAGAAACCTACAATGAATATCAATTCACGCACATGTAGGTCTAATAAAAAAACGCCCTTTTCGAATCGAAGAAAAGGGGATTAATAATTAATAATAATATAAATATTATATTGAAAATATTGCGGAATAAATTTACTCCAAACATTTTTTTTCATTGGGAAAATATTTAAAATATTCATTACCTGCAAAAGGAGAAGAATACGGTCATTTATATTGAATGGATTATTCACTCACCTGAAACAGAGAAAAACAAACGAAATTTATTAAATATTTTGATCATAAGAGGTGATGATAAAAAGTAAAAAAATAAAAACAAAATATAAAAATAAAAACAAAAAATACAAAAATAAAAGTTAATAATTAACTTAGAAATTGACTTTTTGCTTTTGAATTAGTGAATTTTGCTAAAAAAAAATTAGCAGAAAAGATTAATAGCCAATTTTACTTAAAAAAAATAATAGAAGAGTTTAATTGAAAATTTTACTAAAAAATTAGCAGGGAATTTTACTAGAAAATTTTACTAAAAAAATAGTAGCAGGAAATTTTACTAGAAAATTTTACAAATAAAATAGCAAAACATTTTAATAGAAAATTTTACTAAACAATTAGGAGGAAATTATATTAGAAAATTTTACTAAAAAAATTAGCAGCAATTTTTACTAGAAAATTTTACTAAAAAATTATCAGGAAATTTTAATAGAAAATAAACAGAAAATTTCCATAGTCAATTCTTCTAAGAAATTAGTAGAAAGTAATACTAATTTATTAATTGACGTACTAACTTAAATTTACTAAAAAATATTATTAAAAAAATTAATAGAAAGTTATATTAGGAAATTTTACTATAAAAATTAGAAAATTCCCCCAGTAAATTCTACTAAATAATTAGTACAAAGTTATAGTGATTTATTAACCACCTTACAAACTTAAATTTACTAGTAAATTTTACAAAAAAAATTAGTAGAATTAAAACTTTTACACAAATAATTAATTTACAAATTTTACTAATTTTTACTGAAAAATTAGTAGAAAATATAATTCATAATTTTTACTAAAAAAATAATAAAAATTCATACTCTTATTAAGTAACTTAACAACTTAAATTAACTGATGAATTTTACTGAAAAGATTAGTAAAAAGTTTTTCTAGTAAATTCTACTTAAAAAATTAATAGAAAATTATAATATAGTAAATTTTACTAAAATTATTAGAAAATTTAAATATAGTAAATTTTACTAAAATTATTAGAAAATTTAAATATAGTAAATTTTACTAAAATTATTAGAAAATTTAAATATAGTGAATTTTACTATAAAAATTAGAAAATTTTACTAAAATTATTAGAAAATTTAAATATAGTGAATTTTACTATAAAAATTAGAAAATTTTCCAAATAAATTCTACTAAAAAATAGTAGAAAGTTGTACTAACTTATGAACTAACTTATTTATCTAAATTTACTAAAAATTTTCAAAAAAAAATTAGTAGAATAAAAAGTTTTACTATGAATTCTTACTAAAAAATTAGTCGAAAATTATTAATTAATTTGTTTATTTAAACTAATTAAATTTTACTAAAAATATTAGTAAAATACAAAGTTTTACTATTAAATCTTACTAAAAAATTAGTAGAAAATTATCCGAGTAAATTCTATTGAAAAATTAGTAGAAATTTATACAATCTTATTAAGTGAGTTATCAACTTAAATTTATTAGTAAATTTTAATAAAACGATACGTAAAAAATTTTACCACTGCAAATTTTACCAAAAACAGTAGAAAATTTCCCTAACAAATTTTACTAAAAAAAAAAAAATTAGTCGAATGTTTTACTCGTAGAGTTTACTAAAAAAATTAATGGAAAATTTCCCTGTAGTAAATTTTACTAAAAAAGAAATAACTAACTAAAAATTTCGCTAATATAATGAAATTTGTAGTTGTTCCAGGTGTAGATTTCTTTTTCGTGTAGAAAAAAAATATTTTCTTTTTTATAAATCATGAATCACAGAAGTATTTAACTTCACAATCAAAAGAAAATTTTTGTTTGCTTACTTCATTTCTACCATTGTGTAAATAAAGTACCAAAAAAAAATTCCTTTCAAAAAACCTAGCACTTCACAATTATAATACTTGACATCAATCAGAATTTTTATTTCTTTGAAAAAAATAAAAATAAAACAAAATACTCACGCGATAAGTGACTATAATATTGATTATTAAATGAAACAATATTAATTTTTTTCAGATTTATATCGAATATATAAATTTCACTCTATACCCCCACGCCTTCCAGTTTATAATCTGAAATTATCATCAAGTTAATTCATATTTTCAGTGTGTATAACAAGGGGGGGGGGAGGGGGTTAAAGCCACGTTAACGACTTTGCTAAATATATATATATAAAAAGACGCCATCCAATAATCCTTTGTTCAGGGTAGTTTTTTTTTCCTGATTCACTCGGTGTGTGCGTTTTAGTTCTATATACATATATATCGACGTTGGCAGTCGCGACGCAAGGGCAGGGTCGGCGAATAGTCTCTTCAGTATGGCCCGCGAACGGCGACGGGCATGTTCTACTCTATCTCGTCTATATAGTCTCAACATTCGCCGGTAGTACTTGTAATAATAACGCAAATTTCACAGCCAACAAAATTTTAAATATTACAAAAAAAAATAAAATAAAATAAAAAACAAACGGAAAATTAGTAGATAATAAATGAGAAAAAAGTAAATCGGGTGAAAACAAAATTAATAAGAAAAAGTGAATAGGAAATAAATGGAAAATAAATGTGAAACAAATCGAAAAATAAATGTGAAATAAATAAATAATTAATAAACAATAAGACAAAAGGTAATAAGCAATAAATGAAAAATTAATTAACAATAAATCAAAGAGTAATAAATAAAAAGTCGAAAAGTAATAAATAATAAGTCAAAAAGTAATAAATAAAAAGCCGAGAGTAATAAATAATAAGTCAAAAATTGAAAAATAATAAATAAATATTAAAGAAATAATAAATAAATAATAAATAAAAAATAAATAAATAAGAATATAATAAATATAAAAACAATTAATAAACAATATATGAACAATATATGAACAAGAAATAAACAATAAATAAACAAGAATAATAAAAAATAAACAAGAAATACATAATAAATCAAAAATAAAACAAAAATAAATGAACAATAAATCAAAAATAAATAAAGAATAAATGAAAAATAAATCAAACATAAATAAACAATAAATCAAAAACAAATCAAAAATAAATAAACAATAAATCAAAAGTAATTCAAAAGTAAATGAAAAATAAATCAGAAATAAATAAACAATAAACCAAAAGTTAATAAGAAAAAAATAAAAAATTGCAGCAAATAGACAAGAAATAAACAAAAAAATTAAATGAGAAGAAATCAGAAATTAATTAGAAAAAACGAATGAGAATTGAATAAGAAAACTAAGTGAGAAATTAATTACCAAAAAAAAAGGAAATCTCGACAAAAAATTGACTTGTTCCGAAGGAAAAAACTGTGCGTGAGGTCTAAGTGAATAAAATTCATTCGATTTTAATTAACACGTCGTCCAGAGCGCACAATCTGCCGGTATTTTGCAACAATTACGTAAAACAAACAAAAATATTTAAAAAAAAACAATTAAATTGAAAAATAAGCCTAACTATGCTAACAAACAAAAATTGCCTCTACTTGGACTGCCTATAAACTAAAAAAAAAAATTGAAATTATAATTTATACCTGAAATTTACAAAGATTGTTATAATTTACAACAAGTGGAATTGTAATTTATAAATTAAATTTACAAATAAGATTTTAATTCCTAAATAAACTTTACAAGTAAAAATTTTCACCCCTTAAATAAACTTTACAAATCAAAATTTAAATTCGTAAATAAAATTTACAAATAAAACGTTCACTCCTAAATAAACTTTACAAATAAAATTTTTAATTCGTAAATAAAATTTACAAATGGAATTTTAATTTCCGAAATAAAATTTACAACTGTAATTTTAATTCATAAATAAAATTTACAAGTGGAATTTTAATTCACAAATAAAATTTACAAGTGGAATTTTAATTCACAAATAAAGTTTACAAAATGAAATTTTAACTCATAAATAAAATCTACAAAATAATATTTAAATTCAAAATAAAAATATTTAATTTAATTCAAATTTAATTAATTCAAAATTCAAAATATTTACAAATAAATTTACCAAGAAGAAAAATCTTTATAAATTGAAATAAAAATAACTAAATAATAAAAGTAACTCTATTCATAAAGTTAATAATTAATAAAGGTAAAAATTATTAATTATCAATTAATAAAGGTAAAAATTAATAATTATTGACTAATAATTAATGATTATTAATTAATAATTAATAATCAACAACTGATAAAATTGAAACAGTAATGAAATTGGTAACGAATAAAATTTCCAATTAATAAAACCACAAATTAATTAATTTATTCATTATAGTAAACTCAACAATTAACGAATTTAGTGATTAATAAAATAAAGTGATTAACCCAAAAACAAAATTGAAACAAATCGCTAAATTAAAAAAGAAAATCAAAAAACAAATTTTCTCCACACGATAATAATAATTATTGAAAGTGTATTATTTCACAATCGGAAATAAACCCGATAAGTCAATCAAATATAAATTTGATAAAGCTTAATTAACAAAAAAAAAGAAAACAGCAAACTAGATATAATTTGCAGACAAAACAATATTTTTGCGCCAATATATATATATATATAAATTATAAAAGAATTTTTTTTTTCCATTTAGACAAAATTATTGAAGGGGAAAAAAAATAGGTGATATATAAAAAGTGTGCGGCATTCAAGCGAATCTGTGATTTTTCTCTCTTCTCTTTCACACACAAACACACAAACTGTGTGACTCCAAATAATTGTGGAATTGCATTTTCCAGAGTGTGGAAACTGTATGCTTTTTTTTTTTCTAAAAATCAAACAGAATATATAGTATATATTTTTCTACTCGACGCCAGACGAGTCGTCGCCTTTTCCTCCCACGCAACAGGAAAAAAGAAAAAAGAAAAGCTTGTCGCACGAATTTCAATTATAAAAGCGCGATTATTATAATATACATATATTTATAATATTTATTTAATAATTATGAAAATAGTTTGATAAGAAATAATAAAGTTAAAAAAAACAATATAATTGGTTTAAGTTTCTAACGGAGAGAAGAAAAAACACTGTTCTTTTAAAATTATTGACTTAAAAAAATAAGTGAAGAAGAAAATAAGACTCAGGTTTCAAAATGGGATGCAACACCAGTAAGGAAACTGTTCAGCCGGCGGCGGAAGATGCGAAAGAGGACGTTAAGAATGGCGGTAAGGATAAACATAATGTTTTTTTTTCTTTTTTTTCTGAATCGATTTTTCTTTGCCACTCTATACAATCTAGTGAAGTAATTTTTTTTTTACAAAAACCGCCGATCATTAATTTCACGCAGTTGAAACTAAATAAAAATTGAAGAGTCGATTAACATAATTGTCACTTTAATTATCAACCATTTTTGTGAGGTGATTAAAATTAATTATGCCTCCACTCGTGTGTGTATGACGAGGAAAAATAGTTTGTCATTAAAAACCGCGCTTTGAATTTAGAAACAAATAATTTTTTAATTTTTTTAAAAATAATATTAATAAAACATAAAAAGTAGTAAAATAAAAAAAATAGTAAAATAGTAATAAAAATTAAAAATAATAATAATATAATAGAAATTTTTGAAAGATAATATAATAATAATAATAATAAAAATAATAATAATAAAAATAATAATAATAAGAATAATAATAACAATAATAAAATAATTTATTAACTGAAGATCCAGTGGAAAATAATGCAAAAGAAAAAATAAAATATTAAAAATAGTCAAAATAGTAGAAAATTAATAAAAATAATCGAAAATATTCTCGAAATTTTTATAAATATTAACGTAAAAATAAATAAATAAAAACCATAGAAAATATTCGGAAATATATAAAATGCACACAAATAGAAAAAATGGCAATATAAATATATAAATTTTTCTAAAAATAAAGAATTTTATTTATTTATTTAATTATTTTT
The DNA here is from genome assembly GCA_032872475.1 of Leptopilina myrica (nomen nudum). Lineage (NCBI taxonomy): Eukaryota > Metazoa > Arthropoda > Insecta > Hymenoptera > Figitidae > Leptopilina > Leptopilina myrica (nomen nudum). Next base: position 4,171,122 of record CM065459.1, read on the forward strand.
AGTTTGTGTATTTGTTTGGGATATGAATACAAAATTTCGGGAAAAAAATATATTTACACAAAAATAGCAATGAAAATTCAATAAATTTTATGGTGAACAAATGTTTAATTTAATTTTCTATACGAAAAAAATTTTTTTTTATGTGACTAAAAATTTATTTTTCCACATTTCTCCTTCGTTGCATTATTTTCCACTGAATCTTCGGCTAATAAATTGTTTTGCGATCTGCTTTTAGATTATTACAAGTTAAATTCATTCTACTTGACAAGGGCAAAAGGCAAACTCTGATAAACGATTAGTTATTGATCAGTTAAATAAACTCTCTACACCCATAAAATATTCCATACTTTAAGATAATTAATAAACTACAACAACAAGTAGTGGAATATAAACTTATTAAATAAATTAATTTAAAAAATTAATAAATATTAAATAATAATTTAAAAATAAAATAATTATTAATAAATAAATATAAATCAATATAAATAAATATTTACAATTTTTAAAAAAGTAGATAAATAAAAAGTGGGGAAAAAATAATAATTTTAAACAATTACAAAGAGGAGGGGGGTGGAATAAAAAGTAAATACTTCCTCTGTATGACGAAGCAACAAATAAAAAATAGGGAAAAACAAAAAAAAATAAACAGGTAAAAATAGTAGAAAAAATAAAAAATAATTTTTCCCAAGTTTTAAACGTTAAAAATAAGACATTTTTTTTATTTTTTCACAATTACTATACAAACAAAGAAAAATAATTACAAATAAACATTTTTTAGTTTCAAGTAAATTTTTCAAGAGGAAAAATAATGTTTTTATTTAAAAAAAATATAAATTAAAAATAGTAAAAAATGGTGTCCTTTATTTAAACGTTCGAAACTTTAGAAACATAAAAAATACTAAATATTTAAAAAGTGGAACAAAATAAAAATCGAAATAAATAAAACAAAATTAATAAAAAGTAGTAAATAAATGAAAAAAAGTAACTAAACAGAAAGCAGAAAAAAATAGAATTTAGAACAGCAAAATAGGGAAAATAAATAAGAAGCAAAATAAGGAAAATGTAAATAAAAGAAAAAGTAAAAAAAGATAAATAAAAAGTACAACAAATTAAGAAAAGTAGATAAGTAAGAAATAGAAAAATATAAAAAGCGCAAAAAAACAAAAAATTAAATAAATAAAATAAAAAAATAATTTAAAAAGTAAATAAAAAAAATAACGGAAAAGAAAATAAAAACAATAGTAATAGAAGAATATTAAGAATACGAACAATAATTATATAATATTTACTTTTTAATTTAAATTCAGAGAAAGAATAAAGCGTAAAAGAATTTATGCTTTTCAAAAAACAAATAATACTTATAACTGTCTTTTATATCATCTATCTCATTATAAATGGAAAAATTATGTAACATTTGAAGCTTTACAGATTTTTTTAATCTTCAAAGCAGAATCTACATGAAGAGGGTTATATAGAGTGTTTTCACAAAAGAAAATTCATCCTTTGTTTTTTAACAGCGCGAATTTTTTTTTTTTTATTTTCATTCGTTGAACCTGAGATAAACCATAATATATAATTTTTCCTTTTTACTGAGCGAATCTTCCCGCACTGCACTGTCGGCTCTCATGTCTGTTTGCACATGTTACAAATATTTTCATATTCTATTTAATTAAATGGAAATGCATGAAATTAATAGGGCCATCATTTTAATTAAACTCAAAAGCCAAAAGCATTTGAATTTCAAAATATTATTAATTTATATATATATGCAAATAAACGAATAAAATCGAAATTTGTGTAATAAAATTATTTTCATTATAATTATAGTCATTTGGATAAGTTGATATTTTTTTTTAATTTGAGGATTTAATGTTTGTAATAAAATTTGAAATGTCATGACTACTTCGAGTTTGATTTGCTAAAATTTTTATTTATTTAAATAATTAATTTTAATCGCTAATCCGTCCTTAATTCAATTTTTTTCGTAGAATATTTTACTAATTCAAAATTAATGAATTACTAAATAAAAATTAATTACAAACTATAATTAAAAAAATTAATTAATTAAAAATTTCATCTACAATTTTTTTTTTATCGAATTCTATTTTTAATAAAATTCTTTTTCCATGGAATTAATTTTTTTTCTATTGAAAGTAATTATTCATTCCTGTGCAAACAATGAGTTTTTATAGTCATAATAGTGAGACAAGTAGACACAAAATGGAAACTTGCTGCTAAGAACAAACATGAGTTTCGAGTTGACATGAAATTCGTGTCAAAACTTTCACTACAAAAGACATCAATTTATCTTAATTAAAATCTCATATTAAGGATATTTACTGTACACAGTGATCATAAACCAATCGAGATGATGAAGATTCTCAATCTGGAAAATGGATTTTAGAGAATCTTTTCAATTTCGTTCGATAGTTTGAGAATTTTCGATTTTTTTTTAATTAATAATTTAATTTTACCGAAAAAAATAATAAATAACATTTTTAATATAATTCCAAATGTTTCGAAAGTTGAAATAAATTGATTTTTTTTATTACTTCCAATTAATTTATATATAAAAAAATTATTTTGTAAAAAAATATTTCCTAATTTAATTTTTTAAATAAATAGTTTTCGTTTACGAAATTTTAATTCTTTGAATATTGTTAACTAATTGAATGTACATAATAATAAAAATATTAATAATAATAACAATAATAATTGAAATTTTATATTTTTAATTTTTTAATTAATTTTTAATTAATTAATGGCTGTATGATTGAACGACTGTTTATTTTTTTATTTTCAATTTATTGACCTGAAGAGGATACTTAATGTATCGAAACGTCGTCAAAAATAATAAAATTGCTTAAACCGTATAAGGCCTCGTAATAGTATATTGTGTGGCAAGGGCGGAAAGTTGTCAATTCCTGACCGAGTTCGAAAATTGCCGCACGAGCGAAGCGAGGGCGGCAATCGTACGAGGTCAGAATTGACATTTCCGCCCGAGTTGCACACGATATTTTTTGTCCAATTGCGCGATAAACAAGACGCATCCGTAAATTCAAAAATGAATATGCACTAATTATTAAATTTGTTTGAATTATTTTTATTAAGCCTAAGGCGAATCCGAATATTTTTGACAAATTTAACAATAAAATTTTACTTAAAAACTTGACATCTTCTGAAATACAGATAAAATTAATTAGTAAGTTCGTTAGTAACTAAATTAGTTATTTAGTTAATAATCGTTCACTCCGTTTTAATTTGGAGTAATAGAAAGTGATAATATAATAATTAGTAGTATTTATTTAGTACTTTTAAAGCAGCGGGCGGAAAAGTCGTTTTTCCGCCCGCTAAGGCCATGGAGGCGGGCGGAAAAGTGATTTTTCCGCCCGCTGTTGGTAGGCGGGCGGAAAAGTAGTTTTTCCGCCCGCTGTTGGTAGTCGGGCGGGAAAAGCTTACTTTCCGCCCGCTATACATGCACGGAAAGTCGAGTTTATCGCGCATGTAGGACAAAAAATTTATTACAACAAAAATAAATGAAAACGGATGTAAAATTTATCAAAGAAATAATAATTGAATGTCAAATTTCCAGACAAAAATTTGAAGAGGAAAATATTTTCTTTTTTCAAATTAAGTTAAAAAAAATTAATTTAAATTATTATTTTAATTAATTATATTAGTAGCCATTAATTAATTATATTTTAAAATTAGTAATTTAAATATTATTTTGCATTTTGAGAATATTTTTAGAAAATAATTCAACAAACTAAATTTCCATTAATTTCCACGTTCAAAACTAGGGAAAATTATTATTTTAATTAATTATATTTTAAAATTAGTAATTTACATATTATTTTGCATTTTGAGAATACTTGTTAGAAAATAATTCAGCAAACTAAATTTCCATTAATTTCCACGTTCAAAACTAGGGAAAAAAATATTTTTCCATTAATTAGTATTTATTTGTTTACAAAAATTAATATTTACAAAATAGTAAATTAATGAATTAAATTCAGTCGAAGAAATTTTATTTGAACCGATAATTCGAGTATTTGAAGCAAAAGCCATTTAATTGAGTCAAATAAAAATTTAATTCGATAAAAATTTAATTAATTCTATTTAAGTGAATATTTTTTTAGTAGAGAAATATAATTTTTTTTCTTATCTTATTTATCTTCTCTATCTTATCTTATAAAAAAATTGTTTAAGTGTATAAATAAAATTTTATTTTATTTTTTTACTCTTTTATATTTTTTAATTTTATTTTTTTAATTGCTTTTATTTTTTTACTTTTTCATATTTTTTTTACTTTATATAAATTATATTAATATTTATTTATTAAAAATTTAATATAATTTACAGACTTTAAAAAAAAAAATTAAAACCAAAAATAATTCAAACTGGGAAAATATCAGTAAACGCGCATTACATATAAAATTAAGAAATTCCATAAAGGGAGGATTAGTGAAAATGCAGCAAGTTTGTGAGTTTAAAATTAAGTATAGGAGTTATCTGCCACTCGTATACTGATGGATTCTACGAATGAATAATTCTTCTCCTAATTATCTCGTACAAGACTTGTAGTTCTGTATATAAGCTTTCTGCCACACGAGACTGACAGTTATAGTTTCAAACGCGTTTGTATATTTCAAATGAGGACAAAATCAAATGCAATCCACTATATTGCTGGTGTATTAACTTTGTGTTTCACTCGAAAATCAAAATTTCTCCTAATTTAATAATTTCTCGTTTTAAATCAGAAATTATTGAAAACAAAAAAAATTTATGTTCTCAAACAATTTTATTATCAAATTAGAAATTATTTAAAAAACAAAAGAGAATTTATTTCCCAAACAATTTTTTTTTCCAATTAAATTATAGAAATAATATAAAATAATAATATAATTATTATTTATTATTTATTATTATTTTAATTATTTATTTATAATAAATTTAATTATAGAAATTTTGTTTTCCATTTCAATTTTGTTTTCAAATTAGAAATTATTATTTGAAACAAAAGAATTTATTTCGCAAACAATTTTGTTTTCAAATTAGAAATTATTTGAGATAAAAGAATTTATTTTGCAAAACAATTTTTTTTCAAATTACATTTTTAAAAATTCGGGGTAATTGAATTTTTAATTAAACGAATACTGAAAGGAAGAAAACTTTTTTTAAAAATTTAAATAGCAATTAAAAAATGTCAGACATAAAAAATTAAGAAAATAAACTTTTTTTTACACATTTTTTCTTTTTTCACATTAAGTTTTGTGCGAGGAAAATTTCGCCTCTCTTAATTAAACAAAATTTCAGTGGTGGTTCCTCGCTCTATAATATCTGCTCAATTTTCTATAAAAGTGTAATCGAAAATTAACTCGAAAATCAAACAGATGTGCTATTCGTGTCTAACAATTTCTCGTAAATTTCCTCGGGGGAATTGGTATACGTGCACTTCTACCTATATACACATTAAAACGTATAGATTACTTATCGTGATAATGCACGTTTATTGAAGTAAGAAAAAGTTTCTGCGAAGTCGCACTTTGTATATATATATGTGTGTGAAAGCACAAATAACAAGAATTAAAGTCAATTTTTTATTCACTAGAATAAAATTTCTTTAAATAAGAGAAAAAAAATATTAATAAATATTAATAAATAATATTAACAACATACAAAAATATTATTCGACTACTAAATTAAATAATAAAAAATATTTGTCGGATATTAAATTAAATAATTAGAAACGTCAGTCGGTTATTAAATAAAAATGGTTTTTTTCTATATTAAAAAAATTTTCCTAAAAAAAAATGCTAAATTAATTTTATTTTTCAAGTTGCTCTAGTAATTTAAACGAAAAATATTGAAACGAGAAATAAATACGTGTAAAATAAAGTAGAAAAATAGAACAGAATGAAAGAAAAATGTTTTTATAAGTTAGCTCAGTGGTTAGAAGCATTGTTAATGAGAAAAGAAACCAGGGTTCGATTCCCATCCCGGAAAAAATTGTTTTCTTAAATTTACTAATAAAAAATAAATACCGAGTGGAATAAAATAGAAAAAAAGTAATATTCTTCCTGTAAGTTAATAAAATTTAGAAAACAAATAAAATAGAATAAAATAAATAATATTCTCCCTGTAAGTTAGCTCAGTGGTTACGAGCATTGTTGATAAAGAAAAAAACCAGGGTTCGATTCTCATTCCTTAAATAGAATTTTTCAATATTAATAATCATTAAGAATAAATAATACATTTGTATAATAAATTTTTCAATATTAATAATTATTAATAATAAATAATAAATTGTAATAATAAATTTTCTAATAATTATTATTAATAATAAATAATGAATTTTAATAATAAAGTATTCAATATAAATAATTATGATTGATAGATAATAAATTTCAATAATAAATAAAAAATATAAAATAGAATAACATTAAAAAGAAAATAAAACAAAAAATTAAAAATAGAAGTAAATTAAAAATAAATAAATTCTATCAAAAGACACTACATCGACAGGATTTTTTTTTTAATTTTAGTGTCAAAATGCTAATAATATTCTCCAAGTTGTTTATATAACAACTCCATTCCTTAATTGTCGAGAAAAGTTCTATAAGTAGATTTTTACTCGAAACTTTTGAGTTTCCAAGTGTACCACTTTTGGTTTATATGCAAAAAGTTATAATACGTAACAAGACATTATTTACGACAGTTTCACAAATATCTACAAGAGCATAAAAAAGAATAGTCTCCTTCAAAAAAAAATAAAATAAAATAAACCTCTCGAATAATATTATTGCCATTTCCCTAAATAAAATAAAAAATACACTAAATTTTTAATACACACAAACTTCCGACATTTTTTTTTTGAAAACTTTGTCTCCAATTTTGAAAAAAGAAAATTGTAATCACTAAAATTTTTTATTATTAATAAAATTGTAATCAATAGAATTTTTTATTCATAAAATTTTATATTAATAAAATTTTAATCAATAAAATATTAATCAATAAAATATTTTATTCCTAAAATTTTAATCAATAAAAGTTGTTATTAACAAAATTGTAATCTGTAAAATATTTTATTAATAAAATTTTAATCAATAAAATTTTTTATTAATAAAAAATTTGTTATTAATAAAATTTTAATTAACAAAATTTGTTGTTAATAAAATTTTTATCAATAAAATTTGTTATTAATAAAATTTTAATCAATAAAATTTTTTATTAATACAATTTTAATCAATAAAATTTGTTATTAATTCAATTTTAAGCAATAAAATTTTTTAATCAATAACATTTTTTCTTTATTAATAAAAATTTCCAAAAAAACTAGAACAGTATTGATGTTAACAAATAAGCAGACAACTTTTTTTTTCTATTCAACCATATATGTAGTGAAAATTCAGCGTTAAAATGCAATCGGTGGAAACTCGGTTACATGATAGTTAGAGAGTAAAAGAGAGAGAGAGAGAGAGAGAGGGGGGAGAATAAAAAGTTTATATCTATAGTTTGCTTTCAAAGTGCAGCAGATTTTATTTTCTATTCAAAAAGCTTTCACTAAAAAGCTGCAATTTTATTTTGTGTTGTAAAAATGTCGAACATTTTAAATTTATAAAAGGAAAATATATTATTGCAAATTTAGCATTAGTATTTTTTTCTGTATTTAGCAGTTTAGTAAGAAGTGGAGTCTTGAAAAATATTTTCTCAAAAATTAATAAAAATAATAATTTTGTTAAATATTAAAACGTATAGAAAAATTGAGAAAGAGACGAAATTTATTTACTCAGATGTATACACCTAACGTCCCCTCTTTTTTCTCTCTCTAGAGGCGCATGCGCGGTAATTACAGAAGCGCTTCAGCGCGCATGCGTTGAGAGACAAGGACAAAAGAGGGGACGTTAAGAACACTAGCTATCTCTTTTTATCCAATTGATGCTAATTTTCGCCTGCTTTTTTATACGATTTCGATTTCTTCTTAAAATTCACTGTTTATTAATAATTTGATTAAAAACATTAATAATTTTGCGTCACTATGAAAAAAAAAATTAATTATATAAATTAATTCAAAAACCAATAAATAAAATAAATAAATAAAAATAACCATAAAAGAGACAAACAAATAAATAAAAAATAAGTGAATAAACAAAAATGAATGTAATAATTTAACTATGTAAAGTTACAGAAAGTAAAATTTGTCTTTTCGATTTTTACCACAATCGCATTTAATTCAAGAAATACTGTTTTAATAAAAAATATTTCTTTCATTTGAAAAAGTAATTACAAATTTTTTTTTAATTTAAAAAATTAAAATTCTGGATCATTGTAAATGAAGAAATTTTTAAATTACGTTTAAATTAAAAAAAAATTCCACCTCAAAAGGAATCGATAAAAATTTTTCTGTGAATTCAGTTTCGTTTAAAATCAAACTTCTTTTTTTGTTGCCAAGTTTTTTCTCAAAAACTTTAATACTCGGGATATCGAATTTCTTTCATTTGGAAGTTTTAAAACCGGCTAAGTAGAAAACTTTACCCGACATTATTTGCTCCAAGCAGAATTCGCAAAAGCAGTGGATATTTTTGTTTTTAATTCCTAGCAATTATTTTAATAACATTTGCAATCAGAGGAATATTTTTGTATAATGTTTTAGAAAAAAATAATCAATCTTTTTGATATTAATCAAATTCTCTTGGATTGAAAATTTATTTCGTTAAAAAAGAAAAAAATGACAATTTGACTCAACAGTGATTTAAATTAATTTAAAATTGAAGTCGACAAAAATTTTAATTAATTATTCTTATTTTTTTTCAATTTTTGTACGGGGTTCAAAGAAATCCTTTTGTTTTTAAATTTAAATTAATGGAAAATGAAATTGATGAAAAGAAAAATTAATAGAAACTAAAGTTAAAATATAAAAGATAAATTAAGAAAAAATTGAAATTAATTTTAAATTAGTTAAATTGTTTTTTCAAATAAAATGCAATTAATAAAAAATCATATTGATAGAAAGGGAAAATGATAAAATATTTAAATTAATAAAAATTGAAATTAACAACTGAAACGAATAAAAATTGAAATTAATTGTAAATATATAAATTTATTTTTTCAAATAAACTGCAATTAAAAATTAAAATTAATAGAAAGGGTAATTATTAAATAATTGAAATTTATAAAAACTGAATTTTATAACTGAAATAAATACAAATTTAAATTAATATTAAATTGCAAATAATAAAAATTGTAATTAATATTAAATTGCAAATAATAAAAATTGTAATTAATGTTAAATTGCAAATAATAAAAATTGTAATTAATAATAATTGAAACGAATAGAAATTGAAATTCATAAAAATTAAAATTAATTTAGAATTTCAATTAATAAAAATGGTAATAAAATTGAAACTAATGAAAATTGAAATCAATACAAATTGAAAATAATTTTAAAAAATTTATAAAAATTGAAATTAATAACAAATGAAACGAATAAAAATTGAAATTGATAAAAATTGAAACGAATAAAAATTGAAATAAATAAAATTTTAAATTTCTATTAATAAAAATTCAAATTAATTTAAAGGGAAATAAATAAAAAGGAAAATTAAGAAAAATGGTAATAACAGTTGAAACTAATAAAAAATGAAATCGTAAAAATTGAAATCAATACAAATTGAAAATAAGAAAAATGGAAATTAATAACAAATGAATTTAATAAAAATAAAAAATAAAAAATGAATTTAAGAAAAATAATTAAAAGTAAAATTACGACAAACCAATTTTTAATTAAGAAGTAAAAAAAGTACAAAAAAAGTAATGAAATTATCATTTTTATTCACTAAAAGAAGAGATAACCTTTATAACTAATTATCGAAAAAATAATTTTCTCTTCATCAACTTCCACAATACGTGTAATTGTTAAAATTTTCCCAAGTTGATAATATAATCGCGAATCGTATATATATATATACATAAAAATAAAAACACAAATATAAATTCATATATCATTTTAAAAATTGCGTGCAAGATTGGCCTTCTTCTAGATAGGTTACTGTGTTTATGAAACCAACAAAACCATTTCATGAAGTTCTCCGTATATATATATATGTATATATTTATACCTGACTTATATGTTGTCGAAGCCAACTGCATCGCTTTTCTTTTATTTCCTTTCAATAATAGCTGCTGGCGATAAAAGATTAAAGCGAGATAGAAATTCAATACTTGGAAATAACCCCCCAAAGAATATACATCTATACAGATTGAAAGAAAAATAATAATTTTTTATCCAACCGTAATATCGCATACATTAATTGTCCTATTGATTCTCGATTGTCAATATAAAAAACGAAACGAAACGAAAAGAAAAGAAAAAAAAACGAGAAAAAGAAACAAGAAAAAGAAAACTTATTAATAAATTATTATTAATATTATTAATTAGAATTCAACAAAAGTATTTTTTTAATGTAACATTTAATAATAAATTTTATTTACTTGTAACATTTAACATTTATATGTTTATTATAATTAATGGAAAAATAATTTTTATCTATTTGTAACATTTAACATTTTTATATTTACTATAATTTATTGAATAATAATTTTTATCTATTTGTAACATTTAACATTTTTATATTTATTATAATTAATAATTAATTAATTAATTTCTCCTAAAATGTAATTTACAAAAAATTAGAGAAAAATTTCTGAATTATTTTCGGAATAAGCAGGAATAATAATTAAATTCGAAATCACGAGAATGAAACTCTGCTAATTTACATTGCTGATGGAAAATAAACGTTTTATTTCATAAAAGTTTTTCCCATTATACTGTTTCAAAGTTTGAAAAAAATAAATTTAATTACAATGAAATTCAAAGTCACAATTGGAAAAAAAAACAGGAAAAAATTATTGTCGAGCCAAAAAAATAAAAATTAAAAAAATAAAATTTAATTTCAATCAAATTCAAAGTCACAATTGGAATAGAAATAGGAAAGAAAAATTATCGAACCAAAAAAATAAAAATGAAATTTGATTACAATGAAATTTAAAGTCACAATTGAAATATAAACAGGAAAAAAAATTGTCGAACTAAAAAAATAAAAATACAAACAATAACTTTAATTACAATAAAGTTTCAGTCACAATTGGAAAAAAACAGGAAAAAAATTATTGTCGAGTCAAAAAAAAATGAAAATGCAAAAAATAAATTTAATTACAATGAAATTCAAAGTCACAATTAGAAAAAAAACAGAAAAAAATTATTGTCGAGCCAAAAAATCAAAAATTAAAAAAATAAATTGAATTTGAATTATGTAAATTCAAAGTCACAATTGGAATAAAAACAGGAGAGAAGAATTATCGAACATAAAAAATTAAAATAAAAAAATTAATTACAATTAAATTCAAAGTCACAATTCGAATAAAAACAGGAAAAAAAATTGTCGAACAAAAAAGAAATAAAAATACAAAAAATAAATTTAATTACAATGAAATTCAAAGTCACAATTCTAAAAAAAAAAAAAATTGTCGAACCAAAAAAATAAATTTAATTACAATGAAATTTAAAGTCACAATTGGAATAAAAACCAAAAATAAATTATTGTCGATCCAAAAAAAAATCAAAATAAAAAAAATAAATTTAATTACAATGAAATTCAAAGTCACAATTCTAATAAAAAAAAAATTGTTGAACCAAAAAAATAAATTTAATTACAATGAAATTTAAAGTCACAATTGGAATAAAAACCAAAAATAAATTATTGTCAATCAAAAAAAAAACAAAATAAAAAAAATAAATTTAATTACAATGAAATTCAAAGTCACAATTAGAATAAAAACGGGAAAGAAAAATTATCGAACCTAAAAAATAAAAATAAAATTTAATTACAATGAAATTCAAAGTCACAATTAAAATATAAACAGGAAAAAAAAATTGTCGAACTAAAAGAATAAAAATACAAACAATAAATTTAATTACAATAAAATTTCAGTCACAATTGGAAAAAAATGAAAAAATTATTGTCGAGCCAAAAAAATAAAAATATATTTAATTTCAAGCATATTCAAAGTCAGAATTAGAATAAAAACAGGGGAAAAATTATTGTCGAACCAAAAAATTTAATAATAATGACATTCAAAGACATAATTAAAATCAAAACAGAAAAAAAAATTGTCGAACCAAAAAAAGAAATAAAAATACAAAAACTAAATTAAATTACAATGAAATTCAAAGTCACAATTGGAATAAAAATCGAAAAAAAATTATATTGTCGAACCAAAAATAAAAGTAAAATAAAAAAATTAATTTAATTACAATGAAATTCAAAGTGACAATTAAAATAAAAACAGGAAAAAAATTGTCGAACCAAAAATAGCAATAATTTTCAATAAAATAAAAAGAAGAAGGAAATAAAATTCTGTGAGAAAAGAAATCTATAAGAAAGCCAACTTCCCGCTTCTATAAATAAAGAAACATAAACATTAAAAAATACATAATCACCGTATATATAGAAATAAAAGCATTTGAAACATAATTACATGTAGACAAATGTAAACTAATGTTTAAAAATGCAAAAGTGACATTGTATATAAAGGTGAATATTTCAAAGCCAAGGGAAGTTTTATTCCAAAGAAAAAGGAAATACATATTTCTAATCTATATTTGAAAGTTACTTTTAAACAACTCATGCAAAAATTGGTCTCATTAATTTTTAGAAGTCACCCTGGGCTCTTTTCTCCTTGAGCAGTGTATAATATTTTTCTTTTTCCGCTAAGTAAAAGGCCTCCTTGTTTCTAATATATATATATATATAAGCCTATGCTTCATATTGTATATATATATATGTATAAAAGTAATACTAAAAAGGTGGAAAAATTTACACCCGCACCTTTCTTTTTTTTCCACCACGCGAATAAATTCGGATGACTTAACATGATTTTACGAGGAGCAAGTGCAATGAATTTAGTTAGTCACTGTCCTGGGGGGTAGCTTCCGAGGTCTTTGACCGGGGATCGATTTTCCCTTAGTATAACTCTTTCAGCTTGTTTTCATTCGATCGATATGATGATTCGACAAATATCACAAGACCGCACCCTCTCTTGATTTCAAAAGCTCGGCGAATTTTTCCGTTCGATTCTCACTCTTAGGTGATAAAGAAAATGGTTGTAATTTATTATTGCGATTTATTTGTTCTGAGGTTTATTTTTAGTTCATTTTCGGCGATTTTTGGGAAATTTAAGTGGTTTCTTGGTGAGGGACAATTTTTTGGTATCTATTTGTTTCTTTTTCAAATTTTGTATCAATTTGACTCAATATGGTTTCAATTTTATTTTTTTTTAATTTGGTAGCAATTTAATTCAATTTGGAATGATTTTAATCGAATGTGGTACCAATTTTGTTTTTTGAAAATTGGTATCAATATGATTCAATGTGTTATCAATTTGGTATCAAGTTAATTTAATGCATCAATTTGATTCAATTTGGCATTATAATATTTAATGTAATACCAATTTTGTTTGGTTTTGTAATTTGGTATCAATTCAATTTAAAGTGGTATCAATTTGATTCAATATAATAGTTTGATTCAAAATGGTATCAATGTGATTCAAATTGGTATCACCTTGATTCAATGTTTAAATTTTGCATCCATTTAATTCAATGTGGTATCAATTTTTTTTTATTTTGTATCGATTTGACTCAAAAAGGTTTCAAATTTATATTTTTTAATTCGGTATCAATTTAATTAAATGTATCAATTTTAATTTAATTTGTCATCAAGTTGATTCAATGTTTTATCAGTTTAATCTAAAGTTGTAACAATTTTGTTTTTTAAAATTTTAAATCAATTGGATTCAATGTAGTATTAATAAGACTCAGTGTAGTATCAATTTGATTCCATTTTTTATTAACTTAATACAATGTGGTATGAATTTTGTTTTTTTAAATTTTGTATCAATTTGATTCAATTTTGCATCAATTGATTTAATGTTTTATCAGTGTGATCAAATGTGGTGTCAATTTTATTTTTTTTTTAATTTTGTATCTATTTGATTCAATGTGGTATCAATTTTGTTTTTTTTTAATTTTGAGTCAATTTGACTCAATGTAATTTCAATTTTTTTTTTATTTTGATAGCAATATAATTTAATGTGGTATCAATAATTATGTTTTTCAAATTTTTTTCAAATTTTATTTTATTTGGCATTTTAATATTTAATGTAATAGCAATTGTTTTTTTTATTTAGTATCAATTCAATTTAATGTGGTATCAATTTGATTCAATGTAATAGTTTGATTCAATGTTTAAATTTTGCATCTATTTGATTCAATGTGGTATCAATTTTGTTTTTTTAAATTTTGTATCGATTTGATTCGATGTGGTTTCAATTTCGTTTTTTTAAAATTTGGTTTCAATTTGATTCAATTTGACAAAGTATTCAATTTGATTCAAAGTATCAATTTGATTCAATTTGGCATTTAAATATTTAATGCAACTTCAATTTTGTTCTTTAAAAATTGGTATCAATTTAATTCAATTTGCCATAAATTTGCAATCAATTTAATTCAAGACTAATTATGTTTTCTTTATAATTTGGTATCAATTTAATTCAAAGTATCAATTTGATTCAATTTGGCAATTTAATTTATCACTAATTTTGTTTTTTTTTAATTTGGTGTCAATTTAATTCAATTTGACATCAATTTAATTCAGTGTATCAATTTTGATTCAATTTGTCATCAATTTAATTTATTGTTTTAACAGTTTGATCTAATGTGGGATTAATTAGATTCAATGTGGTATCAATTTAATTCAATTTGTTATCAATTCGATCTAATGTGGTTTCAATTTTTTTTAAATTTTGTAGCAATATGATTCAATGTGGTATCAATTTTATTTTTTTTTAAATTTGGTATCAATTTGATCAATGTAGTATCAATTTATTTTTTAATTTTGCATCAATTTGACTCAATATGGTTTCAATTTTATTTTTTAATTCTGTATCAATTTTGTTCAGTGTGATATCAATTCAATTCAATTTGGCACCAATTTGATCGAATATAGAGAGTTAACACCGAATATAAATTTCGATTTAATTTTCAATCCCTTTTTAACTTAAAAAAAAATTTAATCAACAAAAAAAAATTCATCCAATTTCAATTTTAGGAAATCTAATAAAGGAAAGAGAAAAATTCGTGCCTACGCACATTATTAGAAAATCTCACCTGGACCGTAACCGTATTTTGTCACGCGAGACAATACATGTACGTGTGTATAGTCGCGACCTGGACTAATAACACGATTGACTTTTGATAGTCGTTGTGTTCCAGTTTTTTTTTTCGCCCTCCGACATTCGTTGAACTTTTGTGGATCACGATTTCTAAATCACGCAGGTATGGGCATTAAGGGGACAATATTTTTTTTTTTCTTTTTTTTTTCTTTTTATAACTGAAATGTGCTAAATGAGGGTTGAGGGAGAGTTGAGGGCAAGAAAAAAAGAAGGTGTGGAGAAAAAGTGGAGCGTGAGTCAAAGACTGGAAAAATGTGCAAGTGCAAATTGAGCCATTAAGCCTGGCGACTGAAAACTATACGAGCGCGTTTACTTTTACAATTAACGCCCAGTTTCCTTTAGCAAAAGTAACATTAAGGTATTGTTAGAGGGAAATTTATCACTGCTGAATGGTTTATTGTTTCTTATTGTTGTTATTATTTTCATCGGAAATGGAAAATTTTCCCTTCTAGTTCCATTTTGTAAGAATATTTTTTTTTTTTAATAACAAAAGTTGAGTGCATTTTCATTGCTTTAACAAAAATATTAATCAAATTTAAAAAAAGGAACAATTTTTTTAATAACAAAATTTTTATAAACATCAAAATAATATTCTTTTTTTCTTATGAGTTATTGGAAAACAAATTTTTAATTTATTATTTTATTATTAATTATTATTAATTATTATTAATTATTAAAAAAAGTATTAAAAATAAATTATATTTTGCTTATTAACTTATTAATGTATTAAAAACTAAATCATGAAATTTTCCATCCCTCTGTTTGTTAATTAAAAAAAGTTTCTTTTTGAAAAAAATCAAAAATTTGTTATTTTTTTTAAATATAATTTTTTGAAATATAATTCTTCGAAAAGTCATTAAAAAATTATTGAAAAAAAATTCGAATGAAATATTTCAGAAGAATTTTGAATGAATTTTTAAAAGTAAATAAAATTAAATTTACTGAATTATAAAATTTATTCCAATAAGGGAGCTTTTAAAAAAATTTTAAAAGTAAATAAAATAAAATTTACAGAATTATAAAATTTATTCAATTTATTATTTTATTATTAATTTTTATTATTAATTATTAAAAAAAAGTATTTAAAACAAATTAAATTTTCTTTACTAACTTATTAATTTATTAAAAACTAAATCTTGAAATTTTCTATCCCTATTTTTGTTAATTAAAAAAAGTTTCTTTTTGAACAAAATATTAAGTTTGTTATTTTTTTTGAAAAATATAATTTCTTAAAATACAATTCTTAAAAAAAATTGAAAAATGATTGGAAAAAATTTTAATTAAATATTTTAGAAGAATTTTGAAACAAAAGTTTAAATTGTTTCAATTTTTAGATTATTTTCCAGGAATTTAATTTTCATCAAGAAAATTTAAATTGCAATTTTTTTCCAAAAGGCTAATTTTTTTCGTATTCTTTAAATTTAATTATTAAAAAATTCAATCATTTTTGTGAAAAAAAATATTTAAAAACATTATTTTTTCTTGAGGATTAAAGTTCAAAATAATTTTAGTATTGAAATTTCCGAAAGAAAAATTTATTTTTTTTAGTATTTTGAATTAAAATTGTTCAAACTTTAATCATTTTTAATGGAAAACTACTAATATTAATTATTTTTTGTTAATGAGCATTTTAATATTATTTTATCATCGACTGAAATGTTAAAAAGATTTCAATTTAAAAACCTTTAAAAATCTAATTACTCATTAAATTCAATTTTTCAATATTTTCAAGTAAATATTTTATTTGCATCAATTTCAATTTTCTTTAAATAAATTTTTAATTATTTGTTTTTAAATAATTTTTAATTTTAAAAGAAATTTGGTTATTTGACCAAAACTTTTCTGGATTTGACAAATTCGAGAAGAAAATTAGTAAATCTGGATTTGAACTTGACGAACTCTAAAGAAATGAAAAATTCAAGCTAAAGAAACAATCGAAGTATCTTTATTTACCATCCAGAGTATATTAGCGAATTCATTAAAATTGGCTTCTTTGTTAAAAGAAAATAAGAAGGAGAGCGAGTTCATATTCAAAGAAAATTAATTATTTTTCCTTCGCTATATACTTAATTGAGAAGAGATTAAAAAGTAAAACGTGTTTTTAATTAAAAACGTCAATGATTAAAAGCTTCCAACTGAATGCAAATAAAAAAAAAATATATATACACAAGTTATTACTAACTTTGACATCAACCCCGCAGTTTTAAGTGCAGCACGTACCATACAAACAAACTATTGAAAGAGACGACAAACTAAATTTTCAATTTCCATTAAACTTATTATTCGAAAAAACATTAATATTCATAGTCGTATGAAAATTCACAATACGAAAATAACATAATTTCTGGCTAAAATCCAAATAACTTTTCGTATATATTCAATATTTCACATTATTCGCAAGTGTAAAAAAAATTTTTTTTTTTCGTTTCTTTTTTGCATACTAAGCAAAGAATTTCGACTTCACGTTTGATCAATGAATGGCGCGTCACTATACACATTCAAGACCTCATTTATTTGGTGAGGAAAATGAAGTCAAAAAAGAAAAAAAATACCAAGAAAATATGAACAAATTAATCAAAATGTTGTTCCTGTTGATCATTTATCAGAGCTATGAAATTGAATAAGCGAATTAGAAATGTCATGAGGTCCTTTTTAACATTCATGTGTCTTTATTCCAATGAAATATGAAGGCCGAAGAAGATATATTTTATGGTCTCTGTCAAAATGCAGCCGAGGGTATTTAGTCAATTTATCGAGGAGGGATTTTATAAATATTCAAATTTTCAATCAAAGATTTCATTTTTGGAAAATATTTTCATTGTCTCATAAATAAATTTTTGGCGAAAAACTTTCAAGCATTAATATTCAGAGGCACTTTAACTAAAAGCAGCTTATACGGAACTCAATGTGCTACTTAGAAAATTTTTAATATTGATTAAATTTTTTCATTTTTGTCAAATGTATTGTTATTAATAATTCTTGTAATAAACGTTGTCGTTGTGTCCTACTTTTTGGCTGGTTTTGAAAAATTCCTCTGTGTAGTATAAATAAATATTTAACGAAAATTACTTATTTTTATGATTTAATTTTTCTTTTTTTTTATTTTTCTGTTCTCTCTCTTATTGTTATGATTATAATTTTCTTCTTCTTCTTATTATTTTAATTTTCCTCTTCTTTTTCTTATTATAATTATCCTCTTCTTTTTCTTGTTATTAAAATTATTTTCTTCTTCTTTTTCTTATTATTAATATTATTTTCCTGTTTTTTTATTGTCAATATCAATATGAAAATTATTATTATTATTATTATTATTCAAAAAACTATCTAAATTACAAGCAAAAGAAAGTGTTTAATTTTTTTATTATTATAAATTATTATTAATTTTTATTTTTATATTTCTCTTCTCTCTCTTATTATTGTTACTAAAAATTACTATATTATTAATTATTACTATTATTATTAATTAATTAATTAATTATTATTCATTATTATTAATATTATTATTAATTACCATACTAATTATTACTAAAATTATAAATTTTTTAATTTTCATTTATCAACTGCAAATTTTCAATAATAATAATAATTATTATTATTCAAAAAACTATCAAAGTTACAAGCAAAAGAAAGTATTTAATTTTTTTATTATTATTAATTATTATTAATTTTAATTTTAATTTTTCTCTTCTCTCTCTTATTATTATTACCTACTAAAAATTACTATATTATTAATTACTATACTAATTATTACTAAAATTATAAATTTATTAATTTTCATTTATTAAATGCAAATTTTCAATAATAATAATAATAGGTAATAATAATAATTTTTGATCCGAAAATTTAAAAAATTCACTTATAAAGAAAAATTAATGTGCATTATTTACAAAACAATTTTTAACAAAATTCCCAGTCGGAATTTTACTTTTAATGCAATTTTATTAAAGTTTTTCTAAAGAATTCAATTATTTCTAAAAGTTTGACAATATTTTAAGCAAAAGTCAAATTATTTTCTAAAATTTGAATAAAATTCCTCGAAAGAATTCAATTAATGTTTATAAATAATAAATTTTAGTTTAAACCAGAAACAAAATATATTTTTGAAATAAATTTATTGTTTAAAAAAATTAAATTTGTTAATAAAAGCATTTATTTTACCAGAGTATGGAAGAAATCATTTTATTAATAAACAGTAATTTCTATTCATTTTTTAGTAAAATTTACTAATTTTAAAGAAAAAAGTCTCAAGTAAGTAAATATTTCAGTAAAATTAGTAGAAATTACTGTTCAGTAGAGTAAAATATACTATAATTTAAAATAAAAAACTGAGTCAATAATTTAACTTAGTAAACATTTCTACTAATTTTACTAAAAACACAATTTTTTCCTGATTTTAATTAGTGAAAAATAAATAGCAATTTTTACTAATTTTTTGAAAATTGATAAATGAAAATTAATAAATTACTAATTTGAGTTATAATTAATAATTAATAATTAATAATCTCAGCAAAAAAAAAACAAAAAGTCGAATTCAAATTTGTAAAAACATTTACTATGTCAAAGATAGAAAGTAAGGAATTAAAAAAAAATCTGTTGACCAAAAAAAAAAGAAAATTATTGTTAATAAATTGTTAAATTTGTTAAAATATTTTTTCAATTGAACTGATCCTCTAATCAATAGTTCCAATCACACACGTGTAACAAGAAAAATAATCGATTATCGAATCAAGTAAACTTTATTGTTCAAGGAATGGGAAAATTGAATTGATTCATAATAAATTCTAAATTACATATCAATTGAATATTTTTACGACCTACACTGATTATTCTTTTTTCTTTTTTAATACATACATATTCTCGAAAATAATCGATAAATTTATGCCTCCAACGCTTATTGTTGGGTATAGTTGAGAGAGAAACTCCTTTTTTTTCCTGTGGTTCAATCTAAAGGCAGTCGAGCCATGCAAGACATTGGCCTATTTCATCAATGTCATCTCATTCACGTTTCTTGGCATTTTTAAATATAGCCAGACACACTAATAAGCTCCTATATACTTTAACAAACTATTTAAACTTGAAATTAGATTTCAAGTTCCGTCTTCATTTATGCTAAACTATTGCAATGCGGAAATCTGCATTCGGAAAATTTTTTTTTTTTCAGTAAATTAAGAGAATTTTTTTTTTGGAAATTTTTTTTTTGTGATAAAAAATTTACAGGGTTGTCAGAAAAAATTATTTTTGTTTTTCTGCCTTTTTCGTGACTTTTAGACAAAATTTCGCCGATGATTTTAAAAGGAAATTCAATTAAACTTTTTTAAAAAGAAATTAATTCTATAAAACGTTGTTCTTCATTAAAATTCTAGAAAAGTTATGAATGAAAAGTTCTGATTTTCAAAAAAAATTTTAATTGCAAATTTTTTAAAATCGAATTATTTCTGAAAATTCATTGTTAACTTGCTTTTAACATTCAATTATTGTCTAAAATTTTGGCTGAAATTAATTTTTTAAATTAGTTTTTAAAAGAAAATTCTATTACGAGAATTCAATAATTATTTTAATGTAAAAAATAACAAATTTATTAAAAAATTAAATATTTCTGTAAAATTGAATTCTTATGAAAAAGTTTATCAAATTTTATTTAAATAATTCAATTCATCCGAAGAATTTTAATAAGATTTTTGAAAAATAATTGCTTTTTTCAAAAAATTTTATAACTTATAAAAATAGTTTAATTCTTTTGAAAAATTCTGTTAAAATAAGAAATATGGAAAAAAAATTCAATTTGGACAAATTTTTTTGTAAAAATCGAATTGTTACGAAAAATGTTATTAAAATTTTCGAAAAATAATTAAAATCCTTTTCAAAAATTTAATTATTAGAATTGAATCTCAAAAAACATTATTATTAATGAGAAGTTAAAAATAATAAAATTACTGTAAAGAAGTTTTGAAAAAATTTGTAAATAATTAAGTTTCTGTAAAATTTTCATTATTTCCGACAATAATTAAATGTTTGCTTAGAATTTTATCCAAATTTTGTATAAATAATTGAATTCTTTTAAAAAAATTTATTAAAGTAGTCGATTAAAATTGTATTTTCGTATTTTTCAAGAACAAAAAACATTAAGATTGTATTAAAAATATTTTTCAATTTCTGCGATGATTTTTATTCTTTATATGAAAATAATTGAATTATTTTGCGATGAAAGTTATTTAAAAAATGTGTGAATTGAAATTCTTTGAATTTTTTTACAATTTACGAAAATAATTAATTCTTTGCGTAGAATTTTATTTCAATTTCGTTTTTTTTGCAAAACTTCATTTTGCAAATAGAAAACTTTATATAATAATAGATATTAAAAATCATTGAATTGAATTTGAATTGGAATTGAATTGAAATTAAATTGAGAGTAAATTGAAAGTAAATTTTAAATTAACATTTGTAAATTAAATTTGTAAAGTTAAATAATTAAAATTTTTCCAAGCATTTTATTAAAATTTTATTTTAAATGTTTGATCTTCGGAGAAAAATTCTACATTATTTATAATGATCAATTGAAATTAATTACTATATAAAAAATATTGATAATTAATTTTGTCTTTTTAGTCTAAATATCATTATCAATAAATAATAGTGAATAAAAAATAAAAAATTTACAAATGTTAATGTAAAATACTGAAAAAAATAGTAATAAATATAAAAGGAGGAAATAACGAATATTAAATAATAAATATAAACGAAAAAGAAATATTTTTACAAATAGAAAATAATTTACAATAATTACATCGCCGAAAATTGATTAATTAATTAACTAAATTAATACTAATAACCATTGTTACTCCAATATTTAGAGCAGATTATAATTCCAATTATAGACTCCGGCTAATTAATAATTTACAGAAAATGAAGAAACAAATAAATATTTGTTTGTTAAAATGTATACATATATACGAAATGTATTACATTTTCAACGATTCCAGGAAAACAATTTAGCAATTCACTAGAACGCTTTTTGCAGAAAAATTGTTAGAAATAAAACATCAAGATACTTATATTGCGCGCACATTTATGGAAAACAAGTATTAAACACGAAAGTGTCAACTATGTGCGATGTACGCTTCAATTATTGATCTTTACTTTTGTTGCGGCGAGTGACTGTGCGAAAAATTACGAAACGAAAAGATTTTTTTCTTTTCTTTATTTTTTTCTTTTTATTTTATTTTATTATTTTTTTTTTTTAAAGAAGAGGTATTAATTTCCAGACTACAATCAATTTCGCTTGATTGCTTTAAGACTATAACAAGATAAAGAACGAGTTAAAAAGGGTGTATATAATTCTACCCAGACACTATTCTCATTCTATTTTAATCTCTCTAGATACATTTTTAAGATAGAAATTTTGTTTCGCGTATATTTTTTTGCCAAAGAGATTTTTTTTTCTTTTTTTTTTTTTGTTGAAAGAGAGATTCAGAGATATTGAGATTTGAATTTTCTTTTGCGGAGAATGAAATGAATATTTTGATTTTAAAATCAGAAATAATGTTATAAAGAGAGAGAGAGAGAGAGAAAAAAAATCTTTCTAATGAATGAATTTCGTGTTTTAATTTTTCGTTAATATTTTCTCGTGTATATCTGATCAAAATTATAAGAGTCTAAGGGTAAAAGTAATATTATCATGGAAATTAATCAAATTTTTTTTGTATACGAAAACTATTGATTTGAATATTATAAATTTGAATTTAAAGAATAAACATAGGTCTTTTATTTTTAATTTACAACTAAAGAAAAAAATTTGATTTAATTACCAAAAATTAAAAGCAAATCTATTTTATTCGCGTTGCATGAAAGTAAATTTGTCTCAGAGCCAAGTAAATTATTTATTTGTTTTAAATAAACGTTTGTCTTTGCCATAAATAAAGAACTATTGAAATATATATTTTAGTTTAAACTAAATAAATTTTTAGTTAAATCAAATAAAATTTATTTGAAACAAACGGAAAGTCGACTCTAAATCAATTAAAAGTTTTATTTTAATTTGAACATTTAGTCTTTTGATTTCTTATTTTAATTATTTTTTTATATTCTAATTTTAATTTCAATTAAAAATATATTTTTACAGCTTCTTCTAGGTTCAGTAGTAAACTTAAATGTTACTTTTAATTAAACGATTAACAATAAAAAAAAACAAAAGTAGGAAAAATTATAACAATTTAATATTAAAAAATAATAATGTGTAATTATAAAAATTATAAACTTTAAAGGTTCTTTTTACTAGAAATTAAAAATAAAAACAAACTATAAGTGTAAATTGAAATGTTAACAAAAACCCCAAGTTTGAATAATTATAATAAAATAATAAATATTAATAATAATTTTTTGGATCACAGTAAATTTTTCAACTATAATATTAGATGAAATAGGGAATTTAAAATTTAAAAAACGAATGATCCACAAGTTTTAATAGTTCAAATCAAGGAAACATTTTTAATAAAAATATTTTCATAAATTGCCACCTGGTAATGAAAATATATTGAAAATTTAAAGTTAATATTTAAAAAAAGCTTTGTAATTAATTTTTTTTAATAGTAGCTCAAAATTATTGTAATAAAACTTTAATTTCAATTTAATTTCATTTCAAGCTTTATGAATAAATTTAGTACATTTGAACGGTCAGAATTTCAGGATCATAAAAGGGGATTAAATTAAAAAAGAGAATTTTTTTTAACGTTTTCATAGCAATATTACGGATCTGGTATTTTTCGTTAAATAAATGAATTTTTTAGCTTAGATAATTATTAATTTGAATTTTTCTTATATTTTATTTTAATAGTTTTTACATTTTTAATATCTTTAATATTTTTAACATTTTTGATATTTTTAATATTTTTGATATTTTTAATATTTTTATTATTTTTAATATTTTTAATATTTTTAATATTTTTAATATTTTTAATATTTTTAATATTTTTAATATTTTTAATATTTTTAATATTTCTAATATTTTTACTTTCAATGTATATTTACTTACGAAATTAACTCTCGACAGGAAAATTTGTTTAACTCACCTAAAACAAAAAGAGAAGAAAATATTTTATTAATAAATTATTAAAAAAAAAGTAATAATAATTATTAATTAATAATTATTATAAATTATTATTGAATTATTATAAAAAAGGAAACAAAATAATAAAATAATTTCTATTAAATCATTTTATTTAATTACTTCTATTATTTACTTTATTTATTTCTATTAATTGTAAATAAATTAAATAATAATTTATAAAATTTTCTATAACTAATAGTTTGTAAAATTACCAATAAACTAAATTTCAGTAAAAATAAGCAAAATTTACTTTGGGTTTGGTAAATTTTACTATTAAAAATTGTCATCTCCAGAATAACTTGCTATTTTTGAAGAAAATTACTTTTACAAAAAAATTTTTGCACTTTGAAAAAACGGCAAATTTTTGTTTAATTTTTCAATAAAAAAAGAAAAAAATAGGAGAACATACATAATTAGGGAAATTATTTTAATTTAAGTCGATAAAAATGGGGAAAAGAGCAAAAACAAATAATCTTCAAAAAAGAAGACTGACTGTAAAAATACAATAATAATTATAACAATTATAAACTTTGGAGGTTTTTCATTAACAATTCAAAATGAAAGTTAACTAACATTGCTAATCAAAATATAACACTAACAATAGAACTAAAAAACACAAAACTATGAATAAGTGAAAATAGACTTAAATTACACGTCTCAAGATCAATATTTAAAGTTCGTGTTTAGTAAACTTTTTCGAATATTCTTGAAAATAATTACTAGAATTAAAATTAATTTCACGAAATTTTCCTTTTTTTTATTATTCCACGAGAAATGTAATTTTTACTCTAACGAATTTATTTTGTTATAAAATAATAATTTATCTAATAGTAATGATAATTTATTTTAATGAATTTGATAATTTATTTTAATAAATCTGATAATTTATTTTAATAAATCTGATAATTTATTTTACTTAATTTGATACGTTATTTTACTAAATTTGATAATTTATTTTACTAAATTTGATAATTTGTTTTACTAAATTTGATAATTTATTTTAATAAAATTCGAAAGAAATACTTTTATGACTATAAAGTTCAGAATAATGTGGAAAATCTTCTTGACTTTATTTAAAAAAAGAAAAAAGAAAGAAAAACTTGTTCGACAAATGATGAGTCAATGGTATAAAAATTTTATGCGGGTTTCATTAATGGAACGTCAGCTTAAAAAAAAGTTGCTGACACCTGTTCGAGCTTTCTTATAACAGGTAAAGACAGTTGTAATTTATGCAAAATCGATACTTTTAAATTAGTTATCAGCATGACTATTCTACCCTAATGCACTGCTAATTAATTGTTTAACAATAAGGATTAGGTCGCCGATTAAATTTTGGCTGCGAATTTAAACAATTTTTTTGCACTAAATTAAAATTTTATTTTCAATTTTATTTCAATTTAATTTCAAATTTATTTTCAATTCTACTTCAATTTAATTGCAATCCGATTTCAATTTAATTACAATTTATTTATTTGCAATTTTATTTCAATTTCATTTTTATTTATTTATTTTCAATTCTATTTCATTTTAATTTCAATTTTATTTTAATTTTATATTCAATTTTATTTTATTTTAATTTCAATTTAAATTTAATTTTTATTCAATTTTAATTTTATTTTCAATCTTTTTTTCAATTTCATTTTAATTTCATTTACAATTTAATTTTAATTCGATTTTAATTTTAGTTTTAAATTTTATTTTCAATTTTATTTTAATTTGATTTCAATTTAATTTCAATTTTATTTTCAGTTTCATTTTTTATTTATTTCTTTTCAATTTTATTTAAAAATTCGAAGTTAATTAACAAATTTGCTCCAAACTATATTCAGTTTACAATTTAAAAAAATAGTTTACAAAAAATAAACCAATTAATTATAATTTAATTTGTATCATAATTATCCAATTAAACAATTTTATTTTCCTTTTACTTCTTTCGACTTTTCCTCTCCTTCTCTCTTCCTTTAAAGTTTTTAATGTTCGAAATGAAAAAATTTAATTTCGCCACTATTCCTTTAAATCTCGTCTGTCAGAAATTTTTATTAAAGTAAATACAACTTAAAATGTGAAAAACTTCTAATTGTATCTTTTGCCCCCCTGAAGAAATATAAAATCTTTTAATCCTTGTTATTAAATATAAAAAGTTATTATTACTTTCATTTATCGCTCACAATGCAATTTCATTTTCCACCGAAAACTCCGTTTCAAATCTTTCTTTTTGAGACAAAGGAAAAATAATTTCCCGCTCTAGAAATCAAAGCGAGGGATTGAATGTGAATCAAAATGGAAATAAATGAAAAAAAAAATAAAAATAAAAGAAAATAAAAGAAAATAGAAGTAAATCGAAGAAAAAATTAGTAAAATCTACTTTATCATTTGTGCATATTTTGTAGAGAATAATAATAATAAGGTAAGTGTAGAATTTTCCCAGTGTCGGTAAATTGAAAGCTGGGTAAAAGCTCGACAATTTTACCTCTCTTTCTGCTTTATCGACGGAGTGAAAAAGCTCGATTGAGTATTTGACGAAAGCTTTCATAGGTGACGGTGGGTTTTGAATTGAAAATTCAGTGTCAACTATATAGCTATAGATTGATTAAGTTGAAATAATATTGACACAGGCAGATTGGCCAAGTAGTAGTACTTTTAAAGCTTAATGCATAATTTCAACTACTTGAATAAACAAATTTCACTTTGACTGTCAGTCTTTTTTTTTTCTATCGCAATTTCCCAATTAGGAATAAGAAAATGTTGATTTTTAAAATACAGACTAACACCAATTTTTAATGCCCTTTTTTTTGCTTTTCAATTTCGAGTTCAAAGAAGGAAAAATTGAGTTCTTAATTATTATTTAATTACTTTGCCTTATTCGTGCAAATATTAAATAAATAAATCTGTTATAAGAAATAATTTACAATTCTTATTTTTAATTACTACGCAAATTTTGAGCGACCAAATATTAAGTAATTAAATTTCTATTAGGAAATAATGCAGAATTATTATTTCAATTATTACAGAAATTTTTTCCGTTCAAATATTAAACAAATAAATGTTTTTAGCAAATAATTCACAATTATTATTCAAATTACAACGAAAATTTTGATCGTCCAAATGTTAAATAAATAAATTTCTTTTAGAAAATAAATTCAAAATTATTATTTCAATTTTATTACAGAAATTTTTTCCGTACAAATTTTAAACAAATAAATATCTTTTAACAAATAAATGACAATTATTATTCAAATTACTACGCAAATTTTCACCTTCCAAATGTTAAATAAATAAATAAATTTCTTTTAGCAAATAATTTAGTATTATTATTTCAATTATTACAGAAATTTTTTCCATCCAAATATTAAATAAATAAATTTTTTTTAGAAAATAAATTCAAAATTATAATTTCAATTAATTACTTCAAATTTTTAAATTCTCCAAAAATTATTAATTTTTCTCGTCTATAATATTAAAAAAATAAATAAAAATAAACAAATTTGTTTAAAACGTATGTTTCAAATTGTTCGAAACATGTTTGAAAATTGTCTAAAAATTGTTTTAAATTATGTAAACAATTTTCCAAATTGTTAAACAGTTTGAAAATTGTATATTGTTAACAAAATTATTTTATATTGCACACAATTTTTTTCAAGTTTTAAATTGTTTGAGAATTGTTTTAAATTATATGAAAATTATTTAAAAATTGTTTTAAATTATGTAAAAAATTTTCCAAATTGTTAAACAGTTTGAAAATTGTATTATTGTTTAAGAAATTATTTTAATTTGTACATAAATTTTTTGCAAGTTTTAAATTGTTTTGAAAATTGTTTTAAATTATATGAAAATTATTTAAAAATTGTTTAAAATGATATGAAAATTGTTTCAAGTTTGTTAATCAGTTTGAAAATTGCACATTGTTTGAGAAATTCTTTTTAATTGTACACCAATTTTTTGCTTTGAAAAAAATATCATTATTTTGAAGTAAAAAAAAAATCTCTGCCAAGAAAAATTCTACACCAAAAAAAAGATGAAAACTTGTTTTTCTAAAAAAAGCAACAAGATGTTAAAATCCGAGAGAGTATAAGCTCTTTTACCACCTTCTTAAAAGCACTACTTTTTTTAAGTAGCAAAATGTACACTTCTTCGGTTAGAAGAAACTTTTTGCATTCTAAATTTTCTAAAATGTTTTTTATCTTGTTTTACAGAAATCTTTTACCTGAGAATATTTATTTTTATGTTTATTTCTCTCTCATTGTGTTCATTTCATTTTTATTTATTACATTATTTTATTTTTTTATCTATCACATTAATTAATTTTTTATTCATTATATTAATTTATTTTTTATTTGTTACAATATCTAATTAATTTATTATATACTTATTTTCACAATTTGATTTAAAGTTAAACAGTTTAATTTTATTTTTTTTTAATTAGACTCATTTGATTAGAAATAGAAACAAGAGGAAAATAAAATTTAGCGTCAGAAAAAAGTACTAATTATTTTACTCTATTTTCTGTTATATTAAAAGTAAAATACTGTTGAAAATACCATTGAAATACTATTAAAATTAAAATACTATTGAAACTGTAAAAGTAAACAGAATAAAAATAATAAAAATAATAAAAATATTAAAAACAAAAATAATAAAAATAGTAATAATAACACAGTTATAATAACAGTTTTGTTAGATTCGAGTATAATTATTTCTACGACCATGAAAATAAAATCCATTTCGAAATTTTCGAAGGAAGTTATGAAGCGAGTTTGATGTGTCCATTTAAGTTATATTTACAATAGGAAATAATTAAATACAATATACAGACTTGAATATTAAATTCAAGTACTCCTGTGCAAGTGTGTTCAAGTTTCTCTCTATTACCAGTAGAACTCAAATTAATATTGACCGTATATCAGAATATGCTTTGAGAATACGAAATTTAATACTGGAAATTTATAATATTAATAATATTATTAAACAATAAAGGGAAGCAAAATAATAAATAATAGAAATTCGAGAACTAATTAGCAATTTATGCAAAAGAAAAGGAACCAAAGAATGATAAAACAGAGAAATAATAAATAATAAACAAAAGAAAAATTTTAAACAGTGAATAAAAACAGGAAAACGATGATAAACAATAGCAATAAATAAACAAATAAAAAAATTAATTTGAATAATTAAATGAAAATAAAACAATATAAATTAAAAAAATAAAAACATAAAGAAAAAGAAACAAAAAATTGGTAATAAACAATAGCAATAAATAAACAAATACAAAAATTAATTTAAATAATTAAATGAAAATAAAACAATATAAAAATATTTTTAAAAAATAAAAAAAAAGAGAAAGAAAAAGAAACAAGAAATTGGTAATAAACAATAGCAATAAATAAACAAATAAAAAAAGTAATTTAAATACTTAAATGAAATTAAAACAATAAAAATATTTTTAAAAAAATAAAAAACTAAAAAGAGAAAAAATAATTACAAAGAAGAGAACTAATGAATAATAAAAGAGAATTAATAAATACATAGAAATAAATGAATAAATAAATGAATAAAATAAATGAATAAGGAGAGAGAGAAATAAAAAATTAAACAGTAAAATTAATTTTAAAAAACGAAGACAAAATAAAAAGAGGAGAATACAGTAAATAATTAATTGAAGCAATCGATATATATGTAATAACTAATTAGTAATTAGTCTTAAATAATTACTGATTAACATTAAGACAATTTCTAAATTCTAATTTCTAATATTAATTCAATTAAGAAATAAATGTTTAATAATTAATTGCTCCAGTTTCATGGGAAATATATATAACAAGAGTCTACAACGATTTTCTAAGCGATTTCTCCTTCTTAATACATGCACAAGAGCTTATAATGAATAAGAGATGAGAAGAGGCAGTAAAACCTTATTAACATCTGAATAATTTAAAACATTAATCAAAACTTCCTATATATATCGAGAATATTAAATTTTTTCCTAAGTAATAAGAATAATAATAATTACTATGCGCCAAGATTATTGTAATTTCTTTTTATCCTCCCGTTTATTTTTTCTCTTTTTTATTCATAATATTGGGATGTGGCTGAAGTTTCGAACGTTCAAAAGAACGAAATTTTTTTCCACCTCAAGTATTTTAAAAAAATTGCTGTCTAAAAAATAAAAATAATTGAAACTAAATAATAATTAGTTTAGAATTAATTTGTAAAAAAAAAATTAATTTGTTTGGAAAAAATTTTGTAATTACAAATTAGAGGAAGTGAAAAAAATAATGTCGTTCATTTGAACATTCGAAAGTTTATATTGGGAAGAAATTATAAAAATGATTCTTTACTTTTATAAAATAATAAAAATTAATTAATAAAAATTAATATTAAGACAAAAAAAAATTAATAATTAAAGTTAATAATTAATTAATTAAATTAATAATTTATTTTTTGTAGTATTTTTTGTGGTAAGAAAAAAAATTCTTTTTTTGTAGAGTATTATTATTATTATTATTATTATTTTTTATTATTATTATTATTTTTTTACGTGTGTAATGAGACTCGAGACATGCACAATACACAAAAAAGCACGTATTAAGTTTTTGTATATTCATTTCTTGTCTCTCACAAAAGCGCAGGGATATCAAAAGGTCATCGGTTTTATATATGTGGTATCTGATAACATTTCAAATATAGAATCTAGCAAAAGTGTTGGGTAGTTTGAAAATGTATTAAATAATTCTATCTCGTGACGTTTATCCTTCTTTTTTATTAGACGATAAAAATTTAAATTTCTATACAGAATTTGCTTCACTGAATTGAATAATATTAAATATTAAAATAAATAAATATTAAATCGAATGTAAGATATTATATCCCTGGAAAATTTAAAAAGTTTAAATTAAACGTAATTTATTTATTTCTTGTTTAAATTTAAGTTTTTTTTTGTACAATAATATCGCGTCAAGTATAAAAAAATAAATTATAAAGACAAAATCGCGGGAAAATATTAAAAATACGAAAAAAAATACTAAAAATGCAAAAAATACTAAAAATACTAATGATACAAAAAATACAAAAAACAATAAAAATACAAAAAATACAAAAAATACTAAAATTACTGAAAATACTAAAAATACTGAAAATACTAAAAATACTGAAAATACTAAAAATACTGAAAATACTAAAAAAATACTGAAAATACCAAAACTACAAAAATACCAAAAATACCAAAACTACAAAAAATACATTATTAACTAATTAAATAAAAAATATTCATCGATAAAAAAATAAGTGCTTCATCAAAAATTTGAATATTCTTATCACTGCGTAATCAAGAGAGAGAGAAAAAAAAGAGAGAGAGAGATTTTTATAATTTTGATTGATTTAGTTTTTATATTTTAGGCTTTAAAAGTTCAATTTAAATTTAAAGCTTATTTAAAGTCAGCACGAAAGGGAAAATGGAAGATTCACGGTTCTGAGGTGAAAAGTCCCTCTGCGTAAAAATTTATTCTCGTGCTGTAAATTTTGTTTTCCCTCAAAAAAAAAAATAAAATAAAATAAAAAATAACACACAAGAAAAAAATATTCTTTTGTTTAGCTGTGGCAACACGCATGTAAATTTCAGAAAGCCTACACTGAAATTATTTTGCTTTTAGAGAACGAAATAGTCGAATATTTGTGAAACGAAATGTTTTTGGTTCACCACACACATCTATTTTGGTTATTTGTTGGGTCAATAAAATTTTCGTCATGTAACTTGTGTGTACATTGTTATTATTAGAGTTTATATAAACCCTTATGGAAAATTTTAATTATTTTTCAAATTTGTAAGTAAAATTTTTTTTCTGAAATCAATTGTATTGAATATTTTTTAAATAATTTTTGACAATTTAATAATATTCAGACAAAAGTTGAAAGTTCTCCTTTGATTAATTCTGAAATTCATTTGTTTGTAAGTCAACTTTACAAAAAATTAAAATTTTCAACTAAAATGATTTCAGATTTAAACATTGAGAAATTTTTAAATGGAAACTTTAAGTTTAATTAATTTTTTGTAATTTTTAAAAAATGTTTACGAATATAATTCAATTATTCAAAGAAAAAAAAATAAAGGTCACCTTTAATAATTTAGAAAAATTCTCTTTAAAATTTCAATTATCTTTGTAAATAACAAAATTCTTCGACAAAATTCAATTATTTTTGAAAGTTTCAATAAAATTCTTGACAAAATTTCAATTCTTTAATTATACAAATACAATTTTAATTCAATTTCAATTCAATGATTTTTAGTATTTTTTATAATAAAGTTTCAGAGGAAAATTCAATTATTCAAAAATATTTTAATAAAGTTCGAGACAAACATAAATAATAAATATATAATAAAAATTTCACAGGAATTAAATTATTAAAAAGTTTTTTTTTATAAATTTTTTTGCAAAGTAATTCAATTATTTCTGTAAATAATTATTATTTTCAAAAAATTTTAACAGAGATTCAATTATTTTCATAAGTAATTATTATTTTCAAAAATTTTTTACAGAGATTGAATTATTTTTCTAAATAATAAAATTCTTTTTAGGAATTTAACGATTTTCATAAATATTAAAAATCATGGCAGAATTTCAAACATTTTTTACGCAATTTTAATCAAATTTTTTGAAAAATGTAATTATTCCTTTAAATGTTACTAAAAATCGTCAAAAGAATCATAATTATTTACAAATTTGTTCATAAATTGAAATTCATCACGAAAATTGATTTTTTAAAACACATTTAATTATTCAAAGAAATTATTTATTTTTGTATTAAAATAATTGAATTTTAGAGAAATTTTCTAATAAAAAATTTAAAAATTGATTTAAAAATGAATTTCTGTTAAAATTTTAAATAATAATTGAATATTTGGAGAATTACAGCATAAACTTTTAAAAATTAATTGATTAATTTATAGAAAAATAATTTTTCGCTCCATAATTAAATTATCAAATATTTTAATAAAACTCCTGGTCAAGTTGCAATTATTTTCAAAAATTCTCTTCAATTCAATGATTTTTGCTATATTTTAAATAAAATTTTACAAATGTATTCATTTATTAAAAGCAAAGTTTGAAAAAAATTCTAAGCAAACATTTACAATTATATTTTCATAAATAAATAAAAATTTCACACAAATTCAATTATTTACAATTTTTAAAATTTGCAGTGATTCTGTTCTTTTTATAACTAACAACTAATCGTTGAATTTCAATATTATTTTTCTATATTCAAATAATTGAATTCTCGTAGAATTTTTAAATAAAAAATTGATTTAAAAATGAATTTCAATCAAAATTTTATTTAATAATAGAATAAACAGCATTATATCGTGAATTTGAATTTTATGTAGGTTACAAATAAAATTTTTTGAAAACTGAAATTTTTTCATATTTTTAACAAAAAAAAAAATTCCTGTAAAATTAATTTTTGTAAAAGAGTTCAATTGAATTTTTTTTCTGAAATGTTTCAAAGTTATTATTTTCTAACATACAGTAAATAAAATTAAAAAATTAAATAATCTATTCAATGGATGAATTTTTAAAGTAATCAAAATTTTTTCGTAAAATTGAATTGTGAACGAATGGCTTTAAAATTTTTCAATCTTTTTTCATGTTTCTAATAATACTATATATTCTTAAAAGTTGTCGAATTTCAAAAAGCCTAGAATTTTAAATCTTTGACAATATTAATTTATGTCAGGAAAAATAATAATGATCAAATATTTATTTAAAAAAACAAGTTATCGACTTTTTCGAATAATTTTACAATTTTTTTTTATTTGAATCAAAAAATTTTTTCTGGAAACTCTGATATTACTTTTTATTTCACTTGATTTCAATCTTTGGCGCATGAGAAATTTTTTTCCCTATCTAACAACTTTTAGAGTGAGTCACAATATTTTTTAGCTTCATGGAAAACAATTAGAACTTTAGAATCTGGAAATCGCGAGAGAATATTTTTTCCCCTCAACCTTTTTTCAATTTGAATCAAAAAAAAAATTTTGTGCCAACTCTGATATTATTTTTTGATTTCAATCTTTTTTTTCCCTAAATTTTTTTCTATTTGATTTCAATCTCTTTTTTTCCCTAAATTTTTTTCTATTTGATTTCAATCTCTTTTTTTCCCTAAATTTTTTTCTATTTGATTTCAATCCTTTTTTCTATTTGAAGTGAACGAAAAAATTTTTGGTGGGAACTTTGATATTATTTTTATTTCAATTGATTTCAGTCTTTGGCGTTAGAACCTAAAAAAGTTTTATTGAAAAATCACAACCGAAGAATAAATATCCAACATTAACGAAGGAAGACTTATATACTTTTCTTTCGAAAGGAAAAATTCAAGAAATTTTTCTCTAATTACACAAGTTTTTTTTTTGAGTGCAATGTTGTAGAACATGGAATAAATCTCAAATACACTTTACACCCACTTCCTAAATAAACCCAAGTCTTAAATCTTAAATAAATCCATCCAAGCTTAAGAAAAAAAAAAAAATCCATTAGTAAAAATTTATATCTATATGTATAAAAGTAAATTGGTCGAAAGTTTGACCATACATACATTTTCCACAAAAGCCTCGTTTCCTCTTCCTATAAGTGTGAGCGTGGCTTTTAAACTAAAAAAATTTCCCCCTCCCAAATTTTTCAAGTGTTGGAAAAAAATTTCCCGAAGGATATTTTTTCACATATATCTAATTGTGTTCAGTCAGGTTCTGCACAGGTTCTCTCTCTCTCTCTCTCTCTCTGATGAAGTTTCAGAATCTATAGGTCAGAATTGAGACTGCGTGGTATTGCCGCGCAGGGTCGCGGGAGCGTCTCGCTTTATAAAAGGGATCGCAAAGCGCGAAGACCTGTCAGTTAGATATTGAAAGTGGCGTGTGCTTACAAAGTCTGTGCGACAATTTATTATTATTATTATTATATACTTTGACGAAAGCCCCGAGGTGAGTAAACGGAGTGAGAATGACGATATGAGAATGCACGTCGACCCTTTGCCAACGGGGTATCGACCCATTAAGAAAAAAAAAAAAAAAAAAAAAAAAAAATTAAAATGAAGAAGCGTATTTTTACAGCGTCGCGATCATCGGAAATCATTATGGATTCATTTGAATTAAACTTTCATTTCGCACATAGGTTTTAAGTAACCTCCAAAATAGACGTTTTTGCCGCGAGAAGTAAAATTTAAATTAACACAATTGCA
This sequence comes from Leptopilina myrica (nomen nudum), assembly GCA_032872475.1. Classification (NCBI taxonomy): domain Eukaryota; kingdom Metazoa; phylum Arthropoda; class Insecta; order Hymenoptera; family Figitidae; genus Leptopilina; species Leptopilina myrica (nomen nudum). The sequence continues at coordinate 4,206,736 of CM065459.1, forward strand.
CCGCGCGTTTAATTCAATTATTCAAACGAATCGATACAGTGTCATTCTATAATCGGAAAAAAAGAGGAATATTCCAATTGTCAATTATTCGAAATTTTGGTATTTTGGTGTTTTTGTTAATTGCTTTTTTTTAAATAGTTTCTGAAAATAGTTTCAGCAGATAATTTCTGAAAATAGTTTCTGAAAATTGTTTCTAAAAATTGTCTCTGAAAATATTTTCTGAAAATAGTTTCTGAAAATTGTTTCTGAAAATTGTCTCTGAAAATAGTTTTCTTAATTTTTGTTCTACTGCTATTTTGGAATTTGCAACAAAATTCGAGGAAGATAATCTAAAAAATAGTTTCTGAAAATATTTTCTGAAAATTCTTTCTGAAACTATTTTCTGAAAATTCTTTCTGAAACTATTTTCTGAAAATTCTTTCTGAAACTATTTTCTGAAAATTCTTTCTGAAAATTCTTTCTGAAAATATTTTCTAAAAATAGTTTTTGAAAATTCTTTCTGAGAATTCTTTCTGAAAATAGTTTCTAAAAATTCTTTCTGAGAATTCTTTCTGAAAATTGTTTCTGAAAATAGTTTCTGAAAACAATTTCTGAAAATTGTTTCTGAACATAGTTTCCTTGATTTTTGTTTCGCTGTTATTTTGGAATTTGCAACAAAATATTCGAGGAAGATTTCGAGAAGAGCATTAAAGTCACCATAAATTTTCTCATTAGATAACTACGAACTTCATTTTCATTTAATTCCTGGTCAAAGTTCTATTCCTCTCCTTTCATCACTTTCTTGTTCCCTTATAATGTTATTCTTAGTTGCACACAATTTCCCCGGAGAAGAATTTAATTTAAAAAGTCATGAGTTGTAAAAGCCACTTTTTTTCCTCTCTTGTACCATTTTTTTTCTTTTTTTCCTTATTAAACTGAATCGTACTCTTTTTTTCGCTCGCACAGAATAACTTAATATCATAAACTCTTTGAAATTCGAAATACAACAAATAAATTCAAATTCCCCTCAATTTTTATTCTATTTCAAATTAATTTATTTAAATTATTCATTTAATTATATATTTAATTATTTCATTATTTACTTCATTATTTATTTATATACTTAATTCTTTATTTAATTATTTATTTAATTACTTATTTAATTATTTAATTATTTATTTATTTACTTAATTATTTATATAATTATTTATTTAATTATTTATCTAATTATATATTTAATTATTTATCTAATTATTTATCTAATTATTTATTTAATTATATATTTAATTATTTATCTAATTATTTTTCTAATTATTTATTCAATTATTTATTTAGTTATTTATTTTAAAATATTTATTCAAATGATTTATTTCAAACTATTTTCCCGTTTATGAAAGTAAAAAAAAACTTAACTAAAATTTCTCAATACGATTCTTTTATTCTTTCTATGAGACAAAAAATGGTAAAAATCCCCAAAGAAACTTAATTATTCAAAGAATATTTTTCTACATTTATATAGAGGGAAAAAAAAGAAGTGTTATTCTATTTCGTTATTTTTTTTTATCACCCGACGCTTCATTAAAAAACAAAAGTTTTAGAGTCATTAATTAAAAAGTTGGGCGCTTTTGAAAAAAGTTTCGAAAACATAAAGGTTATAATGCGGGTGTACCTTAACGAAATTTAATTTAAGTATTAACTTTTATTTATGCCAACGGTATATAGTCGTCTTGTGCCATTTTTTTTCACCAGATCAATATATGATCAAAAGGAGGAACTTACTATTATAACAAGTGTAGAAAGTATCAAAGAAATTGTCACATTTTTTTTATGTTTCATAAACAGAGCGTTAAAATCACTTGGTTTACAATTTTTTTTTTATTTTTTTTGTTGCAAATGTTGGAAAAAATTTATTTTTAATTTCTTTAAGAATTGATTTATTTAACACTAAGAAACTGAAACGGAATTACGTTTTGTGAAATAAATTGAGTTTACTAAAATAGTTATTGTAGTATTTTTTATAATATTGTGAATAATTTATTTTCTGTACAATTTAATTTAAATAAAAAAGGAAATAATAATAATAATAATAATAAATAATAAATAATAAATAATAATAATAATCATAAATAATAATAAAAATAAATAAATTTCGAAAATTATTTTTTTAAATTAATTATTATTAAAAGTTGCTCTATTTTTCTTTAGTGTTTTATTTAATTAATAAATTTGTTAATTGATCAAGATTAATAAATATTTGAGCAATTAAGCTAATAATTTGATCCACACGGAAGCGGAAAAATTTACTTGAGTCAAATAGTTTTTATGCATTTCATTTAAAAATTATTTGATAAATTACTAAAATCATTATTATGGTAAATTTATTTGATTCAAATATAAAAACTCATTTGAAATGGAAAAATTATTGCAGTAAATATTTATTTGCTATAATGGACAAGTAATCGATCAATTTGAGGCAAATAAATTTTTTTCACTGTAAATAAAATTAAAATTAAAAAAAATATTAAAAACAAATAATCAAATTATTACGCGATGAAAAATTCGAAAAAAGAATTCCCCTTTTTGAATTATTACCGAATCAAAATGCTGCATATATGCAAAATGTGTGTGAAAACAAAAAAAAACAAAAACAAAAAAAGACAGAAAAATATATGAGAAAATTGTGCAAATGACGAGAAAGAAATATTTTCTCATAACATGAAAAAATGTGAATTACCTCCACTACTGGACTAGAGGCTGTATATAAATATATATATAGCAGCGGAGTAAGTGGGCTCATCCGGTTTGCAATTCAAATAGAAAAAGAGTAGAATTTTTGCAAACCGCTCCAATCAAAATGTGTTTGTGAAAAAAATTGTGTATTTTGTGTAAAAGTCTATATGTAAGAGTTTCTACTTTCACACATATTCAGTGTGTGTAAATTTTAATACACAAACGAAAATTGTTCGGAAAAATTGCCTTTTTTTAATAACGTTATATTTGCGTAAAAAGCAGTTCACATTTATATCTATACTAGATATAATAGAAATAGAAATAAACTGTCTCATATCTATATATATATATATATATAATATGAGGCAGATATCTTCCCGTGAGAATTCCGTTTGCGGCAAATAAATTTTACCTTCTGCTTCAATAAAATCATAAACCAACACCTGAAATAGAGGGTGAAAAAATGGAAAAATAAAAAAAAACTGGGGGACTCAAATTTATTAATCTACACTGAAAAAAAATTATATAATTAAATCAAACACAAAAATAAGTTTAGGTAATTTTGTTTAATTGAAATTAGTTTGTAAGCTTAATCCCAATATATAGAAAATATCTACTCCTTTAATTCAAAAGTATTATTTCTTTGAATAATTATATTTTATTCAAAATTTCAAACATATTTTCTGTTTTGATTCAAACGAAAAATATGTTTAAAAAATTTTATGTTCGAATCAAACTTAAAAGTTGATTACAGATAATTTAAAATCAATCACAAGTTATGTTTGAATTAAATATATTATTCCTTTAAAGGAACCAAAAAAATATGTTTGATTTAAACTTAAATATGTTTGACTGTACAGCAAAGATATTTTAAGTTTGATTTAAACAAACTTTGTTTGGATCAAATATATCGTTTTCTCAGTGTAAATGTGATACGTGGGGAAATTTTATTGGAGGGGTGATTTTTCAATTGGATGAATAGATAAAAATTTTGTCTTTTATTTTTGGATTAATTCTTTAGATTATGTTTGTGGGACTAATTTATTAGATTAATTTAGTAGATTAACTGGTTAGAATTAAATTATTAGATTAGTTATAGATCAATTTTAGAACGATTTGTTGAGATTAATTTTAGATTAGGTTTTTAGAGTAATTTATCAGAATTTGGTATAGAATTTATTATTATTTGCAATTATTAGAAGTTATTGGAAATTAGAAGAATTTACTCAAATTTATTAAAATTTGATAGAAATTAAAATTTATTAAAATTTAGTAGAAATCAGAATTTATTAAAATTTAATAGAAATTAGAGTTTATTAAAATTTAATAGAAATTAGAATTTATTAAAATTTAATAGAATTAAAAAATTAGGCCTTCCATCTTAAATAGAATTTATTATTATTACTTGTATTTATTTGAATTTATTAACTTTTAACAGAATTTATTAAAAATTATTAGAATTAAAAAAAGGCCTTCCATCTTAAATAAAATTTATTTTTATTAGTATTTGTCTTTATTAGAATTTATTATTATTTGTATTTATCATAATTTGGTAGAATTTATTATTATTATTACATTATTTGTATTTATCAGAATTTATTAGATTAATTTCCCAGATTAGTTTCCCAAACTGAAAAAAATGTATTCCCCTCAAATCGATCGATTACTTGTCCATTAGAGAATATAAATATTTATTTCAATAATTTTTGTATTTCAAATGAGTTTTTATATTTGTATCAAACAAATTTGACATAATAATAATTTCAGTAATTCATAAAATAATTTTTAAATGAATTGCATAAAAACTATTTGACTCAAGTAAATTTTTTTCTTTTTCGTGCGTGGATCAAATTATTTAGCTTAATTAATCAAATATTTATTAATCTCGCTCAATTATCAAATTTAGCAATTAAATAAAACACTAAAGAAAAATAGAGCAACTTTTATCAATAATTAATTAAAAAATAATAATTTTCGAAATTTATTATCTATTGTTGAATATAAATGAAATGAAATTGAAATTAAATTAAATTATGTTTGATTAAAATTAAATTATTTGTTACTAATTGTTTAGTTACAAATTAAGTGATTTTTGTGTAATAATTTAGAAATTTTTGTTTAATAATTTATTAATTTAACGATTAATAATAAAATTGAATTTAAATTAAATTATGTTTGACTGAAATTAAATTCAATTAACTATAATGAATTCTTTAATAATTTATTAATTAACGTTTAATATAATTTAAATATAATTTAAATAGTAAAAATTAAATTAAATTAAATAATGAAAAAAATTTAAATAAAGTTTAAATAAAATTTGAATTTCATTAAAATTAAATTATGTTTGACTGGAATTAAATTCAATTACCCATAATTAATTGTTTACTAATTTATTAATTAACGTTTAACAAAATTTAAATAAAATTTAAATTCAATTTAAATTAAATTCACCACTAAATTTGTTTCAAAATTTTGTTCACTTGAATGTTCAAAACTTTGCTATTAAACAAACTAAACGCTATAAACTTGTCTGGAATTTTTGCTCTTTTTTGCTTCACAACTTTTGCTGTTTTCGGAGTAGATTTTCCTACGTTAGAAAAATACAATTTTACTTTTTTTTTTACAAAAATTTACAATACCTTGAAAATAGTAAATTTCACTGTGGAATTTTATTAAGAAGTAAAAATGCGACGAAATTTCTAACATTCTTTAGGTTCTTTACGTTTTAACTGGCAATTAAAGACGTTTTAACAGAAGTGATTTTTCTTTGTCGTCTATATAGTGGCGCAACTATTTTTTTTTTATTTTCTTTCTTGAAACGTAAAAAGCTTTAAATCGATTTCACATCATTCTTGGTGACAAAGAAAATCTCTTAGTGCGTAAGCACAGATCAGAGCGTTTTTCTAGTAGCGTAACTAACTGAAACCTTTAATATGCAAAAGTCAACTGAAGCGATTTCAGGTTGCAATATAAGGTGATTCAATTGAGACATCAGAAGGAATATTATTTTGTTACGTAATCAAAACAAAACATGCTTTTAAAGGTAATTCGGTTAGAAATAAGTGTATTTTTAAAATATTTTTAGGTTAAACAATTTTTTTTCTATATTTGCCACTGAATTTACATTTTTAAATTTATTTATTCACTCTCGAAAATTTTAATCAAGTGAAAAGTCAGTGTTTAGCTGCCAATCAGTGACTGGATTTTTTTCTTTTTTTTCTTTATTTTTGCTTCTATTTCTTTTTTTTCATTTCTTTTTTTTTCTTCTATTTCTTTTTTTCTTTTTTTTTTTATTTCTTCGTTTTCGTGTTTTTTCATTTATTTTTTGTTGTTTTTCCTTTTTTTTACCAACTATTAATAAAAAAATAACTGAGATTCAGTGAAGAAATAACTAATTGTCAGTAAAAATTAACTAAAGTGATAGTGACTTTTTCTTTTTGAATTAGTAAATACCAAATTTTTCTAAAAAAAAAAAATTAAAGATTATTATTTAATACTAAAATTTACTAAAAAATTAAAAATCACTATTTATTATTAAAATTAACTAAAAAATTAGTATTTATTACTGCGATTTACTAAAAAATTAAAATTCATTACTAAAACTTACTGAAAGATGAATATTTATGACCAAAATTCAGTAAAAAATTGAAAAGCAGTATTTACTACTAAACTTTACTAAAAAATTAATATTTATTACTAAAACTTACTGAAAAATTAATATTTATTACAAAAATTCAGTAAAAAATTAAAAATTAGTATTTACTACTAAAATTTACTAAAAAATTACTATTTATTACTAAAATTTACTAAAAAATTAATATCTATTATGAAAATTGACTAAAAAATTAATATCTATTATGAAAATTGACTAAAAAATGAAAATTTATTACCAAAATTAAGTAAAAAATTAAAAATTAGTTATTATTTCTAAAATTTACTAAAAAAATTAAAAATCAGTATTTATTACAAAAATTTACAAACTCAAAAGCAAAAAGTAAATACCTAATTTAAATTAAAAAACATTTTTATCAATTCAAGAGAGTAATAATTATTCTCCCCGATAATATTATTTCAGAATTTTAATTTGTTAAAACATTTACTTTCAAAAATTTTGATAAAAGAAAATAATAACTTTTGCCAAAAAATTAATTTCCCCTAACACCATTCATATAAAAGTCGTGAATTATAATATTAATATACTCTTCTTGTGTGACTTGAATGTCAGTAGTAAAAGTATGTTTACGTCGGACTTTACAAATATTTATTACTTTAATGTCAGTATGTGGTAAAAAGACATTTTTTGGGTAAAACGCGTCGTTAAAATTTATTACACTTTTTCAGATATATCAGTCGTAAAAAACATTTTCAGACAGACAAACAGTTGGTAATTTTCATTTTTATTTAAAAACAAAAAAAAATTTTAATACCACTCATTTTTGTCTACTGTAAAGTCGTAAAAATGTCTGTTAAGTAGTAAAAAGGACTTTTCAAGTCGAACACAAATTTTCCTTGAGTTATTTTCTTGTTACTTTTGGAATTTAATACGAAAGAAATCAATGGATGTAAAATGACAAAAATGGAAAAAATAAAAAATAGTTGAAAATTTAACAACGCTACTGTGTTAATAAATTTTAATAACAAAATAATTTTTTTGTATTTTAATAACAAAATAAATTGTTTTTTATTTTAATAACAAAATAATTTTTTTTTATTTTAATAACAAAATTTTAATAATTCTTTTAATTTTTTTAATTTTTTTTTAATTTTTACTTTTACTTTTATTTTTATCAACTATTTTTCTTTATTAAAATTCAGTAGTTAATGTGAGGTTTCAGTCAGACGTTTCAAATTCTCCTGTCAGTAGTACAAATCAGTTTAGGTCAGACAGTTGAAAAAATTCTTTCTTATCTATGTAGAAACTGAATAAAAATTTCCTACAGACGGAAATATTTAAAAATCTATTTTCTGTGTAAAATGAATAAAAAAATTCAAATAGAGATAATATTTATAAATTTAAAAATTCGTAAACATTTACAGTTCTATAAAAATAAATAATAATATTATTAATATTAAAAATTAAGAAAGTATTAAAAGAATAAAATTTATAAAGTGTTAAAAGACTAAAATTTATAAAGTATTAAAAGAATAAAATTAATAAAGTATTAAAAGACTAAAATTTATAAAGTATTAAAAGAATAAAATTAATAAAGTAATAAAAAGAATAAAAAATTTATTCGGTATAAGATTTAAGATGCAAAAAAAAATTTTTTTTTATACATAAGAGACGAAATTGTAAAATTTGGAATAAATTTTGTAACTAAAATTAAATTAAATGAAATTAAAATTAATATCAAAATCAAAGTAAGTAATAAAGGAAAATTTCTGCCAGACAAAATGTTATAAATTCTTAATTTTTTTTTCGGGTATCAGGGATAGAAGTTAATTTTATCGAATACCGTTACAAGTGAAATGTGTCTGTTTGAATTTAATTTAAACTTTAACTCGAATCGATGAATAGAAAATTACTAGTTGAAAGGTTATTAATAAACTGTATAGAATTTATTTATAAGTTTTTAATTTTTAACTGATTATTTTATTATTTATAAATAGAAAGTTAATTTTTAACAACTTATTCCTTTGCCACTTATTTATTTATTTTCAGTATAATTTCTTTATTTTTAATTTCTTAATTTTTAAGTTATTATTTGTATTATTTATAAAGAAAAAGTAAAAAGTTTTATAAATAAAAAGTTATATTCTTTAGGAACTTATTTCTTTGCTACTTATTTATTTATTTTATTTGTAATTTATTTATTTCTTTATTTTTAATTTGTTCTGAAACTTATTATTTATATTAATTCTAAATAAAAAGTAAAATGTTTTATAAATGAAAAGTTATTTTTTTAACAACTTATTTTGTTGCTAGTTATTTATTTTCTTTCTAATTTATTTACTTCCTTATTTTTAATTTGTGTATTTCGGAATTAACTTAATTTTTTTTATTTACTTTTTAATGATTTTTTCTTAATTTAAAATGTATTTATTAATAATTTATTTATTAACTTATAATTTGTTATTTACATTTACAAATTATCTCTTCGCTACTTATTTCTTTATTCTCTTGAAAATTAATTTACTAATTTATTTATTTTCGATTTTAAAAATTTCAAATTAAGCAAAAATAATAAAAAAAACTAAGTTAAAATCAACTTCGCTACTTATTTATTTATTCTCTTGGAAATTTGTTTATTAATTTATTTATTTTCAATTTTTGAAGTTTTAAATTAAGAAAAAATGATAAAAAAGTAAGTTAATAAAATTAATTTCGCTACTTATTTATTTATTTTCTGGAAAATTAGTCTATTAATTAATTTGTTTGTTTTCGATTTTTTAAATTTTTATTTAAGAAAAAATTATAAAAAAAGTAAGTTTAGAAAATTAAGGCAATAAAGAAAGATTAATTTTATAAACTCACTTTTTTATAATTTTTTCCTAATGTAAAATTTACATATTTATTTATTTATTTATATTTGTAATTTATTTTATTTATTTATTTATTTGTAATTTATTTTATTTATTTATTTTACTTATAAATTTTTAAAATTTATAAAATTACAATTTGCAGCAATGTTTATTGCTTGGAATTTAAAAGTGTTGAAGATTTAGGAGTCAATTTTTCGGTCAGTCGAATGCAGAACATCCACTCTGCTAAACTTTCATATACTAAATAATTTACTTCCGTGCTGAACTCTCTTGCATAGGATATGTGCACAGCAGTAACTTTATTTTGTGGCTAAAACATAGTGGTTCAAGGAAAATGAGACCAAATCGTGTTTAGAACAAAGACTGGCCGAGTTTATCTTTTCACCAGATAGTTTGTGGCCAAACAAGAATAAAACAATCAAGAAAATTTGATTACATGAACTCTCCCTCCAAAAAAAAAAAGAAGAAGGGAAAAAATTTCATTTACCAACTTTTCGATGAATTTTCCTAATTTAATTTTATTCAATTATTATTTGATTTGATTTAAACGAATTCAATATGCAAAAGGAATTTTTGAACACAATTACAAAAGGGAGAAAAAATTGATTTAATTTTACAATTTACTGTCGTTTTTTATTAGATTTTTTATATTGTTTATTTGTTATTCAGAATTTTAAGTTTTCAGTTTTATAATAGTTACAAATATTTACAATTTTTTAAAAATTTATTTTAATATTTTTTTACTTTATTATTTTACTTTTCTAACTTTATTTACTCTATTATTTACTATTTTATTTCTTCACTTCATTGTTTACTATTTTATTTCTTCACTTCATTGTTTACTATTTTATTTTTATTTTTATTTTTACTTTATTATTTACTATTATTTTTTTCTTTATAACTTTCTACGCTTTTTTTACTTTATTTTTTATTTATTTTTTACAATTTTATTCCTTGAATCTATTATTTACTATTTTATTTCTTTTCTTCATTGCTTGCAATTTCATTATTTTTACTTTATTATTTACTATTTTACTTCTTCACTTTATTCTTTACTATTTTTTTTAAATTTATTTCTTACAATTTAATACCTTGAATTTATTATTTTTTATTTTATTTCTTCCCTGTTTACTATTTTATTTTTACTCCATTATTTTCTATTTTTTCTTTATAATTTTCTACGCTATTTTTTTACTTTATTTATTACAATTTTATTCCTTGAAACTATTATTTACTATTTTATTTCTTTACTTCATTGTTTACAATTTCATTTTTATTTTTACATTATTATTTACTATTTTATTGCTTCACTTTGTTCTTTACTATTTTTTTATTTTTACTCCATTACTCACTAGTTCTTTCTAAATAATTTTCTGCGTCATTTTTTACTTTATTTTTTACTATTTTATTTCTTTACTCTATTATTTACTATTTTATTGTTTTTACTCTTTTATTAACTATTTTTTACTTTCTAATTGACATTATTATTATTTTACTCTATTATTTACTTTTTTTCATACAATTTGTTATTTACTATTTTTTTACTCTGTATTTTATTTTTTCCATTGCAATTTACTTCGTTATTTGTCACGTTATTTTTTTACTCTTTAATTATTCTTTTTCACTATTTACTAGTTTATTTTTTTTTACTCTTTTACTTATTTTTTAGTATTTTTTATTGCTTAATATTTTTTTTAATTCATTATTATTTTACTTCATAAAAAATAAAAAAAATAGAGTAAATAATAAAGTAAAAATAATAAGATAATCCCTAAATGTTATTATTAATTTTCTTTTGTTTGAAGAAAATTTTTTTTTTTAATTTAAAGAGAAAAAAAAATTGTTTACTGAGAAAAATTTGTTATGCATTTCAAATAATCTTGATGTGCATTATACTGACACTGGGCGATATTATACTTTGGAAAAATTTTTCTCGAGCGCGACATCAATAAAAAATTCAAAAGTAACCTGCAAGAAGATTTGCAATTTTGCAGCATCACCTGAGGTACACTTTTGGGATGTTGGTATAGGAAGAATCTGAGAAGAAGTCTCATCTATTATGACTAATGTCGTGTATAGTTAAGAAATCTCTTTCCAAGTTGAGAATTTTTTTTTCTTTTTTTTTTGCACTTGTAAAAGTATACCATCATGGTATTACGTCAAGTGCATTCAAATTTTAGTTGCGCTTTCAGAACAAACTTTTATTCCTTTCAGAAAAGTTTAACTCTCACACATTTTCTCTCCTTTTCTCTCACATACAGACACACATTGATATTGAAGATGGAAAAAATATATCGTACGCAATGAATAGATAACGAGTATTCTTGCCTCTCTATATATGCATTCATAAATATATTATTGTCAACTTAATTTATTCTGCAATTTGCTAATTTCACGTTCGTCAAGTTTCAAAAAAAAAAAAAATTACAAGCATCGTTTTAAAGTTTAATTTCTATTTTAATTTCTATTTTTACTTTTCTATTTTTTATTGTTATTCTTTTTTTGAATTTTTATTTTGAATTTTTATTCTTTAGAAATAATTTCGCAAAAGGGAATTTTTTGATTTTGTAAATATTTTTATTGGAAATATTTTTATTGAAAATATTTTTATTGCAAATATTTTTTTTGTAAATATTTTTATTGCCAATATTTTTATTGCCCCCAAAGAGACTATTTCGCTTTTAGAAAACAAAATTTTCGAATTTTCCTAAAATATTTTTTGCAAAAGAAAAAATAATAACGAAAAAGAAAAATTTTTGTAAAAGTGAAGAAAACGGTTCTGAATATTTTAATCAATCTCTGTTTTTTTTTAATCGAAAAGAGTATGTAAGCTTTTCGCAGTTTATAAAAAAAAAAAAAATACAATGAACCATTGAAACGAGCAGATGTTACACGATATGTATACTGGCAGAATAATGGCTTTTTCCTACACAGTGAAAAATTATTTCATCCCTTCATTATTCACTAACGTATTGAAAAAGCAAATGTTCTGATTTTATTATTCAGATGTACATTCGAACTTCATGTAAAATTGACGGGAATAAATGATTTTTAGATTTCTAAAGTTTTTTTCCGCCGTATATTTTTAAAATGAAAGAAATATTTTTCACTGTTGGAATATTTTTCAAAATTACTAAAAATAGGCATTTCAATTTAATATGAAAATTATATTTAGAGAAAAATATTCTATGTTATGAGGAATAAAAATCTAAATGAATGAAATTTATTTATTTTTTCTTCAAATTGAATTTTTAAACAAATTTTTTTCATTTGTCAAGCAGATAGAATTGTTAAGAATTTGAAAGTTTAATTTAATTTTTGTTTTTTTTTAAACAAATAGAAATTCGAAAAAAATTATATCGTTTTTTTGAAATTCTAAATTGTAAGAGTTTTAAAAGTTTAATTTTTTCTTAAATAGTAATTTAAATTAAAATTTTAAATAGTAAATAGTAATTAAAAAAAATGAATATGGTTTAACTGAAATTTAAAACTAACAAATTACTTTTTTGTATTCTAAATTTTTTTTATAAAAATTACTAAACCTAAACAAAAAATATTCTGATTGAAAATTTATTTAGTTAAAAACTATTTTTTAACTTAAAAAAAATTTTTTTTGTCTAATAAAATTAAAAGTTATATTTTACCGTTGACAAAAAATTTCGATTATTCGCAAAAGTTATTTAGACAAAAAGAAATTTATTCAGAATAACGAAAAATAAGGTAAATATTATTTTTTTTCCGGAGTGTTTGTCCCGGAGGCATTATTGATTATATTCAATTAATTGTCACTTTAATCAAAACAAAAGTGTCGAAACGATTATGTTCAGTGATAACGAAAGTTTAATCGAAGAAACCCCGTTGTTTATTACGCGTTGGAACATGATTAAACATTCGCTTCGTTTAACTTCAAAAGTGTACCTACATTTACCTACAGCATTGTACATTTCGACCCTCTATTGATCATTCATCCGAAAATTATCAACTTATCATTTTTTAATTCACTTTCAACAAGAAAATATTTTTTTTTTCGATAATATTACGATTTAACTGACCAAAAAAAATTCATTTTCAGTGGGAAAAATTTTTTTTTTTCTAATAATCGCTTTCAGTCAAGAAAAAATTCAGTCTATAATTTACTTTTTGTAAAAAAATAAATTGTCTCCAATTTTTCTTTCAGTGAAAAAAACATAATTGTACTTTGGTAATTAATTTTAATTAATATATTGTTTTTTAGTAAGAAACATAATTTTTTTGGTTAATAATTCGCTTTCAGTAAAAAAAAATTGTCCATAATTCACTGTCACGAAAAAATAATAATTTGTTCACAATTTACTGTTAGTAAAAAAATCATTTTTCCATAATTTTTCCTTCAGTGAAAATAATTTTTTTTTCTCAATTCTTTTTTGCGAAAAAATTAGTCAGTGAAAAAAAAATTTTTTTCTCGTCTATTTATGAGCAATCAGGTAATAACAAATTACTGTTAATTTTGCACAGTCCCTGTGGTCTGTTTCCAATGAACTTAATTAGGTCATTAAATAATACAAATTGTACTTTAAATTTTGAAATTGCCCTTAAAAAAATTAGCTTCATATATATAAACACAAGATATACGATCCCCGAGGAATTTAATTTATATTGCGGAATATTAAAAAAAATTGCTTTATGTCTTTCATATATTATAACGCCATTTTAAACAAAAAACACAATTTTACGAAACTTTAAATTAAAAATACTAGACTCTCCGAAAATATGAATCAAAATAAAAATAACTACTTCGATATAATAGGCGGAAGGGAAATTTGTCCAAAAGTTTTGCAATTAGCTTCAATAACAAAATTTTCATTCGACGAATTTATATTTCTTGAATTTTTACAAAATTTTGTTAATAAATATTTTTATTAATTAAATAAATTTTTTTTAGTAACAAAATTATTCGGAGATGTTTTTATTTATTTTTGTCATCGATACAATTTATGGAAATTTTAGAATTTAAATATTTTGATAATTAATTTGTTATGATAAATATTTCTACTAATTAAAAAAATTTTTTTTAGTAATGAATTTATTTTATTTTTATTTCTATTTATTTTTGCCATCGATACAACTCATGGAAATCTTATTTAAATTTTTCATTAAACTAATTTATTAATGAATATTTTTATTACTTAAATATTTTATTAACTGATTTATTTATTTATAATATATACTTTTTTATAATTTATTTTCCAATAATTATTTCTATTAATGAGTAGAAAATAAAAATTTTTTAGCAACGAATTTACAAATAAATATTATTAATATTAAAATTAAAAACTATATTTTTAATAAATTAAGTAAAATTTAAAATTTAATTTGAATTTAATTTAAAATTTGTTATCAACGAATTTATTTTTATTCTATTGGAGGGAATAATGAAAAATGGGGGGGGGGATAATTCCCCCAATTTTTCTGTCATCGTTTATAAAATAATTAATATAAATAATAAATTTCCCCCTTCAAAAATTTATTCACATTCGATAAACTATTTTTTCAAGCATTCTTCTTCACTTATTTATTTTTTTTTATGTCGAATCACCAATATTATATTTAGTCCACCTTTTTTTTTTTTGTTTAAGTATAAATCATTTGAGTCAATTTGATAAAAATTTTATTTATTGGAAAAATGTCTCTTGTCCATTAATTGAGGTTTATAAATAGAAATAACGAGCTGATGCGTATAACGAGAGTCAATAATAAAAAAATTCTAAAAGAAGAACAAAAACCGCTTCCCCGAGTGGGACATTTAGATGTATATACAATATCACCCGACGATATTTATACGAAATGCACGATTCCCTCTCTCTTTTTTTTTTTATTTTTGCATATCTGCAATATCAAATCAAAAATCAAACATATATATAAATCGATATGAAATTTATTGTTTTTGAAGAGCATTCATGAGTATAAACATGAATAAATTGTATTCATATGTGTAATAAATTTTTCATACACATTTATGTTTGATGAAACCACACACATATTCATTAGTTTGCAAATAATAATGTTTAAAAGGTTATGTGTGTATATAATTTATTCTCGATTGCACAATAGTAATTTCCTGTCACTTTATTTTATGGAAATAATTTCCTGATATGCTGAATATTAATGGCGTTTATGTTGATACAATTTTTTTTTTGTTTTCAAGAAAGAAAAGGAGTTTTTGAAGACTAAAAAAAAAGGTTTTTTTTAATAACCAAAAAAAGATTTTTTTTTGAAAACCAAAAAGAAGTTTTTTTTATAAACCAAAAAAAAGGTTTTTTTTTAAAATCAAAAAAAATTTTTTTTTGAAAACAAAACTAAACGGTTTCCTTGAAAACCAACAAAAAATTTTATAATAAAAAATACTATCGATTTTAACCACAAAAAAATATTTTTTCCCCTTCAGCTTTTAGTTTTTAATTTAATTTTTTTTTATTCTTTACTTTTCCCAGCATTTTTATTTTTTTAAATAATAATATTTTTCAAGAACAAAAAAAAATAGATAAACCAAAATACAATAAATATTATATAATCGATTTTAACCAAACAAAAAAATTTTATTTTTCCATACAGTTTTTAGTTTTTCATTTAAAAATTTTATTTATTCTATTTTTCCTAAAATTTTTCATTTTTTAATAATATTAATATCTTTTAAAAACGAAAACATATTGTTTATTTTTATTTCTCAATTTTTTATTTTAATCTTTATTATTTAATTCCTAAAATTAGAAAAAAGGTTTTTAAATCCTAAATGGACAAAATTAAAAAAAAATCCTAATGTTTCAAAAAGGGCAAAAAATTTTTGTTACTTTTTTGTATTTTATAGAGAATATTAAAAAAAATGAATTCTTCTCTGAGTAAATTTAATTTACGTTTTTTTTCTTTATTTCAATTTAGTAATTTTGGAAAATATTCAGAGTGGAAAAAAATGGCTTCAATTTCCCCTTTTGATTGCTGCAGTCAGTCATTTTTTTTTCGAAAATATTTATATTTGAAGAAATATTTCATTCATTTGAATGTTTGGGAATTTTTTCCCCCAACATTAAATAAATGGAAACAAGTCCCCAAAGTTTTGATCATCCAAATCGACAAAATTTTATTAATTTCCTTTGTGAATTCGAATGTTGTTAATTAAATTTTCACTCGATACAAAGTTTTGGTAGAAAATATTTAATTTATATTTTTGATTTCTACATTTTTTTTAACTTCACTACAATAATTTATATTGAAAAAGTATTTAAAAAATTCCGTTCGTTCAAACATTCGGAAATATTTCAAACCAATTAAAAAACAATATTTTTCACTAAAGATTAAAAGAAAGAAATCAAAAATTAAAAGAAAAACAGATTAAAATTTATTTTCAAGGCTTATTGAAAATTTATCTTTTCGTCGATTTGATTTTTAAGTTGTTAAAATTTACCTTAGATTTAGATTGACAATAATTGAAACATTTCATAATAAATCAATTTAAATTAATTAATTCAAAAATATTAATTAATACTAATATTAATATTATTAATAAATTAATTAATTAATTTTCAATTTTAATAATTTAATAATAATAATAATAATAATAATAATATAATAATAATATTATAATAATAATAATAATAAATTTATTAGAAAATTAGATTGAAATTTATTTGCAAAACGAATTTAATTCAGTTAGAATCATTAAAATCAATTTGAGCTAAAAATTCATTTTTCCAAAAGATTAAAAATTGATCTTTTCATTTCTTAAATTCGAAAATAATTGAAATTAACGACTTCGTCTATTTGTGAAGCGTATTGGCGAAAAATCAAAAATTCAAGAGTGAATTATTCCCGAGAATATTTTATTATCAAATTAACGTCACTAGGGGAGAGAAAATTTCAAAAAAAAAATTGATGACGAACTAAATAGCATTAAATTTTGATTAAAAAAAATTGTTAGAACATCTATCATGTCTGTTTTAGAAGTCAATTTGTGCGATAAAAGTAAAAGCACAATACTGTCATATATATTTATAAATACACTTAAATAACAAAAAATTCATCGTCATCGTCATCGTTTTTCGGTAATGCACCAATTTATTCCTCAACGTTTCATCTCGAAAAATCGATTCTAATTTCAGGCCATAAATCGTAGGAGATTATCGATTATGCCTTCGAGGCATATGCCTTTGTGTAAAGCCACATCTCTCCTCCTACTACTACTACTACTTTTTTTTTGTCATTTCATTGACACTTTTTTCATGTTTATTTTTTTTTTTTTTTGCCTTGTGTTATTTTTTTAATTCCATTTGAACGCACAATGTTTTAATTGCTCCAAAAAAAAAGGGAGGAAGAAGAGAGAGGAGAGCTCCAATAACACAAATTACTGGAATTAATTTCTATTTCCATGTTTCGGGAACCCTTGTAGTTAACGTTGATGGTTTCTAATTAAGAAATAGTATCATTTTATTTTCACGTTTGAGAATCCTTTTGTCTGGAAATTTACCAAACAATTTGAATCGTTTTTAGTGCCTATTAGTGAACATTGAAATTATACAGTTTTGAATATTGTGCATTTAAAAATGCTCATTCTAGTGGAAGGTTAAATTTTTTTTTTCGAATTTGCATATTGGAATTATTATTTTTGGCAAGAGATATGAAAATGAAAAAAAAAATTAATTCTCACACCAGGGGAAAAGAGTTTTTATACTTTTCGAATGGTTTGCACGAAAAAAAAATTATTTACCTCTCTGACTTTTCTCTGATTTTTTTCAATTATTTTCGATGAGATTTCAATAATTAATTCTTACACTAAAAGAAAAAATTTATTTGAGACAAATAACCGATTAGTTGATTATTGTCAATTAAAAATTTACTTCAATAAAATAATTTCTATTTCAGTGGACTAAATGATTCAAAATTCAAATTTGTTTCAAATTCTCGAAATTATTGGTTCAAATACCATTTTATTCATTTAAATAAATCTTTTAGTATTAATATTCTATTGGAAATTGAAATTAAGTTCATTTTTTTTGTATATTTTTAGAAAAAATGCAATTATTTCAAAGGATTTAATTATTTTTAATAGAATTTTACAGAACTTTTGAATTCTTTCAAAAAAAATTCCAGTTACTTGTTTCTAAACATTTAATTATCATTAAATAACAGAATTGAAATATTTAAAAAAAAGTAATTTTTCGTGAATTCAAATGAAACTTTTCGAAAATTAAATTATATGAAAAAGAAGAATTATTCGAGAAAGAATTTTTCAAATTTCGAAGCAAAATTGAATTTAAATTTCCCAGAAATCTATTTTTTTCAAAATTTTAAAGAAAACTGAACTTAAAACTTTTATTATTTCTTAATTATTATTTCTTTCTTACAGAAAATTAAATTCAATTTCAGTTTTTTTAGTAGAATCATAGAGAAAAATACAATTATTTAAAAAAATTTCAATTACTTATATATAAACAATTTTCATCGAATATTTAGAATTAAAATATTTAAAAAACTTAATTTCTCAGAATTTCAAACCAAATCTTTCAAAAATTTAATTATAACGAAAATAACTTCAAGTATGAAAAAAATAAAATTTCTTTTCAAACAAAATTGAATTAAAATTTTTCGAAATCTTAATTTTTTCAAATTTTTTAATAAAATAATACTATTCAAACTTAAACCAGTTCTTTAAAGAAATAATAATTATTAATTTTCTCAGAAGAATTATATAAAAATTTTGTTTTAATTAAAAAAATTTGTTTTTAAATTCATTAATTTTGATAAGTCTTGAAATTTCAAACTATTTTAAATAAAATATTGTCAAACTGCAAAATTTTTTAAAATAATTTCAATCACTTTTAAACATTCAATAAAGTTTTCAGCAAAATAAAATTGAAATTCTCTAAAAACCGAAATTTCTCTACGAGATTTCAAATTTTCTAATTTTTAAAATAATTTAAAAACAATTTGAATCAAAAATTTGTAAAAATTGATTTTTAAAATTTCTAGTATTAATTCTTAGGAAATTAAATTATTTTAGATGCAATTTGAACCCTTTCATGTTGCTTTTATTCACTCACGAACAATATGATTACAATTCAAAAGTAACTCTTTGCAAAATTCAATTATTTACTAATTTTTAAATTGAAATTCTTCTCAGAATTCGATTTTTCAAAAAATCTATAAGTTGGAACGTTTAAATTTTTCAAATTCAACCAAATTTTTTTACTTCTTTAAATGTTAATTTTTCTTACCAAAAAAAAATTATTTTCTATATTGATTCTATTATATTATATTATTCTATTATATTATTATTATTCTATTATATTCTATTATATTATATTATATTATTATATTATTATTCTATTTATATTATATTATATTATATTATATTATATATTATATTATATAATTCTATTATAAAATTCATTTTCGACTAATTATTCAATTTGTTTTATTTCTTTAAAATATATTTTTATAAATAATTAATAATTTTTTTTATTTTTAAATAAATAATTTTTAAGTTTTTTAAAAAAATTTTCTAATTTTTAAATGAATAATTTTTAATTTTTTTTTATTTTTAAACAAATAATTTTTACTTTTATTGATTTGAACGTTCACAACTTTAGAAAAACTTTTCTTCAGATGAATGTAATTAAAATTTTTCCAAAACTAATTTTTTTCATTGAATAAAACTAGTTAAAGTGAAATAAAAAATAAATATGTCTTTTTAAAATTTATATGGCTAATGTTTCGAACTCAATTTTTTATCTTAAGTGTTTTTAAAAATTGCTATCCAGAAAAGAAAAGTAATTGAAATTAAATAATATTTAGTTTAGACATAATTTGTTTTAATCTAAAATATATTTTTTTTAAATACAAATTAGAAGAAGTAAAAAAATATTGTCGTTTATTTGAACTTTAGAAACTATGCTTTTGAATTAATTCCATTATTAATTAATATATGTTGCGACAATTTTATTTCGATTTTTGTTTTAATTTAACATTGTTAAAAAAATGTAGAAAACAATCATTATTAGAACAACAATCGAAAATTATCAAATTAATTTTAATTATCAAAATAATAATATGAAATAATAAGAAATTATTTAAAAATCATGAAAATTGTCGGGCAGTAAAAATTCGCCTTTTGAATTTTTTAATTCCAAGGTTAATTGATTTTTCACCACAACATTAATAACACTCTACTTTGTTTACAACAATTCAAAGTTTCAATATTCTTATTTTATGTCATTAGAGTTAGCAAAACGTAATTATTTTTATTTTCTTTCGTCAATAATGTTCTCTTATAGTGCGCGCATTTATTATTATATTATGATAAGTGTAAAGCAGCAACTTGACTGCTTCTACTTTTTCTTTTTGCATACACATATATACATATATATTAAATGATGATGATAAAAATTGTCAAGTATAAAAAACTTACTCAAAATGTAAAACCTTTTTCCGTCTTCTCTAACAACCATCTATCAAGCATTTCATTTTTTACTTTTATTCGCCAAAGTCCAAGTGCTTCAAAAGGTCACAAGAACCTTTCCAAGTAGGACAAAAAACTTTGACGTGAAGGCTGTTTCAATCATAGAGCACAAGAAACGAATAGTGAAGCGTAGAATGTGAGCAAAAAAAAAAAAGAAGAAAAGAAAAAAAAGTATTTTTCTGCCACTCTTGGCTTATATAAAAACATTTTCTAAATTGGTCTTTTAATGCATTTGTTCAACGCTCATTTAATAGTTGGAGTGTAATTTAATTAATGAGGATGTCGTACTTAATTCTCACAATTTTAGTAGTCGATAATAATAATTTTTTTTGTTAGTATTTACAATTTACAATTAAATTGTATTTGCAATTTTACAATTTACAATTAAATTGTATTTACAATTTTATAATTTACAATTTTACAATTTTAATTTACAATTAAGTTATATATTTACAATTTTACCAAAAGAAGAATTTTCCAAACTATTTGTTGTCTGATTTAATTATTCTGCTCTTTATTATTTTATTTTTACGTTATTTATTATTTATTATTCTGCTCTTTATTATTTTATTTTTATGTTATTTATTATTTATTATTTACTGTTTAATTATTATTAATTACTTATTAATCTTTGCGTTGCTTTTCGTTGTTCGCTCAAAATAATTTTTTCCGACATTCTTTTCCAATATCTTCAAAAAAATTTTTTTCTAAACTATAAAAAGAAAGTTGGAGCAGATTTTACAGGAACTTTATGCCAAAACAAGAATTAGAGTACCTTTGCTTCGAGATTCCTTAATTAAATTAACTTTTCAGATATACTTTTTGCTTCTCGTGGTATAGATGACACGATTTCTCTCTCTCTCTCTCTCTCTCTCCACTTTCAGTAATTTCAATTTGTCAGAACTTCTCGCAACTTTAATTACGTACCTTCTTGAACTCAATTCTAATTTGTATATTTATTCGGTACATCTCCATTATTTGCTGTAGTTCTTAAAATTCGAAAGCATTTTTAACGAGACCATATAAGTATGTCATTAAATTCTCGAAAAAAATTACTTTTTCAAAAAAGAAAAAAATTACTTTTTCCAGAAAAAATACTTTCTTCTCGCATAAAATGAGAAATTCCGAATTTAAAAAAGTTAATTTAAAATCAGAAAAAAAGGGAGAAAAAGGTTGGAAAAAAGAGAAAAAAAAGTGATTCGAAAAAAATACTTTCGAGAAATATGCTTTATATACTAAAAATAATTAGAGGCATAATAATTCGAGAGAGAGAAAATATATTTTTTTTCGTTCTTTTTTTTAGTGGCAAAGATTCCAGACAATTTTTTCTCGATCAAAGAAGCAAATTTAAAGTTGGTTTTTGTTGTTGTAAATAAGTAGCACGAGTTTACGTTACGTCGTACACAGGTTTATTATTTACGTGAGTAAAAAGTAAAAAAAGAAGTAAAAAGTAAAAAAAAATAAAAAGTACAAAAAATAGAAAGTAAAAGAAAGTAAAAAGTACAAAAAAGTAAAAAGTAAAAAGAAATAAAAAGTACAAAAAATAGAAAGTTCAAAAAAGTAAATAGTAAACAAAAATGAAAAGTACAAAAAATAAAAAGTACAAAAAATAGAAAGTAAAAAAATATAAAAAGTAAAAAAAAATAAAAAGTAAAAACGAATTTGTGTATACAACACAAACACATAATGCACATCAAGCCTCATAATAGTATGGCAATGATTCAGCATCTCTTTGTTGTGTCCTAAACAACTCGAGTCTTTTTAGAATCTTCCTCAAACGACTCTTCAGTTACACAACACAATCAAGCGGAGATGCATATATCATGTATGCTTTTGAACTATGTTTACATTGTCGCTTGTCATATGGCAAGACCTAATTATATACCTATTCTGCAAATAGCAGTTCTTTCATATTTTCTTTCTTCTTATCTTTCAAAAAAAAAAAAAAAAAGAGAAAAAATATTGTAAATATTTATAATGAGAATGTTCCTTTTTTTTAAAACCAAAATAATTGCTTTTTAATGCTCCTTTTTTTTACATTCGTCGTAAATTGTGAGATGGAAAAATTATTACAATTATCTACTCGCAGGAGTCAAAAATTAAAAATATAAATAGAAAAATAAATAAATATTATAGAAAAAGTCTATATTCTTTGGGTAAACAAATATTGGGTTTAATTATTTTTTTGTTCTATTCGGGGAGTTTTAGAATATTTAGAAAACGATTTCAATTTTTTAAAAATCAAAATGGTGGATACAATATGACCGATCGATGGAAATCGGATTATTTAAAAGAATTTTAGCGCTACAGCCTAACTAGATGAATAAATAAAAAAATAAATAAATAAACAAATAAATAAACAAACGAATAAATAAATTAATTAAAAAATAACTGAATAAAAAAATTAATGAATCAATAAATAAATGAATAAATTGTAAATAAATAAATAAACAAACGAATAAATAAATTAATTAATAAGTGAATAAAAAAATTAATGAATCAATAAATAAATGAATAAATTAGTGAATAAATAAACAAATAAACGAATAAATTAATTAATTAAAAAATAAGTGAATAAATAAATAAACAAACGAATAAATTAATGAATTAATAAATAAGTAAATAAAAAAATTAATGAATCAATAAATAAATGAATAAATTATTGAATAAATAAATAAACTAATTAAAAAATAAGCGAATAAAAAAATTAATGAATCCATAAATAAATGAACAAATTATTGAATAAATAAATAAACTAATTAAAAAATAAGTGAATAAAAAAATTAATGAATCCATAAACAAATGAACAAATTAGTGAACAAATAAATAAATGAATAAATCAAGAAAAAAATAAATTTTAATGAAAAGAGCATGGGTGAAATAGTAATTTCTTTCGCCAAAAGAAAAAAAACTTTTTCTCGAACAATCTCCCTCATTTAGTGAAGCAAAAAAAAAAAGAATTCAAGATTGATGAATTTTTTACATATTACAATTTTTTTTGTTTACTTCTGTTTATGATAGATATACCGAAGACAGCTGAGGGCGACAGGAGCGCGGTGTCGTCTAAAGAAAGTAGACAAACGGAACAAAAGGAGGAAGACAAGACAGTAGACGAGGAGGACGAGGACGAGGAAAAGACAACAAGCAAAGAGGAGGAGGAAGCTGCAACGAGAATACAAGCAGCTTTCCGTGGCCATCACGCCAGGAAGAGTATGAAAGATACGGAAACTTCAACGAAACAGACGGAATCAAAATCAGATTCAGAACCAACCAAGGAACAATTACTGCAGGAGTTTCGCGAGGACGATAAGGGTGAGCTTTTTTCTTCCCTTTCTGTCCTTTTTTCCTCCCTTTCCCCCTTTTTTTATCATTTTCCTTCTATTTTCCCCTTTTTTCTCCTTTTCCTTCCTTTTCCCCCTTTTTCTCCCCTAGGGACCTATATTTTTAAGAAGAGCGAAATGCACGCTATTAAATGACAGTTGAAGAAAACGATTTTTCAAAAACTCCCTCTTGACCTACATTTGTTTTTTTTTCATACAATTCTTTATAACTATCTTCTCTCACAATCATCGCTCCTCGAATAATGTTACTTTCCAAACAATTCTTCGATAGAATGCCTGCTAATTATGTTCAATATTGCCTCTGGATTTTAAATTTCTTTTTTTAAATTTAAACATTTATTTCTATTACAAATATTTATTTATTTAGTAATTTACATAAATTACCGTTTGAAATAAAAATTCAATAATTAAAATTTGCATCATGACAATTTTTTTAATTGATTATTTTTTAGAAATTAAAAATTAAAACAAGCGATAAAAAGTAAATAATTAAAATTTGCATCTAGACAATTTTTTTAATTGATTATTTTTTAGAAATTAAAAATTAAAACAAGAAATAAAAAGTAAATAATTAAAATTTGCATCCAGAAACTTTTTAATTTATTATTTTTTTTTTAAATTAAAAATTAAAACAAGGAATAAAAATTAAATAATTAAAATTTGCATCTAGAAACTTTTTAATTGATTATTTTGTAAAAATTAAAAATTATAAAAAGCAATAAAACTTCAAAATTAGAAAAACAATAAAAACTAAATAATTAAAATTTGCATCTATAGAAACTTTATAATTTATTATTTTTTCAAAATTAAAATTTAAAAAAGCAATAAAAATTAAAAATTAAAAAAAGCAATAAAAGTTAAATAATTAAAATTTTCATCTAAAAACTTTTTAATTTAATTCATTATTTAGATTACAATTGGAGAAATGTAAAATTTTGTCCTTTTCCTTTTTTGTTTGTTTGTCTATTTGATATTTTCAATTTTTATTAATTTTTATTTTTTTAATTTTATTTCATTCAAAAAAATTTACATAAATTGCTGACAAAAATTAAATAATAAAAATTCAGAAACTGTTTAATCAACTATTTTCGTTGTGACTCGAAAAGTATTGAAAGAAAAATCGAATTTGACGAAGAAATAAATAAATTTTCCTTTTGAAAATTCAGAAACTTTATATAATTATTAAATGAAAGCAGTTTATTTTTCTCTTTTTCAAATTTAAAATTTGTTACAATAATTTTGCGTCGCGTATTAGAAAAATTAATTATGTTTCTCACCGTCAAGTAATTATTTTAAGTTGAATCAACTTTTATTAATTACATTTTCTCTTTATTTATTTATTTATTTAAGAACCATACAGGACGTGTAATTATCATTATTATTATTATTTAGAGTTATTTATTATTATTTAGAATTATTTTTTATTATTTATTATTATTTAGAATTATTTATACTTATTTACATTTATTTATAATTTATTCATTAAAAATCGAAAAACAACATTTTCCAATAAAAATATAAAAAGTTGAAAATTTTTTTCATCCTAACTCAAGTTGGAAAAATTTTCGGATTGAAAAAAAACTGTTTTCCAATTTGACGATATAAAGGGAGTTTTTCACGAAATCACGTGTTCTCGATAAAATATATCACAAGAGGATCATAAAAGTCAAGGAAGATTGACGGATTGGGATCTTAAAATTTTTCATTACCTCTTTAATATAGATTAATCACTTCATAATATATGGTTGACATATTTTTTCAAGATTAAAAAATATGTTAACAACTTTGGATATAATTTTTAGTTTCTTTTTTTTTTAAATAAGCAAGTAAACCTTTAGAAAATTTTATCTAAATTTTACTTCACAGTAAGAGTGAAAAAATTCATTCGTAGTTGAGATTAAACTTGGTACTAAATTCAAAGTTTCGGCCATTTTGTTATAATTTAAGAAAAATTGAAATTATGCAGGTGCCTAAATTTTTAAACTGAAACTAATACATTTAAATTTAGAAAGAAAAATTAATAATTAGGAAATTAGAAATTTAATTTATAAATTTGAATTTAAAGGAAGAAGAAATAGAAATTATAATAAATTTAAAATTAGTAACAAATTTAGAAATGTAAAGTTAGAAACAAAAATTAATAAATAAAAAATGAGAGGCAAATTTTGAATCTAAATTTTAGAGGCAAAAATTGATGAAATATAAAATTAGTAACAAATTATGAAATGTAGATTTAGAAACAGAAAATAATAAAATTAAAATTAGTAAAAAAATTTAGAAATCTAAATTTAGACACAAAAATTACTAAAATACAAAATTAGTAGCAAATTAAGAAATTTAAATTTAGAAACAGAAAACAAACAATTTGAAATTGGTAAAAAATTAAGAAATCTAAATTTAAAGGTAAAAAATTGATAAAATATAAAATTAGAGGCAAAACTTGATAAAATATAAAATTAGTATCAAATTAAGAAATTTAAATTTAGAAACAAAAATAATGAATTTAAAATTAGTAACAAATTTAGAAATCTAAATTTAGAGACAAAAATTAATAAATAAAAATTTAGAGGCAAAAATTTATAAATAAAAAGTTAGAGACAAAAATTAATGAATAAAAATTGAGAGACAAATTATTGAATCTAAATGTAGAGACAAAAACTGCTAAAATATAAAATTAGAAACAAATTAAGAAATCTGAATCAAGATACAGAAATTAATAAAATACAAATTTAGAACCAAAATTACAAAAAGCAATAAAAAAATTTCTTCTCATCAGCAAATGAACTAATAAATATAAATTCATTTCGCAATTAAATTCCGCTCAATAATATTAAAAAAACGTATATAATGAAAAGATAACATTATGTTTCTATGACAAACATAATTTACAGGATATTAATAGATATCTATCAATTTAAGAATAAACATCAACTGGATAAGTCACAACATAAAATGGAAGAACTCAATCGTTTAATGTGAACGGGAAGTAATTGAATATCGATTACCAGTATAGTGGCTTGTGACGAAAAACAAATTTTTGTTTTTTTTTCTCCTCTGTCATATTCTTCAAGAACAAACGTTTTTTTTTAAATGTTTAACAAAGAAAAATTTGCTTTACTCATACAAACTGGTTGCTGTGAAATTCAATTTATTTCTGACTTTGGAAAAAAAAAACAAAAAAAAAGCAGTCTTTCCTGACTTGGGATATTTTACTGGGAGAAAAACTCATTTTCTTTTTCATTTCACACAGAAGAAGGAAAAGGATTTTTTTTAAATATCAAAATCAACTTTACAATAAATTAAAAATAATTCCGAAAAATAAATTTCCAATAAAATTAAAGGAGGAAATATTTGTTTTTGAATATCAAAATCAATTTAACAATAAATTAAAAATAATTGCGAAAAATAAATTTCTAGTGAAATTAAAGTAAAAATTCTATTCTTTACGAATTCGATAAAAATTAAATAGGTGCAAATTTAAATTAACTTTGAATTAAAATAAATTTGAATGAAAATGGAAGTAAAATTAAATTCAAAATTATTTTAATAGAACTTGAGTTAAAATAAATTGCAAATAAAATTAAATAGAAATTCAAATCGATTTTAACTAAAATAAATTTAGAATAGAATTGAATAAAAATAAATTTAAATTGGTCTTGAATTCAAATAACTTCAAATTTTTAATTTATTTTTATTTAAATAAATTTGCATTGGATTTAAATTAAAATCAATTTCGAAGAATTGAATAAAAAAAATTTTTAATTGAATTTAAAATAAGAAAATTCCAAATAGAATTGAATTTTAATATATTTCAAATAGAATAGAATTGAAATTTTGAATTTTGCATTTTAATTGAAATAAATTCGAATTAATTCCAATTATAATGAAATAAAAATAAATCGAAAAAAATTTAAATCGTATTTGAATTAAAATGAATTTTAAATAGAATTAAATGAAAATAATTTTGAGTTAAATTTAAGTTAAAATAAATTGCAAAATAGAATGAAATTGAAATAAATTTGCATTTAATTTAAATTAAAATATATTTCAAAATAAAACTAAATAAAAATCATTTGAATTGAATTAAAATATTTAAAATTAAAGTGAATTTCAATGAAAATTGAGAAAAATAAATTGAACTTGAAATAAATTTGAATTTTATTTGAATGAAAATAAATTTCCAATAGAACTGAATAAAAAAAAATTTGAATTGAATGAAAGATAAATTCCAAACAGAATGAAAATGAAATAAATTTGCATTTAATTTGCATTAAAATAAATTTCAAAATAAAATTGAATAAAAATAATTTTAATTGAAATAAATTTGCTGTTAATTTGCATTAAAATAAATTTTAAAATAAAATTGAATAAAAATAATTTCAATTGAAATAAATTTGAATTTGATTAAAATATTTAAAATTAAAGTAAATTTCAATTAAAATTGAGAAAAATAAATTGAACTTGAAATAAATTTGAATTGTATTTGAAATTGAATGAAAATAAATTTCCAATAGAACTGAATAAAAATAATTTTTGAATTGAATTTAAATGTAAATGAATTACAAATAAAATTGAATCTAAATAAATTCCAAATCTAATTGAATTAAAATTAATTGAATTTGAATTCAAAACCAATTCCAAATAAAATTCAATTAGAAAAATATTTCACGTAAAGCTAAACTAAAACAAATTTAGAACTCAGAAATTAAAATAAATTTGAACTAAATTTTAATAAAACTTAAATTAAAATAATTTAAAAATAGAATTGAATTTAAATAGAGGAAGAAAATGGAATTTAATCGAATTTCAATACTTCTACTTATAAATACTAAATTGAGTTTGAAAGCAGATGAAAATAAGAAATGTTAATTTAATTCAGTAGAATTTTTTCTCTCCTTAAATAAAATTTATCGTGATTTTAAAATAACTATCTAATTAATTAATTAATTCATTTATTTATTCATTAATCAATTAATTAATGAATCAATTAAATTTAATTAATATTGTCAAACTTTTTGTAGAGCTTTGCGACGCAGCTACTAGAATTCAAGCTTCATTCCGTGGCCACATGTCGAGAAAGGTAGCAGCAGTTGGCGAAGCAGCCAAAACAGCTGGGGAAATGGTCGAGAGTGTAGCGAATAAAGTCGAAAAAACGGTGAGTAATTTAAAAAAAAAAAGTTCTAGAATTTTTTTTTTTTTTCTAGAAAAAAAGGAATAATTAACATTTTCTTTTGCAATTGTTAATTTTCAATAGAGATAATTTCCACCTTTTCTACAAATTTTTATTTGCGACTTTTACAATGCTTCCACTGTTATTAAAATATTTTCCACTTCATTTATTTTAAGAAGATTATTGGATTTACATAAAAGAGTAGTGTGTCACAAAGGAGCGATCAATTTTATTACATAATTCAAGTGGAATTCAAATGAAATGATTTTTAATTATTTTTAAAAGATCGTTGTACAATACTTATAGATTTTTTACATTTTTATTTTACTCGTCAGTCCCACTTTTTTATACAAGAAAAAATATTAATAATTAAATATTTTTTATTTTTTAACGACTATTTGTGAAACAATTTGACGGAAATTTCGTTAGAAAAAAATTCAGCGAAATTTCCGGTAGCCACTGAGAAAACAATTTATTTGAATAAAACATAATTATTTTTGTTATACAGTAAACCCAAAATTATCTTTGAATTAAACAATTATTTTGATATTTTTATTCAATACAATTTTGATTCAATAATAAATTTGATCCAATACAATTTTGATTCAATTATAAATTTGATTCAATACAATTTTGATTTAATAATAAATTTAATTCAATACAATTTTGATTCAATAATGAATTTGATTCAATACAATTTTGATTCAATAATAAATTTTAGTCCAATACAATTTTGATTCAATACAATTTTGATTCAAAAATAAATTTGATTCAATACAATTTTGATTCAATAATAAATTTTAGTCCAATACAATTTTGATTCAATACAATTTTGATTCAAAAATAAATTTGATTCAATACAATAATTTTGATTCAATAATAAATTTGATTCAATAAAAATTATGTTTAATTCAATAATATAAAATATTTTTAATTCAAACCTATCTTTTTGATTGGCTACTTATTTTTGAATCCAAAAAAATTTGTTTCTCAGTGAGCATTGGAATTATTGTATTTTTTGTCAATTTTCATTTTTACTCTTGAATTTTAGTAGAATTATTTCTCATGATCTGAAATATTTTATATAATGTTTTTCTAATATAGCTGCGGGTAATTTTTTTTATATAAAGCAAACACATTTTGTAAACATGTTTCCCCTTTTTTTTGAGCAAGAAAAAAAATAATTTTTAAACATTTATAAAGAGATCTAGTTCTCTTTCTTTTTTCCTGCAAAATCTTATTATAAACAGAATAAAAGATGTGCTTTGCAGTTAAATTTCTTTGCAAGGCAACTTCCCATGAGCTTTCTCGTGAACATAAACAGAAAGTTATTTGAGTTGTGGAACTATCTCCGCAGGCTCTCTCTCTCTCTCTTTTCTACAAAGAAATATATATATTATATACATATATACGAAGTGAAGATTTTAATTAAAGATTGTGTGTTTCAAGGGAAATCAATAGATACTTTCAAATGCTCACTCTCACCAGTATTTATAATTGTTAAAACAACTTAAATTTCAATTTCTCACCCGTGAAAAACAAAAGCAAAAAAAATAAATAAATAAAAGTTATTTTTAAAATTGGAAAATTCGTCTACAGTCGAACCTGTCAGAATGCAACTCAATTTTTCCAAATTTTATTACAGTTGAAAAACCATTCAAAAATTGTATTAAAATTTAATTTTTGTATTTAAATTATCACTGAAATATTCATTTCACACTCTAAATTTGAATTAGTAAAAATATTTACTAATTAGAATTACAAAATTGGATTTTTGCTTTTAAATTATTAAATTTTACTAATAAATTAGTAGAAATTACTGTTCATGAATACAATTAATTGAATTTACTTGGATTTGATTAAATTTAATTGAATTTAATTGAATTTACTTGAATTCAACTGAACTTAATTAAATTAATAAATTTTCTTAATAAATTAGTAGAAATTACTCTTCATTAATAAAATTAATTGAATTTAATTGAATTATTAATCATCCACTTTCTAAATTTGAATTAGTAAAAATATTTACCAATTTGAATTTAGTAATTGAATTTTTGCTTTTGAATTAGTAAATTTTACTAATAAATTTGTAAAAATTACTGTTTATTAATAAAATTAATTGAATTTACTTGAATTTAATTGAATGTAATTAAATTGTCTTGAATTTACTCGAATTTAATAGAATGTAATTGAATTTTTTTGAATTAATAAATTTTACTAATAAATTAGTGAAAATTACAAAATTTATTTAAAAAATTAATTGAATTTACTCGAATTAAATTAAATTAATAATCATTCACTCTCTAAATTGGAATTAATAATTGAATTTATGCTTTTGAATTAGTCAATTTTACTAATAAATTTATAGAAATTACTGTTTATGAATAAAATTAATAAAATTAATTGAATTTACTTGAATTTAATTGAATGTAATTTAATTGACTTGAATTTAATTGAATTAATGAATTTTAATAATAAATTAGTGAAAATTACTATTTATTAATAAAATTAATTCAATTTACTTTAATTTAATTGAATTAGTTAATTTTACTAATAAATTTGTAAAAATTACTGTTTATTAATAAAATTAATTAAATTTACTTGAATTTAATTGATTTAATAATCATTCCACTCTCTAAATTTGAATTGGTAATTGAATTGTTGTTTTTGAATTACTAAGTTTTACATATAAATTAGTAGAAATTACAGTTTAATTATTAATAAAATTAATTGAATTTACTTCAATTTAATTGAATCAGTAAATTTTACTAATAAATTTGTAGAAATTACTGTTTATTAATAAAATTAGTTGAATTTACTCGAATTTAATTGATTAAATAATCATTCCACTCTCTAAATTTGAATTGGTAATTGAATTCTTATTTTTCAATTACTAAGTTTTACACATAAATTATTAGAAATTACAGTTTATTAATTAATAAAATTAATTGAATTTACTTGAATTGAATTAAATGTAATTTAATTGAATTAATAAATTTTAATAATAAATTAGTGAAAATTACAGTTTATTAATAAAATTAATTGAATTTACTTGAATTGAATAGAATTGAATTAATAAATTCTACTAATAAATTAGTAGAAATGACTATTTATTAAAAAAAATTAATTGAATTTACACGAATTAATCAACTTCAATAATAAATTTGTAGAAATTACTATTTATCACTAAAATTAATTGAATTTACTTAAATTTAATTGAATCAGTAAATTTCACTAAAAATCTAGTAAAAATTAATATTCACTAGTAAAACTAATTGAATTTACTAATTCAAAAGCAAATAATTCAATCACTAATTAAAATATCACTAAACATTTTTATTATTTCAAATTAACAGAGCAAATAATAAACTCTAAAAAGAAAACAACTTTGAAAAACAAGCTTTCAATAATTGTCTGAGGGAAAAAAAGGTTAAATAAAGTAGAGGGAAAAAAAACAACCTGATAATTATAATTTAAGTCGATAGTTGCTATGTGCTCATGTTTGTACTATATGTGTACAAACACATTTGCACTGATTACTAAACTTGATAGGCAGAATTAGATATGGGATAACAGCCAATGTGCAAATTACAAAGGGAATGTTAAAGCATAATATGAATAATTTATAAATTCTATTGGCTACTACAAGTGAACATTTTGAGAATTCGTGAACTTCCAGTTTGATTGTCTGGCAAACTGATTTTGACCAAACAATTCTCACACAAGCATACGTATATAAGTATTATACTTTATAATATTAAATTCATAGTTTAAATATTGAAAGAGAGAATTTTACGCATAAATGAAATTCATACTTTGAAATTATTCATCATTGGATTATGTCAAATTCACTCCGGTGATAATTTTCTCTAATTTTCAAGATCAGGGGAAGGGGCAGTTTTTCTGGGGCGTTTTTTTCGAATTTTTTATTTCCTGGAAAAATTTCTTTTTTGCAATGAAGGGGAATTTTAAAAAAAATGTTTTCTAATAAAGGTGATTTTCTAATTTTTTTCTTCTACTGAAGGTTTATTTATAACATTTTTTTTCTAACAATATTCGACTCTCTAAACTTGAATTAGTTAATATTTTTACAAATTAAAATAAGTAAATATTTAAATACTTACGAATTTGAATTTTTTTAAAATATTCACTAATTTGAATTTATAAAAATATTTACTAATTTGAATTTATAAGAATAGTTACTAATTTGAATTTGTAAAAAAATTTACTAATTTGAATTAGTGACTTAATTTTAGCTTTTGAAATAGTAAATTTAACGAATTATTTAGTAAAAAATTATTTTCATATTAGAATTATTATTTTAAAAAATAAATTTTTAATGAAAACAAATAATAATTTATAAATTTACCAACTATAAATTATAATTTCACCGATTCGATTCTAATTAATTTTTTAATCTATCATCACGAAAATTAATCTTTACAACAGAAAGACAAATAATAATAAATTGTATTATTCTAAAAAAATAGTGTCTCCTCTTTTTCTTTTTGGTAAAATAAATATAGTGAAATTTTTAAAAAATCAGCTCAGTTTGTTCAAAAAATTGCTCAAAAGAATTCTATTCCTGCTTAGAAATTTTCCAAAGAAACAGTAAAGAGTAAACTCGGCAATTTACAACGAAAATAAAGCACAAGTATTTCTCGAGCAAAACATTATTCCTTGGTAATTTTTTTTTTTATTTTCACTTTTCTAAAGAGTCACTCTATACCAAGAAACATGTCTGTAATAATGAAAAAAAATAAAACTATTTGCTCTCAGCATTATAATTTTTCTATAATAAATATAAAATGTTTAATAAAAATATAAAAGGAATAATAATAAAAATAATAGTACTAAAAATATTAATAATAAAAAAATAGTACTAAATATATTAATAATAATAAAAAAATAGTACTAAAAATATTAATAAAAGTAATTAAATAATAGTAACAAAATTATTAGTAATAATAAAAATGATAATAATCATGAAAATAATAATAATAATAATAATAATAATAAATATTAACAATATCGCTGCTAATGTGGCACAAAATATAAATTACAGTTACACTATACAAATAATATTTTCAACAATGCTTCGTGAAGCAGAAGAAAATGAAAATGAACAAAAATGATTTTCAATGCAATAATCTAATTACGCTTTTGCGTTAAAATAGCATCGTCTACCTTGCATATTCATTGTGATCTCAATAAAGCGACTTAATCCACTGTTAGTATGTAGTCGATTACTATTAATTATAATTTAGTTTCAGTAGGTTAATCTCGACAATTTCTAAATGTCATGATATACGGAAAATAGGTCGATGACATTATTATGCTTTATATATTTATAGAATTTTACACTTTTTTTAAATTCTTCTTTCATTATTGTTAATATTATTTAATAAATAAATAAATAAATAAATAAAATAAATTCAATAAAATATTCTGTAAGAATCAATCAATTTTTTGGAAACAAAAAATTTCCATTTAGGAAGAATTCTTGTTTTTATAAGTTTACAATGATTTCAATGTTGAGATAAATTAAAACAGAAATTCAAGAAGAATTTAATGTTATTAATTTTTCTTCTAAATGTTTACTGAAGAAAAAAATAAATAAAATTTACTATTTAATTTTCAATTCATGAAGATTAATATTATTCTTTCATGAATTTGATTTATTCTATATAAACTCGTAACAATTTTCATAAAAGTTATCATCTTGCATATAAAATTATTAAATGAATCATGCTCCCAGAACTTCATAAAAGTTGTTTTAATACTTGAAAACATCCAAGAATATATTCCCTCAAGTAAACTTTGTTCCGTTGTGTATTATATATAAGTTTTGAAACATTCTATTAAAACATATACTAAAGTATTTAATGCACAATTTTTTTTCTCTATACATATAATATTTTCTCCCCAGAAAAGAAAAGAGATTAAATGAAAATTCCACAATATTATCACTTCTAATTTTATGAAGACAATTTCCGAATTATTTTAGTGCTTTCAATTTTAATATCTTTAATTTTAGTACCTTTAATTTTAATACTCAAAAGTTTTAAACTGATACCAAAAAAATGACTCAATTTCTGTTTTAATTCTTCTTCTTTTAATTTTTTAGCTTCAAAAATGTTTGTTTCTGATCTTAAAAATACAAAAATTGTTTAAGCTCAATTTTTTAAAAAATTAAAAGAGAAAAGTGTTTCGAAAAAATCACCATTAAGAACCTAAGAATTGCTCTAAAATGTTTCTTTAAAAATGGTAAATTTTCCAAACAGTATTCCCACGTTTCTTGGTCAAATTTACCAACATTCAAAAAGCAAATGATCAAAATTTAAAGAACTCTTCTTCCAATTTTAACAGCTTTTCAAAAAATGATATTATTCCGTCACTAAATTTAGCACGTATTACTTAAAAATAAAGGAAAATCCAAACAATAAACTAGGTCGAAGCACTGAAATTATATAATACCAATTGGATTGGAATGAAAATTTTCCATGTTGATTCCCAATATCGAGGGTTTCTAATCTGAGTAATCTATATAGTTTGAGCAATCCGCTTGAGTGCATTTAGGCATAACCTTAGGGGACATCTTGTCCCCTGAATCCTGTAACTGGATTCTGTACTGTTCTTGATCTTATCGATTACACGAGACACACGAGAGTTTATGTAGGTATATAACAGCCTCTCTCTCTCTCTCTCTCTCACTCTCTAATGCAAGAGAACAATGCGACAATATTGACACGATTTAGTACAACCACAAAATATATTTATTCTCTAACAACCGTTTCGATAAAGAAAACATTATCACTCTTAACTTAAAAGTATTAAATATCAATTTTATGCTTATGATACGAAAAAATTGTAACCAAAAATGTGGATCAAATAAAAAATTGATACAGATTTTTTGGCACCAATTTGGTTCACTTTAGTATCACTGTAGTATTACTACAGATCAGAAGCACTGAAGTGATTTTAGAATCACTTTAGTATCAATTTGATATACTTTTAAGAAAACTGTGCTTACAAAATGATATCAGCAAAGTTGTTTTCTTACTTGGAAAGTGATTCAACAACAAATTTTAGCTTATGTAATTAGTAATCACATTTAACAGAGCAGAGGTGAATTTAGTTCGCCAGAGTCGACAAATTCCATTCTCGGATGTTAAAGTGGCTTGATATATGAGTATTCTGTCAGCAAAATATTACAATGCTCGGCTTCTCTTATATACATCTCACATTCAGAGAGGATGGTACAAATTAGGGTCGGTAATTTTCAGTAATACTTAATGAAGAATAAAACCAAAACTGCGATTCCAACAATTCTTCAGTGAAATGTGTCAAACATTATTATAATAATGTTAGAATTTTAAAAACCGAAAATAATAATTCAGTTAATTTAAGAACAGACACAAATTCACTTAATGACATTTACGGAAATTTAACTTTAAATACAAACAAAATCTAATTCCACTATATTATTTATAGATATTTACAAAATTGTACTTTTAAACACAAACAATACTTTAATTTTACTTTACTTTATTATTCTCTTTAAAATACTCTTCGGGGAAGAATTAATAAAAAAGAAAACTTTTATCCGAATTGAATACGCCTGGGAATCTGGGAGTGGCAAAAAAAATATTCCAAAGGTATTAAAAAGATTATATTTATAACAAGATTTTCCGCTCTAATGCTTCTTTTAAATATGGATTCAAAGTCGAGATTAATTTTTCACTTATTGTCATCATCTAAAAAAACCTTTTGTCATCCAAAAGTTTTCTTTTCCCGCCTGGAACAATTTTTTCTATTTAATTACGATTTAAAAAAATACAGTACAAAAATTCAACTTCTTCTGGTAATTTTCTCTTCAAAACACACTTCGAGGCAATTATGAACCAATCACGAGCCAACGTAATTTACTCCGCAGAGTAAACTTTTCACTAAACGTCGAAAGCACTCCTTTCGAAAAAGAATTTTTATCACACAGACACACATTTTACGACAATAAAATAAAACACGATTGAAAATGTCGATTTTCGAATTACAACCTCCATATGAAGTTGAAAATAAATCACCAACATTTTTTCTTTATATTTCCAAACGGATTTTTGAGAAATAAAAAAGAAATGTTTCCAAATTGGAATCTAGGGTGAAAGTTTCTTGAAAGGCTTAAAAAATAAAAATAAAACCTATATTCTTTTCCTAAAGGATGAAATTACATTTGAAAGAAATACGTTGACGTACTTTTTCTCAGCGGTAAAAATAAATTGCGTTCTTGAGATAAAATAGAAAATATGCTTTCTAGTAAATGAGACTTTAATTATATTAGCATAAGAGGCAAATATAGAATGATTTTCTTAATATTTCTTCTTACCATTTCCCTGCATATACGATGTCAATTTTAATGCTCCAGAAATTGTGAATTATAAAACAGAAAAAAGGAGAGAAAACTTATAACCAAAACTCTGATTTATAATTCGTCCCTTTTCTTTTTATTCGACTAATTATTTTAATTAGAAAGGACAAATATTATTTTCCTTAAATGAATTTAATTAAAATTTCAATATTTTTTCTCTCTCTCTCTTGCTCGCTCTCTCCTTGAAAGGGCTTAAATTATCAAATAGAATTGCAAATTTGTCTTCATCACTTTAACAGCAATGAATGGTAGCTTTGCTTTCTAGGCAGAATTTAATCCTGCTTTAAAGTCAGAACAAAATTCAAAGGGGAAAAACGAAAAGCCTGACATTTAAATTCTTTTTGTCTACCTATATATCGATAAAGTATCATTATTCTCTGAAATATTTCAAAAAAAAAAATTCTTTTCTTCTCTGCTCCATTCTTGTATTAATAAAATAATAAATGAACTCTCTAAATTTTCCAAATACGTTCGAATAAACAATATTTTTATTTCCTTCCATCTGAATTCTATTCTTTTTCGCAAAAAAATAAATTTATAAACTTTGGAAAATTTTCCAAGGATTTGAAAAAAAGAATTCAAAATTCAAAGCGTAGATTATGACTTGAAAATTCTTTAAATAATTCATACATTAAGAATGATCAAATTCGACATTTTTATTTATATAATGTCGATGTGAGACGGAAATTTTCACATGAATATTTGACCGGAAATGTTTCTTTAAAAATTTAACTGTAGGTCAAAGTTCGAGTGTCATATTGTTGGGAAATTCGAGCGACTTTTCTCTCCTATTCCGAGCACGACCCACAAAAGAAGATATTATAGAGCAACAAACTTTGTTTACAACTTTTTATTCCTGTTTTGTCAGATGTATTATATGCTATATTGTGCCACGAGATTATATTCTCTGTTTTACACGTCATAAATCCAGACGACAACAAAAAATATGTAACAATTTATTTTCTACTTGAACAAAAAATTAATTTGTAATTATTTGTAGAAAGTTATTTATTTTATCATTAAATGGGTTTCAAGTAAAATATTCTAAATAAATTTGCATCATAATTTATTGATTAATTATTTTATTATCTATTATTTATTAAATATTTATTAATATTTATTATTTATTATTTATTAAGTATTTATTGACATTTATTATTTATTAACTATTAATTATTTATCTATTAGCAAAATTATTAATAATTCGTTACTTATTCATCAAAAAATGCAAAATTAAGAATTTTGAAACAGTTCAGAAAAATTTATATTGAAAAAAATGGGAAATTTCTAAAATATTAAAAAAAAACCTGCAAAACTGAGAATATTTAGAAAAAGAAGATTTCGCAATAGCGAGGATAATAAGATCCTATTCAGAAACTCGGAAATGCTACTGCGGATTTCAGGGTAACTTTAAAATTCAGACTTTTATATAGGATGCTCGCAAACACGTACTAAAAGAATTTTTATGTGACATGATGAAAAGCATGTAAGATATACCGGGATTATTCTATAATCTCAAGAAGAAGAAAAAAAAAACTTATAAAAATTTTCAACGATATACCAAGTTTATTCGCTGAACAATCTTATCTTTTAAGGACATTGTAAGAAATTTCTCTCAACTATTGAAAAGAATTTTTATGTTATTTTCCATTACGATTTTCCCCGGCGAAATTCCGGAAAAGTACATATTCGAAATACTTGTTGAAATTTCCTTGGAAAATAGAAGAAAAAAAAGAAAAAAAGAAAAATAAAATAATTAAAAAAAAATAATAAAAATACTTTTTTAATTTTAGACGATTTTTCTTCTTTTGCGGAATTTTTTCCATAAACAATAGTTTTCCTTTCTTATCAAGAGGCATTTCCTCTCACTTTGAGTTTTTTGCTTCTTGTTTCAAAAAGAAAAAAGAAGACAAAAGTTTTTATTTTTTTAGTTTCTTGTTTCAAAAATAACAAGAAAAAAGTTATTATTTTATTCGTTTCTTGTTTCAAAAATAAAAAGTAAAAAAAATATGTTTCGATTCTTCTCTCACTTTGGGTTTTTATTTTTTCCCCCTCCTCGTGTCAAAAATAAAAACAAAAAAACTGTATATTAATTAAAAGTATTAAAGACAAGTTTGATTTATCTCTCGTTGCAATATCGAGTATTATATCAGAAACTTTTTTTGCCCCCAACGGAATATCGTCGTGATAAAAAGCGGTTAGAATTTGTAAAGTCGGAAGTGCTCGACGTATTCGTTATAGATAAAAGAGATAAGCTTCTAAAATTTTGGCACGGATGAATTCAATGGTAATATTTATGCCGGTATTTGGCTCGTAGTTTCCATTACTTTTGCGGGTCATTTTCAGGTCAAGGAAAGTAAAATAGTGACAAGTTGAAATTTGAAAAATCAAAGTGAACAACGATCGTGTCACAATTGTCAATAATTTTCAAGTTTTCAAACTTGCATTTATATACATTTGCAGTGCGAAGAAGCAAAAAAAAATTCTCTCCATTTCAACCTGTACGTGATTCCACTTTCAATGAATTCTTTTCGGAGAACTAATTTCTTTATTTTGGACAATTGCCAATTTTATATTTTCCTCCAAAAATAGTTTCATAAGAAAAAAAACAAAAATGGTCGAATTGACAGAAAAAATTAATTACGATTTTATTACAATTAAAATTATTTGGGGAGAATATTATTAAATTTAGGAAAAGTATTTTATTATTTGGGAAAATTGTTTATGAACCTAATTTCTTTTTGAATAAGGGGAAGAAATTCAGAAAAATTATTTTATTATTTAGTGAAATTATTTATGAACCTAATTTTTTTTATTAAGAAATTCAGGAAAAATTATTTTATTATTTAGTGAAATTATTTATGAACCTGAATTTTTCTCGAATAAACGAAAGAAATTTCGAAAAATTATTTTATTATTTAGTGAAATTATTTACGAACCTATTTTTTTCGAATAAGAAAGAAATTCAGAAAAAAATATTTTTTTATTTAGTGAAATTATTTATGAACCTAATTTTTTCGAATAAGCGAAAGAAATTTCGAAAAATTATTTTTTTATTTAGTGAAATTATTTATGAACCTGGATTTTTCTCGAACAAGCGAAGGAATACAAACACACACACACACAGTTTGTAAAGCATATTATCGTTTATTAGAAAAAATGACTTGAAATTTACCTATAAGTAACGGTAACTACTCTGGTATTTCCTTAATACACAAGTTGTTGGGCTCAATCATAATTTAACGTGATTTATGTTCACGTGATGCACGAACACCTTTTTTAGAAAAGTTCAAAGAACACGAATTCGTAATTTAGATTTTTTTTTTTTAAGAAACTGCCTGATCTCCTAGAAAAATATTTTTTTTAATAATTTCCAGTTTTCTCTAAATTCAGAAACATAATTCAATATTTTACTACCATATTTATAATTTTCCTGTCAGTACAAAAATGGTACTGAGTATAACATTAAATTATTTTCCTGCGTAATTAACAACAATAAATCAAAAAAGAAAATTGTTCCTGAAGAATGTTTAAATGATGGACAATTATTTTTTGTAATTCATATTTTATGACAGTAATTAAATAATTAATAACAAAATGAAAAAAATTAACAATTAGTAAAAAATAATAGTGAAAATTGTAAAAATAGTAAAAAAAATTAACAATCAGTAAAAAATAATAGTAAAAAAAGTTACAAATTAATAATGAGTAAAAAATAATACTAAAGATAGTAAAAATTAACAATCATTAAAATAAAATTGTAAAAATAGTATAAAATTAACAATCAGTAAAAAATATTAATGAAAATAGCAAAAAATTAACAAACAGGAAGAAATAATAATAAAAATGGTAAAAATTAACAATCATTAAAATAAAATAGTAAAAATAGTATAAAATTCGCAAACACTAAAAAATAATAATGAAAAAAGTAAAAAATTAACAAACAGTAAAAAATATTAGTAAAAATAGTAAAAAATTAACAAACAGAAAATTTTTTAGTAAAAACAGTAAAAAAATTAACAATTAGTGAAAAATAATAATAAAAATAGTACAAAAATACTTCAGTAAAAGTAGAAGAAATATTCAAACAATTTTGCCAATAAATAGAGAAGAACTAATAAAAATCTAATTAATACCAAAAAAATAATAATTAAAGAAAATAATAACAATCAGTAACGGAGTAATATCATTAAAAAAATAATGATATTGAGGAAAAGAGTAATAACATTCAGTAACAACTCTTAAAAGACTCGAATCTCTTTTCACTTCTTTTTCTATATAATATTCCTTCCCCTCCGTAACAATTGAAAGAGTCGTTTGAAATTCCATCTCAATTCGCGAAAACGGATTCCTGCCAAAAATTGAAATTTCCCACTTGGAGCCGAAGTTCCCAAGCTCCATACACACAAACAGACACAGACACAGACACATACACAAATATATAGAAAGTAGTGACATATTTCATTGCTTTTGGCACAAGCGCGTAAAAATCTTTTTTTTTTTTTTTTTTTTGTTTTAAAAAAGAATAGTGATGGCTGTTATGCGACGTTACTGCGGAGGAACTTTCAAAGTTCACGCAAAAGTGTCTTCTTCCTTTTGCTTCTCTCGCAAGATGAATATAAAAATGCAAATCGCATAGAAAAGCACAGAAAAAAGATGAAATTGTAAAAACTAAAAAAAGAGACAAAAGGGGAAAATGAAAGTACAATAGGGAAATGAAATTACAAAAGGAAAATGGAATTAGAAAAAGAAAATTGAAAAAAACAAACGGAAAATGAAGAGACAAACGGGAAATGAAAATACAAACAGAAAATAAGAATAGAAACAGAAAATAAAAATGTAAAAATATAGGAAAAGAAATTAAAATTAAACAGAAAATAAGAATAGAAAAAGAAAATAAAAATGTAAAAAAATAGAAAAAGAAATTAAAATATAAACAGAAAATAAAAATCCAAACAGAAAGAAATGCAAAAAAAATTAAAAATACAAAAAGAAAATAAAAATACAAACAGTAAAAAATGCAAAAAAAAATTAAAAATAGAAAAAGAAAATAAAAATAGAAATAGAAAGTAACAATAGAAACAGAAAATAAATATGCAAACAGAAAAAAAAATGCAAAAAAAAAATTAAAAATAGAAAAAGAAAATTAAAATACAAACAGAAAATAAGAATAGAAACAGAAAATACGAATAAAAACAGAAAATAAAAATGCAAAAAATATAAACAAAATAAAAATGCAAACAGAAAAAAATGTCAAAGAAACTTGAAAATAGGAAAATAAAATAAAAATACAAATAGAAAAAAATCCAAAATGAAAAAACAAGAAGATAAACAGTATAAGAAAAAAATACAAGAAGAAAAAAATTGCAAAATTAAAAAAATACAAAAAGAAAGAAAATACAAGAAGAAAGAAAATACAGGAAGAAAGAAAATACAGGAAGAAAGAAAATACAAGAAGAAAAAATATAAGAAGCAGAAAAATGGAGGAAAAGAAATACAAAAAAATGCAAAAAGGAAAAAGAACAAAAAAAATGCAAAAAGAGAAAAAGAATAAGAAGAAAAATACAAAAAAGAAAAAAATGCAAAAAGAAAAAATTACAAGAAAAAAAAATATAAAACGAAAGAAAATACAATAAGAGTAAAAAATACTAGAAAATAATTCAGAGGGAAAAAAATTCCAAGGGAAGAAAAAATACAAGAAAAAGAAAAAAGAAAAAATGCAAAAAGGAAAAAAGTACAAAAAGAAAAAATGCAGGAGGACAAGAATACAAAAAGAAAGAAAATACAAAGGGAGAAAAAGTACAAATAGAAAAAAATACAAGAAGAAGAAAATTAAAAAAAAATAAAAATTGCAAAATGGAAAAAAGTACAAAAAATAAAGAAATTCAGGAGGAAAAAATAAAATAAATAAAATACAGAAAGAGAAAAATTCGAGAAAAAGAAAATAAGAAAAGACAAGAAGAAAAGAAAAGAAAATACAAAGAGAGAAGAAGTACAAAAAGAGAAAAAATACAAGAAAAAGAAAAAAAAAATTGCAAAATGGAAAAAAATACAAAAAAAATACAAGAAGAAGAAAATGAAAGACGAATAAAAAATGCAGGAAGAAAAAATAAAAGACGAACAAAAAATACAGGAAGAAAAAATAAAATAAAGAAAATACAAAACGAGAAAAATACAAGAAAAAGAAAATAAGAAAATACCAAAGAAAAAAAAATACAAAAAGGAAAAAAGTGCAAAAATAAAGCAGTCAAAAACTGAAACATTTGAAAAAGACAAAAAAGAATTTGAATT
Organism: Leptopilina myrica (nomen nudum); assembly: GCA_032872475.1. Taxonomy (NCBI): domain Eukaryota; kingdom Metazoa; phylum Arthropoda; class Insecta; order Hymenoptera; family Figitidae; genus Leptopilina; species Leptopilina myrica (nomen nudum). Next base: position 4,250,646 of record CM065459.1, read on the forward strand.
TAGAATTCACACCCCTTATATGTATGCACAAGAGTCGCGCGAACAAAACAATTGTTTTGGCAAAGTACATTTTCTCTCTCTCACTCTCTCTCTCTCTCTGCTTATATTTTGAAACATATCGATTTGACACAAAACTTTGCACTTTGTGGCCTTCACGACTATTCGCGTGCTCACAAAAGGAAGACGTCATATTTCCGGCGTTGTTGCCTCACACTCTCTTCCCGAGGAAAAAATTTAATTAATAAAAACTAATAATGAAAAAAAAAACAAATTGAAAGAAAAAATATAATAAAACCGCTTATTTCAAGTCATAGAGCAAGAAAATGCTTTTCTGTCAATGTAAAGAGAGAAAGAGAGAAATAGATAGAGAGAAAAAGAATTCTTTATAAAAATAAATGCGAGAAAAATAAAAAAAAGAAGTACTTATTTTGAAAAGTAGAATGTCTTTCATTAAAATCGAAAGGTTAATTATTGCCCTCACATTTCAGTGCGCGGTTCGATTTGTCTCAACTGCCGCCTCTCAATATTTTCTCTTAAACAGATTATTTATTTCTTTTCTCTCTTTCTTTTCCGACAGCTAAAAAATAGTCCGACTATTTTTCTCTTAAAATTAACTAACTCGCAAGTAACACAAATCTAATGAGACAAAAAAATATTTCGACGTCTCTTGGAATTATTTTCGAAAATTCTTTGCAAGAATTCAATTATTTTCTTTTTTTTTTGTAAATAGTAAACTTTTTTGTCAGACATTCAATTATATTGAAAAAATTTGAATAAAATTCTTTACAAAAAATTCAAATATTTTCGAATTAAATTTCAATTTAATTCGCCGAAAGAAATTAATGACAGGAATTCAATTATTTTTTAAAATGTTGAATGAAATTCTTCCTAAAAATTTAATTATTTTCGAAATATTTAATAAAATTCTTCCAAACAATTCAATTATTTTTAAAAATCGTTAAAATCTAGTAAAAATTCAATTATTTTCATAAATAATAAAATTCTTTCCAGGGATTCAATTATTTTCAAATTTGGAAGCAGTTCTTTAAGAGAATTCAAATATTTTCAATAAATATTTTAACAGAATTCTCCTAAAGAATTAAATTATTATTAAAATAAGCAAAATTCTTCGCAGGAATTTAATTATTTTGATAAATATCAATTCGCAGGACTTCAAATACAATAAAAAATTTGGAAAAAAATCTTCATTAGAATTCAATTATTTTTAATACACTTTCAATTAATTTCCCTCGAGAGAATTCAATTATATTTAAATTTCAATTTTATTCTCCCTAAAAAGTAATAAAATACAATTTTTTTAAAAATAATTATTATTTTTTCAATTATTTTCAAAAATTATGAATTTGTTAATGTTAATTTAATTTTTTTGCATAAGCAGTAAAATTCTTGTCAAAAATTTAATTATTTTCCAAACATTGACTCAAAATTCTATTTATAAGAATCAAATTATTTGTAAAGGAATTTTAACTAAATTCCTCGAAGGAATTCAATTATTTTCAAAAATAGTAAAATATTTAACAAAAATTCAATTATTTTCAATGCCATTTTTAAAAAATTTCTCAAAATTCAATTATTTTTAGAATTTTTGAAAAAGTTCTTCCAAAGAATGTAATAATTTTTAATACAATTTCAATTAATTTATTTCAAAAAAAGAATTTATCTATCTTTAAGAATAGTACAAATTTTCGCAAAAATTCAATTATTTTCAGAAACAATAAAATTTTTCGCAGAAATTAAAAATATTTTTAATAATTTTTTTATGAATTTTCCTTATTTTTCAATTAACTTATTTTTTAAAAATTTAACTAAATTTAACTTAAAAATCAATTACTCTCGGATTTAAAATTATAAAAGGGACAAAAATTATAAATTTTTTGATAACAAAAACGTTGTTTTTTTAAATTAATAAAAAATTAAGTTACGAACGCGAAAATATTAAGAAAAAATATAATTTCTAAATACGTTTCAAGCAAAAATATCAAAAAAAGAAATCTGTTTTTTAAACTCGTCTTGTTTCTTTAGAAATAAATTTTTCCTTTTAATCCAAACGAGAGTTTTTGATTCAAAGAAAATTATTTTCACCCTTAAAATTTTTTTTTTTATTTAAGAACATCTTCTTCAAATTCACAAAATTTGTTTTATAAATCATAAAAATTTTTGTAAATCAAATAAATTTTCTTTCAATCAAAGAAAAAATAATTTTCAATAAACAAAACTAAACAAAATTTAAAAACTAAAGCAAAGAAAATATTTGTTTCATTTTGAGAACTTTTTTTCTTTGACAAACACTAAAAAATAATTTTGATTTGTTTCACAGAAATTTTTGCTATTTTATAAAGTCAAATAAAATTTTCCTTATTCTAAGAAAATTATTTTATCACTCTTCTTTGTTGGCTGAATAAAATATTTCTTTAGTTTTAGGAAATCTTTGCTTTGAAATACACAAAAAAACGAATTCTTCATTTCAGAATAATTTTCTTTCGATTTGAAGAATTTTGTGAATTTTTAATATTTAATACTTAATAGTCAAATAAAAATTTGATTTCAGTAATGATTGCATTACTTTTTTTTGTTTGAATTGGAGAAATAAACTTTTATGTTTATTTACAAATAAAAAATGATTTATTTTCTATTTATTCATTATTTTAAATTTATTTTCCATTATTTTTGACAAATTTATTTAAATTAATTACTAAATTATTATTAACAATTTCTTGGAGTATTTGCTGTAAAGAAAAATTTGTTTATAACAAATAATAAGCCGACAGGCTTCTTATTGGTTTTAAACAAATTTTTCTTCACATTAATCATATTAAACAAATTTTTCTTCAATTAAAGAAAAAATTAATACAAATTTTCCCTCACATTGATCAAATTAAAAAAAAATTGAAAAGTGATTTCAAAAAACAATTTGCTTCCAAAAAAAATTTTTTTTCCCAAAGAACACAACTAATTCTCGCACAAGTCAAACAATAAAAAATATTTAGTCGCCTGTTATTCAGTGTTTAAAGCACGTAAAATGGAACCACTTGCCAATTTACAGAAAATTCCCCAACTACTTTTAAAATCCAAACAAATCAAATTTTATGAATTGTAAACCAGCAACCACGCTAATAAATTGAATATACATTTTTTTTTTCATCTCAGAGATTAAGAATTCATGAAAATTTACTCTCGTTCATATAAAACAAGGAATTTATTTCGGAAACAATTTCTTTGATTTATATTCAGCAGACAGAGAGAGAAAGAGAGCTTAAATAAATGATAGATAGAACTTTCGTGTTCCATTTACAGTTTTCGATCGATGTTATTACTTTGAATTACAAGAAGATCGTCTCTTCTCAAATCGGATTCTTCAATTTCATTCCTCGAGATATTGCAATTGTGACGGATAAAATGACTCTTTAAAAAAAAAGAATGAAAAAAAGAAAAAGAAACCAAACAGTCAACTATATACCATGGAAAAAAAAATTCCCAAGCAAATAAGAATATTGATTAAATTTTTTCTTTAAATTCCAACCACGAAACATTTATTATACAAAACTGCAAGCAGTTTGAATTGACCAAGTTTTAATATTATATGAAAAAAGAGGTCACAAGATTAATGAACTGTTGGGGAAAAAAGCATTTTCTCTTAATTTTTCCATTCACTGAGCGGAGAAAATTTTTAGATTTGTTTTAATCAAAATGAATTTTCGTATATATATATATATAGGAAAGAACTTTTCGCTTTAGAGAATAAACTTTTTTTTAGAATTGTATGCGTTATTTAATTGTCAGAAACAAGTTTCGTTTTATTATATATATAAAATACACGATTAAGAACTTTTAAACTGGAAAATCAAAGTCAAATTTATAGCTTTTATCATTTGCTCAAACTGTCAAAAACTTTAGCTTCAAGCGAAATACCTCGTGTTTCAAGTTTTCTTTAGTTTCAAGAAACCTTGAAAATTCACTGTAATTTCTGTATTTTAACACGTCTACATTATTCATTGAAATATCAAAGGTAATGTTTCCCAATGATCTTGAACAAAATTCACACTTCAATTCAGTGTATAAATATTTAATTTATTCGGTTTTCGAAAATGAAAAATGGATATTTTTCTACAAAATAATGAATAATTATTAATTTTTCATCAAATTTAGTAGATAAATGAACTAAATAAACTAAATAAATGTAAATAAATAAATTTTAAGTTTTTCTATTAGGAATATTTAATTTTTTCTATCAAAAAATATATGTTATTTTATATTATTTCTATCTACTATTTTATTTATCAAATTAACTAAATAAAGAAACTAACTTAAAGTAAATAAATAAATTAAAGTTTTTCTATTAAGAATATATAATTTTTTCTATCAAAAAATCTATTATTTTCTATTATTTCTATCTATTATTTTTTTAATTTAAATTAACTAAATAAATAAGTTTAATAAATGTAAATAAATAAATTAAATTTTTTCTATCAAAAATATCAGATATTTTCTATCAAAAATTCAAAATTTCATTATTTCCTAAAATTTCTATTATTACTATTATTAGTATTATTATTATTATTATTATTATTATTATTATTATTATTTTTATTATTAATTATGTATTTTTTAAATATTTCAAATGAAATTCTTTGATAAAGTAATTTTTATCAAAATTCAACGATACTTGAATATTATTAAAATTTAAATACAAAAATTTCTGTAAAATCAAATTATTTTCCATACTTTTAGTTACGATTCTTAATAGAATACAATAGTGTTTAAAAATTATTTCTTCTAGTGAGAAAAGAAAATTCTCTGAAATATAAATATTAATTTAATAAAATTTGCAACAAATTACTACTTTTTCAGTTTTTAAACATTTTTTCGTAAATTTAACTATTTTTTAAAATTTCCAATAAATATTAAATAGAATTAAAAATATAGATAGATAGAAAAAAATTATATTCAATTAAATTTTAACTGACTTTCCCGAATTGAATTAATTATTATTAAAAATAATAGAATTCTTGGTAGAAATTGAATTTACTTTCAATACAATTTCAATTAATTTCCCTCAAAGGAATTTGATTATTTTCAATACAATTTCAATTCAATTTGCAGAAAGAATTCAATAACTTTCAAAAATAGTAAAATTCTTGGCAGAAAATTGTAAAGTTTTTAACATGAATTTAATTATTTTCAAAAATTTTATTAAAATTCTGCGCAGAAATTCAATTATTTTCATAAATTGTAAATTTTTTAGACATGAATTCAATTATTTTCAACAATTTAAATAAAAAAATCCGTGCAGAAATTAATTTTTTTTCAAAATGGAAAGAATTAAAATATTTTCAAAAATTAAAAAATTCTCTGAAATTGAATTCTTCTCTGAAATTGAATTATTTTCATAAATTGTAAATTTTTTGACATAAATTTAATTATTTTCATAAATTTTATTAAAATTCTGCGCAGAAATTCAATTATTTTCAAAAATTTAAATAAAATTCTGTGTAGAAATTAATTTTTTTTCGAAATGGAAAGAATTAAAATATTTTAAAAAATAGAAAAATTCTTCTCTGAAATTGAATTATTTTCATAAAATGTAAATTTTTTGACATAAATTCAATTATTTTCATAAATTGTAATTTTTTTACATGAATTCAATTATTTTTTTTAAATTTTATTAAAATTTTGCGCAGAAATTCAATTATTTTTTGAAGTAGTAAAATTCTTGAAACAAGAATTGAATTTTTTTCAATAGTAAAATTCTTCGAAGAAATTTAAATATTTTTAATTTTGGATTCAATTCTTTATAAAAATTTAATTATTTTCAATAAAATTGTGACTGAATTTCCCGAAAGAATTGAATTATTATTATTATTATTATTATTATTATTATTATTATTATTATTATTATAAATAATAAAATTCTTGGTAGAAATTAATTTATTTTCAATACAATTTCAATTATTTCCCCCGAAAAGAATTTAATTATTTGCAATACAATTGAATTTACCAAAAGAATTTAATTATTTTTAAAAATAGTAAAATTCTTCACAAAAAAGTTCATCATTTTTATAAATAGTAACATTTTTATTTACAGGAATTGAATTATTTTCAAAAAATTTATTAATTTCTTCTAGATTGAAAATTATAAAAGTGCCAAAATTTTCGGTTCTGAAAAAAAATTCTCTTTGAAATTAATAAAGAAATTCATTTATTATCCCAAAATTATTGAAAATAAAATAATTTACCAATTTTTTTATGCAAAAATAGTAATAAAAGAAATTAGTTTCTTATATTAAAAATCTATTTTGAAAGAAAGTGATATTCTCAATTTTCACTCAATATTTTTTTTTTATTCCGAAAAGTTCTCTTTTCGAGATTGTTTATAACTCATTAACTGGTTTATAATTTATTCCCACTGGTTTCCAAGAGTAGTCTTTTTAAAATTAAAAACTTTTTCTGCTAATAATTTCCCGGAGATAATTAACTTGAGTGTTTGAAAGTGGCAAGTTTCAGTTTTGTGCACTTGGCTGATTATAAAAGCATTTTCGATAATTGATTTATCTTATCTCCAAGTCTTAAAGTTTTTTTTTCTTTTTCTTCTTCTTCTAAATAACGAAAAAATAATTCTCACCCATTTCTCTCGATTCATTAAGAAAATATACAAAGTAGAATTGCTGATAATTGCCGAAAATAAAAAAAAAGAAAAATGCTAATGCAAATTATTCGAGGTTTTCTATAATTAAACATTTCTATTTTCTTTAATTCTACACTCTAAATTTGAATTAGTAAAAATGTTTATTAATTTGAATTAGTGACTGACTTTTTGCTTTTGAATTAGTAAATTCGATTCGTTTTTCTGATAAATTGTCATTTCTACTAATTTATTAGTAATGTTTACTAATTCAAAAGCAAAAAGTCAGTCACTAATTCAAATTAGTAAACATTTTTACTAATTCAAATTTAGAGAGTATATAAAAAATTTCTTTATAAAAAATTTCTATGTAAAAAAATAAAAAAAAATAATTTACGTAATTAACTGAATAAAATCTAAATATAGGTAGAAAATCTGGAAATTATTTTTTTTCCACGGCAGGTATTATATGGTTTAATTTTCGTTCTATGAGTTTCTTCATTGTGTATGTACAACTACTTCAAAGCGTGTATTTTGACTTTAATTTCTTTTTAAGTAAACCTGGCGGGAACAGAATTAATTATACATCTAATTAACGTTACTTTGAATAACACTACTTCAAAAGAGAAAATAACTTATTTGTCTTTGAAGCTGATGAGCACCTCCCCCCCCCTCCAACTTTGTTCTATCTTACAACAAATATAATTTCGATTAAATTATGTACTCGTTGGAGTAATAATATTTAAGAATAGTGCTTTATTTTTGCTCCTTCGAACTGTAACAATATTCAAACAAGTGGAAAATAATAATTAGACGTTTTTTTAATGAAAAAAAAACAAATTAACAATCAATTAGAAATTATGTAATTATGTAAAAAGTAATAATTGCAATATTTTGTCCTCGTACGTAAATTTAATGAGATATTTTAAAATTTTAATTCCTGTTCGATAAGTAAATTCTTCACAAAAAAATTCATTATTTTCATAAATAGAAAAACTTTTATTTACAGGAATTGAATTATTAGCAAAAATTTTATTGAATTTCTGCGCAGAAATTCATTTATTTTTCGAAATAGTGAAATTCTTTACAAGAATTCAATATTCTTGAATATTTATCGAAAAAAAAAATTTAATTAAATTTGGAAAAATGTATTTAGAATTTTTGTTCACAACAAAAGAGATTTTAAATTATTCTATAAAAATTTTTAAAGGAAAGAAACATTTTTTTGTGTGTTTTTCAAAAATTAAGATTATTTTGAAACCAATGTAATATTTCTTTTAGTTCAGTTTCTTGGATGAAAAAACATTTCTTTAAGTCAAAACAAATTTAATTTAGATTTTAGAGTAAATTTCGTGGGTTTAATGAAAAATTGTTAAAATCAAGGAAAAATTTTTTTAACGACAAATTTGCTTATTGGAATCAAAAAAACCTTCTTTTTGATAAAAAAAAAATTTTGTTTCTAATGGAAACTATGCCCACAAATTCAATTCTTTTTCAAAACAGTAAAATTCTTGGCAAAAATTAAATTATTTTCAAAAGTAAAATTCTTCGAAGAAATTCAATTATTTTTAATAAAATTTTAACTAAAATTTCCGAAAGGATTTATTTATTATTATTTATTATTATTTATTATTATTTATTATTATTTATTATTATTTATTATTATTTATTATTATTTATTATTATCTATTATTATTTAATAATTTATTAATTCTTCGCAGAAATTCAATTATTTTCATAAAATGTAAATTTTTCGACATGAATTCAATTATTTTCAAAAATTTAAATAAAATTCTGTGCAGAAATTAATTTTTCTTCGAAATGGTAAAATTGTTGCCAAGAATTAAAATATTTTCAAAAATAAAAAAATTCTCCCAGAAATTAAATTATTTTAAAAAGTAATATAATTCTTTGCAGAAATTCAATTATATTCAAAATATTTTCAATATTCTCGTTAAAAAATTCAATTATCTTTCAAAATTATAAAATTCTTCTCCAAAATTCAATAATTCTCCATGATTTTAATAAAATTCTTGGCAAAATTTCAATTATTTATAAAAACTTTCCCCATTTGAATAATTTTCTTTCTCTACCTATTTAAATAAAATTTTTGAAAAGAATGCAATTATTAAAATCTTTATACAAAAGGCCACAACATCAATAAATTTATTTGACAAAAATTAAGGTCTTTTAAAACATTTTAAGTTTTTAGAAAATTAAAATTAAATTCTAAGTAAAAAATTAATCTAATTATTTCGATAAAGAAAATTTCATGGGAATTCAATTATTTTTATAAAATTTATTGAAAGAATTTAAATTTTAATAATTTCAACAGAATTGTTTACAAAAATTTAATTATTTCCATAAATTGTAAATTTTTTAACATAAATTCAATTACTTTCAAAAATTTAATTAAAATTCTGCGCAGAAATTAAATTACTTTTTTTAAGAAGTAAAATTCTTGGCGCAAGAATTGAATTATTTTCAATAGTAAAATTTTTCGAAGAAATTCAATTATTTTTAAATTTGGATGCAATTGTTTATAAAAATTAAATTATTTTAAATAAAATTTTAACTAAAAGTCCCCGAAAAAATTTATGTATTTATATTTATTATTATTTATTATTTATTATTGATAGAATACCTCTGAATACTACTATCCATATTATTAAAAAACGGTTCTAAAATAAATTTATTAATTCTTTATTATTGTTTATTATTATTTATTATTATTTATTATTATTTATTATTATTTATTATTATTTATTATTATTACTTATTATTATTTATTATTATTATTTGTTATTTATTCTTTTAAGTATTAATAAAATTTATCATTTACTTTAAAACGTTTAAATTTCTGTCATAATTTTAATTTAAACCTTTTTTTAAAAATTTGTTTTCTTACAATCGTCACTAATATTCTAATTTCTAAATGATTGCACTATTGCAATGATTATAAAAAATATTTAATTAATTCGAATTAATATTATTCTTAAATCGAGAAGTTTGAGACACAACTGCAAAAAGGAGACAAAAAATAGATGTTTTGATAAAGACTGTTTTTGTTTGGAAGTTCTCAGCGTTTATTTTTATTTTTTTTTCATCAAGGTCTGATGATAATGCGGATGAGGTTGCAACAAGGGTGTCGAGCGGTTACTCTTAAGATTTCCTAAGGTCAAGGTGTCATATAAAATTCAATAAAGCACACACTACACCCAAACTCAATTTTTATTAAAGGTACTTTCCTCCCTTGAAAGTGGATATGAAGATCTCTAATGTCATTTTGTTGTATCAGATGTTCCTATCCATTCCCATATTATATTGCTCATGTGAAATTGAAAATCTTTATATTGAATTTGCCGAAAATCGTTTCTCAAAAAGGACAAATAACTCATATTTTCTCACGGAAAAAAGAGAGAAACAAAAAAAAAAGCTGTATATTTCTACTGCGGGGGAGAAAATTTAATAAAACCAAAAATATGCCATGGACGGTGAAACAAATTCGATACAATTTTTTCTTTACATAAATATTTTCCTTAAAGTAAATAATTCATTTGGATCGAAAACGAAACCAACTTTCTTCGCGATAATAGAAAAATAATCGAGAAATAAAAGAAATTAATAGAAAGAATAATTTCGTAAAAATAATTGTCTGCTTTGTAAAAACCCATTTTTGGGTTAGTCCACAACAAAATTTTTTTTTTTTTATTAATTATTAATTTCTAAAAGACGTGAAAAAACAAAATAAAGAACAATTTTAAAAAATGAAAAAAGTTTTCTTTTCAATGCGAAAAGTTCATAAACCGCGAAGAATTTAAAAGCACCATTTACAATGAGCCGTCTAAATATTATAGCACTCTATTTTTATTGGCCGATTAATCATCATTAAGATAAAAATGAATGAAACATTATAGCGGCTTATACAATACGGGGAGAAAATTAAAAAGCGATTACAAGATTTGTCTCAGTTAATTCCTCCGGATAATCTTCGTTCCGTATTGTGAGCAAACTCCATACTTGGATGAATTATCCTTATACTTTATGTATTTTTGAAAAAGAAGAGATTTCGCACACCTTAAAAATGATCAAGAAAAACAAAGAGCGAAGTGTTAGTATGCAACAATGAAACCTCGACTTAGGTATCTTAAAGAAAAAAAAAAAAAAAAGAAAAAGAGGAAAAACAATGTAAAATCGTTCAAGACAAAAGAGGTCTCAAGAAAAATGGTTCAAAAGTCTGATCTCGTCCCAATTTTCACCCACAACTCTTCTGAATAGTTTGAATGTTTTTTCTTCGAAAATTCCCTAGAAAAGAATAGAGAAAAAAACTATTTTCTCACACTTTTGCTATTTAAAAGTACAAAAGTATTTGCAGATTTCGTGCATTCTTTTAGTAAAATCTACTATTTAATACTTTTTCTTACGTTCTGCTACTAATTGGGGAGTTTTTTTTTTAGATTTTAGCCATTAAAATTTTTTTTTCATGCTATTACTATTTTTCGAGAAAATTTCCACTACTTCAAATTCGCTAACACTGGAAATCAAGAAACAATTCTTAAAAATTATAATCGAATTCTTTAAAACGATTTATTAATTGTCGAAAAAAAGAGAAAATTAATTATTATTTTCAATATTCAGTGTTTTCATAAAATTTCGCAAAAGAATTCAATTATTTAAAAAGAAATCGATAACATTCATCCAAAATTCAATTACTGTCATTGTTTTAAATAAAATTCTTTACACAAATTCAATTATTTTTATAAATATTAAAAATTCCTCGAAAAAATTCAATTATTTTCATGATTTTTAATAAAATTCTTTACACAAATACAATTATTTTTATAAATATTAAAATTCTTCGCAAAAATTCAATTATTTTCAAAAATAATACATTTTTTGCAGAAATTTAATTATTTTCAAAATTAATAAATTTCTTTGCAGAAATTCAATTATTTTCATGATTTTCAATAAAATTCTTTACACAAATTCAATTATTTTTATAAGTATTAAAATTCTTTGCAAAAATTCAATTATTTTCAAAATTAATAAATTTCTTTGCAGAAATTCAATTATTTTCATGATTTTTAATAAAATTCTTCACACAAATTTAATTTTTTTTTAGAAATATAAATATTAAAATTCCTCGCAAAAATTCAATTATTTTCAAAAGTAATAAAATTTTTCACAATAAAATTCAATTACTTTCACTAATAAAATGTTTATAAAAATTTAATTCAAAAAATTTTTTAAATAAAATTCTAAGCAAGAATTTAATTATTTTCATAAGTAACAAAAATCATCAAAGAATTTCAATTACTTTTCAAAAAACCAAATTTTTCACAGAAATCCAAATACTTTTTAAACATTTTAATAAAAATGTTTTCGCTGTTTTTCAATTATTTGCATAAATAATAAAATTTTTCTTAGGAATATAATTATTCTCATAAACAAAAACATTTTTCTCAGGAATTCAATTATTTTTGAAAATTTCAATAAAATTCTCAACAACTATTCAATTATTCTAATTAACAATATAATTCATAGCAGGATTTCAATTATTTTTAATACAATTGTAGAAAAATTGCTAAAAATATGGAAAAATTTAAAAAAAATTAATTTCAATTTCTTGAAAAAATCAATTATTTCTAAAAGTAGAAAATTTCTTTTTAGAATTTCAATTATTTTTAAAAACAAACCAATTTTTTCATCGAAATTCAATTTTAAAAAATTTTAATAAATAATCTCGCAATTATTCAATTATTTACAAAATAAATATAATTTTTACAGTATTTCGCTTGATTTAAAATATTTTAACAAAATGTTCGGAAAAACGCAATTATTTGAAATAGATTTTTTTTTAAGTATTCAATTATTAATCTTTTAGATTTTAAATATAATTCTTCCTAAGAATTCTTTGATATCGATAAATATTAAAATTATTCTCGAAAATGTAACTTTATGAAGGGAATTGAATAAAATTATTTGCAAAATTTAATTATTTTCATGAACAAAATTATTGATTACCAAGAATTTAATTAATTTTCAAAAGTAGGAAATTTCTTCTGGAAATTCAATTATTTTTAATAATTCTCATAAAATCGTTCGCAAAAATTCAATTATTGTCAAAAAGTTTAATAAGAGTTCTTTGCAAAATTCAATTATTTTCATAATCAAAAATATTTATCACAAGAATTAAATTATTTTTCCAAAGTAATAAATTTCCTCCTGTAAATTCAAGTATTTAAAAAAATTCTAATAAAATCGTTCGCAGAAATTCAATTATTGTCAAAAAGTTTAATAAGAGTTCTTTGCAAAATTTAATTATTTAGAAAAAAAATTCCACAATTCAATGATTTTCATTTTCTATTTTCACAAAATTTCCAAGCAGAATTTAATTATTTAAACAATTTTTTGTAAAAATCTTAGCAAGAAATGGATTATTTTCTTGAATAATAAAATTCGTTGCAAGTATTTTATTTATTTTAATAGAATAAGAAAGAAGTGAATTTTTTTTGTGAAAATTAGAAAAAAGTAAGGAAAATAAAATGAAGATACAATTTTCGTTAGTTTTATAAAGAGTTAACTTGAAACTATCAAATTGCAGCGAAATGATGACAAAAATGTAGATTCAATAAAAAAAATTGATCTAAATTTTTCCTTATGAATTTGATACACTTTCGTATCATTTTGATACTTTTTAGAAAAATTCTGCATCTTCAATAAATGGTTATATTTTTATGCAAAAATTATATACTTTTAACTCGAAAATAGAAAGAAAAATACTCAACAATAAAAAAAAATATACAGAAAAGAGCGAAAAAAATACAATGAAAAACAGTATAAAAAATCTAGAGAAATGACTAAAAAATAAATATAGAGAAAAAGAGGGAAAAAAGGGAAGAAAAAAATATATAGAGGAAAAAATATAATTCAAACACTATTATGTACATATTCGGCGGTTTTTCTCCACATCTTCCTTTCGAAAGAATGAAAAAGTCAAAGGCAAAATTGTCAGAGGAATTTTGATGGTATATGGAGTATGAAGAAAACTACTACTAGTAGTAGTAGTAGTAGTAGTCGAGTAAAAAAAGAATGAATAAACAGGGTAGATTTTACTCGCGGGGAATTTCAGACCAAAGTTATGCAGCAAAGTCTTGAGAAGAGAATTTCCTGCAAATACACACCAACACACACCCAACACACTTACTTGGAACAATGTGGGTCAACATGAGTACTCATGGGCGCTAAATCTTAACTCGTCACTCCTCGAGACTGTATGGGGGAAACTTAGATGAAATGTCTGAAACGCAATGCTTGCTTAATCGGAAAACATGACAACGGAAATGTACTTCGACAGGATTACAATTATATCACGTATGTTCCTTGAAAATTAACATTCAACCACTCCCCCCCTACTAACACGATTATTCTACGCAAAGTTTCTCTAGATAATTCACCTAAACAACAACAGCAACAACAGCAGCAGCATGGCAAAAACAATTTCGTGTCTTGTCTAGAGAATTTAAGCTCCAGATTTTTACTACTTCATCAGAGCAAAATTCAATTTTCATCACAATTATACTTTATTCTTTCAAAATCATTTTTACATTTTAACGCACACTGGAAAAAGTATATTTACTTGAGTCAAATAATTTTATTTTAATCATTTAAATAATATTTGTGACAAATACTGAAATAAGTGATTCAAATACAAATTATTTGACTCAAGTAAATATTTATTTGATTCAAATAAAAATTATTTCTTTCAAGTAAATATTTATTTGATAACAGTCAGATTCTAAAACTTGAATTCCCATAAAAGATTGTATCAACAAATTATTAAATAATTGAATTCGTTAAATGAATTTTTACAAAATTTTTCAAGATAATTATGAATTTTTGAAATAATTGAAATTTTACTACCAAATTTATTGAAATTTTTCATAATATTGGAACTTTGAAGAAGAATTTTATTATTTTTAAAAATAATTAAACTTTTTAGAATAATTTAAAAAAAATTTTTTGAATACAATTGAATTTTATTGCAAAAAATTTTATTACTTTTGAAAATAATTGAATTTTTGCAAAGAATTTAAATATTTATAAAAAGAATTGAATTTTTGTAAATAATTTTATTAAAAATCATAAAAATAATTGAATATTTGAGAAGAATTTAAATATTTATAAAAATAAATGAATTTATGTAAAGAATTTTATTAAAAATCATAAAAATAATTAAATTTCAGCAAAGAATTATATTACTTTTGAAAATAATTGAATTTTTGCGAAGAATTTTAATGTTTATAAAAATAATTGAATTTGTGTAAAGAATTTTATTAAAAATTATGAAAATAATTAAATTTTTACAAAGAATTTTAATATTCATAAATATAATTGAAATTTTGCTAGAATTTCAATATTTTTGAAACTAATTTAATTTTTCATGAAAAATTTGATTAAAAATCATGAAAATAATTGAATTTCTGCAAAGAAATTCATACTTTTCGAAAATAATTGAATTTCAGTGAAGAATTTCATTAAAAGTTTTAAAAGCAATTGAATTTCTGCGCGGAATTTTATTACTCATAAAAATAATTAATTTTTTGTAAACAAATAAAAATAAATGAATTACTATGAAATTTTTTTTATCGAAATAATTAGATTAATTTTTTACAAAGAATTTAATTTTAATTGTCATAAAACGTTTTAAAAGACCTTAATTTTTGTCATATAATGTATTGATATTGTGGCTTTAGGTACAAAAATTTTAATAATTGAATTCTTTTAAAAAAATTTATGTAAATAGTTAAAGAAAAACAATATTGAATTGGGGAAAATTTTTTTAAATAATTGAAATTTTGCCAAGAAAAAGAATTTCATAATTTTGAAAGATAATTGAGTTTTTTACGAGAATATTGAAAAAATTTTGAATATAATTGAATTTCTGCAAAAAATTTTATTACTTTTAAAAATAATTGAATTTTTACGAAGAATTTTAATATTTATAAAAAATAACTGTATTTTTGTAAAGAATTTTCATATTTTTAAAAATAACTGAATTTTTGAGAAGAATTTTATTAAAATTCGTGGAAATAATCGAATTTTTGTTAAGAATCACAATTATTTTATGAAAATATTTGAATTTTTGTAAAGAATTTTATTAAAAATATTTTTAAATAATTGAAGTTTTTTGAAGTTTTGGAAATTTTATTTTATTTGCTAAGAATATATTAATACGTATAAAAATAATTGGATTTTTGCTAGGAATTTTATAATTTTAGAAAATAATTGAATTTCAGTGAAGAACTTCATCAGCAGTTTGGAATAATAATAATAATAATTATTATTATAATAATAATTATTATTATAATTATTATTATAATTATAATTATAATAAAACGGCACGTCTTGTTATAATACTAAATAAATAAAAATAGAAATAAAAATAATAATAATAATAATACTTAATAATAATAAATAATAAATAGTAAAACAATAACAAAATACAATCCTTTCTCGATGAGGAAGCAATAAATTAATCTTGACAATAATAGTACTTAAAATAAATGAATTTACGAATTGACGCCTCAATACTATTAAAATAGAAAAAAGTGACAAAAATAAAAGAAAACTATTTTCGGAATTTTTCCCGCAGAATAAACAAGCAAATGGATCCATTAATAATGCACTTAAAGTTTTAGAAGCTATTACTAAATTAAGAGTGTCAAAAACAATAAATGCTAAAGTTTTGCAAGTGTGTCAAAGCTTAGTATATACTTAGTCGCTTTGAATTTTGAAGGCTTCTGCATGTAAGTCATTATGGATCAACGAACCCATTCGATATCCGATTAATACTGCATTAAAACTTTCAACTTTAAAAGCTAACTTTTGCTATTTGCCGAGCGAGAAAAGATTTTTCATTCTCACTATATAATAAAAAAATAGCTACATAAATAATAATTCCACTCCTCCAATATACACAACTACCATTAAGAATTTAGTCTTTTTTCAAGCAACAAAGTTTTACCAAGAATATTATTAAAAATTGCAAAAATTATTGCATGGCAACAATTTTTTTTTACTTTTTCTTTTCTTAATTTGATATCTGCTGAAAAATTGTAAATTTAAACCAAATTGGATTCAACAAAGTTTTGCTAAGAATAAATAGAGACAAAAAACGTTGTTGCATGGCAACAATTTTTATTCGTTTTGTATCCGCAGAAGAATTGTGAATTTAAATTTATTTTAATTAATTTTTTTATTTTTTAATTAATTTCTAATTTGTAATTGTGAATTTTTTAATTATTATATCAATGAATATTTTAATTATTACAACAATAAATAAAATAAATTGCTGACTTTAAAAAATGCGAATCAAATCAAAACATGATCCTAATTTTTGTCATCAGTTTGATTCGGTTTTTAGTATAAATTTGATTCTTTTAAGAAAACTGTACTAATTACAAGTTTTAGTAGAAGTTACAAAAATACAAATTTGGCAAAGAAAAAATATTTCAAAAGAAATTTCTCCAACTATGCAATTCGACAAAGAAAGTACCCAATAAGAAAATAAATCCAGAAGGAATTTAAATATCAAGAGAAGAAATTTAATGTCTTGAAACGAAATAAATTTTCTTTTTTCGTACAAAAGGGAATTTAAAATTGCCGGGATAGAAAAAAAAAGAAAAAGGTCATCGTGAACAAAAATAAATCGATTGGATCCATTTTGTTCTTCTTTCTAAAGTTATTTAACCGCCATTACTTTCTTTGGAGAAGCTCACATCCGATTTTATTTTATTCTTGCCTTTCACCTTGGAATCAGTTCTCTCTCCTTCTCTCTCAGACTATTTCATTTTCAAGGGTATATATGTCTCTTCCAGGTTTTGTGAAAACAATGACAGAGAAGGGGTTTGAGAAAGACTTGAAGATCTACAGTACTATACTGTAAAAGCGAACTCCACTTCCGGTTTTGTGCTAGTAACAGATGGGGATGGAAACCTTTATCGGAGATATATACTATCGGACTAGATATATCTGAGCTTAGGCCGCTGTCGAGCAAAGGAGCGAAAACTGAAGCTTATTCGCTCGAAGCCACCTATAAAGCGACATTATTTCTTTTTTCCTCCCCCCGCCCACCAAAAAAAAAGAAAAAAAACAGTATATAAATTGCTCGGAAGTAATGAGCGTGCAATGATTTCCCGAAATTTTTCATTTTTCAAACTCCACGTTTATCAGTCAAAGGAGTTATTAGTTTCCTTGTCGCGGTATAAAATAGAGAGAAAACAACATTTCAAATTTTCTCCGGAAAATTGAAAAAGATTTTTCAAACCAGAATTTTTTCCATTTTCGAAATAAATACTTTCTGGTTTTGGAAAAAATTGTAAAAGTTTTCTTTTACACATTGTTTCTTCTCTTCTTTCTTTAATAAAATTCTTTTTCTTCTCCCTTTTTTTAAATAAATTTCTTTATTCAATTTGTTCCTTTTTTTCAATAAATAAAATACTAACTAAAATAATTAATAAAATACTAACTAAAATAATAAATAAAATACTAAATAAAATAATAAATAAAAAAATAATAACTACAATAATAAATAAAATACTAACTAAAATAATAAATAAAATACTAAATAAAATACTAAATAAAAAAATAATAACTACAATAATAAATAAAATACTAAATAAAATAATAAATAAAATAGTAACTACAATAATAAATAAAATACTAAATAAAATAATAAATAAAATAATAGATAAAATAATAGTTTTTGTAATTTTCTTCCAAAACAAGAAGAGTGAAAAGAAATTCTTTAAAACAATTCCCAATGGCGAAAAGATTTCCCATCAAATAACATCATTTGCCCGGCATAAAAAATCCAAACATTCCGGAAACATATTTTCTTACATTATTTCCCAAACTATAGAGAAAAAATCAATATTTCAAAGTCTGATAAATCATATTTCACCTGAAGCTGAAAAAGTTAGGGAGATAATAAAGATGAACGCCTCTTTTCTTCAAAAATAAATAAAAGAGGAAATTTAATAAAAAATGAAAAATAAAAACAAATTTACTACCAAAATGAAAACTGTACAAAAAATAAACAAACAAATCAAGAAGAAAAATCAATCATCAAAAAAAAATTACCAAAAAAAACGAATTACAACCATAAAAAAACACCTTTTTCTAAAATAAATTTCCCATCAAAATGAAATTTAAAAGATATATAAATTTCATCCAACGAGAGACGTGAGTAAAAATAATAATAGTATATGGAAATACAAATTTCCAATCGATCGATTATTGAATTCTCTATTTCAATTTTTTTTCTCTTCTCTCTTTTTTTTTTTTATTTATTTATCTTTCATTTTAAATATAAAAATCATACATGATTTCCCAGAACAATACCCATTTTCGCTTCAAGGCAAAAGGGAAAAAAGGAAAGATTATTAAGTAACAACTTTATTTTGAAGCAAGCTTTTTTTTATGATTTTTCACGCGGCATTGAAAATAAAAGGGAAAAGCGCTAGTTGTAAATGATGATTTAGTAAAAGTAATATAAGCAAGTCAAATAATAAAAAATTGCCCCCTGACCTTTCAATGCAAAAACCGTGGCGAAAATGAAAAGTTATGAAATCGATAAATTTCTATCAAATATTACAGAATTAGTTATAGAATCAAAACAAAAAGTGAGTAAATGTAAAAATAATAACTGTTTTTTTTTTTAGTTAAACTGTTTTTTTTCTCTTAATAGCGCCAAAAAATATAAATAATGGAAAATAAATTGAAAAATGTAGAAAAAATTGTACCGTATATTAATAGATAAATAAATAAACCAAACGAATTATTTACAAATTTTAAATAAAGATAAAATACAAAAAAATACAAAAAATAAAAAAAAGTAAAAATAAAAAAAATAAAAACGTAAAAAATAAAGATATAAAAAATAGTCCATTAAAAAAATTCTTCAATACAAAAATAGTTTAACATAAACAAATAGTTAAATACAAATAAAAAGAAAAATATAAAAAAATAGTGAAATACAAAACAAAATTAAACGAGAAAAATAGGTTGGTGTTAAATAATTGTTAAATAAAAAATTTTTTATCTAAATACGAAAAGTAGAATAATTCGAAAATTGTTAAGCATAAAAAATGGTTAAATACGAAAATAGTTGAACGTAAAAAATATCTAAATACGATAATAGTTAAATTTAAAGAAAGTTAAATAAAAAAAATAGTTAAATGTAAACAAAGTTAAATACGAAAGTAGTTGACAATAAAAAATAGTTAAATACGAAAATAGTTAAATAAAAAAATATTTTAATACGAAAATAGTTAAATACGAAAACTGAGGAAAATTCTTGAAATTCATTAAAATTTTCGAAAATAATTGAATTTCTCCAAAGAATTTTTTTAATTTTGAAAGTAATTGATTTTTTGCCAAGAATTTTATATTTTTTTAAAATAGTTGAATTCCAGTAAAGAATATCATAAAAAAAATTTTTAATATTCTGTGCAGAATATTATTATTTATATGTAAATAATTGAATTTTTGTCAAGAATTCCATTGAAATTTTAATAAAAATTAAATGTTTAAGAAGAATTTAATGCAAATAATTTAATTCATGTGAAATTTTGATTATTTACAGAAATAATTAAATTGAAACGAGTAGATATTAAAAATCATTGAATTGAGGTCAATTTTTTTTATAATAATCGAAAGTTTGCCAAAAAGTTATATTAAAAATAAAAATTGAATTAGAATTCGTGGTAATTTTATTATTTATGAGTCAAACAAAAAGACCAGAAATTAGTTAAACATAAAAATAGTTAAATACAAAAAATAATTAAATATAAAGAAAGTTAAATACAAAAAATAGTCAAATACGAAAAATAATTAAATACAAAAATTTTATTATTTATGAGTCAAACAAAAAGACCAGAAATTAGTTAAACATAAAAATAGTTAAATACAAAAAATAATTAAATATAAAGAAAGTTAAATACAAAAAATAGTGAAATATAGAAAAAGTTAAATACGAAAATAGTTAAACATAAAAATAGTTAAATACAAAAATAGTCAAATATAAAATATAGTTAAAAACGAAAATAGTTAACCGTAAAAAATAGTTAAATACGAAAATAGTTAAACTTAAGAATAGTTAAATACAAAAATAGTTACATAAGAAAATAGTTAAACATAAAAAATAGTCAAATACGAAAAATAATTAAATACAAAAATGGTTAATTACGAAAATAGTTTAATATAAAAAATAGTCAAACATAAAAATAGTGTATTATTAAATAATTGATAAATAAAGCAATAGTAAATAGAAAAAATAAAAATTACTGGAATACAAAAAAAAATTGTTGTAAATATTAAATTTTCCCTTTCCAGCAGATTTTTTTTTATTAACCTTCACTATAAGAACACAGCCCATAAATTTTACACTATGCAGCATTAAATTAACTCAAAATGATCCTTCAATTATTATTTATTACCCAATAACAATACACGTCTGATTTTGTATACTCGTTGTACTCCCTTACAGGTTATATAGTTTTACGAAGCCAACAAAATATAGTTATTCTAATATATTTTCGTTCAATTTTCATAATGGCGTGGGGGGATTTAATAATAAGTAATTCTCAAAAGATTCTAAAATATCGATTAGGGAATAATAAATAACGGTCATACGTTCAGAAAGAGAGCTCCGTAAGGACATTTAATTCTAAAGTGTCGAGAAGAAAAGGGAGACATCTATATAACAAATAGATCGATGCGCATTAAGTTGGAATTTTAAATCTCAAGAGAGAGAGAGAGAGAGAGAGAGGAATTTTGCCTCAATTCATTCCTTTTCATATTGCATTTTGTTAATGAAACATCAGTAATGATGTCACGATTCCCAGAGCCTATATAATCAATAATTTCACTCGAGCAGTCAATAGCTATTGTTATCTTCGTTGGATATTTGTATTGATTCAAGAAAATGACACCCAATAATAATCGTAATATTGGAACGATACTGCTCTTATCCGATTGTTTCAAGGATAGTGGGATTCTTTATATTCATAAAGAGAGAAAATGTGGAAAATTGCTACTTCTTTTTTTTGCGAAAAATTGCTCCAAGTGTTTATTTCTCATTCAAATTTTTGAGAATTTTACTTTCAATTCGCTACAATTACAGTAATTTGATTTTACATTTTTAATTTTCAAGAAAAGATTGTAATTTAATTTTACATTTTTAATTTTCAATAAAAGATTGTAATTTAATTTTACATTTTTAATTTTCAAGAAAAGATTGTAATTTAATTTTACATTTTTAATTTTCAGTAAAAGATTGCAATTTAATTTTGCATTTTTAATTTTCAATAAAAGATTGTAATTTAATTTTGCATTTTTAATTTTCAATAAAAGATTGTAATCTAATTCGAAAAATAACTTGAAAACAGAAAAAAGTCGCACGATTCCGAGCCAAACGAAAAACAGATTGAATTCAAGATTAATTTTCCCGAAGCCTCGAAAAACCTCCATCGGAAGTTTTAGAAAAGTAAAAACCAGCAACTGGGTCAAAGAAAAATGCGTAAAAAAAATTCCCACAACATAAAATTTTCAATTAAAAGAAACATTAAAAATTAATAACAAAAATTCAAGACATCATCAGAACATGAATAAGCATCAAGTATATTAAAAATCAAAAATAACTAAAGCATCTTTTCCTTAATTATTAAAAATTCTAATTCTCGAAATGCCGACTGACCAAACTTGAGCCAAAACTACTTGGGGTTCATGTTCGATGGCATACATATACAACAAACAACAATCGGTATAGAATTCCCGAGAGAATCCATAGTTGAATTTCCAGAAAGCACACACACATCACATTGCAAATCCTTTGATGATTATTTCCGGTAACCGATTTACAAAATTGCAAATGGAATGAATAATGAGAAATCATGTGTTTCACGGCAGTTTACCGGTTTATTATTGCACACACTCACACAAGTATCATTTAATTCCTACATGCGCCAAATATATATAAATGTCTCTCTCTCTCTCTGTCTTTAAATTAAATATTACATTTCCATTTTAGACTGAAATTAAATTTCAATTAAATTCATTTAATAAATTTTAAATACTCAAATATTACACATTTCGTGAAAATTTAATTAAAACACTCGTGTTTATTGTTTAATTACAAAAATTGATTATGACGATGAGAGGGATTTCAAATTTTCATTGTAATGTTACTGTCTTTTTCTCCAAAGTGGCAAATTTTTATTGAATCGAATGGATAACAAACTGGACCAAATTGGTGCCAAACTAGATCAAATTGGTGCCAAACTAGATAAAATTCGTATCAAACTAGATCACATTAATACCAAAAATGTCGAACAGTTTGTTTAGTATGTTATCTTCGAACAAACTGTTCATAATGTTTGCTATCAATTCGATTCGAAATCTTTTCGATTTAAGAATAAATTCTTTTCGGTGCTGGAAAATAATTGTGATAATTGTACTTAAAATAAGTTAATTTAGTTAATTGCGTTTGAGTTAAAGAAGCGAAATAATCCGGAACATTCGAAACAAAAATAAGTAACAATCGTTTGAAAATCAGTTACATGCGAAAATTGGTTCAAAATTACAGCTAACATGTATTTCTAATTTTCTAAGAGCAGAATTTAGTTAAAAATATAAATTCCAACTGCTTGGCAATGAATTAAATAGGTGTGTGTGTGTGTGCAATTGATATAGTATTAAACCTTCAAATGCCAAGATAGAAGTTAAAGATTCGTCAAGCAACGTTTCCGATAGGGATAAACCAACAAACTCTGACTGTTAAGTAGCTACTGCTTGTATATACAAATTCCGTAATACTGCCCTAAATTCTTGCCTTCATTCTACACGTTGCCGGAATTATTACCTTAGTGCTAATATATTGCAGCTATTTCAGTAACAAAGTCATTTTTGTCTTTCTAATTCTCCACCATTTCTTTCTTCTGTGAAAAAGAGAGAAAAATTACAATTCAAAAAACAAAAAAACCACAAATTCTTCATTCTCATGAACAACGAACAAAAAAAAATGTAACCAAATACGAAAATAGTTAAATACAAAAATAGTCAAATATAAAATATAGTTAAAAAGGAAAATAGTTAACCATAAAAAATAGTTAATGACGAAAATAGTTAAACAAAAATAGTTAAATACAAAAATTGTTGAATACGAAAATAGTTAAACATAAAAATAGTTAAATACAAAAACTGTTGAATACGAAAATAGTTAAACCTAAAAAACTTGTTAAATACAAAAACAGTTCATTACAAAAATTGTTAAATATAAAATTTGGTAAAAAAACTAAAATAAAAAATTATTTAAAATAATTTTTGACAAGGTTCTCTGAAAAAAATTTCAAATCAATTTATTTACGATTCACTTTTATAAAATTTGGATGATTCACTCTTTAAATTAGAATTAGTAAAAATGTTTACTAATTTAAATTAATGACTGAATTTTTGCCTTCGAATTAGCAAATTATACTCATAAATCCGCAGAAACGACCATTTATTACTAAAATTTACTAAAATGAAAGCAAAAAGTTATTCGAATTAATAATTAATATTACTACTAATTCGAATTAATAAAAAATTTTACTAATTCAAAGTAGAAAACGAAAATTGATCAATTAAATGTGTATTAGAAAATACAAACTTTAAATTTAAAAAAAAATTAACTTAAACTATTTTTAAAAAAATAATTTCTACAGAATTCTTTATTAAAAAAATGAAAAATTTCAATTTTCAAATATTTTAATTTGAAACGATTTCAAAATTAATATACTTCTAAAAATTCACTTAATAATGATTTTAATATTCAATTATTATATAAATTTTAACTGAAATTCACTTATAAATCAATTTTCATTGGGAATTTCTGCGCAGAATTTTTTAAATTATGAAAAAAATTAAATTTTTGAAACGAACATTGTTATTTATAAAAATAATGGAATTTGTGAAAATTTGTTTTAATACTTTTGAACATAATTAAATTTTTGTGATTAAGGTTATTATTTATAAAAGTAATTAAATTTTTATGAAGAATTTTATTAAAAATCTTACAAATAATTGAATTTTTGCTAAGAATTTCATTACTTTTTGAAAATACTAAATGAATTCCTGTAAAAAATTTCATAATTACTTCAAAAAATAATTGAATTTCTCTGCAGAATTGTTATGTTTATGAAAATAATTGAATTTCTGTAAAAAAATTCTAATACTTTTGAACATAATTGAATTTTTGTCAATAATTTTATTATTTATAAAAATAATTGAATTTTTATGAAGAATTTTATAAAAAAATTTGCAAATAATTTAATTTTTGCTAAGAATTTCTTTATTTTTGAAAATAATAATTGAATTCCTGTGAAAATTTCATAATTACTTGAAATAATAATTGAATTTCTCTGCAGAATTGTTATGTTTATGAAAATAATTGAATTTTTGTCAATAATTTTATTATTTATAAAAATAATTGAATTTTTATGAAGAATTTTATAAAAATTCTTCAAAAAATGAATTTTGCTACGATTTATATTATTTTTGAAAAAAAGTTTACAATTTATAAAAATAATTGAACTTCTAATACTAATTTTATTGCTTTTTATTATTTATGGAAATAATTGAATTTCTGAAACAAATTTTATTACTTTTAAAAATAATTGAATTGTTGTGAATAATTTTATTATTTATAAAAATAATTGAATTTTTAGGAAGAATTTAATTAAAATTCTTGCAAATAATTGAATTCCTGTGAAAATTTCATAATTAATGTTATTTATTAACATAATTGAAATATTGACGATATTTTTAACAAAATTAATAATTTAATAATAATAATTATTATTATTCTTATTTAACGCTCGGAAAATTTAATTATTTTCAAATGTTTAAGTAAAATTATTCATTAAAAAATTTTTGGATAATAATATTATGATAATTCTTCTAGAATTAAATTTTTTATTAGAAACAGAAAAAATTGAAATTTTTCTATTAAAATTCATGGTAATTTCATAATTTATGAGTCAAACAAAAAGTGCACCAAAATTCGGAATATTTTTCTAATTTCTAAAACATTAATTTTTTTCCTCAACTTTTATTAAAATTTTCTGTTTCCTAATTTTTCTGACCAATTCTTAATTTCCTGACTTTTTTCCGACCTATGGCAACTCTGAATAAAGAGATAAAAAAAATATTTAACGGGATAATTAAAAGAAAAATAACAATTAACAGGAAAATAATTAAAAGAGATAATAATCGAAAAAAGTAATAATGAAAAAAAAGAAAAGTAATAATTAAGAGCTGAATAACAGTTGAAAAGATAATAAAGAAAAATAATTTGCTAATAAAACAATGGACACATTTCTCTATATACCCGCAGCAAATGTACGATATTTTATAATACCATTAAAGTGTCGTTTTTATTAAAATTGCATATGACGTCTGATAAAATAAAAGATACAAAGCCCTTTTGGATTTTAATGTTATATATCGGATGACAAGACCAAAGAAAAATTGGAAAGAAGCTCTCCTCTCTCTCTCTCTACGTTAAGAGTAAAGAGAAAACCTATAATCCTTTCTCGTCGCCAAAGGCTGTAAGTTTCCCAGTTGGTTCAAACGGTAGGAAGGAGAGTCACTTTGGCTTTCTCAAGAAGAAGATAAACGACCTTATGCAATGTGAAGGAAAATAGAAAAATTAAACTCCCAAAACTCTTCATGTTTTACAATGAAAATTCACCCCCCATTCTCTCAAACAATATAAAATATAACTTTAGACTTTTCACTCTTATCCCTGAGCATCTGCAGTAAAATTACAAATTTACCCCTTTTTTTAAACAAAATCCCACCCTCCCTCCCAAAAATTAGCCTCTGTTACAAAATTTCATCGTCATAAACTTTTCAATTTCTAAACATTTTATCCAACAAAAAAAAATTCAACATTATTTTAAAGATAGTAAACATTTTTTGTTGTTGTCATTTTTACGCTTTCGTTTTATGACTAAAGAAAATAAAAGAAAAATAAAAAGCGTGCAAGTGAAAACGTTAAGCGTTGTTTATAGCGCATTTTTCCTCCTAAAGAGATTAAACATTCTCTCATCTAAAAAAAAAAAAAACTTGCTGTAGGAAAATAAAAAGAAAATACTGTTCCCTTTTTAAACTCCAACACATTGTGTTAGAGTCTCGCATAAACTTATGATCCGCTAATTAACAATATGCAAAATTTTCTCTTCATATATTTATCTGCACAAATCGCGAGAGATTCTGTAAATGGAGAAGTTAATTAATCTCCAGGGAAGTTGGGAACTAATTGTTAATCAAAACCAAGCTTCCTTCACAGCCCTATACGCAAGTATTATATATATATATATATATATAATGTGGAACTCTGATGGAAAGTCAGTTTCGTGACTCTCTGATCGAAGTGATCCATTGTAGACTGAAGATTATTAATATATTATATATACGTAGGTATATAAATCGAGTGCTTTCGAGTTGTACTCGAAAAGTTTATCTTGTTCAGTGAAATATGCTTTATAAACGCGGTTTAAAACAAAAACATATTTTTTGATTGATTTATGGTTGTCTATTAGGAAAATGGAAATTTATTCTGTTTCGAAGGGTGTTGTATGGAGAAGCGATGTGCTTGTCTTTTTTTTGATTTACGGGGGTTAATAAATTTATGAAGGTTGCATACATCAAACGTTATGTTACGAATCCAAACAATGCATCAAGTGTCGAATAAAAATTTGTTTACATCACAACACTATGCTGTTGGTATTAAACATTCGAGTGTTTTGCTGAACTGTATTTTTTATGTTCTCTGCAGAAGATGAGTTGAATTATTATTTTACAGTTTTATTATGTTCATTAAAGTATAATTGCAGGCTTCGCATTCAACTACTAAAAGATATTTAATTAACAAAGTTTTTACGCTACATATGGATTCGTTTTTTGGTTTTAGTCACTAAAAGCTACTATTTCTAGTTTTTTTCGTAGAATTTTCATTACTTTGAATTCGCTTCTACTAGAAATCAAAAAACTATTCTCTAAAAAAAAAATTATAATCAAATATTGCAGGATTTTAATGATTTTCAATACAATTTTAAAGAAATTTCTCAAAAAATTTAATTTCAATTCCACGTAAAAATGAATTATTTAAACAAAGCTTTATATCAATTCTTTAGAAAATTCAATTATTTGCCAAAAAAATATTAGAATTTTCCTCAGGAATTTAATTGTTTGCAAATATTCTAATAATATCGTTCAAATGAAATTAATTATTTTAAGTGCAATTTAAATTAAATTTTTTTTGACATAATTCAATTTTTTTACATTTTAATAAAAATTTTCCCCGGAAAAAAATTATTTTCGTAAATAATAATATTTATACCAAGAATCAATGATTTTAAAAAATTATAATAAAATCGTTCGCAAGAATTCTATTATTCTGATAAATAATAAAATATTTCTCAGGAATTTAATTATTTTCAAAAATATTTGATTTTTTCAGAGAAATTCAATTATTTTCAAATATTTTAATACAATTGCTTGAAAGAAATTAATTTTTTGTTTAATATTAATAAATTAATTAATAATAATTTAATAAAAATTGTTTGAAATACTTGAATTTTTGCGAACAATTTGTTTTAGAATTTTTTCAAATAAAAAAATATCAAAGAAGAAATTTATTGAAAAATTTAAGTTATTGAAATCGTTTTGGAAAATTTTATAGTAATTTATAGTAAAAAAAAATAGTAAACATTTAAAATTAAATTGCCGAAAATTTTTGAAAATAATTGATATTTTCCAAAGAATTTTATTAAAATGCCTCAAAATAATTGATTATTGAAGAAGGTTTTTGTAAATTTGGAATAATAATTGCATTTTTTACGAGAATTTGAAAAAAATTTTTGAACATAATTGAATTTTTTCGAAGAATTTTATTAAAAGTGTATTCGCAAAATTTTATTATTTATTAAAATAATTGATTTTTAGAGATGAATTTTCAAATGGTTAAAAATAATTGAATTTTTGTAGAGAATTTTATTACAATTCTTGAAAATAATTGAATTTTCGTTAAGAATTCAATTATTTTTTAAAATAATCAATTTCTTCTTGGAAATTCCATAATTTTAAAAAATTCAAAAAAATCGTTTGCAAAAATTCAATTATTTTTATTAAAAATAAATTGTTTTTTAGGAATTCAATAATTGGAAAAAAATGTAACAAAATACGACCCAACAATTCAATTATTCTAAAATATGTTAACAAAAATTCTTTGTTAATTTGAATTATTTTAAAAAAACTTTTCGCAATTTAATGATTTTTAATATCTATTATTTTATCGTAAAATTTCAAAATCAAATTCAATTATTTAAAAATTTTATTGTAAAAATCTTTTGCACAATTCAATTCTTTTTTGATGAATAATAAAAAATTTGTGAGGAATTTAATTATTTAAATTCAAATTTGCAGAAAATTAGTCGAAAGAAATAAATTCTTTAAAATTCTTTATAAAATTCATCGCGAGAATTAAATTATTTGTATATAAATATTTAAATTCTTTCATGAATAATAAAATTCGTTCTATACGAATTCAATTTATTAACAGATAAAGAAAGAAGTAAATATTTTTCTATAAAAATTAGGAAAAAAGTCAGGAAAATAAAATATAAAAACTACCACAACTGTAAAATTATAGAATAAAAAAATCTATTTACCCACAAAGTAAATTAACATTTATATAAATAAATGTGACACACAACATAAGAATTTATCGCACATGGAAATATTGCTTGCTCTTCCTTCCTCTTTTCAGGAAAAAAAAGTGGTGCATTCAACAAAAGACAATCTGAGTTAAATCAGTCAGTATAAAGTACAATTAGATCCCATTTTGAAATGTAAATTTTGACAACCAGGCTTGTTCATTATATTGCAAATTTATGCAGCTCGTTTCCTAGTGAAATGAAGATTTGTCAGGATTGTTCAATGTTTTAAGCGTTGAGATCCTACCAGCATGATGAACAATAATCACAAGAATAAAAGTTGTAATTTCCAGCAAAAAGACCCTCGATAACGAAAATAGTTTAACAAGTGACCTCAACTTTAAGTATATCTAAAATATAATTACAACAAAAGTTTTTAATTAAAAAAAAAGAAAAAGAAAATTATTAAACTTTTCCTCCACCACCACCACTTCTTATATAGATTTAGAGATAAATTTTAAATTGCCTCTTTGCTCTTTTATATTTTGTTAAAAAATGTGCAATAGCCAAACTGATTTTCCTTTGTGATAAAATTTAGTGTATATAATAAACTTTACAGCCTTATTGATTATTACGAATTCTTGAAATTTGAATAATAAATTGTTAAATAAGAGGGTTATTATTATTTATTGCCATTCGCCAACCTTGAAAATTGGAAAATAATTATCTTTTTTTTAACTTTTTATGTACTTGAACGTAAAACCGAATAGAATACATAATATGTAAAAGAAAGAGGTATTTTTATAATTAGAGATTAAAAGTTTTAATTAAATTTACACGGTATGGAGATTATCAAAAATAATATTCTTAATAATTCTAACATTTTTTGAGATTTTAAAATAAAATTGTATATTAAAAATAATTTAATTACTGCGCAAATTTTATTTGATTAAAAAAAGAATTGAATTTTTGCAAAGAATTTAAAAAGTTTTTTCTAAATAATTGAGAAAAGTTTTTTATCGAAAAACTTTATTATTTATAAATATAATTGAATAATTGCATAGAAATTTATTTAAAAAATTTCAAGCTATTGAATTCTTTTGGAAATTTATATTAAAATAGTAAATATTAAAAATTAACAAATTGAGGAAAATTTTTGTTAATAATTAAAATTTTGCAAAGGATTTTATTAACAATTTTTAACATAATTTGAATTTTTCTTTGAAGAATTTTATTAAAATTGAATTCAAATTTCAAAATAATTGAATTTATCTAAAGTAATTTATAATTTATGAAAATATTAACATTCTTATGTAAAATTTTAATATTTACTAAAACAATTGATTTCTTCAAAAGAATTTTAATATAGGTATGTTAAAAAATAATTATAAATTTGTCAAGAATTTTATTATAATTCTTGAAAATAATTGAATTTTCGCTGTGAATTTTATTATTTTTCAAAATAATAATTCAATTAATGTCAAAAATTCTATTAAAGCATTAAAAAATAATTTCCGCAAAGAATTTCATTATTTATAAAAATAATTTAATTTTTGTGAAGAATAAAATTAAAATTCATTGAAAAAATTGATTAAAAAAAGTAATTGAATTTTAATGAAGAATTTTATTAAAATTCTTCAAAAAAATTAATTTTGACTAAGAATTTCATTATTTTTGAAAATAATATTTGAATTCTTGTGAAGAATTTTATTAAAACTTTTAAAAACAATTGAATTTCTATTCAGAATTTTATTATTTATAAAAAAATTGAATATCTGAAACAAATTTTATTACTTTTGAAAATAATTGAATTTTTGTAAATAATTTTATTATTGATATAAATAATTGAATTTTTATCAAGAATTTTATTAAATTTCTTGCAAATAATTGAATTTTTTTCTAGGAATTTCATTATTTTTGAAAATAATATTTAAATCCCTGTGAAGAATTTTAATAAAACTTTTAAAAATAATTGAATTTCTGCGCAGAATTTGATTATTTATGGAAATAATTGCATTTTTTTTATATAAATTTTATTGTTTTTGAAAATAATTGAATTTTTGTGAATATACAAATACAAAAATAAATTTTTTGTATTTAAAATCTTTTGAATAAATATTTACCTGAGTCAAATAATTTTTATTTCAATCAAGTAATTAATATTGCTCCAAATACTGAAATATTTGAATCAAATACAATTCATCTGTTTCAAATAAAACTTATTTGATTCAAGTAAATATTTATTTGTTTCAAATAAAAATTATTTGATTAAAGTAAATTTTTATTTGTTTCAGTAAATATTTATTTGATAATAGTCAAATAATCCGTTACTTGAAACAAATAATTTTTTTATTGACATTTTTTTGAATTTACTTTTAGAAATTTCTTTTTAGTATTTTATTTTCTCAACGTAATCAATATTCGAATAGGTTTAATTTTAGATAACGAATTTTCGAAGTATATATGTTACGAACTTTATTAGCAGCGCGCGTACCATTAGTATGATTTGAAAAAAAGTTCTCGACTACTTTTTTTTTCATTTTCCGAAAGAAAAACAGGCCAAGTTTTCGAGGCTGGCTTTTCAAAGTTCCATGAAAATTATCGTCCGCCAACTTTAAAGTCCATTCAAATCAGGTCGCGCAGGAAAAAGAAGCGTCGAAAATACGTGGCTTTGTCTGTATAAAAATCTGTGACTAGAATCATATTCCAACGGGGTAAATTTTCTTTCATTCCTTTTGTCTCTACATTAGACGGGAAAATCTTCCTTCAAAGAAGATTTTTTTTCGCTAAAAACTACTCAGACTTTTTTTTTTTAAATATGCCTCTAAAATTTTTAACGTTCAAATGAACGAAATATTTTTTCTTTTCAATATTTTTATCTTTGAATGAGAAATAAAAAAAAATTTATCACAAACATTAAGAAGATGATTCATTTTTTAATTTTTAAATTCATATTTTCTACCAAAATTCGAACACCAAAAAAAGTAATAAAAAGATTCGATCATTTGAACGTTGAGAATTTTAGGGCATAAAAAACATTTTTTTCTTTTATAAAAATAAAATTTTGAAATAATTGAATTCGATTTTGAAATTTTATGATAAAATAGTAGACATTGAAAATCATTGAATTGCGAAAAAGTTTTTAAAATAATTCAAGTTTACAAAGAATTTCAATTAATTTTTTAAGAATAACTATTGAATGTCTTGAAAGAAATTCAATTATGTTCAAAAATTAATTTAAAATACTCGTAAAAAATTCAATTATCTTTCAAAATTATAAAAATCTTCTTCAAAAAACAATTATTTTAAGGCATTATAATAAACTTCTTTGCAAAATTTCATTTATTATCAAAAATTTTCGTCAATTAATTAATTATCAAGATTTACTATTTTTTTTACTATAAATTACTATAAAATCTTTCGAAAGACTTCAAAACTTAAATTTTTCAATAAATCTCTTCTTTTATTTGAAAAAATTCCAAAAAAATAATTATTCTTTGTTGAAATTGGACCATTTTTTTCTAAGCAAACGGATGTATTAGACAAACATTTTTTAAAACAATTCGCAAAAATTAAAATTCTTATAAACAATTCAAGAGGTTTTTTTTTCAAAAATGTTTCAATGTTTAATTATTTTTTAAAAATGTTTCAATATTAAATTGTTTAAAATATGTTTCGAAATTTAATTATTTTCAATGTCTATTATTTTTAAATTTTTAATTGAAAATTTCCCCCCAAAAAAAATTCATTTATTCAAAAAAATTTCCAATGAAATACTACACAAAAATTTAAGTCTTTTCATTCATAATTAAAATATAACGGAAATTAAATTAATTTCATTAAATTCATCAAAAGAATTTAATTTTCAACCATTTTTAGCAGAAATTGAATTAATGTTATGTAAGTAATAAAACTTCGTTCAGAAATTCAATTATTTTGAAAGCTTTATTAACAATCTTGACAAGAATTCAATTATTATTTTCACAACTAATGAAAATCGTAGCAATTATTCAATTACGCATTCATAAATTTAAATAAAATTTGACACGAAAATTCAATTATTTTCCAAAATAATGAAATTCTTAGCAAAAAAAATCAATTATTTTCGCGAATTTTCATAAAATTCTCCACAAAAAAATTTCAATTATTTTGTTGAAATTGGACCATTCTTTTTTTCTAAGCAAACGGATGTATTAGGCAAACATGCATATAGGAAGGAATCGTTACTATGGGGAAAAATGGGGGGTAAAAAAAAATAATGTGTCGGCTATGTAAAATGCCACTTTTATACAGGCAATTATGCAAAGAATTTTTTTTTATCGACTTTTAAGTTTAATTAGAATCGAGAGTGAAGTAAAGCTATGTTTTCTTCCTCGCGTGAATGAACATAGTTTCAAGTACCATTAGAAAAAGCTACCCTCTCACATGCAAAGTGGATTAAGAACATGTAAATTGTAATTACACTTGCGCATTTGAATTTCATCGCCTTCCTAACCTTCTCTTATTTTGCTGCCATATACCCTTCCTTCATATTCGCTGTGTTCGTTCGTTCGTTTCTCCACAGAGTTTGAAAATTTCGTTCACTATATATGTGCATATGTATTTGCATACATCACACGTGTGCAATGCTGCTTCTGTTGCTATATACTATATCTCGACTCTCGATTCTATACAAGGATGCGTTAATTTGTGACAATTACATTTCTGCGGTCGACATGGACGTGATGAAATTATGATGTTTGAAGGCTGTCATGCATCATTTATATTTAATGTTATGATGCTCCCTTCTTTTGATAAAATTACTGTCTTTACCGTATACATCAAAGTGGCATAAATAAGTCTTTGCGAAATTTAACTCTTCGAACTTTGTATTGTATCTATAATTTGCAAATACTACTACAATTCAGGTTGAGAAATCGATATTTTCTATTTGACCTGGTAATCGATATTTCAACAATATAGGGGTGAATTCTAAACAATATTTCCCATTGGTCTATTTTTTGTATTTTTTAAAATTATAAATTAATTATCATTCTATTGGGGTTAATTGCCAAATTAATTACTAATTAATCAATTAGTTTCCTAATTAAGTGTTCTTCTTTAAAATCTCACTGTTTTTCTAAGGATAGCAATTACAGGGTTGCCACAAATATTTAATTTTATTTTTCCCTGATTTCCAGACAAAATTCTCACTTTTTCCCTGAGGACCGCATAAAAAATATTCTGATTCACTCTAAAAATTATTAGATACTCAAAAAAATGTTCTACTAAATTTATTTACAAATTTCATTAATTGTAAAATTAATAAATTATTCAAAAACATCAATAACTAAATTTTTAAATAAGTATATTTAATTATTACTTTTCCACAGGAATTAAAATTCTTCAGAACATTCAAATTCGAACCTTTTTTAAAATTCAACAATTTATAAGAATATTATTACAAAACATAAAGAATTCTTAATGTTTCCTTATAATTTAAATAACCATGAAATTTTTCAACAAAAATTTAACTATTTACAAAAATCCTAATAAAATCTTTCGCAAGAATTCAATTATTTTTAAAAGTAGTAAATTTTCTCAAAAAAATTCAATTATTTGAATAAATTGTAATAAAATTCGTTGCAATAATTCAATTATTTTTATAAACAATAAATGGATTACTTGGTAATGTCATTTTTTTAATCAATTTTTATAAGAAAATTTTTTTAAAATTCAATTACTTAAGTTGAAAAATAAATAATTTATTGAATAATTGAATGTTTGTTAAAATTGAATTCTCATAAAGAATTTCATCAACAAATTTTTTAATAATTGATTTCTTATGACAAAGTTTAAAAAAATTTCTAAGAATAATTACATTTTTCGAGGAATTTGCGATTAAAATATTGTATCCAAAATTAATTAAAATCCTGCGATGAGTTTTATTATTCATGAAAATAATTTTAAAAAATTTCAAAAAATGTTATTAAAATTTTTTCTAAATAATTGAATTTCGGTGAAGAATTTTATTATTTATAACAATAATTGAATATTGATGAATTTTATTATTTATAAAGATAATTGAAATTTTGACAAAAATTTTTGAACATAATTGAATTTCTGCGAAGAATTTTATTACTTTTGAAAATAATTTAATTCTTCCAACGAATTTTATTCAAGTTTATAAAAATAATTGAATTTCGGTGAAGAATTTCACTATTTATAAAAATAATTAAATTCTTGTAAAGAACTATGTTAAATTTTGTTTAAATAATTGAACTCTTGCGACGAATTTTATAAAATTCTTTTTAAATAATTGACGTTTTTCTTAAAATTATTTGAAATTTTTTATATTAAATAATTCAATTCCTGTAAAAATCGTATTATTTATGAAAATAATTGCTTTACTTAGAAGAAATTCATAAAAATTTTTGTAAATTATTTAATTCCTGTGAAATTTTTTAATTAAAAATAATAGACATTGCGAAAATAATTAAATTTTGAAACATATTTCAAACAATTGAATTTTAAAAATAATCGAAACGTTTGAAAATATTTTTAAAAAAAACCTCTTGAATTGTTTATAAGAATTTTAATTTTTTCAAATTGTTTCAAAAATGTATAAGAATAATTTTTTTATTCCATCTATTAGCAAATTTGAAGTAGAGCAAATTCTCAAACCAACTGAAAACTACCATTTAGAGTCACAAATCGAAAAAAAAGCATACAAATAATAGCGAATCGTAGAAAAAGTATTCGCAATAGTAGATTTTAGTAAATGAATACGAAGCCTGTAATTTAAACCCATGTACCAGTTTAAAAAAAAAACCACTCAAAGTAAGAATTTTTTTCCCCACAACCTGATGTCTCTTTTTTTAACTTTAAAAACTTTACCCCGTCATTCTATGTCTCTGGCGAATTTGAAATTTCCGGAAGTTGGAATTAAACTTTTAAACTCGTATAGTATCCTCAGCACATGCTCTCGAAGGCGGATATTAAAATGAATTTTCAAATTAGAAAAATTAATAATAAAAAGGACAGATAACTGCGGCACAGTTATTAGAATTTCTATCGAAAATTAAATATAAAAATTTACACGTTGTACTTTTATTTCCGAAAAAATTAATCAAACGTACAAAAAACAAAAAAAAAGAGAGATAGAGAAAGAACAAAACATTTCTGAAAAATAAAAAAAATTGACAGCACCGTTTTGCGTCATGTGGAATTGGTGAAAAAAGTTTTTTCTAAAAAAAAGAGTAAAGCTAGCTTGGTTATTGAATAAAAATATATTCATGCGAAACGTGAAGAATTAGAGTTGAAGTGGAAGTATATATTGTGCACACAATAGAGAATAGATTCGGTGGAGCAAAAAATCTATGTATAATGTCTACTCACTATCAATGAGCTACAGACGTAAAATCCTAATTTTAATGCAGACTGGAATTCTACTTTACTATTTTAGTACAGTAAAATATACTAAACTCTCAAAATTTTGAATTTGTAAAAATATTTATTAATTTTAATTAATTTAATTAATTAATTTTTTATTAATTAAACTTTTTGCTTTTAAATTAGTAAAGTTTACTAATAAATAGTAATTCCTATTTCCTACTAAATTTTAGTGAAGCTTACTAATTCAAAAGCGAAAAAGTTTAATTAAATTTATTTAAAAGTTTAGTAAAGTTTAATAATTTAAAAGCAAAAAAAGTTTGATTAAATTTATTTAAAAGTTTAGTAAAGTTTACTAAATAAATAGTAATTGTTACCAATTTGAAGTAACATTTACGAACTCAAAAGCAAAAAAGTTTAATTAAATTTATTTAAAAGTTTAGTAAAGTTTACTAATTCAAATGCAAAAAAAGTTTAATTAAATTTATTTAAAAGTTTAGTAAAGTTTACTAAATAAATAGTAATTTCTACCAATTTGAAGTAACATTTACGAATTCAAAAGCAAAAAAGTTTAATTAAATTTATTTAAAAGTTTAGTAAAGTTTATTGACTTGAATTAGTAAAGTTTATTAAATAAATAGTAATTCCTACCAATTTTTAGTAAAATTTACTAATTCAAAAGCAATAAAAGTTCAATTAAATATATTTACAAGTTTAGTAAAGTTCATTAATTCGAATTAGTAAAGTTTGCTAAATAAATAGTAACTTCTACAAATTTATTAGTGAAATTTATTAATTCCAAAGCAAAAACTCAGTCGCTAATTCAAATGAGTAAATTTTTAAACAAATTAAAATTCAGAGAGTACTATTTTAATGTTTAGTAGAGTAAAATATACTAAAATCCATAGACGTACTATTCTCTAAAGTAATTCTAGAGACGCAATTCCAAGTTAAATATCTTCCGCATATGTAAATGTTTATCTTCCATATTCTTTTGAACGCGAAAACTTCAAATAGAAGTCTTATCACAAAAATAAATATTATCGCAAAATATTTTTTCCTTTAAATTTTTTTTTTTTTGCCTAGACACAGTAAACGAATAGCGAATTGACCCTTTGACCTTATTTTGTATCCAAAATGCAAGCCTTCTTTCTCTACTGGAAAATATATTTAAGTTCAGAGTCCATTGGATGCGGATTGATTGAAAGTTTTCCTGAAACCTTTTCAAAAATTCCACTTAAGAAATCAGATGAAAAGAAAATGAGGAGAGAAAATTGTTAAATAAATAGAATATTAAAAAAAATTGCTTTTTAGTAGAAAAGGAAAAAAAATATTTAATTCAAGTGTATTTTATTGTTAATAAATAATTACTTGAATTTAATGGAATAATTAATTGAATTTAAAGGAATAATTTATTACTTGAATTTAAAGGAATAATTACTTGAATTTAAAGGAATAATTACTTGAATTTAAAGAAATAATTACTTAAATTTAAAGAAATAATTATTTGAATCAAGAAAATATTTACTTGAATCAAAAAAATATTTCTTTGAATAAATTAATTTTTCTTTAAATCAAATAAATTTTACTAAAAGCAGTAATTTTTATTTCAATCCAATAAATTATCTCTGAATTTAAGTTTTAAATCAAATATAAATATCACAATTTTTCTAAGAGTATCGAATTGAGACAAAAAAATATTTACTTACGAAATGAACTCGACAGGAAAAATATGTTTAACTCACCTGAAACAGAAAGAAAAGAAAATATTTTATGTTATTTCCAAAATAACATTTACACTATATTATGTATTTCAAAAGAAAATTTCTTTACAAACATTAGAAAAATTTACATTAGAAGCAGTAAAATTTACTCTCGAAATAATAATATCCAATAACAAATTGTACAACTTTTGAAGTAAATTAAAAAAAAATTTTGACACAAAAATTAATTTCTAAAAGTAGTAAAATTTGTTTTTAAAAAAAGAGAGAAAAAATTTTTTTTCCTTATAAAAAAGGAGGTTATGCTTGATTTTAGTTGTTTCTGGGGATGTTTTTAAATAAATAAAATAATAAAAAACAAAGATAAAAGGAAAGAAAAGAGGAAAAAAAGAGAATTAACAAAATTAAGGAACTCTGATCTAATTATAAATTATAATAATTAATTAAGTAATAATAGATTAATAATAGACAAGTAGATTTTTTTCATTTTTTTTCATTAAAAATTAAATATCTGAAATAAAATAAATTTAAAACAAAAAAATACAATAAATAAATATGAAATATATTTTCTTTTATCTAAAATAGAAAACATTGAGTTGAAAAATCAAGTAAAATAGAAAACACAATTATTAATCAATTAATTAATTAATTTATTTATTTATTAAATAATTAATTTATTTATCAATTAATTAAATAATTAGTAAATAAATTAATTAAATAAATTATTTATTTATTTATTAAATAATTTATTTATTTATTTATTTATTTATTAAATAAACAGAATTAACTACAAATAGAAAATTAAGAGAATTTTCCCCTCAATTTCGACAATTAGTAAAAACAAAGGAAAAAATTTACTGTTTCAGGTGGACGACGCCGTTAACGAACTGGAAGGAATAGACCTATCAGATCCCGACCTAAACAAGGCGGCAACGAAAATTCAAGCTAGTTTCCGAGGACACAAAGTTCGCCAAGAAGTGCCCATTGCTGGACCGGAAGTGAAGAAGTAAAAAAAATAAACAAGCAATAACACAGCCAAAACGGGCACCAAAAAAAAAAACCAAGGGAGCACGCGTAACCCACGCATGACTTTTATGGGGGGGTTACAAAAAAAAATTAAATTTCCTCTCATTTCTTGCTGAGTATCTCGTTTCAATAAAAAAAAATAATAATAATATATTATTGTGTTCGATTCACTTTATTTTTATAAATATAAAGTTGCGTGAACCAACAAAAATGAAGAAGAAAAAAAGTTTCCTATCGCGTCATTAGTTTTAAAAAAAAAATTTAATTTCTCGCAAACAAAAAAAGCAAATATAAGAAAAATCATGAAGGAAATTTCGAAAAAGAAAAAGAAAATATGGGACTCAGCAAATTTTTGTAACAAATCTACACTGAAGATAATATTTTAATTGTTGTTTTTTGTTATTTTAGTGGTAAACTCAATCTACTGTATTCTGTACTAAACAAAATAAACAAAATAAACAAAATAAACAAAATAAACAAAATAAACAAAATAAACAAAATAAGCAAAGTAAACAAAATAAACAAAGTAAAGAATCATTAAAACATTACAAGCATTAAAAAATGAATTAATAATTTAGTACTGAATTTAAAAATACTGTTGATTCTTAATTCGAAAATATTATTTTTATAAAAATTTTAATGTCATTAATATTCTAATCTGTATTTTTTATTTTATTTTAGTTTTTTACTATTATAGAATTAATATTAAAAATATTTTAGTTATTATATTCACTATTATTTTAACATATATTTTATTTCCATATTATTTACTTTAAAAATTTTATTCAAGTTTTACTTTCTTTATAATTGTATCCAAATTTTTTCCTAAATTTCCTTTTTTTCTTCTACTTCTGTAAAAAAAATACGACAAAAAAAATTTCTTTATTAAATTAATAATAATGTCAATTAAAAAAATATTTTTCCCCAACTAAAATATTGCGAAATTACTCAAATAGATTGCTTTTACTGGTAAAATAAATAAAAAACCCAAATTAAAATATTATTTTGCAGTATATGTCTATTATCAATTTTAGAATGTAGTTATGTATATGCTTCATAACAGTTATATTAATATAGAAGTAACATAACTATTTTGCAAACGGTCCATTAAAACATAAATACGTAAATTATTTTATGTTAAAGCCCAGTCTTGTAATTCCGTTAATGAAATAGTTATAAAACTGTTATGTAAAAGAGGTAGAACTGATATACGAAAAATATGACTCAAAATGAGAAGCACTATAAGATAACAAAACAAACTAATACATTTGATTATTATAATTACATTCCCGACTTATACTCAACATATACATACATATATAAATATAATTAAAAAAAACTAATACTGTTAATTTATAACAAACAAAAAAAAAAAAGAAACCAATTACTTAAGACCACAGCTGTGATTGAATGCTCTTGAAAATTAACTATATTATTTTTCAAAATATTTATTTTAACCTATTTCTAACTGATTTTTATGTTAATAATTTAATTATAATGTACTATTAAAATATTTAATTAATCTAATTAAAATTGATTAAAATAATTATGTAATTTATCGATTTTTTAGAACTTACTTAATTCACTTTGTTATGAAACTCGACTGTGCGTTGCCAAGGGAAAAAAAAGAGTTGACAGTAAAAAAAAAGTCTTTTCTTTCTCCTACATTAAGCTTTCACATTGATCGTTTAAAAAAAAAAAAGACGAGATAACTTATAAACGTCCAACAGAAAATACTTCGTTTCATGTAACGCGCCATATGCAAAACAAAAGAATTGATCAACCGTATTTACATCGAGGGAATTGCACTTTAATATAATGATTCCAAAAATAGATAAAAAATTGTTTCTTCTTTTAAATCCAGAAAAAGAAAAAAATCCATAATTATTCATATGTTTTTCTTTTTTATTAAAATTTCTTTTCTTTTCAAAAGAAAATTATGCACAGATTGTGAAAGAAAATAAGAAGAGGAAATTTATATTAAAAAAAAAGAACATGAAATTTGAAAGCTGCACTGTAAGGAAGAAAACAGCAATTAGATAAGAAAAAACGTAGGACGTAAAATAAGCGATCGCAAAAGAATTTTTCATTCCATAATGTACACGTATATAGTTGTCAGAAACTTAGAATTTTATCGAAATATATAATTATTATCTCTATTATAACAGTTTTATATATTTTATCTTTCAAAAAAAAAAGGAATATATATTTTAAAATAATTTTTCGTATACGAATCTAGTCGAAACAAAAATTTTTTTTTAAATACTTGCACGAGCCGTAACTGTTATATATAATATTACACACAAAAAAAAACAGTTTGTTATATTATAATCACTTTCCGTTAAAACTACAAACGTTAATTAATTGTTAAGTTGCAAAAAAAAATATAAATACATATATATATATTGCTGTTAAAACTTTGTTTTTAAGTCTAATAAATTTTATCTCCGAATTATTTTTAAATAAATAATAAATTTTATCTTCGAATTATTTTTAAGGGAGAATAGAAATAAGAAACATATTTATATAACGGTTATGTAACTATGCAGTTAAAAACACCAGACTAAAAAAAAAAAAATTGCGTCGAAAATGTAACCTATTTTTTATTTTCCAATATTTCCCGCAATCGTTATTATAGTGAATCTTGTTACACTCGGAATATAAAAAAAAATTTTTTCAATCGCAACTAGCGCATTTGCTATTTTAACAAAGCCGATTATTAAAAAGAAATTAATTAATGTATCAAAAAAATAATTTTTTCAATGTTACGAGATAATAAAATTTTCATTCCGCCGTATTGATGACGATTTATTTTTTTTTTTTAAACAAACAACAACAAAAAAATGGAAATATTATATTTTTCTGCGTTATAGATTCTACAAAGTGATAATATTGTAAACATCCAGAGAAAAACAAACAAACAAACAAATAAACACAGAAAAAAAACGCTTGAAAAATAATTAGAGCGCAATTTTCGCGTTTTGTAAAAGCACTGTCGTACGTTATATATATATAATATACGTATATAATATAAATATATATAAAGTATAGTTGTGATGCTGCCAAGCGACAAATATCGTGTCTTTATATTCTCTGACTCTAGTCAATTGAAAAAAAAAAAAAAAAAAAACTTAAGTCGTTTTCCAATAAGAGACACGCTGTTTTTAGCAGGCCTAAAAACTATGTAACATACTCATTATCATTGTTCTTTTCGATCCACCCCCCTCCCCCCCGTTCACCGCCGCACCATTCCTTCGATTTTTTTCTATTTACTTTTTTACCCATCAAACGGAGTTGAATTGTTTTTTTAAATCTTTTTCTTTTTTTCGTTATTATTCTTTTTGATTTTGATCTCATATTTACTTTTTTTTTATCTAGAAAAAGGGATTTTTTGTTTTTATGACATTCCTTTTCTGCTTTTCCCTTCAATTATAAATATTTACATTCCGCTCAGAAAGAGTTGAAAATAATTATTATTTTTTTAATTTAAATCTTTGCTTATTTTCTTTTTTTATGAAATTCATTATTATTCTCGATTTTCCCCCTCGAATGCATTTACTTTTTACCTAAAAAGAGCTGAAGTTTAATTATTATTTTTTTAAATTTAAAAATTATTAATTTATTAAGATTAAAATTAAATATTAAAAAAATATTTTAAATTATTACGTTTTTTTATATGAGACTTACAATTTTTTTTCCTCCAATGTATTTATACTTTTTACCAAAAAAGTAGTTGTTTTTTAATAAAAAAATTTTTTTTACTATTAAATTTTTATTTTTTTATTTAAATCTTTTATATTTTTATTTTTATGAAACTAATTATTATTTTTTACCTCTTTCCTTTCGAATATATTTAATTTTGACCCAAAAAGAATTGAAATTTAATTTTTGTTTTTTTTTTACTCAAAACTTAAATTTTACTGTTTTCATTGAACTTATTATTTATATTTATTTTTTCCCAATAAATTTTGATATTTACTTTTTATTTAAAACAAGTTAAATTTTTTATTATCTTTTTTTAAGTAAAACCAAAAAAATAGTTAAAATTTAATTACAATTTTCTAAATCTTTTTTCTTATTGTTTTTTAGAAATCTTAATATTATTTTCGATTTACCCCCTCTAATTGAAATTTAATACTCCAGTTGAAATTTAATTATAATTTTTTTCAAATCTTTCCTTTTCTTGTTTTTCGGAAAATTAATATTCTTTTTTATTTTCCCCATTCTAATATATAATTACCATTTACTCGAAAATAATAAATTAATAAGTAACTTTAATTATTGTTTTTACTCTTTTAATTGTTTCAAATTTTATTTTATCCAAAAAATAATTGAAATTTAGATATTATTTTTTAAATCTTTCCTTTTTATTTTACTCTTCATAAAACTCATTATTATTTGCAATTCCCCCCCCCCCCTTCTCTGAATATATTTTTTTTATCCAAAAAGAGTTGAAATTTAATTGTTAATAAATAATAAATTTAATTTTAAATTTAATTTTTTTATTTAAAACTGTCCTTTTTTTGTTTTTGTAAAATTTATTATTTTTTACCCCTTAAATTAAAAAATTTTTTTTTACTCAGAAGGAATTGAATTTTTACTATTATTTTTTTTAATAATTTCTTTTTTTCATGAAACTTATTTTATTTTTTCTTTAAAATATTTAAATTTAATTTTTACCGATCAGAAAGAGTGGAATGTTTAATATAATTTTTTTT
Organism: Leptopilina myrica (nomen nudum); assembly: GCA_032872475.1. Lineage (NCBI taxonomy): Eukaryota > Metazoa > Arthropoda > Insecta > Hymenoptera > Figitidae > Leptopilina > Leptopilina myrica (nomen nudum). Next base: position 4,294,882 of record CM065459.1, read on the forward strand.
AAAATTGTTTCTTTCTTTGTTTTTATGAAACTTATTATATTTTTCTATTTTTTCTCTTAAAATATTAAAAAAAATTTGTACTCAGAAGGAATTGAATTTTTACTATTATTTTTTTTGTTAATAATTTATTTTTTTCGTGAAACTTATTTTATTTTTTCTTTAAAATATTTAAATTTAATTTTTACCGATCAAAGGAGTGGAATGTTAAATATAATTTTTTTAAAAAATTGTTTCTTTCTTTGTTTTTATGAAACTTATTATATTTTTCTATTTTTTCACTTAAAATTTTAATATTTACTTTTTACCGAAAAAGGGATTGAATTTTTAATATAATTTTATTAAATCTTTCCCTTTTTGCTTTCATGGAACTCGCAGTATTTTTATTTTTTTCCCTCTCAGGAATTAATATTTATTTTTCACCTAGAAAAAATTGAACTAAATATTTTTTTAAATCTTTCCCTTTCTGGTTTTTTCAAAACATTTTTTTCTTCTCTTTCTCGTCGCCTTTTTGTTTTTTTCAATTTTTCCCTATTTACCCGGAAAGAGTAGAAACTTTAATTACCACTTTTCCCTTTATTCAAATCTTTCTCTTTTTTTAACAAAACTTATTCCTTTCGATTTTTTCCCCTCGAATATAAAATTTACTTTTTTTTTTTACCCAAAAAAGTTTTCACTTCTTTTTCACACCCTTTCCCTTAATTTTCATTTTTAGCAAACCATATCCAAAATCACCCAAGAAGAATAAATTTATTTTTTAAATTAATACTTTATTATTTAGTTTTTATTTTTTTAATTCTTTATAATTGCCAAGCTTCGAACACTAATTCACAAACAAATTTCATCTAATTTCGCTACAATAATCCTCGTCATTTTTTTTTTATTAAGATCCAGTATAATGAGACAAGATCCAGAAGTAAACATAAAATTCTATCACGAAACGTGTGAATCGAGGAAAAATGATGGAGAGCACTTACGCTGAAAAATGAAGAGCGAATGAATTTTGAAAGTTTGCCCAAAAGAGGCGAAATGCTTTTAGTTTGCGAAAGTTTATAAAAGGAAGTTTGCCGCGTCCTTGATTTATTACACATCGCTATGTTCGAAAACCCAAGGAATGCGGCTAGTGAGAGATGAAGTGTACCGCGAGTGTGTATACCCGTATATCGATTAAAAAATTTTTTTTTTCCTTTTCAATATAATTATAATTATTATCATTATTATTATTATTATTATTATTATTATTATTATTATTATTATTATTATTATTATTATTATTATTATTATTATTATTATTATTATTATTATTATTATGAATTTCTTTGCAATATATATAAATATTATCTGTTCTCGTCTCACAAGATAAAAAATTATTTTCATCCTTCTTCTGTAATATAAAAAATTACAAATTACAAATTACAAATTACAAAATAGGCATAAGTGCGTATTCCGACATTAAATTTTCAGATTTATTATCCTCTATCTCTATATGTGTGTGTTTCTAAATTTTTTATACTGTTCTACATCATACACCAGGAAGTCAAGCATTGTACGGTTAATACTTTTTTCAAATTCAAGTATAAGCCTATGACAAACAATGACCAAAGCAGCTGAAGACCAAAAATTTCATACCTGTTCAAAAAATATATCTTTAAAAGCTCGCTCTAAAGCAATTACCGTCAACTTCACCAGAATTCAAACTAAAAAGCAAAAAATAACCAAACAAACTGCTAAAAAGCCAATTAAAAAATTACCGAATCAACAAAAAATATTTACAGTTTTTCCCAAGATACAAATTTTTTTTTCCAATTGAGACAAAAAAAAAACAATTCAAAAATCGAGTGAAACCACACTTTTGACTCGCTTTTTTCGTTTTTTTTTGTCTCAATCTTAATTTGACATCCACGGAAAAACTCTACCCTACATTAAAAATGTAGTACGGTATAAATAAAGTTGAAAAAACAAAATTTTCTGGTTGTTTACGATCAATTATTTTAGAGGGGTCTCTCGTATTATATTAGAAAAACAATTCCAAATGAATAAAAAAGAAAAAAAAAATTCTTATAATATAAAATTGCACGCCGAGCAAAAGTAGAAATTCACTAAACTTTAAAAAAGAAAAAAACTAACAAAACTTAGAGAGAGAGAAAGCAAAAAAATAAATGTGAAAAATAAAAATTGTTAATCGTGAGAAAAATAAACAAGAAAAATAACATTGCTTGTATAAAATAGCCACATTTCTGTGAATACTATGCGAACTTTGCAAAAAAAAAACATTCTCGCGGAGGAAGTATATATATAAATCGATCATTTATGACTATTGTCGTTTAGAAAAATAAACATTCAACTCTATATATATATACTGTCTAAAAAAAACCAAAGTCCCATAATAATTTTCCTTGGAAACAAGTCCAATAATCCATATACATTTTATAAATATGTTTCATATATATATATGTGTTTCAATTTGCGGGTATGCTTTTAACTATCACACTATTATTATTAACACTCGTATTGCGGAAAGTGTCTGCTTTTATGAGCAAATTCTGTATAAAAAAAATAATAATAATAAATCATTAAAAATGTCAAATTAAAAAGTTTTTTTTTTGGTAAAAAGAGTATTTTTAGTTTTACCTAATTTTGATTTCTAAGAAACTTTATTTTTATAGGGAAAAATTAATCTTGATACTTAGGGAAATTTAATTTACACAGGAAAATTAAATCTTGTTAGTGAATATTTAATTTTTATATTTAAGGAACATTTAATTTTGAAAGGGGAAATTTAATTTTCGTCAGGGAAAATTTAATCTTGACAGGAAACATTTAATTTTTACAGGGAAAATTTAATCTTGACAGAAAAAATTTAATTTTAATAAAGGGAATGTAGTTTTGTCAGGGAAAATTTAATCTTGACAGGAAAATTTTAATTTTAACAGGGGAAATTTAATCTTGACAGAAAAAAGTTTTAATAAAGGGAATGTAATTTTGACAGGGAAAATTTAATTTTGTCAGGAAAAATTTAATTTTCATAATTTTTACACGAAAAAATTAATTTTGACCAAAAAAATCCACTTTTTTACAAGGAAAATTCAATCTTCATTTTAATTCAATCTTTAACAGGAAAAATTTGATTTTGCCAAGGAAAAGTTAATTTTTTTCAGAAAAAACTTAATTTTAATAGGGGAAATTTCGTTTTGACAGGGAAAAATCAATCTTGACAGGAAAACTTAAATTTTTATAGGAAAAACTTATTTTTGCCAGAAAAAATTTAATCTTATTAAGAAAAACTTATTTTTTACAAGGAAAAGTTCATTTTTTCAAGAAACATTTAATTTTAAAAGGAATAAATTTAGTTTTGACAAGGAAAAATTAATCTTGACAAGAAAAATGTATTTTTGACAGAAAAAAATTTTATCTTGTAAAGAAAATTTAATTTTGACAAGGAAAAACTAATTTTTGTCAAGAAAAACTTAATTTTAATAGAATAAATTTAGTTTTGATAGGGAAAAATTAATCTTGAAAAATAAAGTTTAATTTTTTCAGGGAAAATTTTATTTTAATAAGAAAAAATGTAATTTTATTGAGGAAAAATGTAATTTTTACAAAAAGATTTAAATATTAAAAGTGGAAATTTAATTTTGGCAGGGAAAATATAAGCTTTATATTTAGGAGAAATTTAATATTGTCAGAATAAATTTAATTTTTTTAAAGAAATATTCATACTTGATTTTATTTTAATTTTTAATTTTAATAAGAAAAAATTAAATTTTGAAAGAGAAAAGTTAAATCTTGACAGGAAAAATTTAATTTCTCACAAGGAAAATTCAATTTTGACATGTACAATTTAATTTTCAAAAATAAAATTTAATCTTCACAGGGAAAATTTAGTTTTAATAAAAAAAATGTAATCTTATTATAAAAAATTTAAGTTTTACAAGGAAAATTTCAAATTGAGAGGGGAAATTTACCTTTGACAAGGAAAATTTAATTTTCATAGGGGGAATTTAATTTTGACAATAAAAATTTTATTTTGACGAAGAAAAGTTAATTTTTGCAGGACAAACTAAATTTTTACAAGAAATATTTAATATTTAGAGGGGAAATTTAATCTTGACAGGAAACATTTAATTTTTATACTTAGGGGAAATTAATTTTTACAGTGAAAATTTAATCTTGACAGTGAAAATTTAATTTTTATAGTCGGAATTTAATTTTGACAGGGAAAATTTAATCTTGGCAGAAAAAATTTAATTTCATTAAGAAAAAAATTAATCTTGTTAAGGAAAATGTAATTATGAAAGAGAAATTTAAATTTTTTCAGGGAATATTAAATTTCGACACAAGAAAATTCAATCTTTACAGGAGAAAATTATACTTAACATTAAATTATTAATAAATTAATTAAATTTAATTATCACATTTTTTACAAAGAAAATATAAATTTGAACAAGAAAATTAAACCTTGTCAGGGGAAATTTAATTTTAATATGTAAAAATTTAAATCGAATTCTCTTTTATTACATAATGTATACTATTTTGCCGTATAATAGTCACTATTCCTTTGAAATGAAATTTAGGATTTTTATTTTCAATTCAGCATAAATCACCAACGTTCAATAAAAGTTTATTTTCTTATGAAAATCTTGTTTCATGAGGCTTTACAGCGCATGTTGTAAAATTCATGAAGACGCCCGTCAAAGAATTTTTTGACTTCGATCGATGTTGCACACGGTGCAGAAAATATTATTTACTCATACATTTTCTTCTAAAATGCTTAGACATACAAGTTTTTCTTTTAAATCTACTCTCCTTTAAATCATACACAGTTTCTCATAAAAATAATAATTTACCGCACGAGACTAAATTTATGAATATAACTAAATAAAATGAAAATACGTAAAATGAGATATTTTACTCTCAATATGGGAATTTATACATTAAAAGTAAGAATTTTTATTTTATTTTTATTCTTATTTATTCAAATTTTGAAAAACTTGAGTTCTTTTAAAAATTTGCCAGAAAAATTCATTTTGAATGGAAATTTAGGAAAAATTGAGTAATCGATACTTAAACTTGTTAAATTGTAATTAATATTGTAATTACAAAATAAAAAAATTTTAGCTGTTATTTTGGTACCGTTCCAGATAAATTAATGGTTTTACATTAAAAATGCAAAAATATAAATGAAATTAACGGAAAAATTAAATTAAGAAAATAGAGCATTATATAAAAATTAATAATATAAAAGATAAAAGAAAGAAGGGAAATAAATAAAGAAAAGATAAATTTTAAAGCAATTCAAATGATAATGCCATCGTTTTGTGACGCATAAAAAAGAATTACTGTTTTAACAATTTCTGTATGTAAATACTTCTGACTTTGTAGAATAAAAGTTAAATTTTCCTTCTTTTTAACGCTATCACTTGAAACATAAAAACTTTATAGCATAAAGAACAATAATTTCGTTGGTAAAAATTTGCATATTATACTCTTATGACGTCCGTGGCCAAAAATGTTAATAATTTGAAGACAATATTGACACTCAAAAAGATTTAACATAAAATAAGTTACTTGAGAAATAAACTTAATAAACTCTATAAATGTGAAAATAAAAAACAAAAATTTTCTCTGATTCAGAATTGAAGTTAAAAAAGAAATTAAATAATCACTCAATGTAACCATTTCCTTTTCATTAATAAAAAGAAAATTAAACAAATTCATAAGATATTGTTTTGTTTTATTATTATATCTATGAATATTATTTATTTATTTATTTAATAGTACATAGACGGAGAATTTTTTATGAAGTTAAATATTTAAAGTTTAGAAAAAAGTAAATATAGTTGAATTAGAAAATAAATACAACAAATTATTTATATTTGAAAAGAAATTATATAAATTATAAAAGTAATTTAATCCAAAAAAATTAATTATGACATAAATTCAGAAGAAGTTAAATATTGTAAATTTAGTTTCAGAAAAAATTAAGTTAATTTTAGAAGAATTTAAGTAAATTTTAAAAGAAATTTTAAAAATTTAAGAAGAAATTAGATAAATTTTCGACGAATTAATTAAATGTCAAAAGAAATTAAAATAAATCTCTGAAGAAAACAATTGAATGTCAAAAAAATGTTTATTTATTTCATAACAAATTAGGGAAATCTCAGAAAAATTTAAGTAAATTTTGAAAGAAATTAGGGAAATTTTGGAAAAATTTAAGTAAATTTTAAAAGAATTTAAGAAAATTTCAGAAAAATTTAAGTAAATTTTAGCCAAATTAATTTAATGCCAAAAGAAATTAAATAAATCTCAGAAGAAATTAATTGAAGTTCAAAAAAATTTTTTTATTTATTTTAGAAGATTCAGGGAAGTTTTAGAAAAATTGAAGTAAATTTTAGAAGAAATTAAAAAAATTTCAAAAGAATTTAAGTAAAGTTTAGAAAAAATTAAGAAAATTTCAGAAAAAATTAAATTAATTTTATATATTTTATTTGTTTTTATTTAGATTTAATAGATTTATTTAGAGATTTGGGAAGTTTCAGAAAAATTTAAGTTAAATTTCAGAAGAAATTAGTGAAATTTTAGAAAAATTTAAATAAATTTTAGAAGAAATTAAGAAAATTTCAAAAAAATGTATGTAAATTTCAGAAGAATTTAACTAAATTTTAGAAGAAATGAAAATAATTTTTATAAAAGATATTTTAAAATAAAAATATTTTAAAAAATAGCGCGCTCGAAATCAGTTCTTAACTTCACTTTCAGATGGCACCACTTTCTCAGTCAGCTGATTTTTGTAAACAGACTGTCACAATCGATATGAATTTAGAATGCAATTTGCCTAATAATTTCTTCAAGAAATTAAATAATTTTTCTGTTTTCTTCTAAAAAACAAAAACAAAAATTACTCCAATTTAATTGCATTCAAAAAATGGTGAAGCGTTATTACTGTGATTATTGCGACAGAAGTTTTAAGGACGATCCAGAGGCAAGAAAGAAGCACTTGACGAGTTTGCTGCACGTCAATGCACAAAAGGATCATTACCGATTGTTCAAGGGTATAACAATTATTTTCTACATTTTTTAAAAATGTCCTAACTATTCTGCATATTTAACAATAACCAAGATAACCAAGATTTATAAATTACCAAATATATTTATTATATATTTATTATTAAATATGAATTTAAATATTTTAAATTTAATAAAAATAAATATTATAAATAAAAATTATTGAGTTATTATTTGTTGTATTATTAATGTGTTGTATTAATAATTTTTTATGTTTATTTAACCATTTTTTCTAAATTTTTTAGAACCAGAGGAAACTTTAAAAGAGGAACTAGCAAAAATTACTTGTAAGAGATTTTCTCTCAATGGCGAATGTCCATTTGGCTACAGTTGCAGATTTTCTCACTATACACCGAATATGATAGGGGAATTAAGACAAATTGGTATGAATTTATTTTTTTCAATTATTGAAAATTGTTAAAAATATTAAAGAATAAATAAGAAAGAAATATTTAAATATTTACCTAAATATTAAAGGTATTTAAAACATTGAATATTGAAATATTAAAAAAAGTATTAACAATATTTGAAAAAATACTTTTCTTCGCCTAAATATCCGCTTACTTTTCTATTACCAAGTAAATATTTACTTGAACCAAATAATTTTTATTTAAATCATAAATAAATTTCGATTGAACCAATAAATCTGAAAGCAAACACATTTTAATTGGTCTAAATAAATAATTATCAATTTACGTAAATATTTACTGAAAAAAAATAACATTTAATTGCGGTTAAAACAAAAAATATTTGATTCAAATAAATAGTTGGAGAAATATTTTAATTTTCAGTCGCCATGAGAAAACAAGGAGAAGAAAATCCTAGAAACAATTGGCCCGATCCAAATGCAATTGCTGAGGAATATTTCCAAACTACAACGAATGATGATAATGAAATGAAAAGCATTAAAGAACCATGGAAAGTGCCGGTAGAATTACAACATTTTCCCACCCTTCCACCTTCTCTGTGGCCATTAAACTCAAATACAATTAATGATCCTCCTGTCACTCAGTGGGGATGAAAATTTTATACATTACTGATTAATAAATTAATTTTGATACAAAAAAAATTGTTTCATTATCTTTCAATAAAGTTCCTCCAATTGCATACAATTTTCCCATAAACTTAATAATAAAAATCTTTTTTTTTTCTAAAATCCACAAAAATTACTCAATTTTTCTATAAAGATTTCAAGTTTTTCTTCGCCGAAATTATTTTTTAAAAATTTGATACAATTTGTTTATTAGAATTTATAATAATTATTTTCAATACATTTTTAATTAAATTTCTAAAAAGAATTTATAATTATTTTCAAAAATGTTAATGAAATTCTTTGCAAAATTTCAATTGTGTTTCAAAATTTAGAAAAATAATTATAATTATCGTCAAAATTTCAATTATTTTTTAAATCAATAAAATACTTCCTTAAAATTTAATTAAACTTCAAAATTTTAATAAAATTAAATTATTTTCAAAAAAATGTATTAATTTTCAATTATTTCCACTATTTAAAAAAAAATTCAATTCAGTTCCAAAATTTAGAAAAGTTTTTGACAAAATTTCAATTATTTTTAAAATTAATAAAATTCTTGTCAAAATTTAATTATACTAAACAATTTAAATCAAATTCTTTCCGAATTCAATTATTTTCCAAAATGTTTATTTATTCATTAATTTTCAATTATTTCCACTATTTAAAAGAAAAATTCAATTGTGTTCCAAAATATAGAAAAATTTTTGATAAAATTTCAATTATTTCTAAAATTAAAAAATTCTTGTCAAAATTTAATTATACTAAACAATTAAAATCAAATTCTTTCCAAATTCAATTATTTTCCAAAATGTTTATTAATTCATTAATTTTCAATTATTTCCACTATTTAAAAGAAAAATTCAATTGTGTTCCAAAATATAGAAAAATTTTTGAAAAAATTTCAATTATTTTTAAAATTAATAAAATTCTTTCCCAAAATTTAATCATACTCAAAAATTTTAATAAGATTCAATTATTTTCAAAAATGTTTATTAACTATAATTTTCAATTATTTCCACTTTTTAAACAAAAGAAAAATTCAATTCTATTCCAAAATGTAGAAAAACTGTCTTCAAAAGTTCAATCATTTTTAAAATTAATAAAATTCTTGTCAAAATTTTAATTTATGATTTGACAATTTGGTAATAAAATTCTTTATGATAATTCAATTTTAAGAAACATCAATTATTTGTTTTTCTATTTAAATAATTGAATTCTCCTAGAATTTTCTAATATAAATAATAATTGAATATTAAATATGCGTTATTTCATGAACTTTTAAAAGTAATTGAATTTTGAGAAAGTTTCGCAAATCAAAGTCATTGAATTAAAAATAAGAATAATTAATAATAAATATTATAAAATTTTTATTATTTAAGATAATAAATAATAATAAATATATTATTTTATGGATTGATATAATTACGTTTTATAATATTAAATAATACTTTTATAAATTGTTAAATTTCAAATAAATTTAAAATTTTAAAATTTTCCGCTGAAAGATAACTTATATTAAATTTTGTAAAAGTATTTCACAATTTGGGGAAAAAGTGCAACGAACCGAAATTTTTATATAAAAAATACTAAACATAAAAAAATTTAAATGGAATTTAGTATAATTATATCAAACATCAAGAATTTTAATTCAATTTTAATATAACTTTGCTAAATTCCACTTAAGTTTTTTTTTAAAGTTTAGTATTTTTTATATAAAAATTTTGGTTAATTACACTTTTTTCCCAAATTGTAAAATACTTTTTCAAAAATTAATATACATTTTTATTCAGTGTGAAAATCTAAATTTAAAGAAAATAAAATGGTAATAATTATAAATATTTGTTTTAATATTTATTTTAATTATTAAGGGCATTTGAACCATTATGACGTCACAATGTATTCTAAGCATTAGATCTAAAATTGTGACGTCATAATGGTTCAAATTCCCTTAATAAATTAAATAATTAAGTTATTAATAAATTATAAATATTTATTTTAATTATTAATAAATTAAATAATTAAATTATTAAATTATTAATAAATTAAATAATTAAATTATTAAATTATTAATAAATTAAACAATTAAATTATTATTAAATTAAATAATTCATTAACATTTATTTAAAACTGAATATTTTACAATTTTGTTTTCGAATATTTTTAAAATAAAAAAAAAAATTCCCAAATAAATGAAACAATATTTTTTTGAATATCAAATTATTCTTAAAAATGCATAAGAAATTAAGATCATTAAAAAAAAGTGAAAAATTTCGTCTGTAAATCAGGGGAAAATATTTAAATAAATTTTTGAGTATCAACTCCTGAAAAAAAACGGTTAAACGAATATAAAATTTGGCGGGACATTTAAAAATGTCCCGACGCATTTGTTTTTGTTTCTTTTTTTAAAGAGCCATAACTATATAAGAGAAGGAGTTCGGCTGGTTTCGCAGCCGATCGGTAAGAATCGAGAACATCTGCCCTGCTCCCCTCGTACACTTTCTGTTGGGAAACTGAATGCGGACACACACGTAAAACTTGTACTATAGCTCGCACTCCGTTGCCACGGCATCGTGTTCAACGCCGCGCGATACTTTTATATATTCTCTCTCTCCAATATAATATACATGACGGAATTCTGTTCCGTCAATCTCAATAAAATAATCATCCAAATATCACCATTGTTTTCGATAAATGCGCATTCGCGCGCGCAAAATCGTCAACATGAGTTTTCCCGCCTTTTCACGAGTTTTCTTTCAAAAAGTTTTGTGTGCCATTTAGATTTCGTCGTTCTATATATGTAATATACATGTATATTGTAATAAACGAGTGCTTCTCTTCATGGGAATATAGTTTTTTCATCATCTCAGGACGCCGGTTGGATATATCCTGATATATTGGATTTCAAGTATCGCTTTACGAAGAGAAAAATTAATACAGTGAGTTTTAATTAGAATATTTTTAACCTACAGTGTAATTGTGAGATTTTCAAATTTTACCCAAACACACACGCATGCGAACTTGTCAAAAAGAAAAACTTTTTTTTTTTTTGAATGACTCAATGCGACGAACGAATGTGTGTACAAAAAGGGGAAAAAAAACTTTGATGAAAGGACAGACGAACAAAAACATTTCATTGAGTCATGCATTTGGTCCACTTAAAATTTGTCTTCATGGAGAAATATTCTTCTAAATTATTTCAATATTCAGGAAAAATATTCAATATTTAGTATTTTTAAAAATACTCATATCACAAAAATATTATTCTGCTAAATTTAAACATTTTTTTAAATTCTAAAATTGTTTTTTTATTTAAATGCTCACGAATTCAAATTTTCATTCATTTGGACCATTTAAATAAATTCTAAATTATTTGAATATCGAAATAAAAAAGATTATTAGCCATAGTGTTTTTAAAAACACTCATAAAAATATTATTTTATTAATATTTCTTGTAAATTTTGTTCGTTAAATTTCTTTAAAAATTTTATGCGTTTTTCTTTAAAAATTTGATTCGTTAAATTTCTTTAAAAATTTTGTTTGTTAAATTTCTTCAAAAATTTTGTTCGTTAAATTTCTTTAAACAATTTTGTTCGTTAAATTTCTTTTAACAATTTTTTCTATTCTAAATTTTCTAAACATTAAATTCTAGACAAGCTAATTTTTCGAATGAAAGATTTACAAAACTTGTTTACAAACGAAAAAGACTGCGGAATTTTAAAACTTTGTTATAACATAGTTGTGCATATATTTCAAAAAATTATTAAACAAAAGTACAGCATTTCTAAGAATTAATGCAAGAAGTACAATAAGCCTTTATAAAAACAAAATGCAGACTGTTTCTCATATTACTCTAAAGAGGAAATCTTTATTTTAAGTTGCAGTATTTTTAAAACAATTTTTTTTGATACTTCCACTTTTTTAACCATTCAATGGAGCGGAATTTACTTTCTATTTTTAAATATTTCCCCAAAATTATCATAATAAAATGGAAAATAATGTAAATTAAATACTAGATAACAATTCGGTTTTTAACACTGAAAATATTTTTCTATAATAGAAAACAAATATTAAAAAGCAGTAATACAAATGACGGTCATTTTATGGTTCAAAACATTAGGAATGTAAAAAATGACCCACAAGTTTTTTTAACATTCAAATGAATGGGATTGTTTTGAAATATTTTTCAAGATTACCAGAAACAGACAATTAAAATTACTTTTATTTAATTGAGAATTAGTTTTTAGTACTAAAACTTTGAAAAACAAAAAAAAATTAGGAGTAAAAAATTTTGTCGTTTAGTTGAACGTTGAAAACTAGAAAAAATTGGAAGCGAAGTAAATAATAGAAATAAGTAAAAATAACAAAAAATAATGTAAGAAAAACAATTTAAATTAATAAAAATAGCAAAAAAAACAAAATAAATGGTAGAAATTAATAAAATTAACAGTAAACATAGAATAAATATTATAAGTTAATAAAAATATCAGTAAAATAATATAATTAATAGAAATTAATAGCTCAGAAGTTAATGCAAAAATTTAAGAAAAATAAATAAATAAATAATGCAAATAAATTAAAATAATAATAAAAATAATTTTCCCAATGTTTTAAAGATTCAAATCAACAAAAAATTGTTTTCTATTTAAATATTTTTAAAAATTACTACCAAAAAAAGGCAACTATTAAAAATAAACTCTTACTTAGTTAAGAATTAATTTTTTCAATATAAAAATATTCTTCTTTGCAAAAAAATTCAAATTAAAAGAAGTAAAAAAAAATAACGTTTCAAAACTCAAATCATTAGAAACATTATTAGACATATTTTCAGGAATTAAAAATTAAAGAGAAAGATAATAAAATTAAAAAGAAAGAAAAGAAAATTAAAAACAAATTTTACAATTAGAAATTTTTAAATCCAATTAGATATATTTTCAGGAATTAGAAATTAAAAAGAAGGATAATAAAATTAAAAACAAAGTCCACAATTAGAAAGTTTAAAATTCAAGATTTTTTTTACAGTGACACAAAAGTATTGTAATAAAAATTTAATTTGAAGAAGAAGCATAAATTTCAGCATCACTTGAACGTTCAGAACTTTAGGATCATCTAAAAATTCTATTTTCAAGACACATTATCGCATCTCAAAATAAGATTTTCTTTCTTCCCTAAATTTTTTTCTTCTTCTTTTCTTTTTCTGTTTTTCCTATTTTTGTTTTCCTTTTTTTGCCTTTTTACCAATTTATCTACTTTTTTGGTCCAATTTTTTTTTTTTGCTTTTTATCCTTTTTTCTTCTTGACAAAATTGAAAAACGTCTTTTATTCACAATTAAAACCAAACGAAAGCGGAATGAATAATGTTTTTCATGGTATTGCTATTGCGAAATCGTGTCGCATTTCGTACAGTCGGAATAAATAAACGTCAATGGCCGATTGTAACACATACGCGTGCTTTGAATGTTCAACTGCGAACTCGCACTTTCGTAGGTGGACCATTCACGCGAAACAAAAAAGAAATGCGACTGCATTCAATTTTACGAAAAAAAAAGAGAGAAAAAAAGAAATGAAAAATGATCGACCATTGCTTTATATAGAGATATCCATGTTTGAAAGACCAGGAAAATAATGAATAACGCCAAGTCATTTTACCTATACCCCACACTATACATAATGGGGAATCAAAACAAACATCAAACCATCAATGAGAATTTGCAGTATAACTCCCATTTTAAGCATCATAACGGCTCCTGATATTTTATCAATTACTCGCTTCACTGACTTTCAATAGCAAAAAAAAAAAAGGTGAAACAATAAGATATTTAAGTACTCTGTGTGCATAGGATAATTATATCGGCAAAAGATATTGTAAACTCGTTGTTTGTTAAAAAGGGTTCAAAATATTTCGGTTTAAAGCTCTTAAATTTTGAACCTTTAAATGTTTGCAAACACTTAAAGATTCTCTTTGAATTTTTAATTTTTAACCAATACCATTAAATAAAAAGTTAACTCCTTCATACAGTATCCAAAGTTGTAGCAACATTCACGAAATATTGTTACAAGTTGCAATGTAGCATCTTTAGATGCTACAAAGATATTCTAAATTATTGGTACAAAAATACAAGACAATGTTCCTTTAATCGAGGTTCGAGTGTAATTAATTGTTTTCCACGAAATGCAGCAGCAAACATTGAGCCAACATTAATATTAACAGTTATTTTCAACAAATTCAAATGCGTAATTTTCAAAAATTACTACCGTGGAAGAACGTATTTTAAACTTACGGTATTTTCTCGCACACTTCAATTCGAAAAGGAAATAAATAAATTACTCTCAGACCTTTAGGGACACACAATAGAAAAGCTAAAGTATAAGAGTTCCATTTAATAATCACTGGAATACTAAATTAGTAAATAGTCTTCTATACCATAGTCTGTTCTAATTGATACAAAGAAGTCGTTTAACAAATAATGCATTCCGATTTACAGATAATGCTCATTCCTCGTAAAGAAATAAAGAGAAGAGAAAATCGAGAGGGAGAGAAATAGAGAAAAAATAAAACAGAAGAAGAAAAATAGAGAAAGACTAAAACAGAGAAGGAGTAAGAAAGAAAAAAGAGCGAGATCCAAGAAACATTGAATTGAACTAACTTTGCAAATTGATTCGGAAAGTACGTTACGTAGAGACATTACGTATAATAATGTCAGATGTATCTCTCTCTCTCTCGGTGTGGTTTGTTGCCTATTTTCCGAACAGCTGCAATTTCCATTATGCTCAAAAATACAGGCACGAACTAAACGGACTGCGCGTGATAAATTGCACATAGATGCTGCTTGGGAAAAGAATATTCTGTGATATTGTGAATATCCATTTTTGAATGGATCAACATTCTCCACCCTCTATGCATTTTGCGAAACGAGCTAGGGAAAAGCACACATTTTTCCATTCATTCGAAAGCTTTAATTGCATCGCTTCCATATTCCCATGTTTGATGCATCCCCACATTGCCATACAGCAATCCTCTGATTTATACATTCTGCACTGGGAAATCAAACATCCAATTGCCCTACACGAAATACAAGTTTATTGTTCTAGTAATAAACTATTTCTATTTCTATCTCTGAACTATCACATTGAAAAAAGGATTTAATTAGAAAAAAGATTCAATTAGAATTCAATTTTTGGATTTAATTCTCAAATGTATGATGAATTTTTGAATGTTCTTCAAATGTTTTTGGAGGAGAAGTTGCAACGCTCCGCAAGATAATTAAAGATACATCTTCCTAAAGTTACTACACACTGTAGTATTAATTACTCATTAATTAGCCATACAATTACAATTAGTCGAGGAAATTTTTACTCATTCTTCAGCTATGCGACTCCTTCCTGACACTATTACGTTTATCATCTAATTAAGCCCCGATTGTACAAAATCGAAAGTGTTTCTCGCGTGTTTTTTTTTATCTATTTTTTTCTTATCGTCATTCGACGAAAACCACAGGCTCATTTAGGATAATTGTCTCTCTATACGGGCGAATTACATCACTCACGATTTCTCCACTCCACATATTCATATACCAACAATCAACATTATCTTCCACCAATTTGATAGAACAGTTTTTATCAAACCTATCGAAACTCCGCAAAAAAATAAGTTTCAATCGAAAATTACCTCTCTCTACAATAGAATAAACAAGTTCCCTTGAATCTAACAGAATCCAAGCTTACGCAACAAGTTATATACATTATTATCGAGACAATATCGATGCCTATTTCATTCAATTGCTATATATAAACTTATCAAACATTATCGTTTTATGGTTTATTGATTGCCTCTTTGAAGAAACATTTATCGAAAAATTCCTTTATCATATTCAACAAATCAATAATAGAAGCAAGAAATCGCAGTACGAGATCAAATAATTAAAAAATAACGCTTTCGAGTTATTGTTATTTAATTCTGTACACAATACACGGTTGTATTAATATTAAAGCAGACTTTTCAATCATACAACGCAGTAACAGTGTCAACCTAAAGTCACGAATTACAATAAATCTTTTCTTCTCTATTTTTTTCCCGATTGACGTAATAGTATACAATTCTTATCTCTTTACCGCTTGATTCTATATAATTAAACTATAAATACTTCTTCGCTAAAGGAAAAAAATTCCCCTTAATCACAAATTTTCTGTAGTCACAAAAAAAAACAGCAAGAGAAGGAAAAAATTAAACACTTATTCCTAGGGAAAAAGGGACAAGAATAGAAAATTGAATGTTTAAAACAGAACAGTGAAGAGTTCCCGAAATATTTGACTAATGACGCACGATGATTTTTAATTACCTTTTGTAAATGTTATCTCAACATAATGCTAGTCTATTATGCTAGTTTTTGGAATAGAAGTCGACCTTGGAAATGAATTACTTTCTGGTATCGATTAAGCAGCTGTGGTATGATTTTCCTATTATTCTTTTTTTTCGTGGTAAATCTGTCTCTCGCCGTTATATTATGCGGTTACGAGCCTTTACGAACAGGTTTTAATATGAGAGGCCTTCTCACACTGCAAGGGTAAAGGTATGTAACGCCTTTAACTCGTAGAGGAGGCACAAAACACGAGGAAAAATATTTGTGAATTCTGAATTTCCTAAGACAAAAACACAAACAAATATTTACAGAAAAAAAGTCAAATTTTAATTAAACGATTGCCTAGATTTACATTAATGAAAATCATTACTGCTTTGTAACAAACCTTTCTTCGAACTCAACCAAATAAATGTTCAGTGCCGTACAGTCAAACCGAACATTTCCTTGATTCGACCGAAAACATTGAGAGTAAACTAATAAATATTAACAATAAAGTAACAAATATTAAAAATAAAATACTAAATATACAACAAACTCTACATTACATTCCATACCTTTGTCCCGTTATAATTTTTTTTCCCCTCAACGTCTATATCTGTAAAGAATAGGCCTTTAAATTTTTCCAGAGATTTCAGATCTTAAGGTTTGAATGAAACAAGGCTTTCTATGTCCGAGGCGAAGAAAAGAGGATTGAGTTCCCGCTGACCACGACCTTTCGTGTTTTCTAAACCGAAAACTTCGCGCAAGGTCCTAACAACAACGCGCGACTTTCTAAAAATATCCGCACTTTATTTTCATCAATTCGTATTTGGAAAAAAAATTATTATTTAAAATTTGAGTCATCGTATTCATTACTAATCGGATTTAAGAAAAATTTTGTCAAGAGAAAGTCCCGCTTTTTTTAATCCTCAAAGAATAAGTAGTCTGACTCTGTCAATCAAAAATTGGGTCCTAAAGATTTATTCCCCATTTTTGATTAATAAGAATTAACATATGACCCTGACGAAAGAAGTTTGATCGAATACGTAGCAGACACGTTTCCTTAGATACCTGTCTCGATAGTAAATTCTTTTGTCACCTTGTTTTCATTGTCGTTTCATATTGAACACAAAAGAATTATTGTTAATACGAAAGATGTTTTATTTTTACAGAATTATTTTCCAGACTTGCTATCATCAGAAGTTTATTTTTCCTTTAGTGGTTTACCGAATTGTTTCTAAAGAGAAGAATAATCGAAACCAAACAGAAGTTTCAATCTTCTTCTGGACGGATAAACAGTAGAACTACAAAACGAAAAAAATCCCTCAGCAATTTACTAATTAGTATTATTAGTTCGCAATCTGAAGTATGTGCAAGAGGAGCATGTAAGAAAGAGGAATTTTTCGAGAATTACTGCGGAAAAAACAATGACTAATTTTACGTGTTTAATCGAGCAGTGAAATTTTTCTATTACACAATGATCATGACCAAGAAAGCCAGTCGTGTGGGACAGGTCAAGATTTTGCGACCAGAGTCTATAAAACGACATTCTAAGGAGTTTGTCTGCCCGCAGACTTTTATACACTTTATATCAACCATTTTTTGCCTCAACACTATATACATAAGATCCAGTTTCACTTTTCTGCGAGTGCTTTTAACTCTCTGAGCACCATTTATGGAATGTATGATGTCCACATTTTAATTACAATACCGGTTCAGTTAAGTTGAATCTGTCAAGCTAATAAGAACCTTCCTCCCATTAATATGAGTAAATGGGCCTCAGCAAATTAAGCAAAGTAAATTCTGATCCGCTCTGATCCCAACAATGGAGATTATGCTCCAACTATTCTCGAACTATTCTCTAATTATTCTCGAACTATTCTCCAACTATTCCCTAACTATTCTCGAACTATTCCAAACTAGTCTTTAGATTGTAAACAAAATATTTTTATTTATGTGTAAAAGATTTTTAAAAAGTAGTCTATTTTCTCCCATCAAAACCTGAGACAAGGCATTATTCTACAAAACTACAAAATAATTAATTTTACAAAAATTAGTTCACGAAAACAATTCCGCATAAAAGTAACTCACTAAAGAATCAGTAACCTGGCGTATCTCTATAAACAAACAATTGTTTACACCCTAAACACTTTATCACAGTCACGCTGTGATTTTTTTTCCTCGCGGCTTCTTATCAACAAAAGATAAAAGAGTCGTCCAACGTAGATTGCAAGACTATACACCACGAGATAAAACGAATACTCTCTCTACACATTACAAAACAACGGCGAGTAACGCTACATAACGATTTTTGCTAATTTAAAATAGTTTACGCAGCATTTTCATTTGCATGAATCACGATCATTAAATGCACATATCTTTTCCGCAATAAAGATATCTATTTACTATATATGCTATTTTATACACACTTTACAACTTTATTTTTAAAAATTCTCACAGAAACCGAGTAATCTCGCGCGCAGTGTATATATATATGTAATCTTGATCCGGCTACTTCGATGAATCAGAGAGCGAATCATTTTTAATGTTCAATTTCTAATGTACGGTTGATAAAACTAATACTTTGGTGAAATTAGAAATTCTTTTCTCGACCGTGACGAATATCCTTTTAGAAATAGTTTTTAACTTCAGTACAACCGACAATATTGGTGATTGAATAGAAAGAAGAATTGCTTCCTATTAGCAATTATTTTTACAAGAATGCCTACAATTTGGCTGAAAAGTATTTCTGAATAGTACTTGAAAGTGTTTCTGAAGAGTACGTCTCAAAAATTGTTTCTGAACAACACTTCTAAAAAGTATTTCTAAACAGTACTTCTAAGGAGTACTTCTAAACAGTACGTCTAATAACTATTTCTGATCAGTACTTCTAAAACGAATTTCTAAACAGTACTTCTAACAAGTATTTTTAAACAGTACTTCTAAAAGATGTTTCTAAACAGTATTTCTAACAAGTATTTTTAGACAATACTTCTAAAAGATGTTTCTAAACAGTATTTCTAACAAGTATTTTTAAACAGTACTTCTAAAAGATGTTTCTAAATATTTGTTTCTAAAAATTCTGTCTAAACATTTGTTTCTAGCATTTCTTTGTCACATTTGTTTCTAAAAATTCTGTCTAAACATTTGTTTCTAGCATTTCTTTGTAACATTTGTTCCTAACATTGGTTTCTAACATTTGTTTCTAAAAATTCTGTCTAAACATTTGGTTCTAAAAATTCTGTCTAAACATTTGTTTCTAACATTTGTTCCTAGCATTGGTTTCTAACATTTGTTCCTAGCATTGGTTTCTAGCATTTGTTTCTAAAAATTCTGTCTAAACATTTGTTTCTAACATTTGTTTCTAAAATTTGTTTCTAACATTGGTTTCTAGCATTTCTTTGTCACATTTGTTTCTAACAATTCTTTGTAACATTTGTTTCCAACATTCATTTCTAAATGTTTCTAATAATTTCCTCCTTCTTCGTTCAAATCGCAAACGGTTTAAATTTCAAAACATGATAAACACTGCGATTATATATTATTTTCTCCGCCATAAATATTGATCTTATCATTGCAAAGAATCCTAGTGTTAATTTGCACAATTGGAGCCTGCATACAGCTAATTGCACCATCTGTGTCTTATATTTCATTCTCCTATCATTCAGACTTGATGTGTTTGATACTCACAATCAAATTTATAAAGCGTTATTTAGAATTTTTACAAAACTAAACCAGATATCAAATATTCCAAGAAATCATCAAAAGCCGCAACTTGAGATAATGATAATTTTTCAACACACAAAACGCGATTGTATTTTTAAACAACGAAAAATAGTGAAAAACATCATTAGAAGCTTACGTAAAACTTGAAATGCAAATTCCATGATAGAACCACAAATTTTAGAATTCTGCAATGCTCTTCCTTAAGACCTGATTTTACATTCTTTTTTTTTCAAACATTTTCGAAGATTATGAAACTCCCATCTAATTAAATGTACTTTCTTGAATTATTCAACGAACGATAAGTGTACGGACATTCAGTGAGAGAGAAAATAATTCCCCTGTGGTCTTCTCGTGACTCACATCATCGAGCAGGATGAGCATTGAATTCCGAAATCCTTCAGACAATCACGTCTAAGGCATGCCTATCGTTTCGTACTCGAGATCCACCCAAGTGTTTATTTACTTTGCTTGTCCACAAAACGTAAACGCTTCTTTTAAAAATAAAGGAAAAAAACTATTTATTTTCATTTTTTCGTTTATAAACTCTTTCAATACACTTCTGCTTGTGTAATTATCCTAAAGTTCTGAAGATTCAGAAGAAGGAAGTTTTTCTCCCTAGAAAAATTTTTTGAATCAGGGTTTTTTTTATCAGATATTTTCAAAATTTATCCTACTGAATCGAAACTCATCAATTTGGCTCAAAATCAGTTAAAAATTATTAATTTCTCACCCATTTTCATTCATTATGTTTCTAAGAATCATAAAAATCGGTTTGTTTTCAATTGGGGTCAATCAGTAAAAAATTAAGTAATAATTCAACAATTCGTTACTGATTTTACTATGGAAATTAATTAAAAGGAAAAAGAAACGAACAAAAAACAATAATGATTGTAATGAACTAAAGTGTAAAGATACTACGAAAATATTATTCGACTGCCAACATTTTTTTTCTCGGAACTAATGTTTGTTTTTACTAGTCTCGCTATATAGTGAGCAAGATCATCAAGATCTGCTATTATCAAAGGTTGCGATCTCAAAACCAAAACATTTGTTAATTTTATTCGCGTCAAATCAGAAAATACATTTGGCACGAACGTATTTTCTAAGGTATACAAAAAGTCTAACAGAAAAAGAACCATTTCAAAAAAAAAATAAAATAAAACTCTTTCAAATTTCGAAACATTGTCTAACAGAATTAAAACCAGAAATAGAATCTGACCTAAATTACCATCATCAGTCATAATAATTAATATCTAACTAAATACTAGAAAATTATTTTTTTCATCCTTTATATTTAAAACGCGGTGTAAATTTCTCTCTTGACAAGTTGTAATTCTTTAAAGAATAAAAAAAAAAATTAACGTGGGACTATAATTGACAGTGTCTTTAAACAAAAGTGTGACATCAGTTCTCCAAATAAAGCGCCTACTAGAAAGAAAAAAAAGTGCTACCACGCCATTTTACTGCTACTATACAAAAAAACCCACTCTTGACAATTTCTAAAGAAACAAGATTTTTACGGTTCTTTCATTCTAGTCAATCTTCGACCTTTCATTCGACAAGCAATCGTATATAGGAAATTTCCAGAATTTTGCTCCCGTGGGTCCCATTCGTTTCGTTTGATTGCAGCTCGTTTACCCGCGGGTCTATTATTAGAAAAAAAAACAGGGGAAAAAATTAAAGAAGGATGGAAATTCGAAGACTTGCAGTAAGTGTGGAAGACACAAAAATCGATCTCATCATCTAACAATTAATTGAAAAACTCGCAAACAATTCGCGCGCTAACTATACTTTCTACAGCTCTTTTTAAATAATAAAATTGGCAATTATAAAAAAAATAATAGAATTAGAAAATTTTTAATTGCAAATTTTCAATCATAAAAAATGCGCGCTAACAACTTTCTTACTCTTTTGAAATAAAATTAGCAATTATAAGAATAATAGACGTGGAAATTTTTTTTATTGCAATTTAATTCATAATAATAAAAAATACAACTTAGACTTTTGAAAAATATGAATAGATTCAAATTCTTTTGAAATTAATTCTATTTTTTCAATTTGTAATTAATTAATTATTAAAAATAATGGACCTATAGAAGAATTTGAGATAAAAACACTGAAAAGAATGAATTTTGAAGAAGTTATAAACAATTGTAGAACTTTAATAAAATATTTTTCGATTTTTGGAAGATGTTTAAAGGTGAATGAAAAGACACTAACTTTCACTTTTTAAATAAAATTGACAACATTTTGCTAAATATTGATTATAAAAATTCAGTTCCTATTTTCAAATGAATAAAAAAATTGTTTTTAAATAAATAATTGAAAACATTCTTCGCAGAAATTTAATTAAATTTAACAAATTTTTTTAATTCTCGAATCTACATATGAAATTCAATTAGTTTCAAATACTTTATTAAAATTAAAGGCGAAATTTCAATTATTATTAAAATTTTCCTCAGTTCAATGATTTTAAGTATTCAATGTTTTAATAAAATTTTTTCCAAAAGAATGCAATTATTTAATAATTAATTTCGATAAAATTCTACGCGAAAATTTAGAAATTTTCATGAATAATAAAAATTGCACGGGAATTCAATTATTTACAATTTTTTTTATAAATTCATTCGCAAAAGTTCAATTATATTGTTATAACTTATAAAATTATTTAACAAACTTGTAATGAAATTCTTGTCTAGAGTTTTCGTAAATAATAAAATTCTTGATTGATAAATTCTTCCACCTTTAATAAAATTCTTGTTAAAAATTGAATTATTTTTCAAAATTTTAATAAAATTTTTCCCAGGAATTCAATTATTTTTAATTCATTTTAAATAGATTTGTCGAAAAATGTATTTGTTCTTAAAAAATTTCTGAAATTTCTTGTCAAAAATTTTAATTATTTTCAAAATTTAACTAAATCTATTGATTTTTAATAATTATTTAAAAATAAATTCAAACTCAAATAAAAAATAATTCAATAATTATTTAATTATTCCAAAAGAATTTAATTATTTAAAAAATTTGTAATAAAATTCAACGAAAAAATTTAATTATTTTCATAAATAATAAAAATTTCACAGGAATTCAATTATTTACAAATTTTGTATGGATTTCTTCACAATAATAAAATTATTTTCTCATAACTAACAAAAAATTTCACGAGAATTCAATTACTTAAATCTCAATAATATTTCATTAATTTTTTAATAATTTCCTCGATAAAAACAATTAATCTTAAAAAATTTTACGAAAATTCTTTGCGAAATTTGAATTATTTTCAGAAAATTATATTGAAATTATTGATTTTCAATATTAATTTTAGTAAAATTTACGAAACGAATTCAATTATTTGTAGAATTTGTAATTAAATTTTACACAAACATTTGATATTTGCATAAAGAACAAAAATTCCATAGGAATTCAATTATTTTCATAATTTATCAAAATTCTTACAGAAATTCCATTATTTTCATAAATAATAAAACATATCGAAAAATTTCAAGTTTTAATAAAACTTTTATCAAATTCCTCCAAAAATGCAATTATTTTGAAAAATCTTATTAAAATTCGTCGAGAGAATTCAATTATTAAAAAATTTGGAGATAATATTCTTTATGAGAATTAAATTTTATGAAATTTGTAATTATTCAATAAATTATTTATTTCTGTATTTAAATAACTGAATTCTCATATAGAATTTTTTAATACAAATTGATTTAGAAATGAATTTTAGTTACAGCTTTAGATAATAATATTGAATATCAAAAGCATGATAGTGTAAATTTTTAGAAATTGAATTTTAAAAAGGTTTCAAATTAAAATCTTAGAATATTTAAATTTTTTTCACGTTTAACTGACAATTCTGTAGCATTAATTTTGTAAAAACAGTTTTAATAGAATTATTTTTAATAATTTGAATTTTGTATTTTCTAATATATATTTAATTCTAGAATTTCTAAATAATCGAACCTTTCGTTATCTTTCGAAAAATTGAATTGTAAACAAATTGATTTGTAACTTCTCAAAGAAATTTTTCAAAAATTATTAAAAATAATTGATTTAAAGAAGTATTGTAATTCAAAATTTTTGAAAATTCAATTTCATTGAATTGAGAAAAATCATTCTTAAGAAGTTACAATTAAAATATTATTTTAATGTAAAAAAACAATTAAATTAATGAATTCAATTATTTAATGTATAATAAATAAAATAACGATTTTATCACTCGGTCATCTTTAATCCTAATTTTCTGTGTTTCGAAAAGGTTTGAATTTCAAATTTTTGAAGATCTTAATTTTTTTGTGGAAAAAAAATAATAATTTAATATTTATTTTAAAAAGAAGTTCCAATAATTAGCAATTTTCTAATATTTTGGATAAATAAGAAAGAGAATAATTTGCGTAATTTATATCAGTCGAACGAAATTTGTTTTAGAAAAAAGTATATATATAATAAACAAAAATTTGTATTTATTTAAATAACTGAATTCTCAGAATTTTTTATTTTTTAATAATATATTTTTTTAAATTTTCTAATGTCTATTATTACTTTATTATAAATCATGTAAAGTGCTTGCGTGTTTTCGATTTGTCAAACAATAGTTATTTTTAAAAATATAAAAGCAAAAAAAAAGAATTATCAGATTATTATATAGTTGACTCGACTAATACATTTGTAATAATATTGATAATTCTAAAAAAAAATCTAGCTTCTAAAATATATTCCTATTTTTTTGAAACACTTTCAATTTAAAACATATTTTGTCCAATTTGTAATTTTTCAAATTAACTTACATAATCCGCGAGAAAAGAGAGATACACATATTTCGAAAAAAATAAAAAATTTGTAAACACGTTTCTGACTTAAAATTACCTAAGTTAATTGGAGAGTTATTTCATTGGAATGTGAAACTGATGCGTTCATTTATCCGTAAAATCGTAAAAGCTTCTGGCAATATATATATATATACACGGAAAAACTTTTTTCAAGAGTCATTACTAAACTTATTCAAGAACTCAGGATATGGAAATAAAACAAGAAATGCTACAAAACCATGGATTGAAACATTATTTTAAGCTGTTCGGGGATAACTGTAGTACATTTCTGGACTACTTATTGAATTTTTTTGAAAAAGTCCTGAACTGGTTTAAGAATAGAAAAATTTAAAATTATCGAAAAAAATTTGCCCGCCTGAGTAGTCGAACTTGAGACCTCGAGACTCAAGATCGCTCCGCCTTATGCCACTCGGCTGCAGGGACGCGTTACGATACTTTAGTTTTAGATCGTTTTAAAGCGTTTAAAGCCAAGTGGCGCTGTATACCTATTGGTTACGCTTCGTCTTCTTTCTTAAATAGTTCGAGACTTTTTCAGGGCGCAGTGACTGAAGAACTCAGTCGCAGCGTCAAGAACAATTATTTCCAAGCCATTAGAAAAACTCCTGAAAATTCTTTAATGAATATTTAACTTTTCTAAAAGAAGTTCTAAATTTTTCCCATATCCTGAGTTCTTGAATAAATTTAGTAATGACTCTTGAAAAAAGTTTTTCCGTGTATATATACATTATACAAAAGTTTCACGGTCGATTCAGGCCAAGAGAATCTAATTGATGGCAATATATCGAAAGACGCGGCGAGTAACTCTTCGGAAAGTAATAAATTATGTATTCATTGAGAACTACAAGGACGCGATAATAATCCGCAACAAGAATGTTGCGGTTCTATAGCCACAATTATGCAGAGCAATGTACCAAACGTCACTTTGCCTATCTCTGCGGATTCTATTCCGAGCGATGTCTGGAACTGTCAACGCAACAGAGAAGTACAAGTAAAGAAAAAGCAAACAACTTTTTCTCATCAGCGTTTCATGTTCCCTGCTTTTTTAGAATCCACCCAAAAAAAAAAGAAAAAGAAACCTTTTCCGATATGTTCGCTAACTTCCAACTTACTCTCGAAAAAAAAAATTATTCATCACTCTCTTATTTATTAAAGTGAATAATTAAGGCAAACAATCTTCTTTTAATCAAATACAAAAAAGACAAGTAGAAAACAAAAATACAATATATATAAACAAAATAACATCAAAATAAAAATACAAGTTATTCTCTGTTTGTGGACTTAAAAAATTGCGTAATTAAAAAATAATACACTGAAAAAAAAATTTATTTGATTCAAATAACCGATTATTTGGTTATTATCAAATAAATATTTACTTGAATTAAATAATTTGTATTTAAATCAAATAAATTGTATTTGAATTAAATATTTCAGTATTTAAATAAAATATTATTTAATTGATTCAAATAAAAATTATTTGATTCAAGTAAATATTTATTTGATAATAACCAAATAATCGGTTATTTGAATCAAATAAATTTTTTTTTCAGTGTATAAATAAACAAAATTAGAACAAAATAAAAATACAAATTGTTCTCTATTTGTGGACTTAAAAAATTGCATAATTAATTCTAATTTATTTATTACTTGCTAGGAAAAAAAAGTGTTAACCTTTCAGATTATTTCATAGAGGTTTCAAAGAAAGTGAACTCTGAGAATTTTTTTTTCATTTTCAAAACTTGTTTGAAAGTCTTTAACCTCTTAGAGTTTTAACACTAAAGTCAAAGGTGCTGAAAGCGTTGTCACGAAGATGCTGTATACACTCTGGTAGTTTCGTTTTACAACTTTTCCAACATCTATAGTCTAAACAAACTACTTCTCTATATTTATAATAATTCATACCTTTAAAATCCAATATTAAAATATATTAGAATTTTCAAAATTTATATATCGAATCGCATTAGCATAAAAACAAATTTTATATTAAAAAAAAATGTCGTAAAAAATTATTTCACGACTCCTATAGTCACAACTATACCATACAAGTGAAATCTGTATAAACAGAGACTGTATATTCAAAAATTTATCTCAAAATTTTGGTATTTGGCCAATTTTTTCTTTTTGAGAGAGAGAATGGTGATAAATTCTTTAGAAGAAAACCTGAAGCAATTTAAAAAACGAAAACAAAAAACGACTTTATTTCCATAAAACTTTTTGGGAAAAATTTAAATCTGGATAGAAAAGATAAAAATTTGTATTCGAAAGTTTTACAAACCAAACGAAAAAAGTCGACGTTCAAAAATAATTCAATTTAAATAATAATATTTTCAAAATAAATAACATTTAAAAAATGTATAATAATTTAAACAGTTATGGCCTCGGACACATTTTTTTTTTACTATTTTCTAATTACTTTCAAAAATTACGACTTTTTCGACTTTTCTACCAAAAACATTGCAATAAAATACATTTTTGTAGTACACTGAATAAAATTTATTCGATTTAAATAATCGATTACTTGTTTATTACCCAATAAATAATTATTACAATTAATAAATATTTACTTGAGTGAAATAATTTTTTATTTAATTCAATTTAATTTTATTTGAACCAATAATTTCTGTATTTTAAGCAAATATAAAATGGAATCATTTAATTGATTCAAATAAAAATTATTTTACGGAAGTAAATAATAAACAATAAACAAGTAATTAATTATTTTAGTCAAATAAATTCTTTTCCAGTCTATACGATAATATTTTAATTTTTATATAATGTGAGAAATAACTACAATAACAAAAATTATTTTCCAATAATTTTACTAATAAAATTTTCCAAATATGGTATTAAAAAAATTTTTCATAATTGAAATTTTGTAAAATTTAATTAATTTATTGTATTTTTCAAGGACCTTAAAATTGAATTGAAAATAATTAACTTTTTCCAAATATTTTATTACATTCTTTTGAAAAATCAACTTTTCATGAAATTTAATTTCAAATTTTGAAGATAATTCAATTCTCAGAAATTTTACTGAAAAATCTTTAAAAGTAGATTTAAAATTAAAAATAAACTTCTAAAAATTGTATAAAAAATATTATTAAAATTCTTTTGAAAAAACTTAATTTCCTTAATCCGAGGTCTTTGGTTAAAAAACAAAAAATTTTTCCCCGAAGTTATAAACCAGAAATAAACAATAAAATTTTTTCTAAATAATCAATACGAGTATAAAAATATAAATAAAATTCTTCAAAGAGTTAAAGGACAAAATAATTTTTCTCGACAGTTATAAACCAGACACAACTATTCCTATCACAAAAAAAATTTTTTTGTCATCGTGTAAATGTTTACTAATGACGTAATTGTCACTCTGATCACTGCATAAATTATAATTATCTTCGACTCAGCACACATGGCCTGCAAGTTTGCACACTCGCAATCACCAATTAATACGCATTCTAGAATGCTGTTTTTTGTTTAAAAAAAAAAAAAAATATCCCCTTTTTTTAAATTCAAATAGAAATTTCTCAAAAGTATTTATTTAGCCACGCACATCTATGCAAATATTGTAAAAATAAATTCAACTACTACACGTTTTTTCGCGCATGACTAAAAAAATAAATTGTCAATCATTCAGATGATACTCGCGCATCTATTATTGGAACACAAAAATTAACATGAAACTATTTATAAAAAAAAAAAAAAAAAAAACAATACCGCAATCATAAATACATAAACACTTTATATAATTCATATTTACATTAATGCTCAGCAATAAATTTACATGTAAATTATTTAAAAGTTCCGGGTCAAGGCAATTATTTTTAATTGATTTTGACAAAAATAAACAATAATCAATGAGTTACGGTCCTCGAGAGTAAATTAATTTTAGCATTAAATTAAGCAAGGAGAGGAGTGTTTTAATTATTTCCCTGCAATGCCAAATTTATATTTAAAGTTCAATATTTTTAAAAAGAAAAAAAACGTCAGTGAAGAAAAAACAATAAATATTATAACAATAAATAAAACAATAAATTGAATAGATTCGCAACGTTAATGATCAACGATTGAAAAAAATTATTTTCCTACCAAAAAGAATAAAATTTTTTGCTCACAAATATTTTTTATTTGTAAATCAATAGTTAAAACATTAAACGTACTATTTTCTTTACAAAAATTTGCTTCAAAAAATATTTTTTTCAGAAATCGTTGACTATAAACGTTGTGAATTTCACCATCGTGAAAAAAAGCAAAAAAATTGTAAGTTAAAAATAAAAAAAAGCTGCAAGTGTAAAAAAACGTAAAAATATAGTAATGCATAAAGTAACAATACTCTCTAAATTTGAATTAGTAAATTAATTAAAAATTAATTAATTAATTCGTTTTCATTAATTTGACTTATTTATGAATCAGTAAAAATGTTTATTAATTAAGAAAGTATTTATTTATTAAGAGAGTAAAAAATAATTTAAAAAATTATAAATAAATCCTAATAAGTCTCAGTGAAAATTGATAAATTAAAACATACTTTAATGATTTAGAGTAAAAATTACACTTCCTTTTTCATTTAAAGTAAAATGAAAGAGAATTCCTGACGGTGGATAAAATGCAAAAAAGAATTATCTGAAAAATTCTGGCTGTGTGACAAAATCGTACAGTATGCAGGTGTTGCAAAAACGAAAAAGTCTTAATGCAATTACAGAATTTTTTTTCTTCGTATCAAAACCATAACGTTCGTAACACTCTATTTCTTTTTTTCACCAAAAAAAAAGAGAGAAATACGAAAAACTGAATATTTTTCCACCACATATGGAGAGAGGAGATTAAAACGAAATTGGAAAAATTGAAAACAAAAGAAAATCCACCGACTGAATAAAATACCGAAAAATGATAATAAATAAATACTTTCCATTTGTTTACAATTTCCAGTTCTTCTAATTATATTCGTTTTCTGTTTTTTATCTCTATTTCCTAATTGTTTACAATTTTTATTTGCTATTTGATTACAATTTCTATTTCCTATTTGTTTACAATTTTAATTTGCTATTTCTTTACAATTTCTATTTCCTATTTTTTGTTTATTTTTCTATTTTCTATCTCTTTATAATTTCTATTTCGTGTGTTTTCGAAACAATACTTTTAATAACTTTTTTCGGTACTTGACTTTAAAAATAAAAAATTATGAAAATTTCGTTTATGTAACTTTAACGACAACAAAAAAACTTTTAATCCTTGTGTTTCTGCATCTATCAATCAGCTGCGTCCGGTATATAGCCACACATCCGGTTTCACAAGTAAATCGCGTATTTTATACATTTTTAAATCCTCTCACGATCATCCTAACGTCGAGAGTTTTTTTTCCGACCCACCGAGTATATGAAGTGTCATTACAAATTTTCCAAACAATACACTAATGAATTTTAGTAAAAGAAATTCATAAATATTCTCTTAACTTTTTTTCAAAATCCCTTTATGCAATACCAAATTTATTTTTAAGAAAAAGTTCCTCTAAAATTTCAAAAGTACAAATAAAAGAAATTTATTTCCTCGACTCAATTTTTAAAAATACTTCGCTAAACTTCTACAATAGATTTTAAAATCTAAAATTCGTGATTCATTTCTTTTCGTTTGTTTTATATTTCAATTTTATTGTAACTTTAGCTCCAAGATTAAAATTGTCGGAAATTCACAAAATTTTTCTATGGATATCAAATTGAGGAAAAAAAAACGAATCAAAATTCTTGCATCGCGACAATTTTGATTCGTTTTGTGTTACAATTTGAAAGCTTGTGGTGGAAACTAAAATTTTAGCCCTGATTTTGAATTTATTTTGAAACTATTTTAAATTTTTCGATACTGGTAATAAATCTTGTAATAGAAAATAATTTAATAGTAATAATTTAATTTTACTAAATATTCGAATTTTCTTGGTATTAACAAAAAGAAAATGAAAAAAAATTGAGAAAGATGTACGATATTTAAATAAGAAAATTTTAATATAAGAACGTGAAACAGTGTTTGCAGAGTTTACGGGTGTGAATATAAATCTAGCTTGCGAACTCAACTGTGCATTCAAATTAGAGTTTGTAGAGACCCTGATCTAGCAAAACGTCGCGCTGAGCTCCTGCGTATCTATATCATGCGGATTTACAAACCCATTCATAATCCATTTATCATTACATCCGGTTACGTGAGCATTGCACTTACTACCATTGCTTTATCATTGATGAAGATGAATCTAAAGTTACCAGTGCATATGCATATATCTCGTTGAACCATTGAATTCTAAGACCGAAAAGTAAACAATTTTTTCCAGCAATAAGAAAAATTCACCATATATGTTCCTCATTGCCAAATAATCCTCATTATAAAAATAAAACTAAATTTAAATAAACAAAATTCATTAAATTGTCCAAATATTAATGTTCCCAAACTTTTTCAACGTTTAGATAAATAAAAGTACTTTTTAAAAAGTATTTTTAATCTATTTTCCGAAATTTTTTTCAAATTTCAATTATTTTTCAATTCGTTTCGATTATTAACTAAAAATAATACTACGAAATAAATACTACGATGCTGATATTTTTCGTTAAATAAACGAATTAGAATTTATGAATTATAATTATATTTTACTTACGAAATAAGTTTGACAGAAAACGTGTTTTTTTTAACTCACCTGAAACAAAAAGAAAAGAAAATATTTTTTACTATAGAAACATTACCAGAATAAAATATATAAATGACAAATTATAATTTCTTTTTAATAATTATATTAAATTACTTCCATTAATCAATGTTATGTAAAACTTACATAATTCTTTATAACTAATAATTTATAAATTTATGAATTATCATTTCTACGATCAATGTGATTTTCAAAGTATAATATTTTGCAGAAAAAAGAGAATTTTAATTATTAAAGAAGAAATTTTTCAAATTATTACTTGTATATAACAATTGGAAAAATTTATTTTAGAAATAGCAAATTTTACTCCTGGAAATAATATTTAATAACAAAAATTGTACTACATTTGATGAAAGTTTACAAATATCTACACTTGAATTAACTTGCGGAAACAGTAAAATTTGTCGTTAAAAATCTGGAAATAGTATTTTTGGGACTTATATTTCCTTGTAGTTGTATTTATTTTAGAATTTCTTGATTTTTAAATTCCATAAATTTTACTAGAACCAAATTAAATTTAGTAAAACGAATAAAAACAGTAAAAACGAATAAAATTTACTTCGAACATGGTAAAATTTCCTCTAACAATGGTAAAGTTTACTATTAAAAATTATTTCCTGAATAACTTTTACTATTTTCGAAGAAAACAACTTTATAAAAATTAGAAAAATTCATTTTAAAATTAGTAAAATTTACTCTAAAAATAAAATTTTTTAATAGCTATACTTGTATCATACTGGAGGAAAAGTTTGAATAATTTTCATACCAAAATTCACAATGAAAATAGTACATTTGGTTATTAACAATCTTTTTCGAACTTAGGCAAATTTATTAAAAATTCTAAAAAGAAGTTAAATTTGACAGAAATTCCAAACATTTTGATTTTCAGTTTATAAGAATATAGTAAAAGTCATTTTATATTTGTTGCCTCGTATAAAAAAATTACTAAATTTCAAAACTCTGACAAAATAATAAAAAAAGATTGTTAAGTTTCAAAAAAATACAATTATTGTCTAATGTTTACAAATACAAATGTTTCTGTAAAATTTCACTATATTCAGAATAAATTTTAATAAATTAAAAATATTTTTTACAGAGTTCCAATAAAATTTACTACGGATATTTTTCAATGTACACAATATTTATTTTGGTGATTCAACTATTCAGAATAAATTTTACTAAATTCAAAATATTTTTGACTGGTTTTCAATAAAATTTACTACTGATATATTCAAAATGTTTTTTTTACAGCTTTTCAATAAAATTTACTACAGGTATTTTTAAGTTTACACATTATTTATTTTTCTGATGCAATTATTCAGAATAAATTTTACTGAATTCAAAATATTTCTTACTGATTTTCAATAAAATTTACTACTGACATTTTTAAATTTACATAATATTTATTTTTCTAATGCAATTGTTCAAACTATTCTTCAATATAATAAAGTAGCTATTAGAAATTCTTATTTTTATTTTTAGAGTAAATTTTAGTCACTTCTAAAGTAAATTTTATTATAGAAAAATTTTACTTTGTATTTAAAAAAAATACACAGGAAAAATTGTAGCTATTAAAAATTCTTATTTTTATAGTAAATTTTATTCAATTCTAAAGTGAATTTTTTTAATAGAAAAATTTTACTATATATTTACAAAAAAATACATAAGAAAATTAATTCTTGATATAATTTTTAATAGTAAATTTTAATGTTTGTAGAAGAAATTTAATTCGGAATATTAATAATATTCATGGAATTTTAAAACCAAAAAGCTACTAAAACAAATAAAAGTGTAATAAATTAAGTCCCAAAAAAATACTAAACGATAGAAAATGACTTTTACTACTTACAAAGTAAAATCCCAAACTGTTTGGAATATTTGTCAATTTGTACTAGTTCCATATTTTTAATAGCATCTTTTAATTTTAAAGAAGACATATTTTCAATAGCATCTTTTAATTTTAAAGAAGACATATTTTTAATAGCATCTTTTAATTTTAAAGAAGACAAATTTTTAATAGCATCTTTTAATTTTAAAGAAGACATATTTTTAATAGCATCTTTTAATTTTAAAGAAGACATATTTTTAATAGCAACTTTTAATTTTAAAGAAGAAATTACACGATAGTTTGAAATTTACCAAAAACATAAAAAAAAGTTGATTTAGTCATTTTCCTCCCCAAAGGCAAAATTATCAACAATCATAGAGAACAATAAAGAGAACAAAGAGGAAGACTTTTCAGACTCGCTCTTATTTTTCGCCTACAACAATAATGAAAATGAAAGGATATATAACAAAAGTGGAGAACAGTTATCGCATCGCGTGACAGAAATTGTTCGTGCGAAACTCGCTTCATCCGAGTAGCTGCGAATAAATGCGGATGATCGGTCAGCATCTGGCTGGCAGAGAGTTTGTTACAAATATTCCCGCAGACATGGGACTACTTTAAAGAAGAAGAAGAAGAAGAAGATACGTTTGATGCTGGCTTAAATTTCTTTTTCCATCCCAACTATACTTTACGTCACACGTCACTTGCCAACATTCGCAAAAGACCCAAAGGGTTAAACTTGAAAGTCACACGCCCACTCTCCAAAAGCGAGTATAATAAACGCAAAGGAGTATCCCAGAAGCTTAAGAAGAGAAAGAATAACTTGCACTTTGTCTTCCACGCTGACTTCCGTCATGCTTTATAAAAGCCCTACTCTCTCCTTCTTCTCATATACATATATGTGTTCATGCGTATTTAAACTTCTCGTGTGAAACAACATTTTCCGCAAAGGTAAATGAATTCTCACTTCAACATTTTTTCCCCCCAATTTTCTTTTATCAAACATTTTTTAATCAAAAAAGTATCAAAAATCAAAAAAATACTATAAAATTATGAGCCTAAAGTCCACAATGTTTTTAAAAACGAAAACAAAAAAATAATAGGATGATACTTTTATTTTTGATTATAAATAATATTACTTTTTGATAATTGAATCCTTAATGACAACTGATTTCTCATTTCTATTAAAAATTAAGGCACATGAAAATTAGAGATGAGTTTTATTTGAACTTTCTTTTCTGATTTTTCGTTTTTGAAAACGTTGCGGACTTCAAATTGGTATAAAATTTTTGTCAAATAAAAATTTAACTTCATTGTTAAAAATTAGACACCAAATTCACACCGAAAGTTTGAAAATTATATTCTTTCAATCTAGAAAAGTGTGAATATTAATTATTGAACTCGGATTCACTCAAAACTTGTAACTAATGAGATGCAAAAATTCACACCTTGCGAGATTGAACATTAAAATAACATCATCTCAATTTTTTTGTTGTAAACTTAGAGTCACATTTTTAACACTGATTTTATTGTTTTTCATTTTTTAAAGAACTATTTAAAATATTCCAGAGCTTCGGTTCCAAAAATAGTTTTCATTCTTTGTTGTTCTTATAAAGATGAAAGTTTCGCAAAAACAAAAATTATTCACGCCAACGTTAAGGATTATACAATTTAAAGAATTAAAAGAAAAAAAAGTCTTTTTTATTTTCCATGGTTGTCACGCAACCTGGAAATGTCAGGGAATTTTTGTAAAAATTAAAAAAAACCTTGAAAAGTCAGGGAATTTTGATCAAAACCCTGGAAAATTGTTGTTTTTTTAATTGTATTTATTCTTGAAATCTAATTTTACTTTAATATTCAATTCAATTATTTTCAAAAATAATACAATTTTTGACAAAAAACCAATTATGTTTGAGAATTAACAAAAATTCTTGTAAAAATTAAAAATTTTCATTTAAAATTTAAATTGGCTTTATAAATAATAAAATTATTCTCCGAAATTCAATAATTTTCGAAAATTTTAATAAAATTCTTGTTTGAATTTCAATTATTTTTAATATACAACATTTTCGTCAAATTTCTCGAAAAATGACATTATTGTTAAATTTTATTAAAATTTGTCTCTTGAAGTCTTAACAATAAATAATAATTAAAAAATTAATAATATGTTTAATAATAAAGACCAAAATAACTAAATTTTGATAAAATTCTTAATGAAAATTCAATTTTAAGAAACATTTAATTACTATTTAATAAATTGTTTATTTTTATAGTTAAATAATAGATTTCTTGTAAAATTTTGTAATAAACAATGATCCCCAAGTTTTGAACGTTCAAATCAACGAAATAATTTTTATTGAAGATATTTTAATAAATTACAAATCATGAAAAAATTTCTAAACAAAAATTGTACTTTTACAAACTCAGTAATTAATTTTTTGGATAGTGAAGCAAAATAATTGCAATAAAAATTTAATTTTTAGAAGAAATAAATCAATTTTGTTCATTTAAACGTTTAGAACTTTAGAATCTTTATAAATATTGATTTAAAAATAAATTTCAGTTACAATTTTTGATTTTAATTGAATACCATATTGAAAAATATTTATTAGAAAATTCTACGAGAATTTATTTATTTAACTCTAAAAATAAAAATATTATTAAATAATTGAACTTTATCGACGAATTTTTAAATATTATAACTGAATGATTTAAAAAAAATTTTTAATAAAATTTTTGAAATTAATTGCATTTTTCGAGAAATTTGATGAAAATTTTGTATATTAAAAATAATTGTAATTCTGACAAGAATTTTATTAAAATTTTCGAAAATAATTGAATGTGGGAGAAAATTTTTATTGTTTATAAAGACAATTAAAATTTTGACGGGAATTTTTGGCAATTTTTGAATATAATTGAATTTCTTGCCTAGAATTACGTTACATTTAAAAATAATTGAATTTTTGAAACTAATTTTATTAAATTTTCTTGTTACATAATTGAATTGTTTTGTGAAATTTCATTTAAATAGTAGACATTAAAAATAATTGAAGTTTGAGGAATTTTTTAATTTAACTAAATTCCTACGCAGGATTTATTAAAATAGTTTAAAAGAAATTGAATTGTCACACAAGAATTTTATTGAAATTTTTTTAAAATTATTGAATTCTTTGGGAAATAAATAATAAAAGATAGAAACAATAATTCAATTTTTGAAAAACATAATTTCTACATAAAAAAATAAGAGTGATTAAATATTTATTGAAAAATGAAGTTGTTGATGTTTTACAATAATTTTTTTATGAATAATTAAACGTAGTTTTAAAAACCATGGAAAATTTTCATTTTTTAACTTGGAAAACCTGGAAAATTCAGGGAATTTGAAAAGGGTAAAAGCGTGGCAATATCCTGTTTTTAAAATTAGATTTGAGAATTTAGTTTTAAGTAATAGATTTAAGAATTTAGTTTCAAGTAAAAGATTTGAGAATCAGTTGAAGAATTCCACTAGCAGTGATAATGGAATATACAGAGTCGAGATGAGTTTTAATCAGGATAAAGAGGTTGAATCATTGGATGAAAACCCATCATCAGCAAATCGTCGCTCTAGACAATTTTTGCTTGCCATGTGCAGAATCGTTCATTAGATTCGCAGTTACTTTTTTTTCTTTGGCAAAAGAGAGCTTGCACACTTAAAAAGTGCTCGAGGAGAGAACTTGAAAATTCTATACTCGACGACACAATCTTACCACTCAAGAATCTTCAAGCAGACAACACTATCACTATTAGTTTCGCAACAGGGTGTCATGCATTGAATTCGCAAAGTTCTCAACGTTTTTCAAAGTAATTAGCGTGTACCAGTGAATTGCACGACAAAAAAAATATATATATATATATTGTAAATCTAAAAAGGTTTCACACATTCCAAGTTTTTCCCATATACACATTGAAAAAACAAAAATTTATTTGTAACAAACAACCGATTATTTGCGTCCATAGACAAGTTTTTATTTAATCATTGAATTACAAAAAAAGTTTTAATCAAAAAAACGCTTTTTACGAAAAATCGTTTTCTAGAATTTTATTATTAATATTGAAAACATTTTTAAATTTAAAATTTCGAAACTTTTTTGTATTTTTAGTTTAGATGAAGAAAAAGAAATCAAGTTTCTGATGAGAACATTTAACACTTCAACTGCGATCAATTCGTTTTCATTTTTAAAATTGACATTGATTATGTCCGATCGAAATGGAAGACGTATTTGAATGATCAACTGTCTGGAATTGTATATTTATTGTTCGAATGCAACTTGAAATGTCGATTAACTTTTGATGAATTATGAGTCAAGTGAAACTGAAATACGTCTCTGATGACACATTACATAGAATAATATATTTCAAAAGTTATATAAAATTATAGCTGATGAAATAAAAAAAAATTGTTTTAACGATAAAATAATATTTTATAAAATAATTTACTTATTAAATAATATTTCATACAATAATTTATTTATAAAACAATATTTCATAAAATAATTTATTTACAAAATAAATATTTCATAAAATAATTTATTTACAAAATAAATATTTCCTAAAATAATTTATTTACAAAATAAATATTTCCTAAAATAATATTTAATTCGTTAAAAATCGTTGAAAATTTTTGCAACTAATAATTTTACTTATTTAGTGAATTTCAATTAGTACAGTAATTAATATATTAAAAATTAATCCAGCAACTATTATTGAAAATTAGTACCGCAACTATATATTAAAAAATAATACCGTAACTGTAAATTAAAAATTAATAC
This sequence comes from Leptopilina myrica (nomen nudum), assembly GCA_032872475.1. Lineage (NCBI taxonomy): Eukaryota > Metazoa > Arthropoda > Insecta > Hymenoptera > Figitidae > Leptopilina > Leptopilina myrica (nomen nudum). The sequence goes on from CM065459.1 coordinate 4,333,195, forward strand.
CGCAACTATATATTAAGAATTAATAAAGTAACTATAATATATTAATAATACAGAAATTATATATTAATAATTATTACAGTAATTTCGGTATCAATAATATCAATACAATAAATGTTGAATAAAAATTGAATTTTACAGTAATAGTAAATAATTTTAATTAACGATTTCATTTATCATATAATTTCCTATACTATATAATATATCAACGCAGCAATTAACGGTAAAAACTATATAATATATAATGACAGTCAAAGAAAAAAAAACAATAAATTTTTCTAAAATTTTCACTAAAGTTTATGGGAATTTGTTATAGCATTATTTATATTTCTTGTTTTATGTGCATAAACTACACGAGCGTTAAACATTTATAAACGACTCATATTAATATTATACCTGTGATGATATTAATTTCAAATTATAACTAATAAGATACAATTTATTGCTGCAACTGTGCCATAAGCTAACATAGTTATCTCATTTTGTGCCTGATAATCCAATAATTCCTCTATACCTGATAGATGGAAATACCTTCTAAAATTCCTCAATCTATTTCAACTCATCATTCATTTCGAAAGCAGCATGCTTATAATTCAATTTCACTTCGTGCTCTATGCATGAATTTTCAAAAATAAAAACCAATTTTTGTGCAATAATCTTTAGAATAATTTGTGTCACAAACGTCTAAAATTAAAAGAATGTTTTACATTCTTTTTTATTCATATTATTATTTTTTATTTTTATTATTACTATTATTTTATATATTATTATTATTTTTGTTTTTATTTATGGAGCTGAAGTTTCGAATCTTTTAAAATGAACGAAATTTTTTTCCACCTGAAGTGTTTTTGAAAAATTGTTATCGAAAAATGAAAAATAATCGAAATTATTATTATATAATTATATAATTTAGTTTAGAATTAATTTGTTTTAATCTAAAAATAATTTTTAGGCAAATAAAATAGAAATAGAAGAAGTAAAAAAAATATTGTCGTTCATTTGAACCTTCGAAACTGAAGAAACATTTTTATTTTTATTATTATTTTTATTTTTATTATTATTTCCTTGTAAAATTTTACACCTAAAATCAAATTTTTCAAACTATCGCCCCGTTTTAAAATTTTTTTTTCCTTTTTCCATAATTATATACAGGTGTCGTTTTAAATATAGCATATTATTGTACAGGTATATTCTTCTTCATCAAAAACAGCGCACATAAAAGCTCAAATTTAAAAATTCCTTTTTGATTGTAACATTACACTTATTTTGTAATTACGAAATAAATTACGAGTATTGAATTATTCATTAGTTCTTGAAACTGATACCAATATATATACGTAAGGAATATAAACCTGTTTTCCTGTAAAATGAGTTTAAAAAAAAAAAAAATAAATAAATATAAAATAGTCGAAAAAAAACAAAAGTATCCATTAATTTTTCACTCTAGATTGTACTTGCGATAAAAATAGGTTTTGCTTTTATTTATTTAGCTCGATTATTTTTTTTGCTTTCATTATTATCGCCGAGTCTTCGCGAGTACGATATCTGATCGTGAAAATAATTCCTTTATTAAAGGTTGAATATTCGCAAAGCGCCATTTTTCATTCAAAGTTCCATATATTATTGAGAAGATGAGAAAAAATAATTGAATAATTAATTTAATTGGTGTAATAATAAAAATAAAAACCAAAATAAAAATAACAAAAATAATAATAATAATAAAGACAAAAATAAAAACAAAAATAAACACAAAAATAAAAATAAGAACAAAAAAAATAATCATAATAATAATAATAAAAACAAAAAAATAATAATAATAATATTGCTTTAGAGTGTCTGCCCTTATTTTTACTGCCCCAATCGAATTCAGAAGTAAATCAATAATTATTTTTAATTATAATTCCCTCGATTTTTTTACTCCAATTAATACTATTTTTCATAAAAAAAAATTTTCAAGGACAAAAGAATGAATTTAAATGCAACAAAACTTGAAAAAAAAACCAGGTGCTAATTAATAATATGAAATTCAAATTTTCCACCCAGTTTACTGTGGCGTTTGAAACAATAAAAATAGCCGGAAGTGTTTATTTACATGTTCTTATTCTTCTCGACACTAAATAACGTCCTAACAACCAATCATTATCTTGGCGAGAGTTCCTCGTTTAAATGAGTCGAAAACCAATAAGGCTTATCAATTTACATAAGCGCGTAATCATACTTAACTAATCGACTGTAAATCTTCCTTCCGACCTTTTCTTGAATCCGTGCCAATGAATTAACGCATAATCAGTCATGGACAATTTAATACGTGTAAATAATCAACTTTCAAACAATAATTACAAAAGTGCTCTTCAATACTCTGACTCATCACACAATGTAAGTTAAAATTTATAAATAAAATTCCACGTTATTTCAATGAATAAATTAATTATATTCTCGCATAAATTAAAGATTAAATAAAAATTAAATAAATAAAAATTAATTAAATTAAAATTAACTATATGTGAAAACAAAAGCGTCTGAAAGTGAAACTAATAGAAAAACTAACACTATAAAGTTTTTTCTCATCAATATATTAATTTTTCTAATGAGTGAAAAAAAGGAAATCTTCTTTCTGGGGGGAAATTTTAATATTTTAAATATCGAGAGATTTTTGAAAAATGGTAGAAAAATTTCAAAGTGAATAAAAAAAAAGAAGGTAAAAAGGAGAAAATAAATATTACACAATGTGAGTTTTTTTTAAACTCGTACGTCGACACAATGAAGCTACCATAAAAAAGGGTTGTTCACTCAGTGTGCGAATATATCTTAACAAGTTGAAACAACTTTAATTAAGCGGATTATACTATAGTCTGCCCTGTTGAACTTGTCTAGTTCACTGGACGCGAGAAGACAATGCTAACACCAATATTCTGATCTATTTAATCTTCTACAATAGTTCAAAAAAAAAAAAATCAATAAAATCAAGGAAAAAAATTTATTTCTAACACAAATATTTTAATATAAATTCAATTTAAATAAATATTCAAATAATTATTTAAAAAAGATGTTCAAATAGTCAAATAAACATTTAAATAAATATTCAAATAAATATTCAAATAACTATTCAAATAAAAATTCGAATAACTATTCAAATAACTATTTAAATAAACATTCAAATAATTATTTAAGTAAATATTCAAATAATTATTTAAGTAAATATTCAAATAGTCAAATACATATTTAAATAAATATTTAAGTAAATATCCAAATAGTCAAATAAATATTTAAATAAAAATTCAAATAAAAACTCAAATAAAAACTCAAATAAATATTCAAATATAAATTTAAATACTCTAAACTTGAATTAACAAAAATGTTTACGAATTTGAATTAATAACTGACTTTTTGCCTTTGAATTAGTAAATTCGATTCATTTTTCTAATAAATTGTCATTTCTACTAATTTATTTGTAAAATTTACTAATTCAAAAGCAAAAAGTCAGTCACTAATACAAATTTGTAAACATTTTTACTAATTCAAAGTAAAAATATTCGAATAAAATAAAAAGTTGAATATTATTAAAATTAACGAGAAAAATTAAAACACAAATATTTGAATATTAAAAGAAGAACATTGAAAAGTCAAAAAATTTGAATCAAACACGATTATCTTTGTTATACAGTCAACGAAAAATTATTATTGAATTAAGCATAATAATTTTCATTCAATACACAATAAAAATTGATTCAATAAAAATTATATATTTAATTCAATTATAAAATATGCCTAATTCAAACATATTTTTTTGGTTAACTTCTTTTTTAAGGATCAAAAAAAATTTTCTCAGTGCAGAATGGCAAATTTTAATTTAATCAAGTTAAAAATACAATAAACAAAAAAATTACTTACAAAATATTGTTAACTATAGAAAAAATTAAATTAAGTTAAAAATACAATAAACAAAAAAAAGTTACGTATTAAATATTGTTAACTATAGAAAAAATTAAATTAAGTTCAAAATACAATAAACAAAAAAAAAGTTACATATTAAATATTATTAACTATAGCAAAAAATGTAAAAAATTAAAAATCCCACTGAGTTTAAAACAAAAAAACTAAAAAAACAAAATTCTTTAGAACTATACAGATTTCATTACTCAGAAATAACGCAAATAAAGCAGAAATAATGCAAATATTGTACACATTACCCCATTTTTTTTATCCAACACATAATTTCCATTTTCAAAATTTATTTACATTTCAGTAAATAAATAAAGACAATTTTTTCTAATTTAAATTAAATTACAAAACAAGTTTTTGCACACACATATAGAAAAGGAAGTGAATTAATGTTTCAATATTTTGTGGCGCATAGCTCTCGGTGAAACAGAGAGTGACGAGAATCATGTATATATATATAAATAAATATGGTAATATTTTATAAATAAATTTTCAACGCGTCTCGAGCGAAATTATACGCATTCAAGAATTATACCTGCGTTAATTTTTTATTATCAGTATATAAACATGATTTCTGCGTGGTATAATTCGAATGGTACATATAGCGTGACCTATGTGTATATCGAGAAATCGATTCAAGTCCATAGTTTGCCATATATTCTCTCTGCTCATGTAGGACACATACTTTACTGACTGTGCTAACTGCTGCATTACTCCTATTCAAATTTTCCAATTTAATTTTATAATTGCAAATTTTCATGCAGTAGAGTAGTCTCATTTTAATTATGCAAGAACAATTCGCAATTTTTTTTCTTTTATTTTCAACTTTAAAGAAAAATTAAACGATAGAGTATTAAAATTACAACGTTTATAACTCGGAGCAAAAAAAAATTATGCTTCAAATCAATTTTTGTTGAATAATTTGGAAAAATATTTTCTTCAATAAACGTAACATTCAATTGTTGTTATAGTTATAACATTCAATTATTTTTTTAAGAAAAGTAAATTTTTTTCGACAAAAATTTGAATTATTTTCTAAAATTTTACTAATTCCTTCGAAACAATTCAAATTTTTTATTAAGAAGTAAGATCTTTGCAAAAATTAAATTCTTTTCAATAAAATTTTACGAAAGAATTACATTTTTTTCTTAATTCGTTATCAATTTTTCCGAAAGAATTCAATTATTTTTTAAAATTCCATTAAAAACTTTGAAATAATTGAACAATTTTTATAAATAGTTCAATTGTTTGCAAAAATTCAATTATTTCTAAAGTTTTTATTAATCCTTCGAGACAATTAAATTTTATTTTAAATTTTAATAAAATTTTCGAAAAAATTCAATTCTTTTCTGAAATTTTAATAAATTTTTCGAAAGAATTAAATTATTTTCATAAATAGTAAAATTCATGTCAAGATTTCAATTATTCTTTATAAATAAAAAATTCTTCTCAGGAATTCAAATATTTTTGCAATATAATTTTAACAAAACTTAATAATTAAATATCTAATTACATTTATTAACAGACACGATTATTTTAAAAAGCAGAAAAGAAATTCTTTGTTTAATTAAATTATTTTGAAGTTCCAATGAAGATTATTAAAAAAACGACTTTATTTTCAAAAATATTGAAAAATTCTTCGAAAGAATTTAATTATTCACAAAAAAAACTAATAAAATTATTTAAAAGATTTTAATTTTGTATAAATAATTTCAATAAAATTTTATAATTTTAATATAATTACAATTATCATCAAAAATCGATTATATTCCAAAAAATTGAAGAAATTTTTTGAAAAAATTCAATAACTGTCCAAATCTCTATTATTTAAAAGAATTTAATTATTTTCTTCATATTTTAATAAAATTCATTGAGTGAATTAAATTCTTTTATAAAATTGTAATCAAATTCTTCTTCAAAATTCAATTATTTTCAGAAATAATAAAATTATTTAAAGAAATTTAATTATTATCAAATTTTTTTATAAAATCTTTTAAAAGAATTCAATTATTTACGAAATATTAATTTTTTAATAATTTTTTTAATATGCATTCATATTAAAAATACTTAAAAAGAAAAATTATTAAAAAAAACTAACTTCAAACTTCCAAAAAATAATTAAATATTATATTTAAAAATATATTTACTTACGAAATGAACTCGACAGAAAATGTGTGTTGTTTGACTCACCTGAAACAAAAAGTAAAGAAAATAATTTTTATTAGAAATATATGAGAAAAAAAATAAAATAGAAAAGAAATAATAACTTCTATTACATAATTCTATAAAATTACTTCTATCAATACTAATAATAAGTATTAAATATTAATTTCTCTTTATCAATTATAATTTCATGGTTGTTACTTCATAGTGATTTTTATTGCAGTATTAGGTAAAAAATGAGTTTCTTCATCTTTTAAAAGTGATTTTCCAAATTTAACAACAACAAAAAATTGCAAAGAAAAAATATTTATTTATTTTAAATATTCAAATACTTTTTTTCAATTATTAAATAAATACTTACTCGATTCAATTAATCAATTAAAATTTCTGGGATCACAGTGATTTTTAATGCAATGTTAGTTTGAAAAAAGGTTTTTTAATTTTTAAAGGTAATTTTTTTCAAATTTCGGAAAAAAATTGCACAGAAAAAAATATTTATTTATTTCAAATAACAAAATACTTTTTTCAATTAATAAATTAATATTTACTCGAATCCATTAATCAATTATTATAATTTTTGCGATCACAGTGATTTTTAATGCAATATTAGTTTTAAAAAGGGGTTTTTTAATTTTTAAAAATAATTTTTTTCAAATTTATTAAAAAAAAATTGCATTGAGAAAAATATTTATTTATTTCAAATAACTAAATGCATCTTGTCAATTATTACTCTCTAAAACTGAATCAGTGGAATTTCACTGAGAATCAGTGAAATTTGACTGAGAATCAGTGACTCTATTCTCGCGATTTGAATCAGTGGAATTTGACTGAAGATCAGTTAAAAATGATTGAAATTTCAGTCATATTTCACTGATTGACCAATAAAAAAGTTACTGGAAATTTCAATCACACATATTGAAAATTTCAGTTATTTTTTAATTGGCCAATCAGTGAAATATGACTGAAATTTCAATCATTTTTAACTGATCTTCAGTCAAATTTCACTGATTCAAATCGCGAGAATAGAGTAACTGATTCTCAGTGAAATTTCACTGATTCAGTTTTAGAGAGTAAACAAATATTGTTTCGAATCAATTAATCAATTATAATTTCTGGGATCACAGTAAATTTTAACGCAACATTAGTTTTACAAAAAAAAAACAGCGATTTCAATTATCGAAAAGCTGAATTTGTCAAAATTATGAACAAAATTTAATTATTTCATATACGATGTAAAATAATTTCCAAACCAAATATTAACGTCGAAACGTTGCTGACAATTATACATATATAGTTAAAAAGCTAAAAACGTCCAGCAATTCGCTCAATTAATACGTCGCGTTATAGACTAATTTATCCAATTACTCAATATGCCCAGGAAAAAATCATGCGAGAGACAAAACTTTCTACAATATGAGTGATCTGCTTTTCTCGCACAGTGTCCGCGCGCGCATAAACATGAACATAAAGTTCAATTTAGATTTGATCTGGGAAAAAAGAGAATAAAAAAAAAAAAAACATTATTCTCGTGAAAGTTTGTAACTCTTTCCGGTTTGCCAGGAAGTATATTCGAGTAAATTTACATTTGGCATTTGGCACGCGGCCTAACGAGAGGTGGAGATGTGCGCCTTCGGCAATTCGTTCGCAATGATCAGAGTAAAAGCTTATCTCACGCTCTCTAATAGGACTAGTCACTAGAAAATGAGATCTTATCCTGGCGAGAAAAAATTTTTTCCCTCTTAACATTGACACCACAACTATAGAGTGATAATTGTTGATAATTGTCGATTAACAGATACCTTTTAACATGCGGACAAACTCTCAACTATATATATATGCATGGCCTTCATTTCTCCAATGAGAAATTTATTCTTTTTTTTTTGTTTTGCAATTTATTAAATTTGTGCTGGAGGAAATAAGGCTGTTTTCATTTTTCAATCATCCATCGAAAGTGAACATGATTATTTCATTTTCTCTTGGAAATGTATTCATTGCGCCGCTACTTTTGTTATTCATGTATTTACTTGTTTATATCGATTCGAAATAGAATCGTACTTAAGTACACGATCGTTAAAAGTCAATGTGGTCTTAATTTATAATCAATTATAACGATTACTAATCTCCTATATTGGAATGTTGATTCACAATACGAGCGGTTCATTTTTTTGTTTTGTTTTTTTTAATCAAGATAAGTTTTAGAAAGTCTGATTTTGTCAAAAGTTAACATATTTCAGTTTTTGTCGGACCAAATTCAAGTATTGAATAAATAAAGTGAAAAATGTAAATTTTCAATTTCAAAGAAGAAAAATGTTCGAATGTACGAAATAATTTTTTCTTCTTCAACTACAAATTTTATTTCATTTAATATTTTATTATTATTTAAAATTATTAATTTCATAATTTTATTTCATTTATTATTTTATCTTTTATTATTTAAAATTATTAACTTCATGTTTTCGTTAAAATATTACTAGTAATTATATATTGAATAATTTTACTAAGAAATTTGAAGAATAATTGAATTTTACCAGAGTTTAGTTTACAATTTTTATAAATATTGGAATTTCAAAAAGGTTTCGAATTGAAATTTTCATTCAAATTTAAATTTCATATTCGAATGAATTCAATTGGAAAATTAAAAAAAAATTGTCTTCTTGGAAAATTTAAATTAAAATTCTGTTGACATTAGAGTTGAATTTTTAAAATAAATACCTAATTAACTATTGAAAATAATTAATTTGTGGAAAAATTCAAGTTAAAGAAACAAATGAAAATTTGAATTTTAAAGAATTTACAAATTATTGCAAAAATTCAACTATTTTGAAAAAGAATAAAATTTAAAATAAAAGAAAAATTCAATTATGTTCAAAAAATTAAACAAATTCTTTTCAAAAATTCAATTATCTTTATAAATAATAAATTTCTTCTCCAAAATTCAATTATTTCAAACAATTTGAATAAAATTCTAATTATTTTTATAAATAATAAAATTCTTCTCTAAAATTAAATTATTTTAAAACATTTTATTAAAATTCTAGAAAAAATTTCAATTATTTTCAAAAGTTTTCCCCAATTTAATTATTTTCAATATCTTCTATTTTTAATGAAGTATTCCAAAAGAATTCAATTATTAAAAAAAAATTGTTGATAAAATTCTATAAAAACATTTACTAAATTATTGTCATAAATAACAGAAATTTAACAGAAATTCAATTATTAGAAACTATTTAGAAATTTTTTTATAAATTCCTTTGCAATAATTCAATTATTTTCTCATATATAATAGAATTATTAGTTGCAATTCAATTATTAAAAAAAAATATAGTAAAATTCTTATCAAGAGTTCAAATATTTTTATATGTAATGAAATTCTTCTCATACATTCAGTTATCTTTATAAGAATATTAAAATTTTTTCTTGCAATTCAATTATTTTTAATTGACTTTAAATGACAAATTTTCTAAAAATTTTCTGGAAAATTTCAACTATTTTCAATAATTTTTAGTGAATTGATTTTAATATTTATTTTAATAAAGTTTTCCAAAAGAATTCAATTATTTAAAAATTTCTAATAAAATTCTACACAAACATTCACATCTATTCACATAAATAATAAATATTTCCCATCAGGAATTCAATTATTTTTATAAATAATAAAACTCATCGCAAAATTTCAATTATTTTTCATACAATTTTAATCGAAAAATTCGATTATATAAAAATTTGTTGATAAAATCATTTATAAAATTTTTAACCGATTTAAAAAAAAAGCTTATAGTAGAATTTCAATATTACTTTTAATATTATTTTAATCGACTTCTTCTAAAAATGTAATTATTGTTAAAAGTTTTATTAAAAAATTCATCAAAAGAATTCAATTATTTAACAAATTGGTTAAGAGTTAATTAAATTAAATAATAAAAATTTAAGTTAGTTAAAATTTTTTCTAAAATTTAAAAAAATAATAATTTATATCATTCGGTTATTTTTAATTATTAATTATTCTGTAACTACCTATTTTTAGTGAATTTATTTTATTTAATGAATTTATTTTTTATTTACTTTTAACTATTCTGAGTCATTGACTCGGAATTATCGTTTTCTTCATGTTTAACAAAAATGTTTCAAAAAATTATTTAATTTCCAAACTTGATCAAAATTTGATATTTTTATAATCTTATTAATTCGTATGAAAAAATATTTATTTAAAAAAAAAAGTTATTAACATTTTCGAATAATTTTACAATTAAAGAAATTCACAAATGTATATTAGAACATTTTTTCGAATTTCTCTTAATTTTTACACTGATTCAGACTATTCTTTTGGATCAGGAAAAAAATCAAAATATTTGTCTCAGAAATCAGTGAAAATTAAGAACAACGAAATTAAATTTACAACAACCCTGTATATTAATAATAAACCGAAATATTTACATTAACAAAATATTTCCTTCATTTAAACCTACGGCACTTAGGAATTATAATGAAAAGAGATATTAAACTATAAAAAAAAATAAGTACTCAATCACAAGACTCTAAAATTTAAGACTTTTTAAATTCCAAATTTTTTACGACTCCATATTATGAAAATTAACTACTCAATAAAAATCTGCTCCTCCATATTTCAAAGTAGATTTCACACACACACAGTATGTGTATGAGTGTGCCATATTCCTTAAATAAATCAATAAAAATTTCATTAGATTCAGAGACAGAGAATACATTTTAATTTCACTAAATAAAAAAAATATTCCTTTTATCCTCTATTTTTATTTCCAATAAAAAAAAATATTTGTTATAAATTATATTGCTTATTTCTCAATATTCAACCTACACTATATGCATACATATATAGTCGGTACATATCCCCGGGCGCCTCTCTCTCTCTCTCTCCTCTCTCAGAATCCGTAAATTAAGTATTCATCAGGTTTCGTATATGTGTTTTACGTGTATATTGTGATATATCATCTTTGCATATATACGTTATAAGCAAACGTTGTACTGATTTACCATGAACCGTGTGGGTACAATGAAGTTAGAGTACAAAAATAAGAAGATTCATTAAAAATTACTGAGAGAGAGAGAGAATGTGTGTGTTCAGGTCAAAAAGAGAGAAATACCGGTTTTCGCATATTCCACCTTGAAAACGCTTCTTTACGCCACCCTCTTCACATAATGAACGTGAAAGACGGATTTTTAAAAACCATCATCTTTTTTGTCTAAGGAATTTTTTCGCTGTTTTTTCCTTTTTTTTTCTTTTCGTCTTTTTTTTATTTTTTCTTTCTGTCTTTTTTTTCTATTTGTCTCTTTATTTTTTCTTTTTGTCTTTATTTTATTTTCTTCCTTTTTTTATATTTTTCTTTTAATACAAAACTAATAAAACTATTTAAAAGATTTTAATTTTGTATAAATAATTTTAATAAAATCTGATGATTTTAATATAATAAAATTCTTCTTCGAAATTCAATTATTTTCAGAAATAGTAAAATTATTCGAAGGAATTCAATTATTCTCAAATTTTTTTATAAAATCCTTTAAAAGAATTCAATAATTTACGAAACATTAGTATTCAAATTATTTTTTTTATTATCAATTCATATTTAAAATTTTTAAAAACTAACTTTAAACTTACAATAAATAATTACAAAACAAACAAAATTACAAAACGAGGGAATTCAAAAATAATTTTCTAGAAAACAACTCGAGCTGTTTTTTTTTTCATCTTCCAGAATGAGAGAGCGCACGAGCACCTTCTCAAGATGAAACACGAATCAGTTCAAGGAACCAAAAAATGATGAGCAAACAAAAAATTTATTTCATTTGAATATTGTCATAATACGCGAGTTTCTTATCAAGCACTTTATCAGTAACCCACACGTACACATATTCTCGCTTGTCAGAAAACGTCTTACGTGACAAGTCTCGGTATTTTTAAATTTCGTTTCATTTCATTTTTTTTTTTTTTTTGCTCTTAAAATAAATTATCTTTTTTTTTGCAGAAATGACTTCTGCGGACTTGCAAGTTCGCGAGGCTGGGCGAGCATTGCGTGTGCAAACAGAGGCGCCTCATCTCGTAATGTGTGGCAGTGGAAGACTCTCGACGTCAGTGACATTACACCCTATTCCAGAAGGTAAAAGATAAATTAAAAAAATAAAAATAAAAATCATAATTTTGAGGAAAAAGAATTTTTTAAATTCAAGATAATTTTTTTTTTGCTCTATAGGTTATTAACCCAATTATTTCCTGATCTGAGAGGAATGTTCCCTAATTTTCTGCTCCCCTTGGAAATTCATTAAAGACCACGCGACCTGAACATATACCTTATGTCCTGAAATAATCGTTCCCCAAGAATAGCTTAGACTGCATTTAAGTGGATTTGCCTTTAAAAATACTCGCGCGCCATTTGCCGCAATACGTTTTGTAATAGAAATCGCTGGCTAAAATGACAAATAGATTTCGTAATTCATTGGATTGAAAACTTTGAAACATTAACATTGGAATTCAAAATTCGAACTTTCAGAGTCAAAATTCGAAAATCAGAATACGAAATAAATAAAAAATAGAAAATACAAAATGTGACGCGATCTGAAGAAAGGGACCTTAGAAGCAAAAAATTATAGGTTATGTTCGCAATTTTCGAAATAAAAATACAAACAGAGAATCAACTGACAATATAAATCACTGACGTTTAGGTCCTTATTACAACTAAAATATTAAATAAATACTGATTTTAATTTACAGTAATTGAAAATCAACTTTTAATTAATAAGAAAGTAACACTAACATAACCTCAAAGTGATTTGCTTCTAAGATCCCTTTCCTCAGATCACGTCACAAATACAAAATACAAAACAAAAAACCAAAAAAATATTAAAAATACCAGATCCAATTATAATATTAACCAATAAGTCCAATATCACTATAAATTCATCCGTAGAGGATAAAACACCAACACTCAATAACAACGAACACTTTCGAAAATTCAAAAAGAAGAAAATTCCAACACCCGGATTTAACGATTCCAACATAAAGATATAACTTTTGATAAATGATTTTAATAAAGACCACTACTGCAATTTATGACAACCAATCAGTTATTTCAAAGAGAGTAGGTGAAAAGAAAGAAACTTTAAATCATCATCATATATATATATAACACAAAAAAGAAAGAACCGTAAAAAGAAGATTGTTTAAGAGCAAGTGGTCCATTTGAAAGGAGAATGCTTTTCCACACATGCAAATATTGCATATTCGCCACAAGAGCTTAATGCGTGGGCGTATAGAGAAGAAGTAAAATTTATTGCGATCAGAGAATAGAGGACAATAACCCGAAGTATGGTGTCCCTTAAGTACACACTTAAATACGCAGTCAACAACCAACAACATATTTTTATACATCAGCCAGTTTCCCACAAATAATAATAATGTACCTACACAATAATAAATTATTTTATGTGAACCGATTCACATTTATGTGTGTGATGTATTTTCATTCAGTAAATGCCTTTTACAAACGTGTTTTGTTTCACGTGCCCGGCTTCACTAGAAGCCCATTAAAATTTATACTGCACATTCTCACCTTCTATTTTCATAAAAATTTTATTTAATTTCATTTACCTGTTTCAAATTGTTGTCTATCGCGGTTTACTATAGTGGAAAATAGAAAAAAGATGCCAAGTGGAATTTTTAAAGAACATTTTTCCCCCCGTAGAAATTTTCCATGTAAACAAAGATGCTCCTAAAATTCTAAGCGTTCAAATGAACGAATCCTTTGATTAATTCTTTCGATTTTTGAATTTTGCCAAAAAATATTAATTTATAAATTAAAAAATGAATTATTTTCTTAATATTTGTATTAAATTTTGTTTAAATTGTCAATTTAAAGATAATAATTTTGAAAAATGTAGAAAAGAAAAAAATGGCGTCCATTTGAAAGTTCAAAATTTTAGAGTCATTAAACAAAGTACAAACAAAGGAACTAAAAACAGAAAACTAATGATCCACAAGTGTTAAAAGTTCAAATGAACGTAATATTTTTTATTAATCCCATTTCCAAAAATTACTCTTCGAACTAAAATTGAAAAATTAAATGAAACTTTAGAATCAATTATTTTACAGTGACGCAAAATTTTTGTAGAAAAAAATTCAATTTTGAAGAAAAAATATATAAATTTCAACTCAAAGCAGAACATAATTTTTTTAATAACAACAATATTGCAGGGTTACCACAAAACATTAATTCTGTCTTTCCCTAATTTCTAGGCAAATTTTTTGACTTTTTCCCTGATTCTGAAGAATATTTTGAATTTCCAATTCACTCTAAAAAATATTACAGTACTCAAAAAAATGTTCTACATTTATTTACGAATTTTTGTAATTGTAAATTTATTCGAAAACATCAATGACTTTTACTCGGAAATTCTTTAATTAAATATATATTAGAATATTGCAAACTTTAAATGATTTCCAAACAATTCAACTCCACTATTTAAAAAAATTAATTCTACATATTTCTTTGTTTGAAAATAATAAAATCGATTTTTAAAGTTTTTAATTTGTAACGATTAAAAATTTTGTAAAATTTCTTAAAAATTCAAGCTTTAATATTAATATTCAAGTACAATTTAAAATTTATTTTCAAATAATCATAATCATTTTTAAATAATTGAGTATTATTTTAATTTTATTAAATTTTGATAAAATTTTTAAGAATAATTACATTTTTCGTAGCGTTCGATTAAAATTAAAATTGAAATTTTAAGATGAGTTTTGTTATTTATGAAAATAATTGAATTCCTGTTAAAAAAAATTGGATTATTATTATTAATGTTAATAATTAAATCATTGCAAAGAAATTTATAAATAATTGAATTCTTTTCAAGTATTTTAATAAAATTTTAAAAAGAATAATTACATTTTTCGTAGCATTTAATTAAAATTGAAATTTTAAGACGAGTTTTGTTATTTATGAAAATAATTGAATTTCTGTTAAAAAAAATTGTATTATTATTATTATTATTACTGTTAATAATTGAATCATTGCGAAGAAATTTATAAAAAAAATAAAATTTTAAGAATTTTACAAAGAAATTTGTAAATAATTGAATTCTTTTCAAGTATTTTAATAAAATTTTAAAGAATAATTACATTTTTCGTAGCATTTAATTAAAATTTTAATTTTAAGATGAGTTTTGTTATTTATGAAAATAATTGAATTCCTGTTAAAAAAATTGTATTATTATTATTATTATTATTATTATTACTGTTAATAATTGGATCATTGCAAAGAAATTTATTAAAAAAATAAAATTTTAAGAATTTTACAAAGAAATTTGTAAATAATTGAATGAGAATATTCTGAAAAATTTGGAAAATTTTATTAAACTTGCAAATTGCAAAAATCATTAAATTATTAGAAAAATTCTATAATAAATCATTAAAATTGTACCATAGACAATTATTATTTCAATTTTGTGAAAACAATTGCATTTCAGAAAAGAATTCCATTATTTAGATTAATTAATTTTTTTATTTATTTCATATTTTTATTAAATATTCTATTTCTAGTACTTTTTAAAGTATATTTTCTAGTTTTTGAGTGTACTTTTTAACTACACATTCGGGTAAATTTTCCATCATAAATTAGCAAAAGATTAACAAATTAAAACATCGAATGTGCATATAAACTGAAAGCTCGCAACAAAACGGCCATTCTTGCGCCTTTAAAGCATCTGCTCTCGGCACAAACCGCTTGTTATTTATATTCATCGTCTCTAGAGAAATAACGGAGATAACTTTCTCCATATATGACTGACATGATATGCAACATTATAAGAACGAAAAATTGAATTCTTTGTAATTCGACATTTCCTTCGATTATCCCCTCGCAAAAAAATTACAATCCTCTTTTCTTATTATATTTTATTCTCTTTTCTTATACGTGCGGTTTTTTAATAGTAAACTTTTATACAAAAAAAAATCTTTCTCTAGCTCTCATAAAAGGAAAACAATTTCAAAACGTAGAATTGAAAATGCTGTTATATTCAAAGAAAAGAAGGCCTCAGATTTAGCAAAATGAAACAAAAGACGCAGCATTCCTTCTTTTTTTTTGTTGCCATTCCAAAATGAATATCACAGTCTCAGATAAACAGGAAGTGTTCATTCAAACGTTAATAACACTTTAAGGAGTTAAGACCACCCGCTTACTGTAAAGATAATTTTATGCATTACAACAAACTTGTTGCTTACGGAAAGTATATATACAATATATAATATATGTATTTTGTTGGAGAGCAGCTGCCTTCCAGCAGTAAATGTTCCATTATGGAAAATAACCACAGAGAAAAGCATGCATAGAGTGTGCGCGCACATGTATGCATTTTAGTTGATGCCAGAAAATTACGAGAAAAAATGAGTAAGCATTTTGCTTAGAATGTATCGAGACATCTCAATGGAAGATACATTAATAAAGAGGATCGTTTATATCCCTTATTATGTGCCTATTATACTCCTATTAATACATCTTATTAAAGAAATTTCCGAACTGAATCGTACACATCATTTATTAACTAAATTAATTCATGAATTCATTAAATTAATTAATTAATTTATTAAATTAATTAATTAAATTAATTTACTAACTAATTACTTCAAAGAAGAAGAAAAAGAAAAAAAAGAAGAAGAAGAACCAAAAAATAAAACCAATACAAAACAAACAAATTAATTTATTAATTCACAGGGCTCGGATCGTCTTTAAGACTCAAAAAAAGTCGCTTTAGTCGCATAAATTCACAATAAAAGTCACGAAAAGTCGCATAAATTCACAACAAAAGTCACGAAAAGTCGCATAAAATTTCCAAAAGAGTCGGAAAAAGTCGAATGAAATTTTAGGAAAATAACGCCGAAAAGGAAACACGAAATTGTCAAAATTGTAAAAAAAAATCACATTTCTCGCCTACACAGACTTTAACATCAAATAATCTGGAATAATATTTAATAAAATTTAATAAAATGCATATCAAAATTTTAATTAGGTATTTTTAACATTTTTTTAAACAAATTTTCAATTATTTTTATAAATAATAAAATTCTTTTTCAAATTCAATTATTTAAAAAAATTTAATAAAATGCCTGTCATAATTTCAATTACCTTTATAAATAATAAAATTCTTCTTCAAAATTCATTTATTTTCAAAAATAATGAAATTCTTCGCAAAAATTTAATTACATTTAAAAAATTTTTTTAAATTTCTCGTCAAAATTATCATTATCTTCATAAATAATAAAATTCATCATGGCAATTTAATTATTTTCAAAATTTCTAATAAAATTCTTTGTAAAATTCATTTATTTTAAAAAAATAAGAAAATTCATCGAAGAAATTCAATTATTTTAATAATAAATATAATAAATATAAAATTAATAAAATTCTTGTCAGAATTTCAATTATTTATTTATTTATTTCTGTACATTTATAATAATCTATATAAACAATAAAATTCATCCTCGAAATTCATTGATTTTCAAAAGTAATAAAATTCTTCGCAGAAATTCAATTATCCTAAAAAATAAGAAAATACATCGCAGAACTTCAATTATGTTCAAAATATTTTTTTTTAATTTTAAAAATTTAATTATCTTTATAAATATCAAAATTCTTCTTCAAAATTCAATTACTTTTAAACATTTAAAAAAAACTGTTCAAAAATTCAATTATCTTTATAAATAAGAAAATTCGTCGCGGAAATTCAATTATTTTCAAATTGTTTTAAATTCTCCCCACAGTTTCAACTATTTTTAAAAATATCAAAATTCTTCTTCAAAATTCAATTACTTTTAATCGTTTTTAAAAAACATATGTTCAAAAATTCAATTATCCTTATAAATAATAAAATTCTTCTCTAAAAATCCAATTATTTGCAAAGAATTTTAATAAAATCATTATCCAAATTTTAATTATTTTTATAAATAAAAAAATTCATCCTAGAAATTCAATTTTTTTTAAATTCTTTTTTTTACAAAATCTTATACTATAAAAAATGATTTTATCACTCGATCATATTTAATTATTATAAAACATGAAGACATCGATTTCTTCATGTTTTATAACAATTTTTTACAAGTAGTTTAATTTAAATCTTTTGAAGAATTTTAATTCTTATGGAAAAATAATAACTAAATATTTATTTAAAAAAGAAGTTATTGATGTTTTTTTTTTGAAAAATTTGAAAGAAATCTGTAAGTAAACTTAACAGAACATTTTTTTGACAAAAACTTTTTCCTTTAACTTTAATTTTCTGAAAATTAAAAAACTTTCAATTGCATTTTACTAAAAAAAATCTCGATAAAAGTCGATTAGTCTCAACTTTTCACAAATAAAATCGAAAAAAGTCACATTTCCTTAGAAAAGTCGAATAAAGTCGAAAAAGGCGCACAATCCGAGCCCTGAATTCGTTAAATTAGTTTATTAATTTATTAAATTAATTAATTATAAATTTATTTATTAACGAATTACTTCAAAGAAAAAGAAGAAGAAGAAGAAAAAGAACCAAAAAATAAAACCAATACAAAACCAAAAATAATAAACCCAAATGCAGAATACTATCCCAACTATACTAAAATTATTTATTCGACACTAAAAATAAAAATTTAAATACAGAGAGAAAATCTATTCAAAACTTTCACTAATAAATTATAAAAGTTAATAAATAGTTCGATTTTCTACAATAAAATCGGTTAAAATAATAGCCATTGCGCCCAAGTTTCTCTTTCTCTCTTTCTCTCGACTAATATTTTGGATATGGCGCGGCAGCAGACAATTTTCCAAAAAGACTGAAAATTGTTCGAGGCACAACCGCGCCAAAAATAAACCCGGTCTCTCTCTCTCGAGAGAATACTCGGTGAATTTCTTACCCGCCAGTGTAGTAAACGTCGAGAGCTATTCTACATATTCGATTACTCCAATACTGATTCACATAATTACTAGTTAGATCAGAGGTAAGCGACTTCACCCACGTGATGAATGTTATTGATTCGAGAGTCTTTTAGAACCATTCACTATGACAACACCGAAAAAATAATTCCCCCTCCTCCCCCCCCCCCCTCAAATCTATTACCTAATATATATATCAACCTTAGCCATTTAAAACAAGTGTCTATTAAAAAACAATATTTCAAAATTGATAATAAATAATAAAATATGCAACATACGAGACTCCTTTGCTATTATATTAGCTATTTGAATTCTTTACTATTAAACCCACAATGAAAATTTATCTCTATGACAATTTATCTCTATATCAATTTATCTACAACAGAATTTTTAAAAAAAGACAAAAAAAAATTAATTTCCAAACAAATTCAAAATAAACACTCATTTTTAATCAATAATCTTCTTAACGACTCACGAAATAGAAAGTACAAGTGGCTTTTAATATTTTTTGAAGCATGATGAAGAATTTAACAAGATAATCATAATAATAATAATAATAATAATAATGTAATTTACAAGCAAAAGTTCTTTGTTGAATTAAAAAAAAAAAATAATAACAAGAGTGCAGATTGTGACCGATATTTACAACCTGGAGGCTGTAAAATCGCGAGTTAAATTAACGAAGAAAAAGACGAGGTAACTCGATCTTGTCGAGTAAGCATTTCAGCAGCACAAAGCGCACACACGTGCCTTAATTTTATTTTATTTTTTTTTTGCAAAATTGTTATTATTATTATTCTCAATTGCAAAAAAATACTATTCAGTGAATTTTTTCTGCTTATCAAAATTCCATTGCAATTAATCAAATGTTTTATTCCCAGAAAAACTATTTTTAAATTTTGCTTTCTGAAGCTAAAAAAAAGTATATAAATGCATACGTGAGGAATATGTGCAAAATTTAATTTATTTTTATGCAATTTTTATAGGAATGTAGAAAAAAATCTCAATATTAATTTTTCGACATTTTTTTTCATTTCACAATCTTCATAATTTTAAAATAGCAATAAAATAGAAATTAAATTTTAAATTAGGTTTAGAGGAAGCGTAAAGTATTTAATCTTTAGTCTTTAAACAATTAACAGTTTAAAATTTAACAATTTAACAATTTAACCATTAAAAGAATAAAAATGACAATTCTTTGTCATTAAGAAATATTTATTAAATTTTTGGTTATGTTTTCAAAATCGTTTCTTAGTAACAAAAATATGATTTCCACTTAAATGCAATTTTAAATTGTTTAACTGATTAAAATCGAGACTAAATCGTGTTTTAGTAACAAAAATATATTTATTTTTTTCAGTAAGAAATTATTTTGTAATAAGTGATCATTTTTTAATAAGTAATTATTTTCTAATGAAAAAAATGTTAATTTCTTAAAGTAAATAAATAAAACAATATTTTGTCGACAATTTAAAAATGTTTTAATTTAAACACTTATCAATCTCTCTCTTCATAATTTTAAAATAGCAATAAAATAAAAATTAATTTTTTCTGTCCGTCAGATTTTTTAATTTTTTAAATTAAAATATTATTTCCGATCAATTGAACGTTCAGAACTTTAGAAGCATGCAAAGTGGGCGACAACATTAAAATAATTAACATTTATTTATTTATTTATTTATTTTCTCTAAAAATTAAATTTCTATTGTAAAATTTTAGTTTATAAATTTTTTTACGATTTGTAATTTATTAAAATATCTTCAAATAAAAATTATTTCGTTCATTTGAACGTTCAAAACGTCCAAAACGTTCAATCAGTTATTCAAATCAAATATTTCTTCGCAGCATGCACTGAGAAAAAATTATATTTAATTTAAGAAAAAAATAATTTCAAGCGATTTTGTTTAATTTAAATTAGTTTTATAAGCTTAATCCCAATATATAGAAAAAACTACTGCATTGATTAAAAAATATTTGTTCGAATAATTATATTTTTAACTCAAACATATTTTCTGTCTTGATTTAAACAAAAAATATATTTAAAAATTTTATGTTTGATTTAAACTTAAAAGATTATTATAAGTAATTAAAAATTAACGACAACTTATGTTTGAATTAAATTTATTATTTTATTTAATGAACCATTTGGTTCATTAAATAAAATAATAAATTTAATATAACATATATTTATATGTTTCAATTAAATTTAAATAAATGACTGTATAGCAAAGATATTTTAAGTTTGATTAAAACAAAATATAGTTGAATCAAAAAAATCGTTTTCTCAGTGTATCAAAACTTTCTTCCTGTTTGGAATTTATTAAAAATTTAAATTTCACATTTTGCAGGCAGAATTATTATTGGATGCAATCGAGATGCTGATATAGCACTCACCGGTACCGGAGTCGAACCTATTCATTGCATGATCGAAAACAATAACGGCGTTGTCACACTTCATCCCATAAATGGGAACACGTCCATCGATGGAATTCCAGTTACTTCTCCAGTTCGACTCATCCAAGGTATAATAGTAAAAAAAATAAACATTTCATCATTTTTCCTTCAATGTGAAATTAAAATTAGCTTCCAAACACTATTTCTCACTTTGATAATTAAACCCTTCTATTACGAACAGTGTATGAAAGAGAGAGAGAGTGTATGTACTGTTTTAGCAAACCACAGTTTCTCCCCCCAAAGGAATATAATTACTTTGCTATCAAACCCTAATTAAAATACCACCCAAAGTTTGCCTGATAAAATATTGATTTTTCAGGTTGTATGCTTTCAATAGGAAGATCAAATTACATGAGGTTTAATCATCCAGCCGAAGCGAAACAATTAAGATCCGTTCTGCCAAATTCAAGAATATCAATGGCGCCGATTTCGTTCTCACTCTCCGAAACATTGGAGAGTCATTTGGAACGTAAGCCGCCAGTTCCTCCACGTAAATCACCACGAAATTCATGCTCCGACGAGGAAATTGGTTTCTTGAGTAAATTAACAAAATTCGAAATGTTAGCCAGACAAAATGGAAATTGTGTCTCGCCAAAAGTATTTCCAGCCGGTGCTTTAACGACAAACGTACCAGCCGATCAAATCCTCGGCCATTCACGATCATCAAGTCTCGCTTCTTTATCAAAACACAGCACAATAAGTCCCCTACAGAATCTCACGAATTTTGACCGAAGTCGATCAAACACCCCCTCCTCATTCAACACTTCTCTAAACGATTGTAAAAAATTGGAAATCATTCACACCAGTCGTTCGAATACGCCCAATCAAAACTATCAACTACCCTCACCAAATCACAATCACATACAAATAATAACCGCCGCCGAGAGCTATCTAAATGCCTACAAATCAAATACAAATACATACAATTACAACAACAACGAAAATCATGATCTCATGACGAGAAGTTTAATTTGTCAAGGAAGTAACGATCTCGAACGATTGAGTAATGATTTTGACATGAGTCAAAGTCTCATTGTCGCCAAAACAACCACCGAATATGTTCAAGTTGAAAAATTCGGCTCAAATCCAAATCTCTATAATGCCGCGGGCAATTGTAATAAATATCTTCAAGAATTTGCCGCCTTCAATGCAAAGAAAGTTCAGCCAATGAGTCCGGCATTCAATCGCAATCCAAGATATGAGAGTAAAAAGAATTTTGGACGTGTGAAGAGTCCCACGCCAAGTACAGGAAGCGGATGTTCTTTAGAGGAACTTAGGGAGAGGCAGGTTGATGCAGAGAACAAGAGGAGAGAGGCTGAAAATAGACGGAAGCAAGCTCAGGAAGAGAGATTGAGAGAACAAGAGATGGAGAAGCAAGAGAAACTTAGACTGGAGGAGATTCTGGCAATGTGTGCAGAATACGAGAGACAGACCACTATTGATAAACCCAGACAACCTAACAGGTAATTTAGATTCAACAATCTTTAAAGTTCAAATTCTCATGTATATATATACACTATATATAACAGATTTATATTTCTCCTGATAAATTAATTTTTTCTTTTTATAATTATACATTTATCTCCTCTTAAAACTTGACAATACTCTTTCTTAAATATCAACTGTAAATAATGATCCTAAAGTTCCGAACGATACGATGAAGGAAAATTAATTTATTTCTTCGTCTAATTCAATTTTTGATGCAATAATTCTGAAGCCAGAACAAGAAAATATTAATTTTTAATTGATTTTTTAAATTTACTTTTTGAAATTTAATTAAAAATTAACTGCAAATTTACTTTTTAAAATTTAATTAAAAATTAACTACAAATTTACTTCTTGATTAATTAAAAATTAACTACAAATTTACTTTTTATTCAATTAATAATTAACTACAAATTTACTTCTTGATTAATTAAAAATTAACTACAAATTTACTTTTTATTCAATTAATAATTAACTACAAATTTAATTTTTTTAATTTTCTTGCAATCAGCAATTTGTGAAAAAGGTTATTTAAGAAAAAATGTTTCGTTCATACGAAAAAAAAACTTTACAAAAGTTTTTATTTGCAAATATTAATTTAAATTATGGAATAATTTCATATTGAAAATTTAAAAACATTCAATTAATAACTAATTTTAATTATTTATTGTTGTCAATACAATTTAAATAAAATTCCTCAAAAGAATTAAAGTATATTTAAAAAATTTAACAAAAATTTTTCGTAAAAATTTAATTATTTTGCGAAATTATTTTAATGAATTCTTTATTAGAATTTAAATATTTTGAATACAGTTTTAATTAAATTCCCAGTAAAAATTCAATTCATTTAGAAAATTTTAATTAATTTCTTAGCAAGAGATCAATTATTTTATCATGATTTATAAAATTCTTCGCAAAAATTAAATTATTCTCAAAAATTTGAATAAATCCTTTATCAGAATTCAAATATTTTGAATACAATATTAAATAAATTCCTTGAAAAAGTAAATTATTTTAGAAAATTGTAATTATGTTCTTACCAAGATCTTAATTATTTTCATAATTTATAAAATTCTTAGCAAAAATTAAATTATTCTCAAAAATTTTTAAAAATTCTTCATCAGAATTTAAATATTTTTAATATAATATTTGTTAAATTACTCGAAAAATTTTAATTATTTTCGAAAATCCTAATTAATTTTTCTTATCAAGATCTTAATTATTTTCATAATTTATAAAATTCTTAGCAAAAATTAAATTGGTCTCAAAAATTTCAATAAATTCTTCATCAGAATTTAAATATTTTATTTTAAAATACAATTTTAGTTAAATTCCTCGAAAAAAATCAAATCTTTTCCAAAATTCTAATAAATTTCATATTAACATCTCAATTAATTACATAATTTATAAAATTCTTTCCAATAATTTAATTTGTCTCAAAAATTTTAATAAATTCTTTATCAGAATTTAAATTCCAAGAAATTAACTTACTTTAAATAATTATAATAAAATTCTGCCATAAAATGCTATTATTTTGAAAAATTTCAAGAAAATTCTATACAAGAAAAAAATGTAATTAAATATTTAGAAAAAATTAATTATTTTACCAAATAATTAAATTCTTAGCAAAGATTTAATCATTAAGAAGAATTTTAGTTAAATTCTTTATAAGAATTTATTTCTAATTATTATATAATTTAAATAAAATTCCTATAAAAATTTTAAATTATTTTCATAGTAAATTTCATTTCTCGATAGAATTGAGTTCTTTGAAAAAAAATTAATTCCTTTCTTAAATAATAAAATTCATCTCAGAAGATTAATTATTTAACAAAATTTTATTTAAATTCTTTGTAAGAAGTGACTTATTATTGATAGAATTAATAAAACTAATAAATTAAAAATTAAGAAATAAATTAATGAATAAATAATAATTAATAAATTTCTTACAACGATTTCAATTATTTTACTAATTAATAAAATTCTCGAAAGAATTGAATTATTTCCAACAATGGTAATTATAACATTCTTCGAAGAAGATTTATTATTTTAAACAATTTTCATAAAACTCTATAGAAATTTTTTTTTTTAATATTATAATATTTACTTTCTCGTAAAAATTAACTTAAATAGATTTTTAATTAAATTATTCGCAAGTAGTTTGATTATTTTGAAAATTGTGGATAAATTTCTTTATAAAAATTAAATTATTTCAAAGTCAAAATTATAAAGAAAATAATATAAAAAATATTGTCAACTGAAAAATCAATTTATTTTAATTAATTTTCAATATTTTTTATTCTTCAAAGCATCATGTCGTCAAAAAGAACTTTCTTCCGAAACAAAAAGAAATAAAACAATTTTTAAACCTCGACGCTAATTTTTCAGGAACATAAACAAAATTTTTATTTTCCTTATTTTTATTTATCAAATAAAACAAAATTTGTTCAAAAATTCTGCCTTTCTTTATAACAATTTTTATCCATTCCTTCCTTATGAAGCAAAGCTTGTATTTCCATTCCTTATCATTTTGAAAATCTACACATAAAAATTTATATACATTAAATACTCTGAAAATATTAATCAAAATTTTTACCCTCACCCAAAAAAATGTCAAGACCAAAAACGATTTCTAATTTTTCAGAATAATGACAAATGGCTCTTTAACGAGGGACAAAAGATCGGGTCACAATTCACCATTCGGCAGTCCAAAGAGCACTTCAAAAATTCAGCCACACTTTGCATTTGAGTCATCAAAGGAAAACAAATCAACGGCCTATGAGAATATAAATGTTCAAAATTCAAAGACAACCTTCCAAAATGGAGAGACGTCAAATAACACTCAAAATACCTCAAATATTCATCATATTAATGAAAACGAGAATAAATTTACCGTCAGGGATTCTCAACCAACAACGCCGAACAATAATCAAACAGCGAAATGGCCTAATATCTACAACAACGAACAAGCCAATTACTTTACATCCTCGTCTCATTTTGAGAGTCCAAGTTACGAAAATATTAAAATCGAAAACGGTATTCACTCGAAGGAGGCGCAAATTTTTCACGAAAGATCGAAAAGTGAATCGCCATCTATTTATGGTAAATATTAAAATTTATGGACAATTTTATGTTGCTTCAGATTCGAATGTTTAATGACAAACAAAATTTTTTATCTCCCTAAAGATTCAAAGATTGAAAGGAATACATTTTTTTGTAAGACTTTTAAATCTAATCTGAATTTTGTTATGTAAATACTCTTTTCGTTACTTTTGCAAATTTATTTCTTTTTGCAAATTATTCTTTTTTATTTTTACTATATTTTTTAATTTTATTTTTAGGTTTATTCTGGTAATTTTCAGAAGACGATATTTTTTATGTCCCTAAAAATTTGAACTTATTAGAAAAAATATTTTTGTTAATTTTTAAAATTAGACCATCTCTATAAATATTTAATTAATTTTTTATTTTTTTTCAAGTAATTTTTGAAGAATGTTTTTTATGTCAGTAAAATTCCAATTTTTGCAAAGAAACCAAAATTTATATTTAAAATTAAATCTGCATTTTCTAAAAAAAATTCTATTTGTCATTTTAAAAAATTAATGGCACTCTTATACATATTCAATTTATTTTACTTTTAATTTTATTCTTGTAAATTTTGAGACATAAAAGTTCTCGTTTATCAAAACATTTAAAAACTTTAAAAAAAATTATTCTTTGACTTCTTTTGGTTTATATTTTAGAATTCAAAAATCATTTTCTGTAGTAAAAAATTATTCAAGCAATAATTATTTAGTCTAAAAAAAATGTATTTGGAACAAGTAAATAATTTACTAGACCTTGAGCAAATATTTTTAAAATTAATAACATACGATAATTAACAAAAATTTTGTAATAAATAATATTGAATAATTAATTTTAATAATTAATTTTGGAAAGAATTATTCGTTTACTTCTTTTAATTTGTAGTTTTTAATTCAAAAATTATTTCCTATATTACAAAATTATTTAAACATTAATAATTTATACGGAATAAAAAATTATTTAAACAATGATAATTTATTCTGAATAAAAAATTTATTTGTAACAAGTAAATAATTTTCTAGACTTTGAGCAAATATTTTTAATATCAACTTTACAATATTTATACAAAATTTTTGTAAATAAATAAATAAACAATATACAATAATTAACAAAAATTCTGTAATAAATAATATCGAATAATTAATAAAAATCTTTAACTAACATTTTTTTAAATTAACAGTAAACTAATAAAATTCTCATTTCCAGGTAAAGTGAACGGAAGAAAAGTGGACAGTCAAAATTACGAAAATTTTGCGCCACTAAATGGAAATCTCAGTATTTACGAGAACGTTGTAATGCCACGAAACAACATTCAAATAATGTCGAATACATTGCCGAGGAGAAAAAGCATAAAGTCCAATAATTCCTGTGAGATTATCGATAACAAATTGTTAGTTTCCGATGACGATCTCTTGGATGCAATTGAACAGCTGAAAATGTTGCCAAAGTGTAATGACACAGTTCAAAACATACCCAAGAGAATCAACTTGGAAAAGGATAATGCCAAATCGAATGAAACAAAGTCTGACGAAGAAAAGAAAATGCACGAGGAGGAGGATCGAAAAAAGTATATGGACTTTCTGGAAAATGAGAAGCGCCACATCCTCGGCAATATGGAGGTCTTCAAAAGAAGTATAGCTGACATAGAAAATCAAGAGGAGGAAATCAATAGAGAGGTGCGAATTTATTCATAGTTCCAAGTATTTTTTTTCTTTTACTGCAAAAAAAAAAAAATTCACCCCACGAACTGAATCGAAGAAAATAAATTACAAAAAAATTACAAAAAATAAATTAATTTGAAAAATTACAAAAAGTAAATTAATTGAAAAAATTACAAAAAAGTAAATTAATGGAAAAAATTACAAAAAGTAAATCAATTTGAAAAAATTACAAAAAATAAATCAATTTGAAAAAATTACAAAAAATAAATCAATTTGAAAAAATTAAATAAAAATTATTACTAAATCAAAAATTAAGTAACAATTTTTATTTAATAATTTATTAATGTTTTATACTTTTAAATTAATGGAAATGACCCAGAAAGAGTAAAACTACGGGAATTATAATAAATTATCAGTGGAGTCTGAAATTAATACACCGGGCGTGTCACGAGCCTTATCAGCGCCTTTCTCGCATTGTTTGGCAAACTAATATTTATTTTTCTTTTTTGCAATTACGCAAAGTTCGTGCCTTTGCTATATATAACATTGTTCCACTCTCAGTTTACATCCTCTTTGTATTTGACTCCCACAAATCTCACAATCTAACAAAATATTGCGTTACAATTTTTTTTCGTTCTCGTTTTAGTTAAAAAAAAATGCTACAATTAATTTTCCCCAAAAGTTTTGAAAGTTTTGAGTAAACGATAATTTTTTAAATATATTTTTAAAAATTACCATACTTGCCAGATAATGTAAATTAAATACTCATTTAGTAAAATAATTTTTTTAAATAAGAAAAACTTTCTAACTAAGATTGAAAAAAATATTTCTCTAAAGTTCTGAACGTTCAAATAAAAATATTTTCTTAAATATGGAAATTAATATTTTTAATGAATATTAATAAAAAGTGTTCAATGTTCTGAAGGAAATTTTTTTCTGTTTGAATATTTGAAGAATTTACAGACCAAAATCAAAGGAAAAATGTAAATTTAAACTTTTTACGCAGTTAGGAATTAATTTCTTCAATATAAAAAACGGTATTTTTTATTAAAATTGAAAAAAATATTTATCCAAAATTTTAAACGTTACAAGGAACAAAATATTTTTTTTCTGAATTATAATAAAAAATTTCTGCAGTTAAATGCAAAATATTGTAAATTTAATATTCATTTAGTTGAAAATTAATTTTCTAAGTGTGGAAAATAATATTTCTATTAAAATTGAAACTAAAAATAGAATTTTCCCAAAGTTCTGAACGAAAATTTTTTCTGTTTCAATATTTAAAAGAATTTACAGACTAAAATTGAAAATAATAATGTAAATTAAAACTTTCTACTCAGTTAAGAATTAATTTTTTTAATGTAACAAACATTATTGAAATTACAATTGAAAAAAGTATTTTCTCAAAATTTTAAACGTTTAAATAAATAAAATATTTTTTCTGAATTAGTTTTTAAAATTTCTGCAGTTAAATGCAAAATATTGTAAATTAAATACTCATTTAATTAAAAATAAATTTTTCAACTGTGAAAAATAGTATTTTTATTAAAATTGAAATTGAAAATAGAATTTTCCCAAAGTTCTGAACGAACATTTTTTCTATTTGAATATTTAAAAGAATTTACAGACCAAAATCAAAAGTAAGAATGTAAATTGAAACTTTTCACTCAGTTTAGAATTAATTTCTTTAATTTAATAAACATTATTAAAATTGAAATTGAAAAAATATTTTCCCAAAATTTTAAACGTTCAAATCAACATAAATTTTGTTTGCGAATTTGTTTTAAAAATTTCTGTCGTTAAATGCAAATATTTAAATATTTTTATTAAAATTGAAAATAAAATTTTCCCAAAGTTTTTAACGAACATTTTTTCTATTTGAATATTTAAAAAAATTTACTGCCTAAAATTGAAAAGAATAATTTTGTTAATTAAAAATTGTCACCAAATGTAAGAATTAATTTCTTTAAAATAAAAAATAATTTAAAAAAAACTAATTTAATAAAATAACAAAATTCGTTCATTTAACAAAATCTTCGTTCATTTGAACGTTAAAAACTTCAGGAACAAAAGAATAAAATAATTTTTTATTAAATTTACTAAAAAAATTTTCTAATTTATTCACTAGATTTTTTAAATTTTGATTACTAATTTATTTACTAAAAAAAACTAACATTTTTGTTATCTTCTTCTATATTTTAAATTATGATTAAGAACAAATTTAAAAAAAAATTAGATCTTAACTAACAGAGTAAAAAAACAAAAAAAATTTGTGCTTTCAAAAATTCATGAATAAATTTTTTTTTAGCTCGAACTGGAAAAAGCTCTATTATCAGCTGAATACGAATCGGAGTCTTTGAAGCTAACTCAGGATGAAAGTGAAAAAATAAAAATTCAGATGCGTATAAATGAATTGGAAAGGGAAATGTCGCAGGATAGTTCGTCTCAAGCGAATTCACAAGCCGAGGCAAGACAACGAGTTCAAAATGCGCAGCAGCTTTGCAATGAATTCGAAGATGAACTTTCAAATTGCATAAATGACGAGATTCGAGAAGAGCTTGCTGACAAATTAAGCACTCAGCAGGATATTTTTGAGACCGAGAGAAAAGCTTTTGAGGATTTAGAGTTTCATCATTTGGAAGAAGAAGCAAGTAAATTGGCTACGAGGGAAGAATTGCAAAGGTAAAAAACTAAAAATACCAGAAGATTTCGCTCGAAAATAGTTTTTTAAAAAATAAACCAATTCAACACAATTTCTTATTTGCGAAAAAATTATCTTATTTTGAAAAAAAAAATTCTACAACTATTTTCCAAAATACTTTTAGTAAAATATTCTCAAAAAAAAAACTATTTGAGAACACTTTTTACAAAAAGAAAATTTTTCTTCTAAATTAACCAAAAAATAATTGTAATAAAAATTAAATAATAACAAATGAATAAATTAGAGTTACATTAAATGAAATCAATGAAATCCTTTGATTTAATTTAATGTAACTCTTAATTCAAATCAAAAAGAGGAAAATTTATTAATTTCTCTCGAAATTGAGAAGAAATCTTTCGAAATAATTTGTGAAAGCGTCTGTAAAGTTTCAATAATAAAGATCGAACCATAAGTTTCCGCAATAGGCTATAAAGTTTCATGCGAGCAATATATCATTGTTTTAGGTATCTCAGTGAACTTTCAACGAGGATAGAAAGTAGAAAAGTTCAACTTACACATTTGGAATCGCAAAAGTCTGAAATTAAAAACTCAGCGACCAAAGATACGAAAAATTTGGAGCGACAAAAATTGGGCCACCTGAGAAGACTGGAGGAAGTATGTATATCCATTTTCACAAATAGTTTAATTTTCCTCTTTAAATTATCAAATCGTAACTTAATTTTCGATTACTTTTTACAACAGAATTTGAAATTTCCAAAAAAAAAATAGTGAAAAAATTCAAACATTGCTAAAGTTCAGAAAGTTTATATAATCAACGATTGAACAGAAAACATATTTTCCCAATTATATTTTCGCTAAATTCTTTCTGTAATAACAATTTTTCACAAAAAAAGTTAAAAAATTAAAAAATTAAAAAAAAATAATAACTTGTAGACAAAAACTATTTTTTTATAAGTAAAAAAAATGTTATGCTTTCAATTGTTGAATTATAAACGTTGCAAACTTCACCCGCACGTAAATTTCACAACTCTGCCTCATGATCATCAAATTATTTTACAAATTAGAAGAAAAAAAATTTTTTTCCAGCAACATTTTTATATTTTTTCCCCCAAATTTCTCTTATCGATTATTTTAAAAACAAAAATTTGTGAAAACGAAAGTTTTATTGTTTTCCGTTAGAAAAAAATGTTTTTTTCCATTAATCATTAGTTAAGAACGTTGTAAATACACCAACGCGAATAAAATATTGATTATTTTTAAACCAAGAGAACATTTTTAAGAAACAAATTTAAAAAATTCAATTGTTGAATAATTAATAATTCAATTGTAAAAAATTGAAGTAGAAAAAAATAAAAACAATAAAAACAAAATAAATTCAAACTACAGAAACAAAAGTTTATACAATGCAATTTTAAGTTTCGTTTTTCTTTTTTAATTTACAATTTTAAAAAAAATTATCTCGAAAGATTAATTTTTAACACAAGAAAAACTAAAATGTGAAAAATTCATTCGTTTTAAAATAATTTAACACAATAAAGCTGCAAGCAGCTACTATACTTTTAAGTTAAATTCAGCTCATATATTAATGCATTTTTTAAAAGCTTCCTTTCGGTTAAAATATGCATTTAATTATTCATAATGTAATTCCTTGGTCATGTCTGATGAGATCTTTTTAAATTACAGTACATTAAACTGCACAAAAAAACCGTCTTGGTTAAAATAAGATTTTAAATTTTTTTTAAATTTTATACCAATTTTACAAAATTAAGTTCATATTGTTTTAATTATTTTTGTTTAATTGTTTTATTATTTTATTTTACTACAAAATTATTATTACAAGTTACACTTTTTTCTCAATACAACAAAATTTACGTTATGCCAAAACAATTGAAATTTTAATTAACATTTTTTTCCTATTGTTTCGGGTTTGAATATTTTTCTTTAATTTTAACACAATTCTTTATGTTCCCAAAGTTTTGAACGTTTAAATGAAGGACAATTTTTTAACACTTAATTCGTTTTATTGTTTAAAAAAAATATTCTGTACACGGAAAAAAACCTTCAACTGGAACAGCGAAATTTTTAATTGTTCCAGGTAAAGATTTTTTTCGTGTACAATTAAAAAATTAATTCTCAACTTAAAAATTTAAACTATTTTCCCCCATTTTTGAGTAATTGTTTTGAAAATTTTAAAACGAAAATATTTCTTTCAATTTAAACGTTCAATTTATAACGAGAAAATTAATTTCTCCTCATTTTGAATTCGAATTCTGTTTATCGAAAGGTTAATCGAGAAAATTGCAATTTTTTAATTTACTTCTTTTTGAATTATTCAATCAGGGTCGAAATCGATTGCGAGCCATTGAAGACGAACTGGAAAGTTTAGCAAGAAATGCGCCAGAATGTGATGAAAAACGATCGCCGAGCAGAGAAGACTTTGATAGAATATCAAGAGTCACTACGGATTCTCCAATAGTCAACAATCAGGGTAGTTTGGGAAGAAAAACAATAGAGTCGCTAAAAGAAATAGAGAGGAACCGACAACTTCATCTAGCAAAACAAGGTTCGATATTTTTTAACATCCCTCCACTTTTCACGTTCAATTAATTAACAATAAACTATTTCCTCTAACTAAACAAATTAATTACAAATTTTGAAATTGGCAATTAATCAATATCCAAGAGATTAATTAACAGTTAAATTGCACTGTCTATTAAATTTAATAAATTAAGTCAGTAAATCAATAAGTTTTTAAACAATTAACAACATAAGGAATAAACAACAATATTTGTTTCGTTTAATAAAAAATTAGCTTCAAGGAAGATAAAATTATTTCTTTAACGACGTTAAAGTCCACAACGTTTATCAACGAAAAAAATTATTCACTTAATAAATTAAAAAAAATAAAGCAGTAATATTGCCATAAAAATATTTAGAAAGAATAGATTTATGTTTCTGCTATGATAGTAATTGTTATATAAAGAAATATTAAATTAAAAATAATTTTGAAATAAATTAAACAAATTGTTTTCGTTGATCAACGTTCTAGACTTCAACTTGATTTTCTTTGAACGAAAAATTTAATAAATTGAATCAAACACTGTTCAATAAATTTTACTCTTATTTAGGAATGGAATGTAGAACAAAATAATGAATGTAAGAATTTCTTTTTAAGGATTCGCTAATAATGTCGCTTTTTTGCGTTCATTAGGGAGCCAAGTGATTTCGGAGGAACGACGAAGGGTGGAGGAATTGAAAAGAAGAGTTCAGGATGAAGTGCGTTCACAATGGGAGGAGAGAAAAATGAATTGCACTTCTTTCAATAGTGTGGAATCCGGAGAGGAATCCAGTTACGGTCCTACCGAAAGGTAAGAAAATTTAAATGCAAATTTTCCGACTATTAGGCTTCGTCTATTTTTCCTTTCACATCTAAATTACTCTAATTTAGCTATTTATTTATTCCAACTAAAAGGTTTAAGCAAAAAAAAAAAAAAGGAACTTATTTAACCCATTGTCACTAAAAACGCAGCTTTTTAATTTATACTTCAAACCAAAATAGGCTTTTTCGAAATTTTAACCAAGTATCCTAGATTCTTTCACAATAGAAACACAAATCGTCATCAAAAGAAACAAGAAAATCATCTTCAAAAGAAACACAAAAATCATCATCAAAAGAAACAAAAAAATCACCATCAAAAGAAAGACAAAAATCATCATCATAAAAAACCCAATTCTTCGTCAAATACAGAAAAAAAACTATATAAAGAGTAGAAAAAACTCGATAAGCAATAAAAATTATTGTCCCTAAAAACCCACAGGGGAATAGAATTTAATGTCAGAGAATAATAATCGTCTTGCGAGAACAATATATTCAGTGCACGTTTTACTGAAAATAACGGACTCCTTTTCTGCTGCTGCTGAAAAAGGTAGTTGTATATATACGATCGACGTTGGAGTGTGGTTATCTACTGTTGAAAGCGATAGAGGAATTGTCATAGCTACCCACGTAATTTAAGTTATAAAGGTGCCGCAAGAGAACATTGTTATCTCAGTGCGTTGAAACGAATCTAGAAAGAATCGATATAAAAGTGTCTCTTCAAATTGTCCGCTTCGATTTTTTTTTTATTAAAGAAAAAAGAATTCTTTTTTTCCTTCGCAAATATATAGAAGTTATTTTTAAAAATTCGTGACGACAAAAATCTCAATTTCAAATCTTGCACACACAAGTATCGGATTTTATTCAATTTCAAAGTGACAAAAAAAATTTTCTTTTTTTACTAGATTAATGTAAATAAGAATGTAATGTAAATTATTGCAAGTAGAATATTTTTTGTTTATTACTGTTTATTGCTGCTATTTTTATTTAATTCTGTTTATTTTTGTTTATTTCTATTTCTTTCTCTTTATTTTTTATTTATTTCTGTTTATTTTTATTTATTTCTATTAAATTCAGTCTATTTTTGTTTATTTCTGCGTATTTTTGTTTATTTCTATTTAATTCTGTTTATTTTTGTTTATTTCTATTCTTTCTCTTTATTTTTATTTATTTACGTTTATTTTTATTTAGTTCTATTAAATTCTATTTATTTTTGTTTATTTCTGTTTTTTTTTATTTCTTTCTCTTTATCTTTAATTCTTTCTGTTTATTTTTATTTATTTCTATTAAATTTTGTTTATTTTTGTTTATTTTTATTTATTTCCGTTTATTTTGATTTATTTCTATTAAATTCTGTTTATTTCTATTTAATTCTGTTTATTTTTGTTTATTTTTGTTTATTTATGTTTATTTCTGTTTATTTTTATTTCTCTCTCTTTATCTTTAATTCTTTCTCTTTATTTTTATTTATTTCTGTTTATTTTTGTTTATTTATGTTTATTTTTATTTCTTTCTATTTATCTTTAATTCTTTATGTTTATTTCTATTTCTTTCTCTTTATTTTTATTTATTTCTATTAAATTCTGTTTATTTCTATTTAATTCTGTTTATTTTTGTTTATTTATGTTTATTTCTGTTTATTTTTATTTCTCTCTCTTTATCTTTAATTCTTTCTCTTTATTTTTATTTATTTCTGTTTATTTTTATTTATTTCCGTTTATTTTGATTTATTTCTATTAAATTCTGTTTATTCCTATTTAATTCTGTTTACTTTTGTTTATTTCTGTTATTTTTATTTACTTTCATTTTTTTCTCTTTATCTTTAATTCTGTCTCTTTATTTTTATTTATTTCTTCTTATTTTTATTTATTTCTATTTAATTCTCTTTATTTTTGTTTACTTCTACTTACATATTTCCATTTATTTCCGTTTATTTCCATTTATTTACTTTTAATTTATTTCTCATTCTATTCATTGACTTTCATCCGTTTCTTCTTACGCCCATATGATTAAATTACTGATTTGCGATTATCATCAAAGTTGTGGAGAATGATTTTTGCAACTGCGAATACATATAAGGAGAGAGTATAGATATTGCTTTAACGACACTATCACGCCTTTTTCATATATAACAGTGGAATTCCCCCTTTCCAATTGTGCAAAATTTGCATTTCTCTTTGTATAATGCTCAAAATATTTATTACACGTTCCGAATAGATTTCATCAAAAATAATAAAAAAATTCTTCAACGATTACTTCACTTTCTCGAAAAATTCCCTTGTGCTTCGGTATAATGATACAAATAAGTGAAAACTCGATTAAATCCAAGTCAACTGTTATCAGTATAGAGATATACGATATCTATATATTAAGTAGAGTGTTTTCCATCTCTAATTAGTCATATATGATTTTCAACTAATCAGCGCCTAATTATACTCAAGAATTTGGTAATTAAAAATTCCTTCTAGTGGTTTTTTCAAAAAGAAATTATTCTTTTTCTTTGTTACTTTTTCCTAGAAAGTTCTTTTCTTCGAAACAACTCTTAGAAGTAGAAAATAAAAATTAAATTAAATTAAATTAAATTAAGTAGAAAATGAATACAACGGAACAAAAAAAAAGTTCAGTTATAGTTTAAAACAAACGAGGGACTGACTCATCGGTTCATTATTATCTTTTTGCAGATTAGAAAAAATGAATCGACGCAATTATTGGAAACGTTAATAATACCAAAATATGCTCTCTCTCTGATCCTGTAATATTGCACTTGAGATTTTTTTTAATCTATAAAGGATGTGCTATAATATGTTGCAGACTTTATTTAACAGTGTATGATAAAGTTACGTGCACGACAGTGGTAATGGGTAATATACAAAGCATGTCATTAAATTCATGAGGTCCGATCTTTGTACATATGTATATAGAGATCGAGCCAGCAATTGCACTCAGTAAGAACCGTGACGCGATGACGGAAATATTCAAGACTTCCTTACATTTCTTTCAAAGCAACTTATTCCATATAAATTCAAATTCAGAATTTTATGAATAAATTATCAAAAATTATATTCAATTAACTATTAAATTCCTTATTAAATTAATTATTAAATTAATTATATAAATGAATTACTAAATTCATTATTAAATTAATTATGTAAATGAATTATTAAATGAAATATTAAATGAAATATTAAATGAATTATTAAATGACGTTATATCAAATTGACGTTACAATAAATTAACGTTACATTAAATTCACTTTTGAATTTACGTTACGTCAACATAGTGAAGTGATATGATTAAAAACTCACTGATACTTTTCAATCTAACTAAATGGAAAATGAAATCTGCCACATGTGTGAATAAAAATTATAATATAATCAGTACTTTAATAACATGTCAACGTTTCAATCTTCATAAGACTTCCAAACTCTAATACATAACTCTATTTTGCTTTCTAGAAATTTTAAAACTAAAAATTGTAATACTAGAAATTTCAATACTAAAACTTGTAATACTAGAAATTTTAATACTACTCTACCTAAAAATCAATTCTTCAAAAGAAAAGAAAAGCTGCATATTTTCAATCTTACGAAAATTATCCACTTTTCCTTGTTCTTGAAATACTCGTGTATAAATATACTTTTTTACTTTCACACGTAAACTTGAAAGACGCTAAAACGAAAGTCAATACGCTTGAATATTTTCGTATTCAGGTTTATAATAGTATAAATGGGCTTTAAAAAAAAAGAAATTCACAATAATCAATTCTTATCTGATTTATATTTTTATCCGCGCGCCGCTGTCGTTTATCAAATGTAGTCACAAGTGATGATAATTATTTCAAGCTGATAAAAATTTACAAGAACACTCTCTCATAGACCAACCGGAGTAATCTATCAAAAAATTTGTAATTTTCAAAGAAAATAATACCTTCTTGTGTGATTATTATTATAGAATTTAAAGAGTTTAGAAGGAAAAGTGATAAATGTTGAGGAGGGAAATTAGTCCTTGATCCTGACGTGAATGATGAACAAAATGAAATCTTAGTGCGATGGGAGTGATGACGAAGCATCGTTAAATTTTGAAGTCCTGCCAGACACTATTTCTCACTTGTCGTACGCGCCTTACGATTTTACATGTGTTATGATTTTTTAATAGCGTCGTCATGTGAAATGATAGCAGCGATTAGAGATTCCTTTCGAAAGAAATCTTTCGAGAATACCTCAAAGTGAAGATTACCTCAAATATTTGAAGTCAAGAATATTTCTAGTAAAGAATATTTCTAGTAAAGAAATATTTCGAGTGAAGAATACTCCAAGTGAAGAATATTTCGAGTAAAGAATATACTACAAGTGGAGAATATTTCCAAAAGGAATTTTTCAAAGAATACTCCAAGTGAAGAATATTTCGAGTAAAGAATACTTCAAGTAAATAATATTTCGAGTAAAGAATACTTCAACTAAAGAATATTTCGAGTAAACAATCAACTAAATAATATTTCGAGCAAAGAACACCTCAAGTGAAGAATATTTCGAAAAGGATTCCTTCTAGTAAAGACTAATTTCGAGAAAAGTGTTATGTCGGAAAAATGAATCCCAGGGGAGTTAGAGATGAGATTAGACTCAGAGGATGTTGCCTAATAACATTAATCACAAGTAACAAATGTTATTTAACGAGCAAGGATTGGCTAAATAAAAATTGCTGTAGCCCCGTGGAAGGATGCCTCAGAAATTTGCATCGACGACATTTGTGAGTTGAGTCTTTAATCTATCACCGACCGGTTTTCATGACGAGAGGTTACCTCTCTGTTTTTTTGTTTTGTTTATTTTTTAAATACCTTTTTTATATATGTTTCAATAATATCAACTTGCAAGAGAGTTTCTCTCCTTGTATTCCACTCATCTCGACCTGTTGATCCAAGAACCTCGATCTCATGGAAATATAAAAGTTCACACTACAATACAGAACATTACACTAGAAAAATTACATTCCAAAAAAAACAACTAAATCAACACAGAAAACTGAGTGTTATTTTTATTTTGGATAATATTTTGGTTTGGTAATCTCATTGAGAGTAAATATTCAAAACAGAAAATTTATCCTATTTTCAGAGTTAAAACAACACTTCCGAGCTAAAATTTGTTGCGGATGCTTTTAACACTAATTTCGGGTTGAAACAACACCCATTTTCCTCTGTGCATGGTTTAAAACAACTAAATGCCTTAAAACAACCAAATTATCAACATATTAATTAAATATCGAACGATAAAATTGAATAAAATTAATGCTACATTGTTAATTTTTTATTAAGAAGCTAAAACATTAGGAGAATTTGAAAATAAATTAAAAAACTGAATGCCCTATTATGATTTCAGTGGAAGCGGTAGTGACGGTGCGGAAGGAGCAACCAGTGATAAAATATCGCCGAGTAAACTTTCGGAATTCACCTCCCCAAGTCCTGGACCATCGAATAATTCATATTCACTCCTTTCGACAGAAAACGTAAGTTTCTTGACAATTTTTTCTTTCTTCCTTTTCTTAACTCTCCAAGGGACCTTAATTTCCAAAAGTAAACTTTCCCTCCCGTATATATATGCATTTATAATAGAAAACTTCCAGTCAACAAATATTAGTTCTCGAAATATGTACTGTACATGATGTATATTATATAAATTGTTTAATTTGTAAACTAATTAAATGTTAACCTTTGTTAACGATTACTAGAGCGTAAAAGACCAACAACTAGAGCATAGAAAATGAATTTAAATTATATGTAACTATAAATAAGTAAATAGCAATCACTCAGAATTTCTCGTTTACTTGGCGTTTATTGATAGTTGGCATAAGTAACGTCTGCTTTTGAATTCACGTGTGAAGCATTCAATTTTTCTCACAATTTCACAATTTCTCAAAGACATCACAGTATGTTAACATTTGGACTTTTCTCGATTTGGATTTTTTTATCACTTCTCAGAAATTTTGAAGTACTGCGGGAAATTTTTTAAGAGTAAATACAAATCAATAGCGTTAGATTTTCAACTGTCAAAAACTTCAAAACAAGTCCATTACTTTATTCTTTATGACAACGCCTTGCTTTTCAAAATTCACTTCAGGGAAATAATTCAATTTTCAATATCTTCCTGTTTGGTTACTAAAAACCTGGCCTACTTTAACATCTTTCAACTCCTGGGTTACCTTCCGGATATGATCATCTTCCCCCCACCAATTAATTTTTCTTTCAAAACCTTCTAGATCGTGATCTAAAAATGTTCCCCAAGTTTTGAAGGTTCAAATGAACGAAATATTTCTGATTGAAGATATTTTAATAAATTGCTAACGATAAAAAAAATTTTACGTTCATAAACTCGGTAATTAATTTTTTTAATAGTGAAGTGTTTGTAATAAAAATTTAATTTTTAGAAGAAATAAATAGAACGTTCAGAACTCTAGGATCTCATCTAAAATGAGGGAAGAATCAAATAAAAAACTCCGAAATAAAGAAACAAAACTAAAAACAAATTCGATATGCTAGAAACTTAACGATAAAATTTGCATTTGCGATACACAGAAAAAAAAACCGATGAAAACTTATGAGAAAAGCAACACCTGAACTTTATTGAAGCTGAACGTGCTTTCCAACCTAATAAATTCGCCTCTATTTTTCAAAATAAAATTTAACATCTAAAGTACTTGCAATTTATCAACAAAAAAAAAAAAAGAGAGAAGAAGATGTTTTGAAGATGAAATTAAAATATCATTTTTGAAGATATGATTTATTGATGACTGCAATTCTCATTTCATTTTCAAAATTTAATTCTTGCATCTTAATTTATGTTTTGATTTTTGTTAATGAAAATAATTTTGTAAAATAGATAACATATGCGTTTCGCAATAAACGCCCTGATTCTAGGGCAAATGTTTTCGTCATTCGGCATAGTTTTTCGCAAGCGGCTCGCATTTGGACTGTATCCGCGTCATGTCTACATTTTGCAGACAACCCTGCACACATAGTATAGGAAGGTCAATTTTTGACACTCAATGACTTTTGTTTCTCGAAATTCCTTCACAGAATCCTAGCGACAGTCGATCAATTTCAAAATAAATGTAACTTTAACGATAATTATTTAAACCGATTTTAAAAAAAAAAGTTAACAACCACTAGTAGTATAATTATAATTTACAGTAATTAAATTGCAGTGTTTTCTTGAAAAGTATCAAATTGATGCTAAAGTGGATCAAATAGATTTCGAAAATTTAGATCAAGTTCGGATATGATCCAAATTTTCGGTATCAATTCGTTGCAACTTTGATACATTTAAAGTTAACATCTGTAAAGCGATTTGTAACTTCTGTATTTAATTATCATAAAGAAGATTTTGCAGAGTTAATTGCAACTTGTTTCGAAAAATTATATTGCTTAATTTATAATTAAATTATTTTAAATTAAAAATAAAAATTAACCTTTAAAAAAAAGGTTCTAAATTAGAGCTGATTTCGGTATTAAAATAGAACAAAATTACGATTTAGTACCAAAATTGGTTCTAAATTAGTACCTTTCTTTTTACAGTGTAGAAATTAAAATTAAAAATTATAATTTCTTAAATTGAGAAAATTTCAAAAATTGAGAAAAATATTAATAACAAAACAAATTCTACTTTTCCTCCAACAAAACATTTCGTACAACCACACATTGTTAAAATTTAAATTTCGTCGTAGATTTGCTATGAATGAATTTGTTTCTAGCGGGGGCGAGTTTTCACGCGCACAAGAGGTGGACGAGAATTTACAGAATAATAACAGGGAAACGAACGTCGCGCAGTTCAGTTCCCGCTATACATTCGACCCGATAACTATCTATCAATATAATTAATCCTTTTGAATAAAACTAATCACCAAGCATTGAATAGTGCCTCTCTCGAAAATTATTTTTAACCCACATTAATTATTACTCTTCTCTCTAGTTTCAAAATTTTAAAAATAATTTCCCCTTGGTACTAATAAGAAAAAAATTCGATTTTTATCTTCGTTCTTTGACAAAAGAACTTTTCAAAAATTATGTCCTTAATGTGGATAAATTTCGTGAAGACAAGGAATAAAAAGAAGTTCATTAAAAAGAAACGAGTAAGTTTCTATTTTTCTTAAACTTTTAAGTACTGAAAATACTATTTTTTGTTATTTTTTCTCTTTTTCAGTGTTTAACATTTAACTCTAACTTCTCTTTTCTCTAAATAATGTAACTCTAATATTTGTGACGCGATCTGAAGAAAGGGATCTTAGAAGAAAAAAATTATAGGTTATGTTTGCAATTTTCGAAATGAAAATACGAAAAATATAAATTATTAAAGTTTAAGTTTTTATTACAACTAAAATATTTAATAAATACTGATTTTAATTTGCAGTAAGTAAAAAGAAACTTTTAATCAATAAAAAAGTAACACTAACATAACCTTAAAGTTAATTACTTCTAAGGTCCCTTTCTTCAGATCGCGTCAGATTTAACATAAGTTAAATAGGTTCCTGAATTTTGCATCGATGCTCAGCATCAAAAAGTATTTTTCCTTATTTTTAGTAACAAAATTTTAACTAATTTTACTTCTTTTATTCACGTAAGAAGTAAAAAATTATGTTCCTAAAGTTTCGAACGTTTAAATGAAGGACATTTTTTTACTTCATTTTATTTCTATTTTTTTCTCAATTTATTTTTTGAATTAAAATTAATTAATTTTAAACTAAGCATTGTTTAATTTCAATTATTTTTTTTCTCCGGGTAGTAATTTTCAAAAACACTAAAGATGAAAAAAAATTTCGTTCATTTGAACGTTCGAAACTTTAGCAACATAAATAATTTAACTTTGATAGTTTTTAATACCGAAGACAATTAAATCATTTAGAAGAAGAAAGAAAATAATAATTTTTCAATAATAAATCATTATTTCTTATAAACAAACTTTTCAAAAATTTCTAGCTGCAAATGTGACGCATCGCGAAGAAAGAGACCTAAGAGGCAAAATTTTATAGGTTATGTTTGTTACCTTTTAAGTAAAATGCATAAAGTGGGTTAG
The DNA here is from genome assembly GCA_032872475.1 of Leptopilina myrica (nomen nudum). Classification (NCBI taxonomy): domain Eukaryota; kingdom Metazoa; phylum Arthropoda; class Insecta; order Hymenoptera; family Figitidae; genus Leptopilina; species Leptopilina myrica (nomen nudum). Next base: position 4,376,010 of record CM065459.1, read on the forward strand.
ATCTAAATTTTTGGAAATTAGGTTAAAGCCTCTGTTATTATAAAATATTGTTTGAAATATTCAATGAAAATTATTACCATTTTACGAAAATTTAACTTTATTAAAAGCAAAACGTTAAACATAACCTAAAAGATTTCACTTCGCGGGTCCATTTTTTGAGTTAATTTTTCTAATACTAAATAAGTAGAGGTTATAAAGTACTCACCGGTGATGAATTCCTCATTGTCCCTCCTTGGTCCTCCTGGTTCATCAATGTCGTCGATGTCGTTTTCGTCGTCCTCGTCCTGGAACTCCTTGTCCTGTTTAGATCCTCCATTTTTGACTCCACTCGAAGCACAATAATTTTCACTACACACGAAAATTTATTCCACGCACTAACACTTCCCACAAGGCCACATCAGGGCCACTATTTCACTACACACGTCAGTTTATATCAATGACACAATGGTGTCATGTCCCACAACAGGTGTTGTACACTTTCGCAACACCTGAATCTGCAGTCCAAGTAAAATTCATAATATTTCGATTTTCTCAGCTTTTTTCTCATTTTGATTAAATTTTTGCTAATCATTGATGTCACTCTTGTTGCTCCCTTTTTGCACACTTTTAGTTTCCATCTAGCACTGATTTCGACAATAAAAAGTTTCTGTTTACGTAAGTCGACATAAACAGCTGCAATCGCACCAAGTTCGTTTACAACAATACCGTTTGTACAACTTTAATCTTATTGCAGCCATCAATTTCTTTGTACACTGCGATGCTGTTTGTAATACTGCACACGAAATGTCCTCTGAAGATTATTATTCGCGTTTACACTGGGTTGATTCTCTGTTGTATGCAGAGCACATTATGGAACTAAAACTTGCAATGCGTATTCCTACGGAGACGAAAATGTTCATTTTCATTTAGCACTGTTTTCACATAACAATAGAAACATTTCTGTTTAGGATTTACGAGTTCGCACAAACAGGGCAATTGTTCCTTAGTTTCGTGGTCGACAAAGTGGAATCGTTTGTCGAAGTTGGATGCGGCTTTCTCTGCTATGCTCTTGGTAAACAGTGGCTGTAATGTTGGTACTGATGATGGAAGAATCTGATCGGAAGTCTGACTTCTTTATTCGTTAGGCTTCCTTTGGTCCAAGTTCACTATTTTCTTCTTTATTCCACTGTAAATGAAAATGATACGTTGATTCTGATTTCTTGATGCACCATAATTGTTAAATACTTCTTCTTGTCACAATAAACCCAATCTTAGGCTGATTCTGAATTCTTGACGTACTAATTTTTGAAGAGACTTCTGAAGATTGGTTCTCACTTCTTGATGCACTAATCTTTGAAGAACTGTTTTTGTCGCAATGATGATATGAACCCAAGCAGAAACGTTGATTCTGACATCTCAATACACGAAGATTTCCGAAGAAGCTTTTGAAGACTTGGTTCTTCTCGAAAAAATTGATTTCCACCCAAGTACAATGCCTACCTTCGACATTCTGCAAACATTAAAAAATGTGTTCTATTAATTTTTCATCAAAAATTCTAAGGGACGAAAAGATTACTTGAACTTTAACAACATAAAATACACGTTTCTCGCAATCTCGGTGACTGAAGTGGCAAACTCCGAAAACGGTACCATACTTGTCAAACACTTCGCGAATTCGCGATTATCATTAAAATGTTTGAACAAAACGTAGATTCTATTATAAGAGCTGTTAAGCACATAATGTATTTAAGAGCTCTTGTCAAAAATGTCAACGGTAATTGCGAACTCGTGATTGTGAAGTATCTTAGTCATCATTTTTACTTTCTGGGTGCTTTACCCTTGTACTGATTCAAGAGTGCGACGTAACTACTATAAATTTCAAAATTTCTCGACCCTGAAGAAATATTCTAATAATTCAATACAGACAAATCGCCATAAGCCATACCGGACTTTGACAAATATTTTTCAAATTTATACCAAAACAATCATACAAACTGACCCAAATAAACTAATTAGTTCATTTGCTAACTTTATTGACATAAAAACTAATTATTATCAACGAAATGAAAATTACTTTCTGACTAATTGCAAAGTCAAAAACAAACAAACTTTTGTTTTACATATTCTTTGCAACATACTATGTGTTTGACTTTAAGTAGGTGTAAATTTTCAACGCTAGGAAGTATAGACAGTTTATCGTGTTTATTAACAATTTTCTGGCAAAATTAATGTCGACAGGTGTTTAGTGACAATCTGTGTGAATCATTATACTCTCATGCGTCAGAAAACCATTTTTGAAAATACAATTTTTTTTTAACGAAGTAAACACATTTCGTCAATATCCCTAAGATTTTTTTGGTGGAAAAAAATCTAACACTATGTTAAACGTATTTTTTCATCTTAAAGATAATTATAAAAAGTCATTAATTTAATAAATCAAGCAAAGTATCATCTACTAGTCAATAAATTCTCCTCAACAATGACGAAATTTTTATCTAAAGAAACCGTTTCTTTTTTCCGATGCTATTAACAGTTAAAATGAAGCATCTATCGACAACGTAGTGTCTATTTTCAGCGAGGATGTCTTGAAATTTTAGTGCGTTGACGTGAATGAAGACTTATGTATTAACTTCCACAGTCTCTCAAAATTTTGACTAACACGCTGCATTCTTGCACGATGTGCAACAGAAATAAAGAACACTAACCGGGGAACTCCCTCCTGAAGAATTAATCTTTTTCAACATTCAACTAAAAATATCATTTCTAAGAAAAGTTCAGCGGAAAATCAAACGTGCGTCTTTGTCCGCGATATCGTATTGTTCCCTTCTTTTTTTTTTGCCAAACACACGGGTGAATTTATTTTTAGCAGCAATATGTCAAATCCTCACCGCGGTAATAAAGTAATAAAAAAGTATCGTTGTTTTCAATTGTTAAATGTGGGGAAAACCCATTCTGAAATGGTAAAAATTTTCTTGATTTTCAAAATTTCTGTACTTCTCAGAAGGATTATCATAATTAGGATAAGCTTAAGCACATCTGGTGCAGCCTGAGCAGTACAGGTAAACTGTCACATCTGCTTTATTGTCTACATTTGCCATTAATCTGTATTTATACCTGGAGAAAACATTTATAACCATGCCTGAATATTCTGTGGTACGTTTTTAGATTTTTGGGTTAATTCTTCACTATGCTTCAATTCTGAATATTCTTTTTTATTTTTTATTTTGATTTTTGGAACCTACTACAAAGAAAATTACAAACGGAAAGGTAAACTACGTCTAAAAAGTACAATGCTATTCCTTTCTGTAATTAATGACAAACTGATTAGATTATAAATCTGTTTCACAAAAGGAAAATTCATCATGGCTATTATTACGTTATATAATTCTAAAGTGATCTATCTAAATAAATATGCACTTAATATCCTTCGTACGAAACAAATAATGTGCTTCAAAAAACCCATTTCCGCCACCTACGGGTCATCTTCTCTTGGTTAAATAATCATTATTAATCCTAATTATAGAAACTACACTACTGTGACCATATGTCAACGAACTTAAAATGCTTCTCTTCTGCAAACTACTCGGGTGATTGTAATTAATCCCGCTCACTAAGCTGTTTAACTAATTTCACCTTCTTTAATAAACCGTACTCTTTTTTCCTTGAAATACTGCTCATCTAATGACGACTTCTTAAGACGTAAAAAATAATGTAAAAGCAGTTCTCGAATTAAAATTATGAGAAAAAACTTTCTCGTATCAATCAGTTCATTGCCAATTAATAAACTCTGACAAAAAACTTTGACAGAATGCTAACAAAGCAGACAAAATTTTGTTATTCAGACAATTTAGGTTTGTTGTCACTACCCAAATAGGACTATTTTTGCTATTCTGACAATTTAGGTTCGTTGTCACAACCCAAATAGGACTATTTTTGACGCTTAGGGAAATTTAACCAAATCGAAAGTCAGAAACGTGCAAAATAATCTGCATACCTTTCCTGCTACGTACATCTACAACTTATTTACCAACTTTGTTAAAAAGTGCATCATCTGTGTATTCGAATAATAACAAAAATACACTTCTTCCTCCATAAAATTTGAAATAGATGCATTTTGACATTCAGGGATAAATTGAAAATTAAATTTGACACTGAATTTCGTGTGTGTGTGTGGGATTTTTGATAAAACATTTCGTGAATTTAACGGATCACGTAATATTTCCAGAGAATGTATTTTTATTCACAATATTTTGTGTTGGAATTCATTTTCCAAATGCGAGAAGTAACTTATAAAAAAAAAGGAACACAAATATTATCCAACTTTTAAATCGACGAAAAGTTTTTAAAATATTTTTTCACTAAGATGTAACAAATTTCAAGGTTGGAGAATGAACCTTACATTCAAAAAATTATCTGGCAATGCATAAGAATTTCTGTTATGTGAATAGTCACAGCATGAAAAACAATTCGCCCGCGAAGATGAATAAGATGAAATATTGAAAACAATAAAGTTAATTTTAAAATTGCGAAGAAACAACTCAATCCAAAATTAGTATCAACATCTTTTTATTTAGAACTATTATATCTCGGGGAAAATGTGTACGAATTATTTATGTTTTAAGTCTCAATGAAAGTGGAATTCTCAATTCTTCGTAAATATTGGAGCTGATAAATATTTTCCTTGTTTTAATTAAGATTCTTTTGATCTTTTGATTCTAACTACGTTTTTAGATTTTTTTTGTTTAATTTTTCCTTAACTCTGCTTACAGATGAGGGATGATAGAAGAATTTCTTTGGATAACGAACGCTACAGCACGACCAGTGTTGGAATTCTGGATGGAAACGGAAGTCGTCCTATGTCACAAACTTCGAGTGAAATGGATACATTAGGAACTTCGCAAACTATCAAGCACCGAGAAAAAGCTAAACTACAGGTAAGCTGTAACTTTTATTTCCTTTTCTGCAAGTACTTTAGCAACAACTTAATGAACCAGGAAATTCAACTTTCCAAACGTATATCCCGAACTCACATACAAGTTTATTTCGATCTTAATTTTCTTCTGCTATTCTCATTTCAGTCAGACAATTGTTTTTTTCGAGAACTTATTTACAAACACTGTTATTTACCCTTGTTTCTTTATTAAAACTCTTTTCCTGATTTTTATACAGTAATGATTGAGCGTCGGTTATAGCTTTTTAAGCTCAAAATTCTCGACCTCTATAAATAACAAAAAGGATTTAAAATTTCGATTTCTTGAAAACATTTTGCATTTGTATAAAGATTATCAAAATGTTTCTCATAAAATTAGGATTCAAAACATTCTAATTATTAACTAACAGGGCAATGATTTTGAGCTTAAAAAAGTTATAACCGGTTCTTTGATAGGGACCCTCAATTTTTATGTTCCTGAAGTTTAATTTTTAGCTAATTAACTTTCTTTTGCTAAATTTTAGAGCTTAAAACAGTTATAACCGGTTCTTTGATAGGGACCCTCAATTTTTATGTTCCTGAAGTTTAATTTTTAGCTAATTAACTTTCTTTTGCTAAATTTTAGAGACCACTCACGAGGTATCTTCCGATAAAATCAGAGTCCCTGGATTTGAGACTACATATCGAGACGGCAGGACATCAACTACCACTAATTCACGATGTGTCTGTCGATATAACAAGTTGCTGCGGATATTTATCGAAAATGAGTAAAAAATTCCATCACTGGAATAAGCGATGGTTTGTTTTCGATAGAAAGAGGAAAACACTGTCATATTATAGTGACAGCAGTGCTAAGAAGCCTCGTGGAGTCATTTATTTCCAGGTAGCAATCCTAACTTAATATTTCAAATATATTTTCTCTAAAAGAATGTATTTTCGATCAGAAAAAGTAATTTTTATTTCCTTTTTCAGTCCATCGAGGAAGTCTATGTGGATCACATGAATTCGATAAAATCCCCACAACCATCACTGACATTCATCATCAAAACGACAACGCGACTTTATCATCTAATGGCACCGAGTTCAGAGGCAATGCGAGTTTGGGTCGATGTAGTTTTCACCGGTGCTGAAGGTTACCACGAATTCGATCACGGAGTTTGAGAAATAATTCCTATTTTCTGGGAGTAAAAGTCATGAGAGGCCGAGAGGTGCTCATTTTTTTGAAAAAGGTTCCCCCTTCCAGTGTCGAGGAAACTTGAGACACTCGAGGAACTTTTGTCGACTTTCTAAATTGGCAAAAAAAATGTCAATTTATACGAAAAACGCGCTTTTATCAAGATAAAAGGAGAAGAAAGTGATTAATTCGCTCTGATCCTAACACTTCGGGTGTTAAAATAAACTCAAGTTGAGTATAAAATCGCTAAATTTCTTCAAAATTCGCTTCTATTTCCAAAGGTGCTAAATTATTTATAAATAACTATTTTTGGATTATTTAAATTAAAACTAAAGTGAAATGAATTGAAACTGAATTGCAATTGAATGAAAATTAAGTTAAAATTGAATGAAAATTGAGTTAAAATTGAATGAAAATTGAGTTAAAATTGAATGAAAATTGAATGAAAAATTGAGTTACAATCGAAATGATCGTAAAGTTTACGAAACGAACTTCTAAAAATATTTTCTCTAATTAAAAAATGTTCTTAATTTACTCTTCTTCGCACGGGAATTAAATTACCCTCGCGAGTATTTTAAAATTAATTGTACATGATAAAACCCTTTTTTTAAAACAAAAAAAAAATACCCACTGCCATTAGACATAAAAATTTCTTCGGATTTTTTTAAAATCTAGCAGTCGAAACTATTTTTAGATCGATTTTTATCGGTTACATAAAAACAGGGCATTAGCGAGATTATAAGTATTACTCGTCGATACCTTAAAAAAAATATATACAAGTCTGTTAGTATATAGAAATATTAATCTAGTCTTCCAATTTAGGAAAAATGTAAATGCAGATTCGTAATCTCGTTGATGAGTCTTAATTTATAAGGAGGACCCGTCGACCATTTTATCGAGAACAATAATGCCATTTTCGAAAAAAAAAACAACAATGTAATGTACGAAAAATTGTAAATAAGCCTAGCTTATAATATCTCAAAAAGTGCTTTTTTCTCTTTTTACACATTTTTTTCTTCGAATATTGTAAAACAAAAAAAAGTATTTTTATCAAATGTGTATTGTAGAAATTATTTTCTACTTAAATTATAGTGCCAATCAGAATGAGTATTAGAAAAAGGAAAAATAAATATAGAAAAGAAATTTATCGAGAATAAAAGGAGAGAATTACAAATTAAGTATTGTAAAAATTTAAACATCTTTCGAAGTTAGCGTCAGATAATAAAGCGATAGCAGAAAAATTAAATTTTTTCTAATGAGTTTTAATCGTCAAATGGAAAATTTCACCTCTATTATTAACCTAGCAAGCTTTTCTAAAGAATATTTTATTATTTTTAACCTAAACCATCGAAAAAATTGTTCATTTGGCGCTAACTTCAGGAAAAAGTATTTAATGATTCTAATTGGCTCTAGAAACTTCATACTCGACATAAATACCCTAATCGGTAAAAATGACAGTAGAAAAAAAATTTAAAAAAAGGAAACGAAAACAAAAAGGAAAACACTCGAGGAAAAACTAATTTAAAATAAAATTTTACCATCTAAAAACTAAAAACAGGATAAAAATGCTTTTGACTCGGGTCAAAACTAAAATAAAACTAATTCGCTTCCCTCTATTATATATGTATACTTTTTTTTTGAAAACTTATACTTTATTAAAGTATTATGTGTATTATATAATCCGATGCAGAATTTTATTTGCATAACAAGAATTGAATTTCATTTTTCTAATGAAATTTTATTATACATATATGTTAATCTTGCCTGTACAAGATTTATAAAGAAAGAAAAAAAATTCGCACAAAAATGGACAATGAAAGATTTTCTTCATATTTTTACCAAAATAATGATTGACTTTTTTTTGTGAATTTAAAGAGTGAATGATTCGTTACATTAAATGATTGTTTATTTACTTATGGATAAACGTTATATTTTCGTAAGTTACTATGTATATTTTTAATTTTTATTCTATCACGATGAAAATATTAAACAAACAAGAAAAAAAAAGAAATGAAAACCGAATGCCAGAGTTGTTTGTCTGATGTAAAACGAAATTAATTATTCCTTTCTTATACCAATTACAAGACATAAATATACATGATTTAAAATAAAATAATTTTCTGTGTTCTTATTCCCCTTTAATTTAATTTAATTTATTTTTAATAATGTGATAATAATATTATTAATATTTTTAATTTATATATATATTTTTTTAATTTTATCAAATATTTCCTTGAATCAAATCATTTTTATTCGAATTAAAATAAATTCAAATAACTTAAATAATTTATAAATTTAATTTATAAATTAAACAATTTAAATAAATTAAATAAAATTGTATTTAAATAAATAATTTTGGTGTTTGAAATAAATATTTAGTTTAAATAATAATTATTTCATACAAATAAATATTTACTGATAATTAAAAAGTTATTTATTGGAATCAATTAAATTTTTTCTAAATAATTTTTTAATTACATAACGTTAATCATTAAGTTTCCGTTTATTTGAATTAATTAAAATTCAAATATTTGTAGTAATTGTTCTAAATATAAATTTTGTATTACTATTTTTATTTTGTTTGTAGTGCTAATTAATTTTTTAATTATAACATTTAATTTATTAATTGTTTGTTACTAATTTCTCTTCAAAATAATATTTTAATTTTTCTACAACTATTGTAAATATGTATAATTTTTTTATTCGACGTTAATTATTAACTTTTCGTTAATATACTTATTTTTCCAATAAAAGAGTTAAATTTATTAATTGTTCACGAATTTTTCTTCAAAATAATGTTTTAATTTTTTCTACAAGTATTCTAAATATAAATTTAAAACTATTTCTACAATTTAAAAAAATTGATACTTTAGTGCAATATTGTATACTTTAAAATTATTTACTTCAAATTATTTTTATTATTTTTTAAAAGTGAATTAAAACAATTTTTTTAAATTAAAAAATTAAATGTTATTTTTTAATAAATTATTAAATGTTTTAATTTTTCCTACTGTCGATAAAGTCGATTGTCGCAGATCGAAAGCAGTGTCATGGCCGCATTGTAAACATTCGGTGAAATGTGTTAAATTTACACACATTTTTTTAGCGAAATATTAACATTGTTTACTACTATTTTTATATTGAGAAATTACTAAAAGAGATACACAATGAATCTCCTTGGGAGACAGTGTTTAAACACATTTTGCAATGCAGTAAATAAGCAAAACAATAATCCAATTGGAAGACTTGTTTCATTCAAAAGTGCAGTTTCCCTTGAGAAAATATATCCAACGAGTAATATGCGATTATATACACCAACTTTTGTGAGTAAATTAAAATACAGTGTAAATTTAGAAATTATTTATGCAATTTGAAAACATAAGGGGAAAATTTATCAAGAATTTACTTCTTTTTATTGCTATTTTCTAGTGACATAACCTCACTTTTTGACAGAAGAATTTTTTACAACTCTTCGTACTTTTTACTATTTGCCAGAAAGTTTAGAAATTTTGTTATAAGAAAAAAAAATCATTTTATCCACCTGCAGGTACCTGAAGATCCGAATCAAAGATTTAGTGGTTACATACCCATGGACAAAATTAAAATTACCTACTGTCGAAGTAGTGGACCAGGAGGACAACATGTTAATAAAGTTAACACAAAAGTGGATATAAGATTTCATTTGAAAGAAGCAACCTGGCTTGATGAAGGTATCAAGGAAAAATTAGCGGAACAGGTAAGAATTATTGAAGAAAACTTAAAACTTACAAACTTAGTTTAAACTTTGTTTTTTAGTAAAGAAGATTTTAAGAAGATTTTTAAATATAGTTTTTCTATTTTAAATAGAAACATATTTGAAAGATATTCGTGAAAATTGAAGAAAATTAATTTCTTTCAATATAAAATAGAATGAATTATCGATAATTTATTAGAATTAATTAATAATTTTCGATAAACAAATGAATGGAATTTCAAAAGAATTTTGTTTTTAGTGTAAAAATTTAATAAGCAAGGAAGGCTTTTTGATCATCAAATCAGAGCTAACTAGTTCACAACAACTCAACGTTGCTGATGCACTTTCAAAACTGAGGAATTTAATTCGAAAAACATTAGTTGAACCGAAGGAGACACCAGTTGAAACAGTAGAGTTCCATAGGAAACGGCAAATTGCAGCCTCTCAAAGGAGACTTTATGAGAAGAGAAAGAATTCACAGGATCGTCAAAATAGACAGTGGACGGATTGATATTTTTCTTTTTAAATTAAAATTATTTACTGTATAAATGATTGTGTACAAATAAATGTTAATAGTATCTTAATATTCTATTTTTTTCATTATTTGTAGTCACGAGTTAATAATATCCAAAAATTTGAATTTTCATTTCTGATAATAACCATTTAATTATTTATATTTTATTTAAATTAGAGTTCATAATTTATTTCAAGAAAAATTAATTATTTACTAAAATAAAAATTAATCCTTTGCTAAAATAGGAATTAATTCTTTATTTAAATAAGAATCAATAATGTTCCTAATTAAGAAAAAAATTTTAAATTTAAAATAGCAAAACTCTTCCATTTAAAATAGCAAAAAATCTTCAATTTACGATTAAAGCGAAAATATTTAATTTAGAATTAAAGCAAAAATATTTAACTTATAATTAAAACAAATAAATCTATTTTTTTTAAATGTAAAACTCGTTCATTAAAATTTTTTTTTATTTTAAAGTATTATTTTTGAAAATGAAAAATAAAATTCAACTCTGACTGTCTTATTAGAAAGTTTGTTTAAGAATTTTCATTTAAAAAACTATTAAAAATTAATAAATTTATTAAAAATAAATAAAAATTATATTTTTTCCCTATAAACAGAAAATAAATTATAAATAATTAGAATTTAAAACATTGATGGAGTTTACAACATTTACGATAAATAGAAAAATAAACAAAATAGTTTTAGAAGCAAATTTTTACAAAAAAGCCTGAAAAATGTTTTACAATTTTTTTTATCGGAATTCTAAAAAGAGAAATTTATAAAAAAAAATTTGTTTTCCATGAGAAAAATATTTTTTACATTAATTTTGATTATTGGCGTAATTTATTTAGTTTTTGTTGTTGTTAAACAGTAGCTAATTTAAATCAAGAAATTAAGAATAAATAAATAAACAATTTTATTAAATTTTTCACTTTCGAAAATAATTCTCTATTAAAATCGAATATTTTAGACTTGGAAATTTCTCACCCACGTGTCTAACCCTAACCTGCGCAAGAAATCTCCATAGCAACGTTAAATTCACAACAATTCAGAATAAACCCTGAAAAGTCGAGACAAGTTCAACAGAAACTTTGTCCTTTATTTAAATCAGATTTATGCACTAATTTGCAACTATTTCCCAATAAAAAATGTCATTTCGTGATTTACGAAGTAAGTAAAATATTTAGTCATCCGCGAGACTATTGTAAATGAAAATATTATTATAGTAAACTTTCTAACCTCTTTTCTCGCAGACTTCACGGAAATGCTGAGAGTCCTCGGATATCCCAGGTTAGTGTCCTTATCCAATTTCCGGTCGCCGAATTTCCCTCTGGTTGCAGAAATTCTCGTCTGGTTGGTAAAAAGATTCGATCCGGACTCCAACATCTCAAGCGACTACGCCACCGAACAGGAGCGTGTGATTTTAATTCGTCAAGTGGCAGAATTTATGGTAAATTGCTCAACACTTGTTCACAATCGTTTTCAATTTTTACCTTCTTCCATCAATCGCCCAGCACCATTTTCTTCAATCACGAAACTATCGAAAACAATCCCGATTAAAACGCGAAGAAAAATGTTACATTCCGACCGCACACAATGCCGACTGTATTGTACATAACCTCACTTTTTTCCCCCACTATTCACGAGACAATTGTAACAATACTTTAACTAAAATGACTGTCCTTCGAAAATGTTATCAAAGAAACATTATTTACAGGCAATAACAGCAAACATAAAACTGAATACAAAGAAACTTTACCAAGCCGATGGATATGCGGTGCAGGAGCTGCTGAAAGTGACGCAACTCCTGTACGAGGCCCAATTGAAAAGTTCCGAAACTTCAACACGTACGGAAACTTTTCACGATTTGAAATTCGATATTTCGGATAAAATAAATGAATTAAAGAGCACGAGACAATTGGCAAGTGAACTCACGACAAATGGTGCAACATTGTTCGATCTACTCGGGCGGGAGGCTGAGCTCCGTGAAATTCGTAATTCGAAGGTTTCCCGGCAGTTCGACACATCTGAAATAGAGATGGCGCTTAAAGAAACAATAGATAATACAAAAAAGGAAATAGATGACACTAGAAAACAAATAAATAATGTCAAGGTATGGAAAAAATACTTACGCTTTGTCTTTGTTCGTGGGGCCGTTTGTTTAAACAATAATGGTCGCCATGCACGCAGCGGAATAACTATAAGCCCGCCAAAAAAGTAGTTCCCCAAGCCGTCGACAGGTGGCGCGAAATCTGGAAATTTTAAATTCAAAAATTGTTTCTCACTGTTTTTTTTTAGATATTTGTTAAACAATTTGTTAAAATATTCAGTTACTTAAATATTTAGTTAGGAATAATTAAATAAATTTACATTTTATTAATATTTTTTTAATTAAATTGGATTTTTATGTATGCTTTTCCTTTAGAAATTGTTGACAAATAACGGAAACCGCCAAAAGTAGTTACTCAAGTTTACGACCGGTGGCGCTGCCGCGCAAATTTCAAATTCAAAAATTTAATTAACTGTTTATTAATTTTTTTTAAATATTTACTTATTTAAATATTTGTTTATTATCAAATTTATTTATTTCTAAACTTTGTTATTTAATAATTGTTTACTCAAATAATTTTTTAAAATATTTATTTATTTAAATATTTGTTTATTAAAATATGCATTTATTTAAATAATTTGTTCATTAAAATATTTCTTTATTCAAATATTTGTTTGTAGAATATTTATTTATTTAAATATTTGTTTGTAAAATATTTCTTTATTAAAATTTCTATTTATTTAAATATTTTTTTATTCGTATATTTTTTTATTCAAATATTTGTTGTGAAACATTTGTTTATTTTAATATATATATCAATTTAATTGTTTATTTAATAAAATATCTCTTTGCAAAATATTGATTTATTTAAATATTTGTTTGTAGAATATTTATTTATTTAAATATTTCTTTGTAAAATGTTTATTTATTTAAATATTATTTTATTCGTATATTTGTTTATTCAAATATTTGTTGTAAAACATTTATTTATTTTACTATTTATTAATTTAATTGTTTATGCATTAAAATATTTCTTTGTAAAATATTGATTTATTTAAATATTTCTTTATTACAATTTTTGGTTATTTTAATATTAATTAATTAATTAATTTGTTTATAAAATATTTATTTATTAAATTTTTTTTAATTTCAAGCACAAATTATTCTTAGGAAGTTGAATAATAATTTATTAAACAGTGATTATTAATTTTCAGGAAACGGAGCAAAATTTGGATGCTAAAATTGAAAGGAGACGAACTGAACTCGACAGGAATCAAAAGAGATTGCAAACGTTAAAAAAAGTTAAACCAGCTTTTATGGGAGAATTCGAAAGACTTGAAGTTGAATTGAAAAGTCTTTATGAAGATTATCTTCAGAAATTTCGCTACCTGGCTTATTTGGAGCACCTTCAGGAAGATACAACAAAAGTAGAGCAAGAACGATTTGAAAGAAGGTAATTATTTCCAAATAAATTTATTTAGAACTAAAAAAATTATTTTTCAATTTTTGTTTAACTAAAAAATAAAATATTATTTTTAACTAAAAAATTATTTTTCAATTTTTGTTTAACTAAAAAATAAAATATTATTTTTAACTAAAAACTAAAATTTTATTTTTAACTAAAAAGTAAAATTTCATTTTTAACTAAACAGTAAAATATTATTTATTTACTTTTAACTGAAAAATAAAATTACTTATCTAAACAGACAAGCTGCGACTAAAAAGCAATTGGAACAATTAAGAGCCGAGGACGTGAGTTTTGAAACTCTTCTCGAGGGAAATGATTCTATTTTCACTAATAATCTCCAGGATCCCTTGGCCCTTGGGGAAGTGGAAAAACGTGTCCCTGAAAATACTGCAAGAGGTACACAATAATTAGAATTTTGCCAAAATTTTCCATTCAAAACCTATTTTCAATTTCATTATATTGAATTAATTACAAATAAAATTAATTTAATTCAATAGAAAAATAATTCAATAAATAAATAAAGTAATTATTTAATTTAATTTAAACAAAATTTAAAAGAAAAATAAATTTAGTAAACTTTTGAATGCATTACTTGAAAGATTGTTAATTGAAACAAAAAATAATTTACAGAAACCGGAAGGGCATCAAAAATGCGAATCCAACATCGTCGAATTTACGGAAGTATGTCAGGAAGACAACGTGGAGTTGTTCACGAAGCAAATGAAAGTGACACCGATAGTGATTTGTACATTGATGGAGATCTAGATGATGAAGATGACGATGACAATGATGACGATGATATTCTTCTAAATTCCGTTCATCCAACGGGAATGACTGAATTCGATCTGAAACCAAATCAAGAGAAACGTGCTGTCAGCAAAATCGATCATTCTGATGAAGATTTTTAAACAATAAATAAATAAATTAATTAATTATTAATTAATTATTAATTAATTACATACCTTTTGATAATTTAGATTAATTTACCAAAACAAAGTTTCAAGTGTGCGATAATTTGTAAATATTATTACATTTTCTTCTTAAACCTATTTGACTGAAAGTTTACAATCACCTGTTAAAAATTAGATTAATTTATGAAAACAAAGTGTCACGTGTGCGATAATTTGTAAATAATATAAATAATATTTTAAACCTATTCGACTGAAAATTTACAATCACTTGTTAATTCACAATTATTGTATTTGAATAAATAATTATAAATACAATTTTTAATACAGAAAATAAAAAATATCTTTTCCTAAAGTTTCCAACGTTCAAGACAAATTTTTTTTTCTTTTTTTTAATTTGTTCTTCATTTTAATATTTAGTTTGCAAAAAGTATACTCAGAAAATTTATTTTTTTTCTGTAGTAATTCTAAAGAATATTTAAACAGCAAAAAAATGCTCATTTAAACTTTGAAAACTTTATGGAAAATTTTAAAACGAACTTAACATTCATTAGATGCTGTGAAATAATTACTGGAAATTATTTTTTATTCAAAAAGTATGTACAATAACAATAGTCGTATATTAAAATTGTCCACTTGTAAAAATAATAATTGTGCACTATTTTTGTATATACATTAAATATATAGATTAACATTTTCAAAAATGATTGTATACAATATTTTAAAGATCATTTATTCACTAGAAATTCTAAATACGAAATTATTTCTTCATTTCAACAAAAACAAGCCCCTTTTTGTTTACTGTAAAACTAAATTACTCATGAAGAATATAAAAGAAAGAGAATTTATTAAATTAATATTTAAAAAATGTTAAAAAAGAATATCAATGACAGCAATGACAAAAATTTGTTTCGATTCCAAAAATACAGCGAATAAATATGATTTCATTCTGCCCGACTAGAAAAATGTGATTGCTTTTTAGGCATTAAATTATCCTACCAGTTTACATGTATACAATTACAATAAATTTGAAAAATTTTTCACAAGTTTTGAAGCGAATCTAAATTCTCTTAGAAACTAATTAAAATACCATTTTTCTTTAGTTATATTTACAAGCACTGGAAAAAAATTCTATTCTTCATTCAAAAAAAAATTTCCCTTTGACTTCTTGAAGGAAGAATATATTTTCCGTGAATCTATATCTTCAATAGAGAACCTATAGATATGCATGAATGTTGACAGTAAATTATTTTATTTTTTTTTTACAAATTCTTGATTCTTTTTACAAAATGCACCATAGACCAAATTTTAGGCCACAGGCCTTTATTATATTCTTTTTTTTCTCTCTTTTTTGTTCTCGAGAAATCGATTTTTTTCCCCACTCTTTTTTCACATATATAAAATCTTAAAGAAGCACCAGAGTGAAAAGTGTAACAGCCAGAAAGGCTTTCAACTTTGGAACATTGAATTTCGTCCCATAATCCACTTTTTTTTTTGTTTTCTGTATAAAAATAGTCTCAATTTTTCTTCACGAGTCATTGTCATAAAATTTCTTCCTCGAAAAATTACATCGAAATTCGACTCTTGATGTTCTTTGTATATTATTTTGCTTTTATGGAAAGACTAAAAAATAGTGTACAAATAAATTTTATCAAAAAATTCAAATTATATGAAAAAGAAATTGAAAAATTGTCATTAGCACCATTTTAAATAATTCAAAATCCATTTTAGTTTTATCGCAACTGCAATGAGAATAATAACTACAATTATAATATTATTATCAAATTTCTCATTATCATTGGTATAATGATTTTTTTCAATTGTATTCGCTAATTTTTGTAAAAGAATTTTCCTATCATTTTCTATTCTATTATTATCCTCATCATCGTCTTTATTGATATTTTGTTTATTATTTTTGTTAATATTTTTTTTATTCAAATTAAAATTATGTCGTTTATCGAAAATATGATTGGAATTGTTTTTCGATATATTTAATGCTATTTTCAGTTCCGGTATTGAACATTCACTACTTAATTCTTTACACGTTCTATGTACATTTTTTGTTAATTTTTCAATATATTTATAGGCCGTTTTATCAACAACGGATTGAGTTTTAACACAATCATCACCACCGAATTCACAAACACGATAATGATGCAAAATTGCTGCATCAGGTGGAACATTCACTGTGCCATGGCCGGGAATAAATTCCCAGACAAAATGATTTCCCGCTTCAACAACTTCCTTTGGTTTGCAAACGTATTTCGATCGTTGCTTATGTGGATGAAGTTTTAAACGACGTCTCGTTTTTCTCAATGTGATGAGATGAGTTTCTGAGGGATTTCGACTGCTCGCTATGTACGGATCATCGGCCCATTGAAGATAGAAGAATGCATTTTGAAATGAAAATGCTCCCGTTGATTTTGTGCTGATTCGCGTGCCCATCCATCTGAAGGAGGAAAATTGTTTACTACATTTGAAATATTAATGTTCTTTTCTAAATTTGTGTCACTGATTTTTTGTTATTAGGTAAATTTTTGGGTACATTTTTCCTGTTCAACTATTTTTCCTGTTCAACTATTTTTACTGTTCAACTATTTTTACAGTTTAACTATTTTTACCGATAACAAAAAATCAGTTACAATAGAAATTATCAGACTCAAAAGAATTTTTTACAAACCTCGAATCGAATTTAAAAAACACAAAAAACGTCTTGTTAGTCACAGTAATTCAAAAGTCTTTTCTTTTATTCCGGGTTCTCACAAAAATTGTGTTATACATTTCCCCTCATTTTTTTTAATTTACAGAAAAGCTTTCAACTTTTTCCCTTACTACGATAATAAATTACTTTTGGTAATTTAACTACGTATCCTTGAAAAATTTAATTAAAACTTTCCAAAAATCTAAGTTTTTCAGAACTTTCGACGTAAATTAATCAAAACATCCATAATTTTATTAAATAAATATTTAAATACTATCAGAAATATATTTTTTTTACAAAATTTAAAATTTTTCTCGAATTTATAACTAAAATTAATTCAATGTTCTTTAATTCTTTTTATTCACAGTTGAATGTTGTTAAACTTCTTTATCAATTAAAGTTCTAAAAAATTTTTAAGTTGAAACATTCTGTGAAATTTTTTAATTCTAAAAATTACTACTCTAACTTTTTTAAAATTCAATTATTTTCTAGAATTTTTGAGTAAAAATTCTTTCTAAATCAATTATTTTGAAATAATTTTGTTAAAGCTTTTTAATTATACAATTGTAAAAAAATTCAATAGGTTGAAAATTCAATTGTTCTAAATTCTATTTAACAAAATTTCGATTTTTCGAAAATTTAACAATTTTTCTCAATTTTTTCTAAATTATTAAAAATTATTAAATTATTAAAAATCAAACTTATTAATGTTTTGACAAATTCTTATTAAAAATTTGTAACTATTTTCCCTGAATTTTTA
This sequence comes from Leptopilina myrica (nomen nudum), assembly GCA_032872475.1. Taxonomy (NCBI): domain Eukaryota; kingdom Metazoa; phylum Arthropoda; class Insecta; order Hymenoptera; family Figitidae; genus Leptopilina; species Leptopilina myrica (nomen nudum). The sequence continues at coordinate 4,394,233 of CM065459.1, forward strand.
ATAATTTTAAAAAATTTACTATTTTTCAAGATATTTAAATTTGCGGAAATATTTAGTCAAAAATATATTGCAAAAAATTGAATTTTAAAAAATTATAATAAATAATTCTAAGTATTTGATACTTTTCGAAAAAATACATTAAAATAACTTCTCGTAGCTAATTTTTATTAATTTTCACTTCAAAATTTCAATTCGGTGATTTCCTTTATCAATTAAAGTTCTCAAAAATTTTTAAGTTGAAACATTGTGAAATTTCTTAATTCTAAAAATTGCTACTCTAACTTTTTTAAAATTCAATTATTTTATAGAATTTTTGAGTAAAAACGAAATAATTTTGTTAAAGCTTTAAAGAATTCAATTTTCTAACAAAAATATTCACTTAAAATACGATTAAAATTTAATTGTTTTCAATTTAATTTGTCAAAATTTCAATTTTTTGAAAATTTCTCAATTTTTCTGAAAATTTTTCTAAATTATTAAAAATTAATAAAAAATAAAATTATTAAATTATCGAAAATCTAACTTATTAATTTTTCGACGAATTCTTATGAAAAATTTATAATCATTTTCCCTGAATTTTTAATAATTCTAAAAAAATTATTGTAGTTATTTTTCTAGATGTTTAAATTTGCGGAAATGTTTAGTCAAAAATATTGCAAAAAAATTGAATTTTAAAAAATTATAATAAATCATTTTAAGTATTTGATATTTTTGGAAAAAATACATTAAAATAAATTCTCGAAGCTGATTTTATTAATTTTCACTTCCAAATTTTAATTTGGTGAATTTTCGTTAAAATTAATTTCAATTTTTGATAATTAAAGTTAAAGTTAAAATGTTAATATGAAATACTTTAAAAATAACAATTGTTTGCAATAAATTTTTACAAAATTTCAATTATTTAGAATTTTTTTACTTATGTATTGGAAAAATTGAATTAGCTTAAAAAATTATCCAAAAATAATTGTCGAAAGTTCTGAGTAGTTTTTTTTTATGAAAATCAAAGTAAGCTGCATTTTCTATTTAAAAAGTTGCACTTTTTTCCACGGATTTGGAAGTTAGAAAAATCTCATCTTTCAAAATAATTCGAATAAAGTCTTTTTAGAAAATAGATGAAAAAAAACCGTTGAAAAAATTGCGTGTTTTCAAAATAATTCGATTAAATTTTCATTTTTTAGAAAATAATCGAAAAAAGTCTTTGAAAAAATCGCATTTTTTAAAAATAATTCGAATAAAATCTCATTTTTTGAAAATTATTGAAAAAAGTCGTACGTACCATCCGAGGATAGTATAAAGTATAAATTTTACATTTTTACTGATGTAACAAAAAATGTAACAAAATATCAGTCACAAAAACAGAAATTAACAGAGCGGAAACAATATTAAAATTAAATTGCCAAATGAAAAATAAACTCAATTCACAATTTTGAGAACAAATAAATATTTTTCTTTAAAGGGGAGTGAAAAAATGCTGAGGAAAATCGATAACAAACCGTATAAGCTCGATTATTGTATTATCGTGTCGGGGAATGATGAACTCATCCAAATCCACCAATGCGACGTACTCAAAGGTATACATCGATCGATAGAGGCAGTCATTTAGTGCAGCAAATAATCCTTCGGTACGAATCTCCCTCTGTGAGATCATATCCAGATGATGCCAAGGGAGTACAGTAACGTAACCCTTTCGCTCGTAATATCTCAATACACATCCAGCGTCAGGACCAACCGTATCATTGTAAAGAGTGACATGAGTGGCACCTAAGAGTCTGTACAGTTCAATAAACTCCACTAATTGCAAAACCTGCACAAGATTTAATGTCTTTTTTATTACACTGTCTCGCTCGAATCATATATGAAGTGAAGAAAAAAAAAGAAGAATCCCTCTTAATTGTAGATTTTTAAAAGCTTTTCATAATTAAAGAACGCGTATAGAAAAAAAAACCTCAGACTTTTATATTCCTCTCCTTTTTTCTCAAACAAAAATATTAATTGCTTTTTATAGAAATAAAAAAAAAAATTTTGCACGTAATTTCTGTTTAATTTTAATTAAATTTTCATTTAAACTTAAATTTGATTCATTTGAATTAATATTTCGTTTTGAAAAGGAAGATTTCTTTTAAAACATTTTTTCTTTTAATTAAGAAATTGTATGAAAAATTAATTTCAAAGGAATTCTAACTTTGAGATAGAAAAATTGAATATATTACTTACTCGATTGTAATCGTAGTGTAAGGGTTTGACGCAAATCGCAAGGTTATTTTTATTCACAGATCTGGCGAGTGGGCGATTTTGCACTAAAATGCGATTTGAAGGAGATGCTCGAAGTTTGGCAACAATACTGACTGTCTCCGGTATTTTGTCCTTAGTGGGCGAGTCTTTTGGAATCGGACATATTACAAAGCAAGCACTGTACTTCAAATTCCAATTTTCTCTAATCACCTGAAAAAAATTCCAAATCATTTTAGTCAACTATGAAAATTAAAGAGAGATTAGTAAAAACTATAAAAATTAATGGACTTAAAAATTAGTGAAAAATACTTTAGTGAAGTTCACAAAGCTCATGATCAAACGACTGAATTAAAACAGATAAGAACAGAATTAAAAAATTAAAAGATAGAAGCAGAAAACAATAAAATTTAGCTAGAAAAATATATTATTTTCCCAATCATTGATTTTAAACTTCGTGAAACTTGTTTCGCCAGTGTTGAAAAATAGAATCTGAAGAGTCGGAAGATCAAACTAAAGATGAGATTAAAATCAGTGGAGATTAAGAAATTGAACCTACTTTAATTAGAATTTCTTTTTAAAGAAAAAATTTCTCTTTAAAGTAGGTATTTTTTATTGACTATCTCTTTGAAAAGAATTTGAATTATTATTACTATTTCATAAAAGTTAAATGAAATCAATCTCCCTCACCTTAACTTTGGCAGGAACTGTCGTGGAAGAAGTGAGATTTTGATCTGAATACCAAAGCCGACACCAAACTCTTTCGGGACTTTTTGTTTTGGTTGCCCCTATGACGCGAATTAATCCCGGACTTTTTCGATTTCCAGATCCACCCGCTATTCTGTCGTCGAAATAGGCCGAATACACAAAAAACTTGAATCTGTTAAACAGAACAATTAAATTTAACGAGAAATTTAATTTAATTTAATTAGCCATTAATAAAGAATCAAAAACTTTTTTAAATAAATTCTTTCCTCTATTTTAATTATATGGTTGTATTCCAAATTTATGTTCTATTTTTATTAATAAAATTTACAACTATTAATAAATTAAAAAAAACATTCTGTTGAAACAAAGTTATAATTCTTGTAAATTTTATAATTTGATATCTAAGGTAATTTAAATCTTGTATAGAATTTTATCAAAATTTTTGAAAAAATTGAATTATTACAAAGAATTTCATTGAACTTATTCTAATTAGGCAATTACACTTTTTTGAGGATTTTAATTAAAATTGTATTGCAAATAATTGAATTCTTTCGAGAAATCTTATGAAAATTCTATTGGAAATATAGAAATAATTACATTTCTGCCAAAATTTTTATTGTTTAGAAAAATAACTAAAAATTTGAATTTAATTTAAAAAATTGTCAAAATAATTTAATTCTTTCGAGAAATTTTATAAAAATGCTATTAAAAATAATTCTTTTTAGAAATTTATTATAAATTGTATTGAAAATAATTGAATTTCATTTTAAAAAAATTTTTTTTAGGAAAATATTTTTTTGCAAATTTTTGTGATGAATTACAATAAAAAAAGTTCAAATAATTGAATTCCTTTGAGAAATTTTATTTAAAATCTATTAAAAAAATTGAATTCTTCAAAAAAATTTGATTGTTTTTAAAATTAATTATTCAAGTGTTTCGAAAAATTTTATTAATGTTTATAAAAACATTTTAATTCTTTCGTAGTGTTTAATAAAAATTTTACTCTAAATAATTGAATTTTAATAAAAAATATAATTTACATTTTTCGAACTAAATGAATTCTTGTGAAGAATTTTATTATTTATAAGAAATTGGATTTTTTTGGAAAAATATTATCGAAATTATATTTAAAATAATTAATTTCTTATAAAGAATGTCAAAAATTTAATTCTTTCGAGAAATAGTATTAAAATTGCATTAAAAATAATTGTATTCTCATTAAAGAATTTTAACAACATTTTTTTAAATAATTGAATTCTGTTAAAGAATTTTATTCAAATTTATAAAAACATTTCAATTCTTTACAGGAATTTAATTAAAATATTATTGAAAATAATTAAATTCTTACGAAGAATGTAATTATTTATAGAATAATTAAATTCTATCGTGGAATAGAATTAAAATAATATTTGAAAATAATTGAATTCTTGTAAAGAATTTTATCAATATTTTTGAAAAATAATTTAATTCTTGCAAAAAATGTAATTATAACACAAAAATAGAATTCGAGGAATAAATAATAAAAATTGTATTGAAAAAAATTAATTTCCAAGAAAGAATTAAATCAAAATTTTCGAAAATAATTCAATTGTTTCAAAGACTGAAACTTTGAAAAATAATTGAATTCTTTTGAGAAATTTTATTAAAATTTTCAAGAAAATAATTGAGTTCTTATGAAAGAATTTAATCACAATTTTTTCCATAACTTGAATTCTGTCGAAGAATTTTATTCAAATATAAAAAAAGACAATGAAATTCTTCCGAGAAATTGAATTAGAATTGTATTTGAAAATAATTAAAAAATATAAAGAATCTGATCAATATTTTTTAAAAATAATTAAATTCTTACAAAAAATGTAATTACTACTGAAATTAGCTATTCTTTCGAGAAATGAATTTTGAACTTTCTATTGATAATAATTAATTTCTTAAAAAGAATAAAATCAAAATTTTCGAAAATAGTTGAATTCTTTCGAAGAATTTTATTGAGATTTTTCAAAATAATTAAATTTTTTCGTGAAATATTATTAAACTTTTTGAAAATAACAAAAAAGAATAATTCATTTAAAAAGTGAATTTCCTACAGATTATAAAAAATTCGAAATTATTGAAAAACATCAAAAATTTACTTTCAAAACAAGAATCACTAGAAATTAATAAAAATGTATTATTCCACTTCAGACTTTGAATGAGATTTGAATTTAAACTTAAGAGTAAAATGGAAAGTTTATAAACCTGGTGTTAGTAACTGCAAGCCATTCAGCATGCGTGACTCGAAGCTTTTGATCGAGCTGAGGGAGACGAGCTTCTAAGCTGGGGGGTAAGCTCGGCAAAGCTCGTGGATCTGGTGGAATCTGATGGACTAACAAGCCAACGTGATCATCGAAGCTGCCCTTATAATCTTCAGCCTGCAAGCAAGAAATGTCAGTTTAGTTTCAAGAGAATTTTTCCAAGAGAAAATATTAAAGAACATTAAAGCTTCGATTACGAGCAATCTTTACGATTTATTGCGATATAAACTTGATTCATCTCGTCTACTTTTTAAGGACCTTATTCTCGAGAGATTTTCATCCTTTTTCCCCTCACACCTTTCAATATATATTTCCACACTTTGCGAGTTAAGCACAAAATTTATGAAACACACGAATAATTTCTGAAAACTCATTATATCCAAAGTCCATCTACTAAATTTCCTTCAGCCCCATTTTCCCCCAAATTAAACAAATAAATTTTCCTAATACAAATTACGGGAAATTCGAATTAACTTTCAAATATATTTTTTTTCACAATTTAGTAATCGGTATTTACAATTTAGAATTTCTGTTTACAATTTAGAAAAGAAATTCTAATTTGAAATTTAAATTAACATTTTAATTGCACGTAATTTTCATCGACAATTTAAATTCATTATTTATTACAACAATGTTGGTAGATGTATGTATGTAATTGTTAGCGCGCAGCTGTCACGCGAGATAAATTTGTATCGAGATCAACGCCAGGCTATTTTTTTTTCCTTTTTTTCCACACTTTTCATACTAGAATATCACGAAATAGTAAACACAAACATAAAATGCAGACACGCTGAAGAGGATTTCTGGGGTATGATTTCCGTGCGAATTCATTCCTCAAATTTTGTCCTCTCCCTCCCCCTCTCTCTCTCCATACATTCACAGAGCGAAAATAAAAATATTGTACGTCGTCCAAAAAAAAAAGTTGACATTTACTTTCGACATATGAAACGGTATTACTCCCAGGAACTAAAAAATTAGATGAGAAATATTTTCACGTATATTTTCATCTCTGTCATGTATAAACATTGTTTTTAGCGGTTTTATTTCTTCAATCATTCTAAAAAAAAATTGATATCGAATTTTTTTTTATATACGTATATTAAAATAAATATCAATCAATTCTCGACGTCGCTATTGATATATATATATTTTTTTCTTTGTTTCGAAAGCAAATCAAATTATCATCAATATTTACAATGGATAATAAAATTTTTTTCCTAAATTTCTCTTTTATAGAGTAAAACTAAACTTTTGATTGAATTTTGAATTTAATTTTTTTTTTTATTGGGGAGAAAAATCCTTTTTCACCTGATAGAGAAAAATTGACTGGATTCTTTGAAATAGAAATTGAACCCTCTTTTGTATGTTGAAAAAAAAATGTTTTTATAAAAACGAGAAGGAATATCAATAACAATGTTTTTTTGTTTCATGAAAGCGAATATTTGAACTGACATATATATTTTTGTGTGCGTAATGTAAGAAAACAATCAGAATCGAATTTTGTGTACTAATAATTTCAGGATATTTTTCTAAGATTACTTCCCGATGTTTTCAATCTCCGCTCAAGTTCCATCGGAAAAATAAGTAATAGGAGTAAAGAAAAATTTATTTTTCCACACAAATTTTGAAAGAGAACATCACACAATCTTTGTTTGAGTGAAATATTTCTTTGTCTTGTGAGACGAAATTTTTATTCATCAGCATTGCTCAAAAAATTCGATTTTTCCCTGATTTCTAGAGTTTTTATTTTTTTTCTCAAACCTGGAGAAAATTCTGATTTGGAACTTAAAATACCCCGACATTTTCCTGTGTTCCCTGACTATTATTTACTCTTCCTGGCTTTCTTTCCGAATTCCCCGATTTTCCTGAATTCAATTCCTATTTGTGTAACAAAATAAAGAAAAAATTAGATAAAAATTCAAACTAAAAAAAGGATCTTTAAGGACAACAAAATAAAAAAACAATTATTTGAAAATACTCACTCCAACTTCTTCGTAATCTGGACGATCTGGTGCAGCCGCTAATCGATGTCCATTTCGGTGAGCAATTGCTCCACCATTTGCCGCATTTGTCCCATGCCTTTCGTCTATGAGAAATATTTCAGTGAAAACAATAAGTCCAAAGACGGCGAAAAACATGACCACAAGCATAAAGGACATATTTGCCCTATCCTTGAGGACGCCTGCATTGCCTCGTCCTCCTCCGCTTCCAGATTTTCGGCCACCCATTTCTGCAACGAATCAAAAGGAAAAATTAATTTCCTTACTATTCTCATAGAAAATAGTTTTTTATAATTACATTTTAAACACTTTCTCATGGAGGCAGTGTTTTTAATTTTTATTTACTATTTTACATGTACAAATGTAAATTACCAACAATTAATTATTCTGCAGTGAATTTGTAATCAAGAGCAAGGGATGAGAATCAATTATTAACGTATTAACTCTTTATATAAATACAGAAGTCAATAAATTGAATGTCAATGAGAAAAAAAGAGGGAATGGAGAATTGTTCGATAAACAAGTGATTATTGCTGAAATTCATGGATTATTTACTGTCTATGGACAAGGTAGAGAGAGAGAGAGAGAGTAATGACCCAACAAACAGGTCATAATGCATGACAGACAGGTATAGTGCAACAGAAAGCTTTGCAAATGGCTCTAAATTTGGTGCACCCTGCTCAAAATATTTGATGTCAAGTCGAGAAGTGCACCATAAAGTATATGATATGTTCTAACCATTAATCTGTCAGTTAAGGGCACCTGCGCTATTTTTCGCTTTTAATTTTCAATTCCTTCACTTCTATCTCCTTCAAAGCGAGGGAATTTTCATTTACAATGTTTCATTATCTCCCTTTCTGTTCATTTCACTGGAAATTCAAATATAACATTGGAAAACTATTAATACGGAAATATTAAATTCAATCCCAAAGGGAATTTTTTTTCCCCGCAAAAAAAAGAAATAATAAAAGAAATTTAATAATCGATATGAAAAAAATTTACTCACCTAAATTGTAATCCTAAGTCCAAGGATGCGGCAGCTCCATCTGCAAATTAAAAAATTTAAGACAAATTATTATTGTGTAATTGCAAAAAAGTAAATAAATAAATTTTAGCTATAATGTAATGTAATAAATATAATATAATAAATGTAATATAAAAAATATAATAAATATAATATAATAAATATAATATAAGAAATATAATAAATATAATATAATAAATATAATATAAAAAATATAATATAATAAATATAAAATAATTAACACATAAAAATATTCATTCATATCAAATAATTAACAAGTTACGCGCGAAACTTGATATTCGATTTAATTATTATTGCCAAATATTCTATTTTCAAATATTAATTTCAATTTATGAATAATTTCGGAAATTTCTGATTCGAAATTTAATAAAGTTCATTTATTAACTCCCTAATTAACAAATTAATTGCTATTATTTGTTAGCAAAAATTTCTAATAAAAGTCTTCGATGCGATGAAATTATTTCAATAACGAAAAAATTATTCACGAGAATTAAATTATTTTTATAAACAGAAAAATTCTTCGCAAGATTTAAAATATTTTTATAAGCAGTAAAATTCTTCGCGAGAATTAAATTATTTTTATAGACAGAAAAATTCTTCCTAAGATTTAAAACATTTTTATAAACAGTAAAATTCTTAGCAAGAATTAAAATATTTAAAATATTTTTATAAACAGAAAAATTCTTCGCAAGATTTAAAATATTTCTATAAGCAGTAAAATTCTTCGCGAGAATTAAAATATTTAAAATATTTTTATAAACAGTAAAATTCTTCCCAAGATTTAAAATATTTTTATAGACAGAAAAATTCTTCCCAAGATTTAAAATATTTTTATAGACAGAAAAATTCTTCCTAAGATTTAAAATATTTTTATAAACAGTAAAATTCTTAGCAAGAATTAAAATATTTTTAATATTGAAATTATTTCAATAAAAAACAATTTTTTCACAAGATTTAAAATATTTTTATAAACAGAAAAATTCTTCGCAAGATTTAAAAAATTTTTATAAACAGTAAAATTCTTCGCAAGATTTAAAATATCCTCATAACCAGTAAAGTTCTTTGTAAGAATTAAATTATTTTTTCAAACAGTAAAATTCTTTGAAACAATGCAATTTTTTTCAGGAATAATAAAAAAATTCCACTCAACAATTCTATTCATAGAATATTAATAAACTTTCTCAAGAGTTTCAATTATTTTCCAAACCGTTTACTTTTATTTTTGACAAGAATTTTCAATTATTTATCATTTACGAACATGAATTTAAAAAAGTCCAATATTTTCAACAAAAAATGTAAAGAAATTCTCCAAAATAATTATAATTCGAATAAAATTCTTCACAAGAACATAAAACAAGTAAATAAATAAAATTACGTCCATAAAAAATTACAAGTGCAACGAATAATTTTTCCCCAAGTTAGATAAACTCAAAATAAAACCGGAAGAAGAGGAAAATTTCTTTCATGGCAAAGTTTTGTATAAAAGTGAACCGAATAAATGCCGGAAAACTATTTCCACTTAATATTTTTTTTTCTTCTCTTTCCTTTTGGTTAGGTAAAAGAAGTATTTTTTTCTATAGTTTAAAAGAAAGAAAAGCTCCGAAATGGAGAATGTCTTTGAATCAAACATACATATATATATATACAGATATACATTATTATATTTTACGTTAAAACTTGAAACGTGAAACTTTATGGTTGAAAGTTGAAAGTAACAGTGGGAAAATTAAACAACTTTTACGATTTTTTAATACTTTCACTTTAAAAACAATTATTTTTTTTTCGAGTGAAAAACTTTCGTTGAACTTTTTTATTTAATGAAAAAAAAGAAAAGGATTGAGATTTGCAAATTTATTTGATTGAAATAAATCTGAAAGAGAGCGTTATAAAGAAGAGAAGAGAATAAAAAAAAAACCTTTCCCCTTTGAGTGAAAACAATTTTCAAAAGTCAACGTCATTCTTCTTAATTAAACTCCACAATTAAGAATCGATTGTTCTGTTGTTAGGAAGACTTTAATATATAACTCGATTCTAGTTTTATTAGAATTTTTTTAAAATAAATTAATTTTATCCAGATTCTAACTTTTAGAAGAACAATTTTTTTTTATTTTTCTTTTAAAAAAACTAATTTTAAATTTATTTTTTATATTATATGTTTTCATTTTCATTTAATTTTTAATAAATTCATTTCTTTATTATTTCTACATATTTTATTAATACAATCAAAATTTTTTTAATTGTTTTTGATTGTTGAAAAATGTTTTTTAATTTGTTTTTTATTCAAAAGGTTTTAATTTTTAATAGCAAAAGGTTCAAATAGGAATCATTTGTTTTCGCGTAATCTTTGAGAATAATAAATAAGTAAAGTAAGTAATGGTTAAAATTTTATAAAAATAAAATATAAAAAATTTATGAAATAAATAATAAAATAAAACAGGGTTGAGAGAAAAATTAACACTATGAGGCTTTTAATATTCAATTATTAAAATTGAAAACTCTACGAGAATTGAATTTATTTAAATACAAAAATAAAAATAATTTACTGAATAATTGAACATTTCACGAAATTGAATTCTGATAATGAATTTCATCGACTAATTTTTAAATAATTCAATTCTTTGAACGAATTTTAATAAAATTTTCAAGAATTTTCGAAATCTATAATTTTTTAATTTTTTAGATTTAATTTTTTAAAATAAAATTAAAATTTCAACGAGAAAAGTAAAAAAAAAATAAAAATATATATTTGAATTTTTACGTAGAATTTTATTACTTTTACAAATAATTTAATTCTTGTGGCGAATAGTATTATTCAAGAAAATAATTGAATTTCGTCAAAGAATTTTGCTGTTTATAAAGATAATTCAAATTTTAACGCTTTGTTTATTTAATTTTTGAAAATAATTAAATTTTTACGTAGAATTTTATTATTTTTCAAAATAATTGAATTTTGACGTAAAATTTTATTAGTTTTTTTTTAAATAATTGATTTTTTCCAATGAATTTTGCTATTTATAAAAATAATTGGAATCTTAAAGCTTTGTTTTTTTAATTTTTGAAAAAACTTGAATTTTGACGTAGAATTTTATTATTTTTCAAAATAATTGAATTTGGACCTAGAATTTTATTAGTTTCGAAAATAATTGAATTTCGTCAAAGAATTTTTCTATTTAGAAAGATAATTCAAATCTAAACGAGTATTTTTTCAATTTTTGAAAATAATTGAATTTGAACGTAGAATTTTCTTATTTTTTCAAATAATTGAATTTTGACGTAAAATTTTATTAGTTTTTTAAAAATAATTGATTTTTTTCAATGAATTTTGCTATTTATAAAAATAATTTAAATCTAAACGAGTATTTTTTCAATTTTTGAAAATAATTGAATTCAAACGTAGAATTTTATTATTTTTTCAAATAATTGAATTTTGACGTAAAATTTCATTAGTTTTTAAAAAATAATTGATTTTTTTCAATAAATTTTGCTATTTATAAAAATAATTTAAATCTAAACGAGTATTTTTTTAATTTTTGAAAATAATTGAATTCAAACGTAGAATTTTATTATTTTTTCAAATAATTGAATTTTGACGTAAAAATTTATTAGTTTTTTTTTAAATAATTGATTTTTTTCAAGGAATTTTGCTATTTATAAAAATAATTTAAATCTAAACGAGTATTTTTTCAATTTTTGAAAATAATTGAATTCAAACGTAGAATTTTATTATTTTTTCAAATAATTAAATTTTGACGTAGAATTTTATTAGTTTTTTTTTAAATAATTGAATTTTTCCAATGACTACTATTATTTAACAAAAAAGTAGTTGAATTTCGGCGAAGAATTTTGTTATATTTACAAAAAACATTTGAATTTTAACGATTTTTTTCAATTTTTAATAATCTGTAACTGAATCTTTACGTAGAATTGTTATTACTTTCGAAAACAATTGAATTCTTTACTCAATTCTGTACTCAACATAATAATAATTAAATTTTGCAAGGAATATTTATTCAAAAGCCCTGAAAATATAATTGAATATTTTTATTGCAAAATATAAATAAATATTGAAATATTAATATGTGGATAAATAAATTTGATTTAATTGAATAAATATAATGATAATAACAATATAGAAATAATTAATAATAGTAGTAATAATAATAATAATAAAAATAATAATAAGAACTAATAACTAATAACTAATAATAATAATAATAATAATAATAATAATAATAATAATAATAATCATCATCATTTTTAAAGTTAAAAGTATCAAATGGCAATGAATTGAAACCAAAAATTTGGATAAAATAAAAAATTGTTCCAGATTTTTGGCATCAATTTGATCCACTTTAATATTAATTTGATACTTTCAAGAAAACTGTGATAATAATAATAATAATAATAATATTTTATAATAATAATAATAATAATAATAATAAGAAGGAGCCTTTTTCTAGAATAATAAAAAATTAAAAGGAAATAAATATTTCTCTCAACTATATATGTAAAAACTAAACATGCTTTTTCAACTCTGTCATTTTGAACTCGAAAGAAAATTTTTCGCCTTTAACAAGTAGAAATCCGTTTTGTAACTAAGAGAATAGTAAACGCTCTTACATAAAATAAAGTGGTTGATACTTTCTTTTTTAAAACCCCTCTTTTTTTTCTCTCTTTTGTCGTTTTCCAGCTTTTTCCCCTGACATTCTTTCTCTCCGGAACTATCCTGGGGGGCAGTTTATAACCCATGCACATTTTCTCTCGCAAGCTTTCCTCTTGGATTTAAAACCATGTCTTTTCCCTTATGCCCGTCTATGTATATACATACATACATACATATTCTCTAAATAAAATAATTCAGTCTCTCTTTCTCTCTCTCCATCTCTCCCTTTTACTCTTAATCCACCCCCTTATTCAGAGGAGTTCTTGTTAAACTCTTGGCCAGTAAAGTTAAACAACTTATTTAGCGCAAGGAAAGGCGCATTAATTTAAATAAAGCATTATTAAAATTACTCCTGTCCAAACAATTTTCTAATTTAAATTATATCTTAACAAGTTTCACAACGCAGTGAATTTTGTTTTAACATGAATGTATCAAGTCTTTAAAGGACAATTTAAATTGTGAATAATGCTGCGTGTAAATGTTTATTTTATTCAAATGGAAAATGTCGAATGAAATGTTATAATTAAATTGCTGGTAATTAAATTAGCAGTATGTTATTCAAATTGTTCGTTTATTGAATTGTTAATTATCTAATATTACTTAGATTGTTCATTAATTATCATTTTTAATTATTATTCAAATTAATTAATATTGACAATATTTATACAACTCTCGGATCAAACTTTCGAAAGCGCAATGTCGCTTTTAGACGAAATTATCAAACATTTACAAAAATTGTAATAAAATACTAAATTACTTTTGCGGAAATTAAATAAATTATTTCCGCATATGAAAGAATCGCAAAAAAAAATATTTTTTCGAAAATAATAAATAAAATTAAAAAAAAATATCAACAGATGAAAAATTTTGTTTGCACATTAATTATAGTCTCAAAGTTTGTGTTTATTCGAAACCTGACATTTCGTAAAAGAAAATAAACTTGTTTCTATTTTCAAAAACAGGAAATTTCATTAACTTTCAATTTTTCTTTTCTTGCAACTTTTGTATAATTAAATCTTTTAATGAAAATGTAGAAAAGTTTTTGCTTTATGATGAACTATGTGTAGTGTAAGAGATTAAATAAGTACACGCCGTAATTTGCAAATGTATACTACACTTTGAAAAATTAAAATATGTTAAACAGCTCGTACGCTTTTGAAAAATATTTTCCCCTTTTTACATATCGCATATACAATATTGAAAATCAATGTTCAACATTCATCAATTTTAATTAGTTTTTTTTCCACTTTAGTAACCATATACGTTAGTTTAATACTAATTAGTTAATTGGAAAATTTTTAAAAATGATAAAAAATTTAATTTTACGAAATTGTTTGAGAAGGAGCAATTTATTATTACAATATTTATTATTTATTTACAATATTTACCAATAAATGGCACATTAATAATAAATACTAGAATAATAATTTTGAATCAATTATTTTCTTGAATTATGGAAAATTCATTATGGAAAAAAATTTTATAAATTAATTAATTAATTACTTTAATTTTATTAATTCTTGGTTTTAATCATTTTCAGAAAATCATCCGACGATTGAATTGTTTAAAAACAAAAAATATTCAATTATTTCAATTATTTTCTAGAATTGTTGACTAACATTTTTCTCTAAATAAAATAAAATTTTAGAAATCAACTAATTACTTTAATTTTACTAATTCTTGGTTTCAATAATTTTCAGAAAATCATCCGACAATCAAATTGTTTAAAAACAAAAAATTTATTTTTTATAAAAACTCAAAACAGTAATATTAGTTTAAAAAAATTTTTTTAAATACAAAATTTCAAGGGAAATTCAAGGTTTACGAGTATTTTCAAAATTAAACACCGAAAAATCAGAATTTTTTCAACATTTCTAGAAATTTGATATTTTTTCCACTTCGGATAAAATGAAACAAATAAAAGTTTTGTACTCAAAATCGATTGTAAATCAATACCAATTGTTATAATTTAACAATATTTTTTTAGAGTGAAGACAAAAGGTTATTTTATACGCGCCAAAAGTCCAACAAAAAAAAGTATGATTCTCTACATAAAAAAAATTTAATTTTGTAATTTTTCACACTATAAAAAACTTTTTTTTTAAGTTTATAAAAAAAATAAAGAAATTCTTTAAAAAAATAAAAAATGGAAATACATTGTACTTTATAGCAAAAAATAATTAACAAAGTTGTATTTTGTCGCGACATGCGGAAGAAATATAAAAAAGTCTTATTTTATCCAAAACAGACTTCGCACTCGATAATTAATTTTAAAAAAGTAGCAAAAAGTAACTTTCAAACTGAAAAAAGTAGTAAAAAAGTAGCTATCAAAGATTATTTTTTAAAAAAGAAAATTAATTCTTGTGAAGAAATTGATAAAAAATTTTTAAAATAATTCATTTCTCTCGACTAATTTTATGCAAATTCTAATTTAAATAATAAAATTCCTAAGACAATTTTTATTATTCATGAAAAGAATTAAATTCTTAGAAAGGTTTTTCAAAAAAATTAAATAATTGAATTCTATTTGGAAATTTTATGAAAAATGGTAGATACTGAAAATCACTGTATTGCGAGAAGTTTTTAAAAATAATTCAATTTTACAAAGAATAATTAAAATTTTAAGAAAAATTGAATTTTTGCGAACGATTTTATTATAGAATTTTTAAAAATCATTGAATTTCCAAGAAGAAATTTATTATTTTTGGAAATAATTTTGTTATTTATCGACATAATTGAATTCTTTTGGGAAAATTTTTTTAAAATCGAATCGTAATTGGTTTCTTCAAGGCATTTAAATTAAATTTTTAATAAAAAATAACATTATTTTCGAGCCTAATTCCTGTAAAATCGTGGTTCTAAAAGTAATTGAAATCTTGCGAGAAATTTAATTATTTATAAAAATAATTGAATAGTTGTTAAAAATGTTATTAAAATTTCAGAAAACTAATTCAATTCCTAAGAAGAATTTTATTATTTATACAAAAAGTAATTGAATTTATTGAGAAAAATTTTATTAAAATGATTTTTAAAAAATTCGATTTCTGTGAAAAATTTTGTCATTTTTAGAAAACTTGAATTTTCCCAAAGAATTAAAAAACAATTATTTACATAATTGATTTCTTCAGGGAATTCAAATTGAATTTTTAATTCTTCCCCGGGAAATTCATGTAAAATTGTATTAAAAATAATTGAAATCCTGCAATGAATTTTATTATTTATGCAAATAATGGAATAGTTGCAAAGAATTTTATTAAAATTTTCAAAAATAATTCAATTTTTTTATTAATTAATTTAAAATTGTGTTAAAAATAATTGAAATTCGTCGATTAGTTTAATTATAATATGAAAATAACTAAATTCTAGCATTAGAATTTTATCAAGTTTTTTAATTTTATTTCCTTGAAAAATTTTATTATTAGCGAAAGTATAATTGAATTAATATATGAAAAATTTGTATAAAAATTTTGTTAAATAATTGTTCTTTTTGAAAATTGGAAAAATTTGCTGTTCTCTAAAATAGACGGAAAATAATCAAAAAACCCCCGGGGCGTGTTAATTACAATAATCATTCTTTACAATAATTCTCAGCCAATATTATACATTAATCAACCATTTATTTTTTAATTCTTCTTTTTTCCCCTCTAAATTCAAAGAAATACGAGAAATATTATTAATTAATAAAATATTTGCATCAGATTCGACTTTATAAGTATACTATTTGCACGATAAGAAAGTGACTAATGAATCTTTTATCTAAGGTTTGCAATGGACATCCAATTACTGCTTAACTTATACTACACTTTGCAAGTTTGCACTCTTTTTTTTTCCTCTCCCTTTTTTATTTTCTGCAGTGTTTTTATAATTCTAGTTTAAATATTTGTGTGTCAACTGTGTATAGGTCACATCAACATTTGTTGTTAATTTGCAAATGTGTGAATAAAAACTGTAAATTTTTAAAGGCGTACTTTTGCATCGATAAGAAAGATGATTTAAAGTTCTCGCCAATTTTTTTTTTCTCTTTTCTTTTTTCTAGATGGAAACGGTTGATTCAGAAAATAAACGTCTTTCCACTGACCTAATGAAAAATCCTATTCTCAGTTTCTTTGAAAGAACTTTTTTATACTTTAGAATTCATTTTCTCAACACACATGTTTTATGGAGAGGAAGATCATTTTTATTCATTATTCTTATTATTTTTTATTTTTATTGTATTGAAATTAAATTTGAAATTTCTATTTTTTCTATTCGAGAGAAAATTGGAATTTTTTATTCAAAAGTAAATTGGAATTTTTTTATTCAAAGTAAATTGGAATTTTTATTTTTATTATTGAAATGAAATTGGAACTTTTCATTTTTATTATTAAAACACGACTGACATTTTTTCGTTTTTATTATTAACATTAAATTAGAAATTTTATTTTATTTATTCAAATAAAATTTGATGGTTTTAGTTTTATTATTAAAATAAAAGTTGGTGTTAGTATTTTTTTTACTGAAATTATGTTGACATTATTGTTTCTATTATTGACATTATTATTTCCATTTTTTTGAAATTTTATTCATTTTTATATTTAAATTATTTAAACTAAAATTTTTATTTTTATTATTGAAACGAAATTGGATTTTTTTATTTTTGTTATTAAAACTTAACTGCAATTTTTATTTTTATTCGTAAAATAAAAGTTGATGTTTTTTTTTATTAATGAAATTATGTTGACATCATTTCTATTACCGAAATTTTATTGACATTTATATTTAAATTATTTAAATTATATTAAATTGAAATTTTTTTTTATTGAAGCGAAGTTGGAATTTTTTATTTCCATTACTAAAACTTAACTGGAATTTTTATTTTTATTATTACAAAAAAAGTTGATGTTTTTATTTTTATTCGTAAAATTATGTTGGCATTATTTCCATTATCGAAATTTTATTGACATTCATATTTAAATTATTCTGGATGTTTAAATAAAATTATGCTCTAAATAAATATGATTAAAATTCGAACTTAGAAAAAAAATTACTTTTATTACCATTAATTTGTTCATTTCCCGTATTATTTATTATTTAGACTTCCGAAAAAATCAAATTTCAAGTAAAGTCACTTCATTTAACATTTCACCGAAAATTGATTGCATCTATTTTTAGAAAATTCGAACACTTTGTTAGTAATGATGAACGATCTCCTTATGCGCTCTTATTGTATTAAATTGGAATTACCTAAATTATTTCTGATCTTCAACATATAAAATTATTACAACTGTCAAATTTGCCTTTTAACTTTATTAGACACTCGACTTTTAAATTAGAATACCAAATTACGGAAAATTGGATAAAATAATAAGAAATGTACGGTAGAAAAAAAATACTTGGGGCGAAGGGACCAAATTATGTACCACAATTGAATATTACTATAACAGTAATTCACTAAATTCCACAGTATTATTTAAATACCATACAATTTAGTATGAATTCATTAAAATGTACAACTCCGTTAAGTGACAATAAAATATTCCCTTTAGATTAAAAATATAAATATACTTTGCCCCGGATTATTCTCCATTGTACATACATTATGTTTTATTAAATATTAAACATAAAAAATTGGTTAATCAGAAATTTATGTTTTAATCTATCTATATAATTCTTGTGCATAAAAATCGTACTGCATAATACATCAAGTTATTGAATATTTTCATAATAGATTTACACACAAAGCTATATTCTAAATTACAAAGAAAGATTGATTGACTGAAATTATTAATTATTAAAAATTGAAAATGGTCTTTGTGAAAAATTTAACAAAAAGATAGTTTTCGAGTTCAGTGAACTTTTATATGTTGCTGAAGACTCTCACAGAGTATATCGTACATACTTGAATATTTTCAGACGATAATTAATATCGCTCTTGTATGCAAAAATTTCCTGCTACGTATTATATTTTTCAGTAATATAATGTTCGCGTTGAAAAATATTCTCTCCTTTTTAGGTAGAAAAAAATTTAATAAAACTTTGGGAAAAAAAATGGAAAATTAAATTAGATATTCTCTCTCTCAGGCATAATAGGTGGAGTGTCTCTTTTAGACTTTTAAGTCTAGAAAAGAAAAACAACACTTGTGGGTAAATAATTTATAAAGTTCACAAGTACAGATGGAAAATGGTTCACTAAAGCTTCAATTTTCATAAATAAACAGTTGGTTTATTGATGTAATATCAGTTATGTAGTTTCACTTCTAATAGTTTGCTTTTTGAAATATTTTTCCATTTTTTTGAAAGAAAAAAAATAAATAAATTTGGTGTAAATATTTCTTATTATTCATTTTTCTTGCGAAATATTTTTTTTAGGTAATTTGACATTTGTGTAAATTTTATATCCTAACTTATTATTATTGTATAATTATTCTTTCCCTTGAATTAGTTTGTGAATTTTCTTAATGGTTCAATACGTTTTTTTAATTCATTTCGATTATTCTTTCATTCAAATTATTTTCCGGATTTTATTAACTGTTTAATTGTTTAATAGTTTAATTGTTCAATTCTTTAATTATTTAATTCTGTTTCGAATAATTTACTCAACTTGAAAAATAGATAAACTGATATTAAATTACAATTACCAGACATTGCTCTGTCATTTCTTTTTTTTTCTATCAAGTCAAAGAATTTGAATAAAAATTGTTCTTCCCTCTGCTTGAGATTTACCCCAGTTATTTTTCTCTCACTGTGTTTATTTTAAGGATTGACAGAGACCTTGTCGCCTCTACTTTGTAAACTAATTGAATTAATTTTCCCGAAAATATTCTTTCACTCCGCAAAAAAAAAATTAAATTCCTACATTTGAGACTCTTTTTCTGCATTATTTATTGATAAATAGAATTATGTAATAACTTTCTTCTCACTCTATACATTTGCCCTTGTATCTCTTATGAAACATAATCACATTCAATTGAAATAGAAAACAGTATAGAATTTAAATTATTCATGCAAATAAATGTGCATAACGAGAAAAATTTAAGTAGAAAGAAATGTTTGATTCGAAATTATTATTTATTTACGTCTAGTTGCTTATAGTTTATAGGAAAATTAGTTGAGTTTCTTTATCTAAAAGTGTAAATTCTTTTTGCCTTTCTTTTTCTATTATTCCTTACGATCTAGTTTTATTTTTTCGTTTTTTAATTTCAGAAAGAATAAAATTAATCAGAGTTGTTTTGTTTCTTTCTTTTTTGTTCTACTTTTTTGTTTTTAATTCCAAAAGTCGTTTAAAATAAGAGTAAAAATTAAACAGACATTTTTGTTTTTCGCTTTTTTTTAATCTAAAAAGACAAATAAAATGAGAGTAAAAATTAAACAGAGTTCTTTTTTTGATTTCTTTTTTAAATCCAAAAAGTCGTTTAAAATAAGAATAAAACTGAAGCAGAGTTTTTGGTTTTCTCTTTTTTCGTTTTTTAAATCTAAAAAGACAAATAAAATGAGAATAAAAATTAAGCAGAGTTTGTTTTTCTCTTTTTTCGTTTTTTAAATCCAAAAATTCGTTTAAAATAAGAGTAAAAATTAAATAGTGTTTTTTGTGTTCCAAATCCAGAGTAAAAAATTAAACATTATCATTAAACCCAGAGAGTGACGATAATTATTGTACATCAACAAAGCGCCTATATAAACAAACAAGTTCAACAATTGTTTCACCCAAACAACACAAACCCCCGAAAAAAAATTAACTATACAAACTATTCAAAAAGCAGGAAAAAACTCACAATTTCGTGAAGACCTTGAGAGATGAGCGTTTCCCAAATTTGGGGCAACACACCGGTATTTTCTTGACAGGTGTCAGTAGGGCAGCATTGCTTCATTGTCCAATTGGAGCTTTCGCTGCTTAACATTTGCCTCCTAGATTTCCTTATCGAGTGAATTTGGATTATTCTCCCCAGTTCAACACTCGACCATTATTGTATACAACGAGAATGTCTCAAATGATTTCTTCCATTTTCTTGTTGTTCTGAATTTTTTTTCTTTGAACCTGATTAAAAAAAAAAAAAAATTAATGAATGAACTTTATGAGGAGAAATTTTTCCAAACACCGCATAAACACACGGAAATATCAAGTTTTTGTTACGGACGTAGCCCGCTTTCTGTATTCAGTAGCTGGTAATTCTTACATTTTATCAGAGGGAGTCGAGAGAGTCGCGACGGTCGCCATCTGCGTTGCGCACACGCTGTAAGGGATGATCGATCAACCCTCTCTGCAAATGCAACTTCATTCCTCGAGCAGACACGATAGACTTATCTTTAAACCTGCTTTTATCAAAAATCTTCAAAAAAAAACAAATTTTATTAGAAAGAAAATGTGATTTTTTTTAGGGAAAATTTACACTCTACATAGAGTGTAAATATTATGCGCATGTGTTTTTTCTTTGTATTGTTGTATAGGAGAAAAAGTTGAACGATGCTCTGCAAGAAGAAGCATCATTATTTCCTAAAAAAAGTCATTAGTTCCAAATTCAAGTGGATCGAATTTTATAAGGTCGAATATGAATCTCTGAATTTTTGCTTATTTTTGTGAATAATAATAATGAATTAATAATAATTAATAATAATAATGAATAATAATAATAAATAATAATAATAATGAAAAATAATGAATTTCGATAAATAAAACTCGACCATTTAATTATTTTTGAATCAAATATTAGACAAAAAATGAATTGTCAAAGAATGTTGAGATTAAGAAAAAAAGTCACATTCCTTTTTTTGTAAAAATCAAATAAATATATTAAAAAATATTTACTGTATAACTGCATCAGCAGCGACGATATTTTAAAACAATTAAAAAAATATCTATAACAATATTTACATGCAATTAGAAATATTTAGACAATTGTAAATAATTAATATAATCAAATTTAGATAATAATTTCAATTATTATATTACAACATCTACTCTGTCAGGAACAAAGTTGTTTTCCTCTGAAAATAAAAGAAAAAGCACTTGTTAAAATTTCAAATATTATAATTTCAGGCCACGGATCAATTTTAGAACAAAAAATAAATTCGATTTATAAAAAGAAGTGGAAAAAATCTTTATTCATAACAGTCACAAAAATTCCTCTCTACGTATTTTTTCCACATTTCACTGATTTCTAAATTCAATTATTCAAAACGTTAGTAATTTTTTATCAATACTATTATTTTACAATTGTAACCGTACAAAAATTAGATTATTTTCTCTAATTTCAAAAAAAAAAAAAAATTTCACTAAATCAATTATTTTTTATAATTTTCTGAAAGCTCTTTGACAATGCAATTATTTAATCACAAAAATTCAATTTTCCATATTGTAACGGAAAATTCTGGTTTTTTAAATTTATTAAAAGTTAGTTATTGAAAATTTTCAACCGAAAACATTAGAATAATTGATTTTTAAAAAAATTATAATAACAAGATTTCTAAAATTGATTTTTTAATAATATATTAAATTGTTGAATGAAAATACAGATTTTTTTATTATTTATAATTCAAAAATTCCGCATTATTAAAACTTGGTAAAACCTTTCAAAAATAATTAAATTTTTTGAAAATGTAGAAAAATAATAAAGTTTTGGAAGAATTTTATTTTTAAAAAGATATACAATTTTTTTTGAAAAGTTTAATTGAATTTTAAAAAATTAGAATAGGAAAAATTTCTAAAAAATTGATTTTTTAATAATATATTAAATTTTTCAATGAAAATACAGATTTTTTTATTATTTGTAATTCAAAAATTCCGCATTATTAAAACTTGGTAAAACATTTTAAAAATAATTAACTTTTTGTAAAATGTATAAAAATAATCAAGTTTTGAAAGAATTTAATTTTAAAAAAAATATACAATTACTTTAAAAAGTTTAATTGAATTTTTAAAAATTAGAATAGGAAAAATTTCTAAAAAATTGATTTTTTAATAATATATTACATTTCTCAATGGAAATACGGATTTTTTTTTATTATTTGTAATCAATAAAATTCCGCATTATTAAAAGTTAGTAAAACCTTTTAAAAATAATTAAATTTTTGTAAAATGTAGAAAAATAATCAAGTTTTGGAAGAATTTTATTTTTAAAAAGTAGTAAAAATTTTTTAAAAAGTTTAATTGAATTTTAAAAAATTACAATAAAAAAACAGGAAAGTAGTTTTTTAAAAATATTTTAAAATAATTCTACGAAGGGAATTTTAGATGAATTTTTAATTTTGAAATTCATATTTGGAAGCATTTCAATACATTTTTTTAGAACTTGATTATTTCTCAAATTGTGCAATTCAAATTCGTCAAAATTTAAAAATAGTTAATGAAACACTTGAAAAAAACACTTATTTTTGTTGAAAGTTTAAAAAAATTCAATTATTTAATTTTTTTTATTATTTATTTTAAAAAATCATTCAGAAATAATTTTCCAGAGATTTGACTAATTATTTTTCATACTACGAAAATCGAAATAAATTTCATTTTATACCAAAAAAGTTGTATTTTGTTGCAATATTTAGAAGAAAAGTAAAAAAATCCTTTTTTTTGGAAACTGTGGAAAAAATCGAAAAAGTCAAACTATCCGAGGCCTGTAATATTTTTTTTTTACTTTCACGGGTTTTTCCTTTTTTATAAAATATATTTTGGAAATTGTAAATAAAATAAAATTGGTTGAAAATAAAAATTAGAGCCTAGAATTATTAGAACTTTTAGAAAAATAAATTATAACGAAAAATAAGAAAATAAAATTCCAAAATAGTAGACAATAAATTATATGTTTAAAATTGTTTTTTGCTGTGACAGTTTTCGGGTAGAATGAAAGTTATAAAAACGTAAATCAATGGTAATAAAATCAAATCCACTTAAGGGTTTTTGTGGCTGAGAGCTACAACTTTTATTTTTAGAATTTCCAACTTTTATATCCGCGCTCTACTCAACCCTTTGTAAGTTCTCCGAGTGAATAACGTTATTATGGGATTTTTACGAGAGTTAAAATTTGATCATTTACCTGAAAATATCTGTGACAGGGTTCCCGATCTAAAGAGATTGGCTGTTTCTGAATCATAGCATGTCAAAGTTTTTTTCGCCTCATCGCACCATTTCCACAATATTAACTTTTGCTTTCTCATTTCCAAATCCATATGCAGAAGTGTTAAATTTTTCGCAACTGTCGTATCAATTCGCGTTACATTTCTTCCATCCAAAATAACAGGTATCGTCTCTCGTCTCCCATCGCACCTGTAAAAGAAAAATTGTTTAATTTCCCTTTCTAATTACATTCAATAACTATAAAAAGTAATTATTTAGAAAATAGTTTTCGATTGCATGGAATATTTACAATAAAAACTTCAATTCCTGTATAAATTTTTTTTTTGCTGAAATACTTTGAGATTGAATTTCTTTGGAAATTTACGAAACGACGGCTTTCTGATAAATGTTCAACTATCGATATCGAAAGGTTGGAAAACTAAAGTTAGAACTCACCAAGACATGACTTGTTCTCTCAAATATTCAGCAGCCGGAAAGCTCAATGATTGCTTCGGAGATACAAAAAGAATAATTAAACCATCAACTGTTCTCTCCTCGATAATTAATCCCGGCCTCGCCGTGAAATAAAGCAGCAACATTAAATTTATCGTGATTCCAGCGAGCATACCGTATTCAGGACCAAAAATTAAAGAGCACACCAATGTGACCGTCAATGGAATTATGTCAACCTCTGTCAAGGGGGAAAAAAACATGAAATGACAAAAATGCCAATATAAAAAAAAATCCTTTTAAAGAAAATACACCGTGTCTCTTATATATAATAAGAGACAAAAAAAAATTGACAAAGAAAATCTATAGAAAAAGTTTAAAAATCAAAATGTTTCTAAGAAACTTTTTCAGGGTGTCTACTATTTTTGTTCTACGAAATTCCCGGTTTTTTCCGGTTATATTCTACACTTTTTCCTGGTTTTTTTCTCATCAAATTGAAATTTATATTTGATTCCGAACATGACTAAATCTTTCACTTTTTTGAAAATAATCTTTTTTCAAATCATTTTAAATGATAATTTAGAAAATAATTGAATTAAAACAAAGCATTTTCTCAATTTGTAGAAAATAAACTTGTCTCTTTATAATAATAATAATTAAAAAATTGTTTTTTCAATTTTATTAAAATTATATTGATAATTGAATTTCTGCAAAGAATTTTACTATTTAGAAAAGTAATTCAATTCTTCCAAACAATTTCTGTTATTTATTAAAATAATTTAATTCTTGTGGTGAATTTTATTAAAATTTTTGAAAATAACAGAACAGTAATAATTAATTATTTATTTAATATGTAATAAACATTTAACTTGTTCAAGAAATAAATAAAAATAATTTATAAAAACGTTCAGAACTTTGAAATTATAAAAATTTAAGGAAAGATCAATAATTATAATTATGTATTGAATAGAATAATATAATTTTTATACGCAAAAAATTAAATTTAAAGAATAAAATTATAATTATCTTCAATAACATTATTTTAGAAAAATTTAAATAAATTTCTTTAGAAGAATTCAATTATTTTTCAAAAAATGTAAAGATATTTCAATTACTTGAAAAATTTTCAATTATTTCCTTATAAAAATTCAAATATCTCGAAACAATATAATTGAAAAATTACAACAAACTTATTTTTCAGATTTAGCAAAAAATTCGCGAAAGTTCAATTTTATTAAACAATTTTAAGTATGCGTATTTTTTTAAATTAACTAATAAAAATTTTAGTTATTAATCTTCACCGTTAGAAGTATGAATACATTAAGAATATGACTTTTTATAAAATTCAATTATCAATCAGTGATTAAATTAAAATACTTTATAAATTCGAGTTGTTAAAAAGTTTCTAATGAAATTCTTTAACAAAATTAATTACATATTTTCAGTGGATTTTAAAAATATTTCTATTAACTCCATAAATTTTTTTTTTATTTACATCATACGTTTTGAATTGGTGAATGATTTTTTATTATCAAATTAATTATTTTTAACTAATTCAAATTTAGAGAACAGTTTAAATATCTATAAAAATTGAAATAAAAAGTATTTTTTTAAAAACAAATTAAAGTAATAAAACTTTTTTTAATTTTTGTGAAAAAATTCCCGGTTTTTCCTGCTTTTTCTATAGATTTTACACTCAAAACATGTCTTCTTCGTTTATTTGATTATTAAACTAAGACGAAATGAAAAATGTACTAAAATTTACTACATCAGAGAATTAAGTGAATCAATTAAATAGAATTCAGTAAAATTGTAATAAAAGAAATTAATTTTCGAGAATTGAAAATAAACTTATCGATTTACTTTTTGTTTTCCACAAAACGGAGAATATGTGTAATTCCAACATATTGTACATGGCAAAGATAATGACAGCAGCGAGCGTCGCTTTTGGAATGAATTTGAAGGCTGATGTTAAAAGACCGCAAGCAAGAAGAACTATACTTCCGGTGACAATTCCGCCCATAGGTGTCTTAACACCTGAGGCGTAGTTGACAGCTGTCCTCGTAAAACTACCCGTCACAGGCATAGATTTCACAAAGCTCCCCATGATATTACACAGACCCAGTGCTATCATCTCCTGGGTGGCATCTAACGATCTTCCTTTTGCTGCAATAGAAAGATTTTATTTTAAAAAAGAAATTCCAAAGAAAGGAAAAACTTTTTGTCATCAAATCGAAAACAAGCGACACTCTGAGACATCTCACAACTGTTTGTTTGAAAATT
Organism: Leptopilina myrica (nomen nudum); assembly: GCA_032872475.1. NCBI lineage: Eukaryota > Metazoa > Arthropoda > Insecta > Hymenoptera > Figitidae > Leptopilina > Leptopilina myrica (nomen nudum). The sequence goes on from CM065459.1 coordinate 4,420,925, forward strand.
TGTATTTTTCTCACAAGTGTTAAATTCTCAGTGAAGTAAAGAAATTTTTTTTTTCTTCTCTCAGTATTGAAATGTAACTTACCGAATGCTTTTCCAATGGCAATGCTCTCCAAGATTGCAATAAATGGCACTGATGCGATACTACTGCCGAGTGTTGTTGTCATATCGAAAAATGTGTATGTTTTGTTGTTGAAAATTGTGGAAAACGGCGGCGGTGAAAACGGTGGCAGTCCCTCGGTTATGTTTCCAGTTATTTTAAATGGAATGGAATTGTTCAATGAAAGTGAATAAGCAATAATCGTTCCAGTTATCACGACAATGGCGTTTCGACTCAAACTTAAAAGCCACAACGTCTTCTCGAAGGTGGAACCAAACTTTTTTCCTGGTAAGTTCTTCATTTTAGCAGCAGATTCAAAACAAAAATAGCAAATTAGTAATAAAATTAAAAATTCAATCAATTAATCGTTTCAATCTTCCGAATTTATAATCCGTAAAATCTTAATTTACATAACTATTTTGATATTAATTATACTTTAAACTCGTGAATATTTGCGATTATCAATCTTATGAAATAAACTGTGATAAATTTACGAATGTAATTGATAATTAACTTTCGGCTTTACTTGATTCAATTAAATTAATTAAAAATAAATCATTATTACCACAACTAATTTTAGATATTTTATCAAAAATAATTGAATTACTATAATAATTTATTTCACAACTTCTATAACAGTAATTTATTTATTATTAATACAGTTAACGAATAAATTTTTATATTTTAATATTTTCATTAAATAGTTTTCTTTTTATTTATATATTTTTTCCAACTGCTGCAAAGAATTGTGTCAAAAAATTTAATAATAATTGAATTCCTTCGAAAAATTTTATTACTTAGCAAAAAAATTAAAAGCTCGCAAAGAATTTTGTTAGAATTTTTGAAAATTCTAATTAAATTTTTTTTGAAGAATTTTTTTGATGTTTTTTTTTGAATAAATGGAGTTTTTTAAATAATTTTAACTAAAAAGTTTGATAATAATTAAATTTTATGAGCAATTTTATTAGTTTTTAAAATAATTTTAATTATTCAAAAAATTTGATAATAATATTGAATTCCTTCAAAGAATTTTATTATTTAGGGGAAAAATAATTGAATACTCGCAAAGAATTTTGTTAGAATTTTTGAAAATTCTAATTAAATTCTTTTTGAAAAATTTTTTTGTAATCATTTTTTTTTAAATAAACGGAGTTTTTTAAAAATAATTTTAACTAAAAAGTTTGATAATAATTAAATTTTTTGAGCAATTTCATTAAAGTTTTTAAAATAATCGTGTTTCCCAATAATTGAAATTAAGTAAATTTTAATCATTGATTTTTTTTTGAATTTTAGAAAATAATTGAAAAATTTTAAAACGAATTAAGAAAAAAGTTGACAATTTTGTTTTGAAAATAATTGAATTTTTGGAAAAAATTTCACTATTTACAAATATAATTCAAATGTTTCGAAAGATTTCTTAAAATTTTAGAAAATATTTGAATTATTTCGAAAATATTACTAAAAATTAAAAAAATAATTGAACTCTTTAGAAAACGTTATTAAAATCTTATTTTAAAAATAATTTAATTTTTGCAAAGAATTTTACTACTTATAAATAAAATTAAAATGTCTTGAAGAATATATTTTAATTTTAGAATATAAATCAATTCTTTTGAGAAAAATTTTATAGCGAATTAAAAAAAACATTGAATTCTGTCGTGGAATTTTTTTTGAAAATAATTGAATTTCATGATCGATTTCTTTCAACTTTTTAAAACAATCATGTTTGTTAGTAATTAGAATTAAACATTTATTTACTAAATGTATAAAATTTTTTTTAAAGAATTGAATTTTTGCAAAGATTTTATAAAGAATTATTAAAAAAATCGAATTCTTTCTTTAAAAATAATTTAAACTGTTGGAAAAAATTTTACTGTTTACAAAAAGAATTGAATTCTTAAGGTGAATATTATTATTTATGAAAATAATTGAATTCTTACGGTGAATATGATTATTTACGAAAATAATTTTATTATTGTGAAGAATTTGTTAGTAAAATTTAAAAAATTAATAAATAAAAATAATTAATAAGTAAATTGGTTAATAATTGAACTTTTTTACAGTTTTAATTTGAAATTATTCGAAAATTTATATTTGAAAATAAAAAATTTTGTAATTTGCCTAATAATGAAAAATTGAGCAAAACGTTTTGCGCCTAAAATTTGCTATTATTTATAAAAATATTTATATAGAAACTGATAATATTATATAGTAATCGCTATTCCAATCATAAAAGATTTTTATCAGTGAATTTTAATTATACAAATATCCTTATTAGTTATTTATATTTACTATATTTAATTTAAAATTTGTCAAAACGAATAGACATTTATTTAAAGAGACTCTCAAAAGATCACAAAACTGATACAATTATTGTATCACTTTTACAATCATTTAAAAAAAACCATATATATATAAAATAGATAAGAAAAAATCACGAATTGATCATTTAAATATACAACGAATACTACATGAAAAAAATTTAATTCTGTCACAATGAAATAGCAAATTTAATTTTGATTCGATATCTCCGAATATCATCTTTGTTTTTTATTGCTGCCAGTAATCTTTAATTACTGCTGACTTAGAATGATTTACAAGAAAGTATAATTAAACGTAAAAAAAACATGTTTATTATTATACTGTCCGCGACAATAATTATTATCTTACTAATTTACGTCACTTTTCGTGACATTTTTTTTCACTTCCAATTTGATTTTTTCTTTATCTTATACTGAAAAGGAGTTTTTACATTCTCATATCAAAAATGTTCAAATGACATGAAAAAAATGTCTTGCTTTTTTTAATAAAAATATTAAAAATGCTACCTTCAAGCCAAATAGGGCCATAATGCAAAGAATTCCTAAAGTCGTGTCCCACAATTTTATTTCGGAAAAATTATTCACTAATTTCATCACAGCATCGTAGACGGACTCGCTCCTTCCGCTGAGTCCAAAGAGGGTTCCAACTTGTGAGCATCCAATTATTATTGCCGCCGCATTTGTGAATCCACAAATTACGGGCATACTAATGAAGTCCACGAGAAATCCCAGATGAAAAACGCCCATTAGAGTTATTAAGCAGCCGGTTAAAAAGCAGAGGAGGACCTGAAAAATTGTTTTCATTCAATTAATTGATTATCTAAGAATGATTAATAATTAATATATTTATATTAATATTAATTATTAATTATTAATTACTCACGGCAACATCTGGTCCCATAGTCTTTACGTAGGGCAAAGAAAGAAGAGCCATTATTGCAGTCGGACCTACGGTAATATCTTTACTGCTTCCAAAAAAAAGATAAACAAAACATCCCATAAAACTGCTGTAGAGTCCATACTGAAACAGAATAAAGCGTCAAAATAAATAAATATATTTCGAAATTCGATTTTCTCTGAGCGTCGGGGCTAGAGAAAAATTTTTTCCCCCCCAAGCTGGAAAGTATAATTTTTTCATCTTTTACTGAATTTAAGAAATCTCGGCAACATTTTTTTAACTGTCTAAGTAAAAGGAAGAAAAATTTGTTTTATTTTCAGCTGTAAAATCCTAAGACAATAGTTTTGCATTCAGAGTTTTTAAAACACATCTTATAACCGATATAAAGAAAGATTGGGATAAAAATAAAAGTAAAAATCATTACTCTCGTAAATGAAATGATGTCATAAACCACATACATAAAGTGTAGAGTGTTACTAAGATTTTTTTAAGGATTACATTGAAGAAGGAAAACAATGAAAAATCAGATTGTACAATCAGAGTGGAGTTGTATAAATAAAAACACTTACCTGAGCAGGTAATCCCGCAACTATGGCGTATGCAATTCCTTGAGGAATAACTGTCAAACCGACAGTAAATCCTGCGAGACAGTCCTGCAGGAATTTATTGATGGAATAATTGGGAAGCCACGCAATAATTGGAATCCTTCGGCGAAGGACATCTTTCACGTCACAACGTGAAGATGTTTTCATTTCTCTTCCTGTAAAGACAAAAAAAAAATTATTATTACAGATCTAGCAAAAACTATTTTAAACTGTTCAAAAAAAAAAAAAAAATCAATTTTCAAACAAACAGAACAATTTTTGTTGATACTTGAAACGAATTTGCTGTCAAAACCGATGACAAAACAAAGCTCTTTTCTCATATTTAGTTCACAGCTTTTCCAAAGATTCCAAATTGAGTAAAAAAAAAATAAAAAATGATTGCAAAATGTTGATTTCTTTTTTGTCTAAATTTGGTATCTGGAAAGTATCAATTTTTTTGGAATTATTTTATCGAATTTAACAAATCTCGGCAACATTTTTTAACCGCCTATAAGTAAATGAAGAAAAATTAGTTTCATTTTCAGCTGTAAAATTCTAAAACTGTTTAGGATTCAGAGTTTTTCTCTTCCAGTAAATACAAGAAAAAAACGGATTCCAAATTGAGACCAAAATTGTTGCAAAATGTTGATTTCGTTTTTGCCTCAATTTGGTATCCTTAGAAAAATTCCATTCGCTTAGAATTGGTTCAGAAATATTGTTTTCTTTTATATTTGAAAATATTTTATATTTTAAAGTCCGCAATGTTTACAGAAGAAAAAAAAATAAGGCGACGATGATTTTTGCTCCAAATGCCACACTATTTTTAAAGTACTGCCCTTTTGTCTCTAGAAACAAAATAATAAGTATTATAATTTTGGCTCCAAACTTATAATATTTCAGAAGCTCATTATCCCATTGTTTTTTAGAAACGAAAACAAAATAATAAAGCGACAATTTCCTAATTCACATATGCATTAAAATGTATTTTAAACACCGAACACTTATCAAAATATTTTTAATTTCCAATATGATGTAATTACGAACACACATTAATAGTTATTAAAAAACGAAAACTTATTTACAAAAAATTTTCTTTGTCCTTCATTTCTTTAATATTGAACTGAATATTAATCGAAAATTTGTATTTTAAAAAAAAGGCTACATGTAAGTAGTAAAATTTTCAATTTAATACCCAAAGGGAATATTTTTGATATAAGATAATAAATTCATTTGTGTTCCTCGCTCGAAATGTCTAAATTTTATTCTACTTTATATATATATGAAAGAACATTTCCTGAAATCGCACTGAAAATTTTATCTGCACTGTTTACATACAAATCGTAACATAAAAACCCACTTTTTCGTAACAATAACAAATATTTGTTTTGAGGCAAAATCATCCGGATAAAAACCCCCCAAAACTATAATTCCTTTTTTTCATCAAAAAACTTACAAAAATGTTTGAAAAATTGTTCCAAGTATTTATTGTTCCCGTGTTTTGTTATTAACGTTTCATAGTCTTTTTTCCCGAATGATTTTCCAAATTAAAATGGAAAATTAAAATTTTCTTCAGATTCACTTTTAATTATTTAAACATTTGAGGAATTTTCAATTTTTTTTTGATAGAGAACCGTGAATTCGACAGATCGACTGCTCGCGTCGAAAGTTAATTAACTACTAATACGATAAGAGAATGAACCAAAACTGATAATGGTTAATTATCTACAACGAGATTTGTGTTTATAATCTCTCGAAGATAAAAGTTTAATTATGAAAAATTCTCATCTTCCTATTATTGTATTGATGTTAGTTACAATGTATGAAGAGAAATTTTTTTTATTGCACAATTAAACGTTTTGAAGAAAGGTACCTTGAAAAATTTGTTCATTTGTTAATTTTTTGGGTTTAATTTAGAAGGAAAATAAATTTTTTCTGGACTATTTTAGATCTAATGACGAGTTTGACTCTTGAGTAGATGAAAACTGATTTTTGTTTGAAATTAAACACTCGCCATTGCCTTAAATTTTCTGCTTTTTTCGGAGCGTGTCACACATTTCGAAGTTTTAAGGTTTTGTTTGTTCATTTTTTGGGTTTAATTTAGATCGAAAATTAATTTTTCTGGACTATTTTAAATCTAATGACGAGTTTGACTCGAGAGTAGATGAAAACTGATTTTTGTTTGAAATTAAACACTCGCCATGGCCTTAAATTTTCTGCTTTTTTCGGAGCGTGTCACACATTTCGAAGTTTTAAGGTTTTGTTTGTTCATTTTTTGGGTTTAATTTAGATCGAAAATTAATTTTTCTTGACTATTTTAAATCTAATGACGAGTTTGACTCTTGAGAAGATGAAAACTGATTTTTGTTTGAAATCAAACACTCGCCATTGCCTTAAATTTTCTGCTTTTTTTTCTTTGGAGCGTGTCACAAATTTCGAGGAAAATACTAAAATAGAAAATTCGTTTTAAGGACAATTAGATTTGGCTAATAATTTTTAGTTCAAAGCGCCGAAAGACTGTCATTTGTAATACATAACCTAAAAATTAAGCTACCTTTCGAGATCGAAGGAAGAAATTTTCCTCACCATAAGAGAATTAGTAGCCACACTCTTTTTCAGCCTTTTTCAGCGCATTCAAGTTTCTCATTTTTCACCCTCGAGAGTCACAAGTTTCGAAAATCAGTCTAGGGACAATGAGAGCAAGAGAGAAGTTCATCTACCGTCTCTCTCGCTCTCACTATCCCCTCCACTGACTCTAAAGCCGCAGCGTCGAACGAGTCACAGTTTTTCTATTTAGTTATTTTAAAATGTGTGCTTGACAATTTCTTTTCGCAGGCCCAACTTTTTTTTCTCCTGCAGAAAAAGACACAGGAGGATGAAAAAAAAAACTAAAAGGGATTTCCGACCTTCCAATTTTACTGCGAGACAAATAAAATTTTTCCCCCGCATCCTAAAGAACAAGTTTCCCCTATGGTTTCGAACCTCAAGTTGATAATAGATGCCGAATATTTGAAAAGGTAAAAACTATTTTACTGGTTTATGGTGCAATAAAGTGGCGACTTTTTATTCACACTGACATCTGTTAGGCAGTTGGTTGGTTTTTCGACTACGAGGCGATATAAATTTCACATTTTATCACTTTAGGTAAACATTCAACGATTATAGATTTAAATGTTTGTCATTTTGGGTGAATTAAACGAACGGTGGTAACTAAACGAAAATTTGGTGCAATCGTAGGAATAAAATTGTTCGATTCTTATGTGGAAAAATTTTAAAGTTGGTATCGGAAGTTTGGTGTTTTATTAAGTTGGAAAAAATAAATTTTTTTGTACTCTAGGAACAAACGAGTGTTTAGTAAAACAGTTAACTTTTTCAACTGTTTTATTTTTTACTTTTTTAATTTTAACCGTTTTGGTCCCTGAAATTGACGTCGAAAACTAACAGCTTCTAGAGATGAAAGTGTCCCTAATTTCACTTCTTTTATTTACCACTAATGTAAATTAGTTTCAAGAGGACTTTTTACATCTGAAATCTTTGAAATCTTTTCCTTTAGCTTTAAAAAAAAAAAGATTTAATTAATTACAGAATTAACAGACATACTACAATACACTTGAAAATACTACTTTTGACAATTTCTCCAAATTTAAGAAAGAACAATGCACTTAGATATCCATCGTTCTGCACCTGTTTTTCCTTTTCCTCAAATAAATATAGAATGTTTATATATACATATATTCATATATACGTGTGTTGTCTACGTGTACAAAAAATGGGAGAATAAAAAGTTTACAGCACCTTTTCTGCACCTTGATATAATAAATTTTCTTCAAACTCTACAATATATATATACGTATTAGAGTATATTCTTTTTATTCAACACACGGCAAAAAGGAAACGAAACCAACTTTTTTTACAGTCCGGCAGTAAAAAAATTTGTTCTAATATAATTGAGTGCTTTGAGGAAGTTACCCTTTTTTGCCAAGAGTTACAATTTTTCAAATTACCTTATAAAACGAAAATTACTTGGAAATTTATTACCTTTTTCCGTTAATTATTCGTAAATAAGAATCCAAAACTATAAACCCCATTGGGGTGAATAAAATTAATATCCAACGATATTTTTAAAAAAGAGTTTTTGAACTTAAATTTTCATTTTCTATTTTGTTCGAGATGATTGAGAATGGCATTTTCTTTGAGAAGATGTAAATTTTTTTGGACAAAAAAACTGGTCTCCTCTAAAATTGCGTTGGGTCCTTTGTTCCTTTGTCCTCTGAAGATAAGGCTTTGTTGGGAAACATTCGAAAACTCCCCACTGTCGGGTAAATATTGTAAATTTAATTTACATAATACTTTTCATGAAACTTCATCAAGACTATTTTGGACTTTTAGTCTACCGTCTATTGGGTTACCTGAGCTTTTCTCCTCCTTTGACAAATACAAACTTTCTAAATAGTCGCACAGGTAATGACAATAAGGCAACCGCGTCACCATCAAGCAATTTTGTACCCATTTCAGAAGCACTTGATGATACAAATTCCTATCGTAACGAATCGCCTACTGTTTTACAATTTTCCGCAATATTTCTACAGGAAAATTGTAAATTTCAGAAATAAAATAAAACATATTACATTTCCTTGATAGTTCCCTAATTGAAAATTGTCTCAGGGTCCACATTTCGAAATCCAAACAAAATTTTTATTTGAAAAAAAACTCCATAATGTTAAAAATGGAGAATTTCGAGAAAATGGAAAAAGATAGATGATAGTGTCATGTAGTGTGTAATTTGAAACTGCAATTTGATAAGAATAATTGCCTTCAAAGCATTGAGAGGAAAAGCTTTACGAACACGTTCGAGTGTGATGTCATGGATATTTTAATGAGCCTTTCAGCTCGACTCTTAAAATTTTGTGAAATGGGTTTCGTTTGAAAAGAAAAAATATACAGAGTCGCACTTTAAAAAACATGTATACAGGGGTCCCTATTGAGAAAAAAAAAGGATCACGCACTATATATGCATTTTGTCAAAACACTATATGTTCTCCTTCTTTCGAAATTTATGTATTTTCGACCGCACTAAATGATCCCCTTTCTTTTTTTTTCAACAAACACCGCATTTGCATAACACCAATTCGTCAAGCTTATTGACTTCCTACAATACAATAGAATCTTTAAAACAATGCAATAAGGCAATATAAATAGAATACAATTTTTTAAAAATAGTCTTTCTAACCATTTTTTTCTTACAATATTTGCTTTCTTATGAGAGGAAAAGAATCGTTGTTGGCACAAACAGAATTCTGGTTCATTTAAATAGGGGAATGTTAAACATGCTCTTAATAGTATTTTTGGTTGTATTTATTAAATGATTCAAAAGGATAAAAGTATTTGGAAACATTTGAAACTATTCGAAAAGGTTTAAACTACTTGAAACATTTGAAATTATTTGAAAACATTTAAAACCATTCGACAATGTTTGAAACTATTTGGAAACATTTGAAACTATTTGGAAACATTTGAAATTATTTGCAAACATTTAAAACCACGTGGAAACATTTGAAATTATTTGCAAACATTTAAAACTATGGGGAAACATTTGAAATTATTTGAAAACATTTAAAACCATTCAAAGATGTTTGAAAACATTTAAAACTATTTCGAACATTTGAAACTATTTGAAAACATTTTAAACTATTCGAAAATGTTTGAACCCATTTGCAAACATTTAAAACAATTCCAAAATGTTTAAAACTATTTGGAACATTTTAAACTATTTGCAAACATTTAAAACTATTTTCAAATATTGGAAACTATATGGAACATTTAAAAGTTAAAACTATTCGAAATCATTTGGAACAATTTGAAAACACTGAAAAATATGGAGAAACAATTAAACACCGCAAAAAGTTTGTCAAATTCGAACAAAAGGTATGAGAAATTTCTTTAGAAAGCTAAAGACTATTCCCACGCAGTGAAAAGTATTTAAAGCAAGCAATCATACAGCAAACGAAACAATGCAATTTTTTCTTCTCGAAAAATAATGTTCAATTCTCCTCAGTAATTACAAGAAAGAAAGACTTTTTGAAAGAGAAAAAAAAATCTTTTTTTTGGACTCAAAAATTTTTTTTCTGAAATCCAGGTTAAGAGTCTCAAGTTTGTTAAGTCCTCACGTTAACCTTACATACATATATATCTGTTTTTTCTCTCTCTCTCATTTCATTGCCCTCTGTGATATAACTTTCATCTCTTAATACTTGGTCGATGAAAGCGCTTCATTTCTAACTACGGACCTGAAAACGTCCCCCATTATAAACGGAGAATTTATAACGACACTTTGTTCTTAGTATATGCTGTGTATAGTTAGGGGCCCATTTAATGTTCTTCAATCGATGGTCACATCTTTTAGGGTATAACATGTTTTCCGAGAAATTTCCTCTTTAGAGTACTTGAGCCATGTGGTCAGGGTTGGTATGGGTCTATAGAGAAAGAGAAAGAGAAAAAGAAAAAGAGAGAGAGAGAGGTCCCATGGCCTTAGCTTATAGCTCTGTGTTTCCTATGTGTTGGGAAATGAGAAGCATGGGTAGTAAGAATGTTTAGAAGAAGCAGAATCAGTTTCAAAGAAGATCTCGAGAGATTAAGATCGATCCTCGAGACGGAGACGTACTACCTAAGTAGTTTTGAAAAATTTTCCCTGTTTTCAAGCGAAAAATATTGTGACACAACAGTTCTTTTTTATTAAATTATTCTTTTTTTTACTAAAAAAGAAAATTGTTTCTGTAAATAAATTATAGTGAAGTGATGTGTTTGTAAATTTTTTTTATTTAGTTGAACAATTTTTAGAAAAAAATTTAAACCATCGCCTGACAGTGTGCTTCTCGATTGATGGAATTTATGTTAATTGTTGCTGATTATTTATGCTCAGAGTGAGTAAGACTTTTATAAATAAATCTGCGTATGGTTTTGTCATAGAAAATTAATAGATAAAGGTTGGGAAACACTATTTTTGACATTTCTGTTTGGGATTGTTTTACGATTCTTCTTGAAATTTTGTTTTGAAATTCGTTGTAAAATTCATTGTAAAATTCATTGTAAAATTCCTTTTGCGATTAATTGGTTTCAGTGGTCATTTTTAGGGATTATTGAAATTTAAGAAGATGCTAATTAACACAAGTTTAAAAACAGTTGCTTAAAAGTACAATAAACTAGAGATTTACTTTGTCAAATTGAAATATAACAAAATCATCTTCGGCTTAATATCATTATAATTATTTATTTTCTTGACTTAGAAGTTTCTTTTCTCTGCTATTTTTGCCATAAATTCAACAAGTGGTTAAAAAAATTATCTTTTCCTACTTTTGCCACAAGTTTACAATTTTATTAGTCACACTACCGATAGACGTCCTCCTTTGCAAATTTCTTTTACAATAAACTTTTTCTCCATTCTTTTCTTTGTACTTTTTTCAATACAATTTTAGATTGTTTCTAATTCCCGCAAATTTTTGAAAAATAAAATTAACAATTATTTATAGCAAATAAAAAAGTGACTGAGAGTGCTTATCAAATTTTCAAGCATTGCAAATTATTTTGCAGAAAGGTATACAGTACATCAACTCATGAAACATGAGATGCTGATAGATAAAAAAATGCCGATTAAGAACATTACGCTTCTCAAAGAAATTCATCCCGAGAAATGATTTCATTTGTTTCTTTTAAATTATTTATAGATAAACTTGAATACCTTAATTATTAACAATTACATTCATTTACTAAAAGTGTACGAAAATGATTTTTAACAAATATTTTTAAGTACCAATTTTTAAAAAGAGTAATAAAATGATCAAAAGAAGCATTTCGAAGGTCAATGGACCTTCTAAATTTAAGTATTCTAAATAATTTCTAAATTCTAAATAAATATTAATCATGCCTTAAATTTTACAACTTGATTCATTACTTTTTTTTAAAGTTCCTATTTTTATTCTAAATTGAAATGTAAATTATGCATAATGTAATGAAATTAAAATTACTAGCGTGAAATTAAGATTAGAGAAAAACTTTTTTTTCTTCCTAATGAATATAGAAATTTGAAATAAAAATATTACATTCTTTTTTATTATTATATGAAAAAAAAAATTCTGTACCTTTCTAGGAATGTATTGCGTAGTCCGAACCGTCTAAAGTCATAAAATGTGAAATGAATAACATTTCTGATACATCGGAGACTAAACACTAAATAGCCATGAACTCTATATACGGTGTCTTTATTAAAACTGAATTTCATTTCACTCGTTGTTAAAAGAATATGAAGCAAATGATTACTTTTTTATGGCCACTCATTTTTCACACTGATTTTTAACTTTTTTTATTTGAATCCCAAAAAGATTTTAATCTCTTGGAAAGTTTGAGAAATATTTGTTGGGAAAAATCAACTACAACTGATTTTGAGAATTTTTCATGAAAAAAAGAAAAAGAAAATTGGTGCTGTAAATTTCTGTTTAGAGTCGGTTCATTTAAAACTGATAATCTATAATCTTCTTGTACCGTAAACCCTTTCATTATCAATATTCTAATCCTTATTTCAGCTATGGTCCTGTACGACGAGAGGGGAGCATGTTTCGCTCAAACACCATTAGTCGCAAACGAAACCAAACACACTCAATATAATAGTGAGAGAAAAGATAACTTTGGTTCTCCAGCATTAGCATCAGAGGCAATCTTAAGATCACACGGCGCAGTTGTCTCATCTCCAGATCTTAATTCGTTAAGTAACGAAGTTTCAAGATCGCATTTAAGAGGACTTACAGACAAAGGGATTATGGGCTACGAGAACAATTTTCAGACATCTGAAAACCAAACTTCACTATCTTTTAGTGGTGATTGTGTAAATTACTCTCAGGAAATCAGCAAACCACTCATGTCGAAGGTAATTCATTGCTACGTCTTTGGTTAAAGCCCGAATTTCTTTTCTAATTGAACTGTTACAATCTTTTAATTATTGATTAATTATTAATTGCTTATTATTCTGTTAAATCTTATTGTTCTTATTTTGTTCGTTTAGGAAACTGTCGCCACATTCGACTTGAAGGAACAGATGCAAAAATTCAGCACTTGTCAAGAGAGCGAAATATTTATGAATGACATGTACCAGACGCAGGATCAGCAAAAGGAACAAGATCCACTTTCGTTCGTAAACGATTTTTTGGTACCACCCGCTTCGTTTAGTGATGAGAACAAAAATATCGATAATCTTAATTATCCCCTGAACTACAGTAATTCCTTTCTAAGTGGTACGACCGAGAGAAGTAACGATATCCCGGAGACAATATTACCAGACAACAATTCATTTGAACCATCACCAGCAAGTTCTAGTGATACCAACGAAAAGAAGAATCCTCAACCGAATTCAACGCCAGAACAACCGGATTTACAGTCCCTCCTCGATTTACTCGAACCTCCGCCTAAGAAACGTCGAGGAAGACCCCTAGGTTCAAAGAATTCTGACAAGAAAACACAACCTGGCACTCAGGTTAAAAAAGCTCCAAAGAGAAAAAATAACACCCCAAACCCACCGCCGACACAAAATAGCAAACAAGCTAGAGTTGGTCAACAAACTTATCAACAAACGATGCCTTCATATCCACAAGTGCCTAGATTTACACAAGAACGTCCAGAACACTTTTCACAAACAAAGGCCTATTTACCTCCAGTCCTACCTCAACAAACTGGACCCACTCAGCAATCTCTTGCCTTTTCACCTCAAACATCCGAATTTTCCCACAACTCACCACTTAACTTTACCCAACAACAATTTATTCAACAACCTTCTGGTTCCAAGTCTAAATTTTCTCCATCTCCCCAAAACAATTTCTCCCCTCTGCTCCCAAACACCCAAACCGACAATTTTTCCCACTTCAATCCACAAGTCTATCAACAGATTCCTCCCTATCAGACCTGTAACTACACCCAACAGCAATTACCAAAGTTCTCCCAATTGTCTGCGTCGCTAAAAAGTCCCCCACAATATCCCGAGTACTACGGACAGCCATCCGGAAACACGAAGCCAGATTACGTACCAGTCGAATATCAACAACAATTTCACGACTACAAAACAGTGCCTAAAACTAACGTGCCATATCTACAAGCACCGCCTAATTATTCCGAACATCTTTTTAAATACTCCCAACCATTTCCCCCCTATGGGAAAAATCAAGACCTGCAGAACTACTATCAAAATTATCCTCACTTTTACGATCAAACTTTCAGTGGCGAACAACTCGAGCAAGTGCAAAACTTTCCTCGATTAATTGACGATTACAATCAAATAGCTTCGCAATTTCAAGGATCATTTCAAAGCCAAAGACCCCAGGAACTTGTAACTCAAAATATTCCACCTCAAAAACCGGAAATAGCTATTTCTAATGTAATCTCACTGAATCAGAATCAAAGATATCAAGCCCCGAATCATCAAAATCAAAAATGTGGATCAAACGCTTCGGAAGCAATGCCAACTATTCCGAATCGTCAAATTCAGAATCATCAAGCGGTTGAAAATCATCAAGGAGCCTATCAACAATTCCCGGGACAAATGCCCAAATATTCCGACCCAAAAGGAATGTACGACCAAATGAAAATGAACGCCGAGTACGAGCAGAAGACAAAGAGTACCCATTATCCGAATGGAGCTCCATACTCATCAAACTATCATCCTGATGGAAAATTTCTCCCTCCATCATATCAGATTGAGCAAAATTTAAATCAACCAGGGGACAAATTTTTTCGGTCCTGGCACACACCTGAAGCCGAGGTACAAATAATCGACAAGGACAACAAAATTGAGAAATTCATGCCAATGAATACTGCGAGTTTTTTGAAAGATTTCGACAAACGACAAACCTTTAATTTCCCCTCAATTAACAGTTGTCAAGGATATTCGCCGATGTGCAACACAACAAACTATCCGAAATTTGCCAGCGACAGTGAGAATCTTCTACAGGAAAAGAGTTCAAATTTTCATGATGCCGGAACACGGCAGTACGTAAATGATGGACGAATGATTCCCAATTTGCCACATAGTGGTAATTTTTTGCCAACCAACACTCTGTCTAAAGATGAAAACGATTTTTTATCATCAATCGCAACAAGGAATTATGCGACATCACCAATGAAGAGTCTCATGAAACAATTCGGTGATTACGAGAAACCAAAGGAGGGAAATGTTGCAGGTCCAAATTATTTTCAACTACCGAATGGCGAACGTGTTCTATCCATCACAGCATCCTGGCTCGATTCGCAGGCTAGAAAATTGGAGAAAAACGAGGAAACAAGAGATTGGTTGGTAAAATCGCCAGCACCTTTGGAAATAATTTGCCCCGAGAGTCAGAAGAGGAAACGAAAGGTCTACAGAACGGAGTACAGACCACATAAAGGAATCAAGTACGCTGTCAAAAGGTACAGAGCCAATGGATTTTCGACCAGGTCACCCTGTCCAAAAACAAGGGAAAGGGATCCCCTAGCATTGGACAGTGACGAGGAGACAGACACCGACGATAATGACTACGAATTTGACGATTACGAGGACGACAACAATAATAATGAATTTGACAATCAACTGGAGCAGGAGGAAGCAAGAAATCAAGTTAAGGAGACGAAAAAGAATACACAAAAGGAGAAGGAAAGGAACAAACAGAAGGAGATGGAAAAAAATGAGGAGGAGAAAAATGAGAAGGAAAAAATTGAGGAGGAAAAAATTGAGAAGGAAAAAAATAAGAAGGAAAGGAACAAGAAGAACGAAAAGGGAAGGAAAACAGAAAAGAAAACGAATGCAGAAAAGAAAACGACTAGAGAACAGGAAACGAATAGAGAAAAGGAGAGGATTCCACAAAAGGGGAGGAATAAAAAAAAGGGGAAAGAAGAGGAAAAAGAGACGACTACAGAAAAGAGGAATGAAGAGGAGCAGACGAAAGAAAAAGAAGGAAGGGTTACATACGATAAGCAAGAGAGAAACGATTCTCAAGACACACAATATGCGCAAGATAACAACACTGATGATGAACACAATGCCATTAATAATAAAAATTCATGTGTTCAAAACAATGCAAATGTTTTAAAAAATTGCACAACTTCAGAAGAGAAAAATCTTCCGACTGCACTTGATATTATCACAGGTCGTTGGACAAGAATGAATGGATTTAAAAAAAGTGAAATTCATCATCAAGGTCTTCCAAATCTCCAACTGATATGTAAGTCCGAGTTTAATAAAACAGCTAATTCGAAACAAACCAAAACAATTAATTTAGAGAGTAAACGAAAACAATCATTGACAACTGAGTAAAGAAAAATATTACTCAAAAACTATTTCTCCACTATAAATTTTTTTTTTTTTCACCGACTCAAAGAAATTGTATTTTAGAAAACATTATTTAGAATAGAAAACGATTTCCGTTTTTTTTAGACAAAAAAAAAATGTTTTCGCCATTATGATAATTTCTATCATTATATTCTTATTTTGTATTATTTAGCAAAAAATGTTTAAGATTATTCTTTTTTTTTATAAGAGTTATTTTAAGGCAACTATGAAGATTCAAAGAAAACACTATAGTATTACGACAAAAATGTGACGAGAAATGTTAAAAAAAGAAGTATTTAATAAGTTGTATAAATAACCAAAGAAAACTTATAGATTATAGAAGTGTATATAAAGAAAAAATTTATATTTTAATAACTCGACAGTATAAAAATTGTAACATTTTTAAAAACAAAATTTTCAACGACAAGATATATTGGGCAAAAAGAAAGAAAAAGTATTTTTGTTAATTTTATATACTTTGAAAGATTTAATAAATATTTTATAGAAAGTCAATTCTGTACTTTTATTGTGTTTTTCGAAACTACAAAATAAAAAAATTTCTTTTATTCAAATAATCAATTATTTGTCAATTAGCAGATAAATATTTATTTCAATAAATTAATTATTATTCGAATCAAACAATTTTTTTGGAAAATTAAATTTTATTTCAAGTACAATAAGTATAAATAAATAAAAATTTAATTTCAATTTGAAAAAATTTGTATTTAAATTCAAAAGCATTATATCTAAATTTAAAAAAAAATTATATTTAAATTTAAAAATATTTATATTAAAATTTAAAAATATTTATATTTAAATTTAAAAAGATTTATATTTAAATAGCGAAAGAATTCGTTGTAATAACTAAAAATTTCGCTAATATAGTGAAATTTGTATAGTTGTTCCAGGTCAAAATTTTTTTTCGTGTTATATATTTAAATTAATAATTTCAGTATTTGAAAGAAATACAATTTAACTAATTTGAATAAAAATTAAATAAAATAAATATTTTATCTATTTATTTTATTTTTTTTATTATATTTTAATATCTTATTTTTTTATATTTTAATTTTTAATTTTTTATGAATATTTTATTTAAAAGATTTAAATTTGAAAATATTTATATTTAAATTGAAAAAAATTTATATTGAAATTAATAATTAGACTATTAGAAGGAAATACAATTTAATTAATTTCAATAAAAATTATTTACTTTTTAATATTTTTTTGGTAGAGATAAATATTTATTTGACAAAATCAACAAAATAATTGATCACTTGAATCAAAAATTTTTTTTTTGTGTATAATAACTATATATTAAAATTGATAAGAAAAATTTTGTATTTAATTGCAAAAGTCACAGGGAAAAAAATGATAATACTTGGTTCAAATAATCAATTACTTGAGTATTATTAAATAAATATTTACATGAATCAAATAATTTTTAAAATACAAAATTTTCCCATTCAACTTTAATTATATTTTTTAAATTAACATTAAAAAATTTTTTTAAAATAATTTCAGCATTTTAACTAATCAATTTATTTGATTTGAATAAAAATTTTACTCGACTCAGGTAAATATTTCCTCGACAATCGTTATTTGAATCAAATAATTTTTATTTTTCACTGCAATAATTATTTATTTGTAATGAAATCCATAAAATTGAAAATGAGAAAATATATTCTTTTTTTGAAAGTAAAAATCAAAAAAAAATTGTCCGGGAATTAAAAGTGTAAAATTTTTAATTTGACCAAAATTTGTCAAACTTTAAAATTGTTTATTGAATTTTAAGTGATTGGAGTTTTTTCGCCTTTTATTTGAATATTAAATTTAATTGCAAATCATTCGAAATTTTAATACGGCTAAAATAAATTGAAAAATTAAAAATTAGATGTTAAACATTTAATTTATAAACGAAGCCTAAGAGGATTATATTGCGGAATTATCAGTCACGAGTAGTCACGAGACGCGGTTTCTTTTATTTATACTCATCCATGAGAGTGATAATAAAAAAAACGAATAATTCTTCACATGAATTATAAGATAATGAATAATATGGTTTTTGCTCTTTATTATTATTTACACAAATTTTTCAACTTTCTCTCCCTCTCTCTTTCCTTTTTTTTAAAGACCATACTTGAAAGTTTTGCATTGAACAATAAAAATTGTTTTGTCAATTTTTTGTAATTTAATTTTTTATAATTTAATTTTTAATAATAACTGTCCAAAGTTAAGAAAAAATGGACTTTAATTATACGTATTGTTCTGATTCGAGATTAAAAGGTATCTCCATAAAAAAATTGTCTGGAAATAATTATTTTTTTTAAAATGATATTCATTTGTGAAGTTAAAAATACTTTTACGAAGTAAAAACAAAAAATTTTCGCAGTCGGTAGGACTCGAACCTACGCTCCCAGAGGGAATCTGATTTCTAGTCAGACGCCTTAACCACTCGGCCACGACTGCTATTTTGTATGTGTAATTTGCAGAATTCATGATAACATGTGAGTCTTTGTTGACAAATTTAAAGATTTCTTACCTTTTTTGTATTCGCGCACTTTATCTGCGCCTATTCATTCAAATGTCATTATTTCAAGGCGCGCTTCATTTGAAATTATATAATTAAACTCATTATCATCAAGATCATCATTATCAGTTAATTTACCTAATCTATTATTAAACGTTAATTACCGATAAACAAAAAATTACCGATAAACTGACAATATACTAAAAAACCATTACGATAATTGTCTTTTTTTGGGTATTCTAACAATTTTCTATAATCCTAACAAGTTAAATACGTTAAATATTAAGTAGGTCCATTCGATTCTTTCAAAAGAGAGAAAGAGAGAAAGAAATTTATGAAAAATTTGACAAAAGAATAATCTTTTCTTTATTATTACTCTATTATTGAGTTTGAAAGAATTTGGTTTTAAATTACTCACGCAAAAGAGGTGTTATTTCACTGCAAGACGATGAATTCATGATTGAAGAAGGAATTAATTAAAACAATTGTCGAATTTATCCGAGAGCTCTGACAGAATGCATAATCACGTCTCTTAACTTTGGAAAACTTATGTCAACTTGTGTATATAAGTTTTGTTGGTAAGGCAGATATCGAGAACTATATGTATCGACGCTTGGCCTTCAGGCAATGCAACGCTTCCTTTTCTTGTATATAATCCCTGCGCTGGAAACAAAAATTTAGAAACAACATTACAACAACATTTCTAATTTATTCAAAAAAAAAAAATAAATAAATAAATAAAAAAATGCAAAATAAATACAAAAATAGAAAAATGTTTTATCGAAATTAAAAAATGGAGATTAATAAACTCTCAGGGTGTCTACTAACCGGAAAATCCTTGAAAACCGGGAAATAACCGGAAATTAGCCAGGAATTTTGTACCAAACCGGGAATTTTTTCACCAAAATTAAAAAAAGTTTTATTACTTTAATTTGTTTTTAAAAAATCACTTTTTATTTCAATTTTTATAGATATTTAAACTGTTCTCTAAATTTGAATTAGTTAAAAATAATTAATTTGATAGTAAAAAATCAGTCACCAATTCAAACGTATTATGTAAATAAATTTAAAAAATGTATGGAGTTAATAGAAATATTTTTAAATTCCACTGAAAATATGTAACTAAATTTGTTAAAGAATTTCATTAGAAACTTTTTAACAAATAGAATTTTAAAAGTATTTTCATTTACTAACTAATTAATAATTGAATTTTATAAAAAGTCAAATTCTAATGTATTCATATTATTTTTAACGGCGAAGATTAATAAATAAAATTTCTATTAGTAAATTAAAAAAAAAATAATTAAAATTGTTCAATAAAATTAAACTTTCGCAAATTTTTTTCTAAATCTGAAAAATAAGATTCTTGTAACTTTTAAATTATATTTTTTGAAGAAAATTTAATTTTCATAAGGAAATAATTGAAAATTTTTCAACTAATTGATATTTCTTTACATTTTTTGAAAAATAATTGAATTCTTTTAAAGAATTTTATTTAAATTTTTCGAAAATAATATTAGTGACCGTAATTATAATTTTATTTTTTTAATTTAAAGTCCCTCTTACACTTTTAAATGAATTTTTTGCTTATAAAAATTATATTATTCTATTCAATACGTAATTATATTTATTGAACTTCCCTTAAATTTTTGAGTGTTTATATAAATTATATTTATTTATTTCTTGAACAAATTAAATGTTTATTACTTATTAAAAAAATAATTAATTATTACTGTTTTTGTTATTTTCAAAAATTTAAATAAAATTCATCACAAGAATTAAATTATTTTAATAAATAACAGAAATTGTTTGGAAGAATCGAATTACTTTTCTAAATAGTAAAATTCTTTGCAGAAATTCAATTATCAATATAATTTTAATAAAATTGAAAAATCAATTTTTTAATTATTTTTATAAAGAGACAAGTTTATTTTCAACAAATTGAGAAAATGCTTTGTTTTAATTCAATTATTTTCCAAATTATCAATTAAAATGATTTGAAAAAAGATTATTTTCAAAAAATTTAAAGATTTCTTCATGTTCGAAATCAAATAGAAATTTAAATTTGATGAGAAAAAAACCGGGAAAAATTTAGAACATAACCGGAAAAAACCGGGAATTTTGTTGAACGAAAATAGTAGACACCAGAGGGGGTCCAAAAATCTACAAAATTGTAGAGGGGGAAAGGGAGGGGGGCTCTAAAATTTACGAAAAATTGGTAACCTGTTTCATTTTGTCAAAATTAAAAGTCTTGTCCGTTGTTTGGTTAAAATTCCTCAAAGTACGAAATGTACTCAATTCTTCCGAAGACATAAATTGTACCCAATTTTTGCCACCCACGGAAGTCTCAATGACGCTGCTGCTCCTCTTCTACTTCTTCAAATTCGAAATCTGAAAATTCAAAAAAATAATTAGAAACCAAAGAAAATGGAAATAAAAAAATAAAGTGTTGAAAAGGAAAAAAAATACGACGAGGATGGGATTCGAACCCACGCGTGCAGAGCACATTGGATTAGCAGTCCAACGCCTTAACCACTCGGCCACCTCGTCCGTTGAGGAATTGTTTTTTTAGGAAGGACGCAGTTTTAAAAAAATTTTTTTCCTATTCACCAAGTCGAAAATTTGGCAAAATTTGCTTATTTCCCATCGGGAGATGCTTTAATATCGATAATATGCCCTCGCAGATATTTATTTGATATTCAAATAAGATTTATATATAGAACAAAATAGTATTCGATTTCAAACACATTCGTTTTTTATGAAAGAAAAGTTCAAAATAATTATAAAAATAGATTTCAGATTATTTGTAATTAAAAAAAATACACGTACCTTT
Source organism: Leptopilina myrica (nomen nudum) (assembly GCA_032872475.1). NCBI lineage: Eukaryota > Metazoa > Arthropoda > Insecta > Hymenoptera > Figitidae > Leptopilina > Leptopilina myrica (nomen nudum). Next base: position 4,442,525 of record CM065459.1, read on the forward strand.
TTCATGGAAGAGAGAAAATTGTTATTCACAAGAGAACCTCATTTGTAAAAAAAATTGAAAATATTTACAATAATAATTGTGTATAGTTATCTGCATCAGTTATCATCGGAATGGGAGCAGGAATGTGTTGTTGCATGTGCTGCAGAAAATCAATTGGTTTTTCTGAATCTATAAATTGAATAAGAATTTTTTAAAGACCGAAAGATTATAATTGTAGTTGCTGTACAAGGTTATATAGAAATAAACTACGTTTGGAAGAAAATATTAAATAAAAAATAGGGACATTTGCTGTTGTTTGTTTGATTCAAGGAGAAAATTTTCTCTACGGCCAAACTTTGCCTTCGAATGCAAAATTTATTTTGAACCGAAGCAAAATGCTTTTAAGTCAAAAAATAAATAATATTTGTTAAAAAAAACTCTATCTAGTATAACCGAAAAATGGAGTTAAAAATAAATAAAGTTAACAATAAATAAAATTAAATGTAAATAAAGTTAAAAGTCAATGAAATAAAAAATAAATAAAGTTGAATGTAAATAGAGTTAAATACCAATAAAATTAAAAATATATAAAGTTAAATGTAAACAAAGCTAAAAACCAATAAAATTAAAAATAAATAAAGTTAAAAGTAAATAAAGGTAAAAATTCATAGAATTGAAAATAAATAAAGTTAAAAATGAAAACTGGAGTTTAAACGAAAAAGTGTACTCAATATTAAAACAATTCTCCAAGAATTAAAAGATTATTTTCCCAATCGAAAATCGAAAGGAGAATTTTTTATTATACAAAAATTACCACCGGAATTATACTTAATTTTTCATAACAGAAAAATAAATTTGCACTTACACGGTTAAAGATCCATTTCACATCCAAAGCATAAAGTGTTTTAAAATCGAAGAGCCTCTAATGCGATTTTTCTCATGTGAGTCACGATTTTCCGCGCACACATATGATAATGCATACCGATGATGTGAATGACTTTCCATTTCGTGCCTATTATATTCGAATAAATTATTTCCATTTTTCAATATAATATATAATTGCCCGCGCTTCTGTAACATAAGAAAATTATTGTAAAAGGAAAATTAGTATAATACATGACTAAAGTATACATTGTAGTATAAGGTAAGTACATATTATTATATGCAGCATGATGCCAGGCAGCAAAAATGCCTTTCTTCCCCCCCAATATAAAATTCATTATACACTTTTCATTAAAGAAAATTATAAGACAAAGATATATCTATAAAAGAAAATAATTACACGATATATATCCTGACATTTTAAATCCATATTATCATTTACTTTCAAAAGTTCGATCGAATTTGTCCGTTATAGTTGGATTTTTGTCTATTTAGAAAATTCTGTTTTTTATTTTATTTTGAGAATAAAAATAGAATCAAATAAAAGTAGAATAAAAATAGAATAAAAGTAAGAATAAAATAAAATAAAATAAAAATAAAATAAAAATAAAATAAAAATAAAAATAAAATAAAAATTAAATTAAATAAAAATAGAAATAACAATAGAAATACAAATAGAAAGAAAATTAGAAATAAAATAAAATAAAAGTAAGAATAAAATAAAAGTAGCAATAAAATAAAAATTAAATTAAATAAAAATAGAAATAACAATAGAAATACAAATAGAAAGAGAATTAGAAATAAAATAAAATAAAAGTAAGAACAAAATAAAAATAAAATAAAACTAAATTAAATAAAAATAGAAATAAAAATAGAAAGAAAAATAGAAGTAAAATAGAAGTAAAAAAATGTTTGTCAACAATTATTTCTCGATAAAATTAATTCGTTTCTTTATGCAAATCATTGGCATGTGGCCATCAAAAAATAACATTCAAATTCTATTGTCGAATTTCATTCTATTTTACACGATATTCACCATGGTTTTTGCAACAATGATTGAAGGAATGGATCTCTATTATTCTTGGGGCGACATAAAGGTTGAGATAATTAATTGTTATTCTCAAGTTTCTGAATTTAGCGTCGACGCTCAATAAAAATAAAAATGTCAGGGGAATTTTAATATTCTAGAAGCTTTGAAATAAAATTATTTTTTCCAAATTGTAATAAAAAAAAGAATACTTACATTCTTTTTGGGTTTTCGACTCCTTCGGCGTTGACGCCAATTTCAGAGCGGAACTGTGTGTAGGTATTTTCAAAGAAACAATAATTTAGGCCATCACATTCTGTGCTCCTTGTGCGAGTGTTGTTTTTTCGACATTAGGACAATTGGCAACATTCGTTTATCATCGTAATGATGTATTGAATTTTAATTCATACACAGAGGAGACTTTCTGGAAAATTCAGTACAATAATCAAGATATGATAATTTTGAAAAAGTGTAATCAAATTTGTACTTTTTCCTGCATTGGACTGACAACTTTACTGCAAATGATCGCTTGGCATTATGTCACAATGCCAATTTTAGGTATTATGAATATTATACAATATTTAAAAAAATAGTTTAAAAAAATAGTTAAAAAATAGTTAAAATAGTTTTAAAAATTAGTGTTTCTTTAATAAAGAAAATTGCAAATATTAATTGTAATTATATTTTTTTACAAGAAAAAAATAATTAAAAATAGTTAAAATAGTTCAAAAATTAGTGTTTCTTTAATAAAGAAAATTGCAAATATTAATTGTAATTATTTTCTTCTTATAAAAAAAATAATTGCAAATATTAATTGTAGTTATATTTTTTTTGTAAATAAAAATAAATTCTGTTTTTAATGTATTTTTTAGAATCCGAGGGAAATAATGTTTCGGCAAGAACTTTACCTTTCAATTTATGGTTCAATATTCCTTACAAAGAGACTCCTTTCTACGAAATTATTTACTTCTTGCAGGTATTTTTGAATTTTCATATTTGACGCTCCACGTGAAAAAAGGCAAACTGCAAAATAAAAACAATTTTTACAATTATGTTTGTTCAAAAGTTTTTTTTTCTTCTCCTGGAGCAGGAAATCTAAATATGATTTAGCAAAAGTCTAATTTATTTTCTTTATAGAAAATCCAATTAATTTACATTTTATTAAAGTTTTTTATTTGCTAATTCAGATTTAGTTAAAATACGAACAATATAATCAACGAGTGAATGAAATTTTTCTAAACAATTAAAATAAAGTCGATTGCTACTTTCAGTGTGTGTATTTGTTGCACAACATTTGCGAATTTCCTCTTTCTAATCAATATATTCACTGCCGGGCAATTTCAAATTTTACAAAATAAATTACAAGAGAGTTGCAATGCGGCGAATAACAGTGAAAGTAAGAGCAAGTTGAATAACAATAGTTACGAGAAATTAAAAACTTGCATTCAATTCCATCAATTGCTTATAAAATATATTGAACGAATTGAAAATCTCTATTCCTATTGTGTTTTGGGACAAGTCTTTACTTCTGTGATGCAAATTTGCTTTTCCGGATTTCAGATAATTTTGGTGAGTAGAATTTCATTTAAATTTAAATATATAGCTGTAATTATTTATTAATTTTATTTTCTAATTTTATTTACTAATTAATATTTACTTATTTAATGTTTTACTTATTTGATAATTTCCTTGTTTAACATTTTGCTTATTTCTTAATTTCCTTGTTTAATATTCTTGCTTATTTATTAATTTCCTTGTTTAATATTTTGCTTAGTTAGTAATTTACTTATTTATAGTTACAGTAATTTAAATTTATTCATAGGACAAAATAAAAAAAATGATTACCTAAGTAGCTAGTTAATAAAACGTGTATTTTCCCCTCTCTATCATATATAGGGCGTTGGCAATTCATTTAATGGAACAATGTTGAGCGTTGAATATTTTCTTGGCAGTTTTCTTCAACTCTACTTTTTCGCCTGGTCATCACATCAAATTATTTTGGAAAGCGAATCAATTAAACTCGCTATTTACAAATCGAAATGGTACAATGAAGGAAGACATTTCCGTCAGGCGATTAATATTCTTATGTTAAAATCCCATCGTCCTTGCGTTCTGAGCGTTGGAAAATTTACTCCTCTGTCATTAGATACATTTACAGCGGTAAATAATCGTTTTTCTCATTTTACGTTTTGTCTTGCCATAATTCATTATTATTTACAAATCTCAATTTTATCATTTTTTTAGGTGGCAAAAACTGGACTCTCCTATTTTACTGTTCTACGACAAATGACTGAAGAAGAGTAACGTATTTTCGAAAAATGTTTTTTTTTACTACGAGTAAGATATTATTCATTAATTTTGTATCGGAATATCGGAATAATTAAAACTGCAATTATTAACTATTCAATTCCTTTCTGAATGCTGTAGAACGTTTCTAATTTAAATATTTTGGAAATAATGATAGTAGAAAATACCGAAATTGCAATACATTTTAAGGTTATGTTTGACAAAAAAAGGCCCTTCAGTGACGTGACTATAAGGGGACCTATGGGCGCCAAGCCGCGAACAAAATTCGGTGACAAATTGAATTGACCTTGAAAATAGAGACATTCTAATTATATATAAAAAAACAAATAGTTAAACTATCATTTTTAGAAAATACATTTAATTTTTACAGGCCTATCTATTAAATTATCGAATTTATTAGTTATTAAAGGTGTATCATTTTTGTCCGCATGAAATGTCTGCCCTTTCATGTAAAATTCATACACCTTTCATCAGCGTATCTCGTATCAAATTGCCAGGTTCTATTATAAATTATAGTAGGAAAAATGATTAGGTATAATGTATAATTTCTTACTCAGCAAAAAGTTTATTTCAAAGTTCCTTGATCCCCGAGCTCTCTAAGCAAAAAGTTCCTAACGCTTATTTCACCTTTAAATACTTTACCACAAACGCCAATTTTTGGTTTCTTGGAAAAAAAATATAGCATTTTTTTCCGAATTTAAATTCCCCGCCGTGACATACAATAGAAGGTAAATTACCGACCGGGCGACAGTTGCCTTACCGACAGGTTGCATATTTACGTCAACTGATTGTCATTAAACATATTAAACGTTAAACAGTTCCTTATAACCTCAATCCTTTAACTCTTCAGGCTCCTCAGTATTTTTCCTATTTTTTCTCCTTTTTCTAATTTTCATTCCCCTTCATTGCTACTATAATGACAGTAAACTTCACCGTGTATCATATTAGCGATTTATGATAAAAAAAAATTCCCAAAAGTGACATATATTTATGTACATCATTCATATTGTGTCAAGAATAGTGAAAGATCTGTCAAGAATCTGATGCTAAAAGCCAAATTACAACTTCAGCGGAATTAGGTAAGTGATTTAGGGTTTTTAAAGTTGGATAGGTCAAAAATTCCCGTTCCCTTTGGGTTACACCATCTTTGTATACATTCATACACTATTCACACTGGTAGTCTTGTAGAAGTGTAGATTCATGCACACATACACACACACTTATTCATGTATAATAGTCGACGAGTAAATTTCCCTGTGTTGTTCTGTTGTTGCCGAGTGAAAATATGTATAAGAAAAAGAGTGCGAGTCGTGTGGTAAAAGATATTTGAGAGAGCTTGCAATTCAGGACAGAAAGCAAAAAAGTGAACATTAAAACAGGACCAATAAACGTGAGGGGGTAGGAAAGAAAAAAGGAGAAAAAAAAAAGAAAAGAAAAACGAGAAAGCAACTCTGCATCGCGCGTTTCGACTCTAGGAAGGGGGCATCGTCAAAATGTCGCTGAAACTAACGCAGATGCAGTGATATATTTTGGGTATGAGGGTTCAAGATTTTCAAACATTACTGTACATTTACGAGTGTTTTGCAGCGGGCAAATTTAATTATTCCCCAATTATTGACTTAGGTAGAAAGGAATAATTTTTTTTTTTTATAAATTCTCACACACACTCTTGTATGTTTTCTCGCAACAAAATCATTCAGTCGCGACGTCAACAGCAATACGGTCGCATCGATTACAGCTTGTACGTTTTTTCTTGCGTAAAAAATTAATTTCATTAATTTCATTGCGTGTGTTTTTTTTGAATTGTAATTCTCTTTTGTAATAGTATTCTTTTTCCATTACGCGTGTGCCTACTGATTAATTTTCAAAGTGTCTGAATCACATTTGTACTTGGTATTCCTTATTTGTACTTTTTTTCATTGCTTTGCATTTATTGTGTGTTTAATTTATTATTCAGGTTTGCTTTTCAAGTTTTAAACGATTTATCTTTACACGTGTTAAATATTTGCGAGAAATATGTTTAATTTTTTGAATTGAATTATTTAAGAAAAAATTTTAATGGTTTGATGGTGGATTTTTTGCAGCTGATTGTTAGAAAGAAGGGAAAAAAATGGTATCCACACGACAATCGAGTAATATGGGAGGAAGCAGTGCTGGTGGTTCGGTTTGCGATACAGTTGGCGATGTTCAACCTCGCAAACAACCGACGAATTTACAACCAAGCACGTCCACTTGTCTACAAATTGTAGAATCTCCAGTTCAGTGTCAAATAAATCTTCTACAATTGCCTGAAGAAATTCAGGATAAAATTTTTAGTTACTTGAGCTTCAATACAATCGCTGGCTTACGACCTGTAAGTTTTTTCCATTATTAGTCTTTGTAGTTTGTAAAAAATTATTTTATTAGTATTTTCTGATAGAAAATTATTTTCCTAGTATTTTCTGATATCATTTTTAAATGTGTAATAAATAGAGATTGAAAAAGATGTTTTTGCTGATAATTTTTGCTTCTGCAATAGGTATGTCATCAAATGGATCGAAAATGTGGCTCATTACTTAATAAGACGTTTCAGCGACTTCAAGCACAGATGCTGAGTCGTTTTCAAGCTATCAAAGCACAGATGCCTCGACGGGAATCGGCAAGACGGAATCATCCCTTGGCTTGCGAGTCGGATATTATAGAAACCCTGCACATGCGACTTACGTTATTGCAAATGAGTTTCGGTAAACATATCGAACGAAAGCACTGCTGCTTCTTTCCTGGAGAAGTATGTTTTGATTTTCCATTTATTTTCCCAATTTTTCACTCCTAAGGAGAGGAGGAACGAATTTGAGGTTATGTTTACAATTTTTGCCGCAAAGAAAATAGAAAAACTGATTTTAGTTTCAAATTAAACGGAAACATTTAATTAAAATAAGAAAACAAACATAATCTTTAAATTCTTTGCTTCTTGGTACCTTTTCTGTATTTTTTTTTTAAAAACTTCGAATATAAAAATATTAATTTCTCTAGATTCTGGACGAAGTGTATCGCATTCTTCACTACATAAAAGTAACTCCAAAACTCGCCAGGCCTTACAAGGTGACCGACGAATTATTCGATTTGAGTACCATGGCTATGGAATACTTCAAGGAGCGCATTGAACCAACTCTTCCAGAGATTCCTTATTTTGGAGCAGACTTTTTGGATTTTGCAGGAACATTATCTTGTGAGTTTTTGCAAATCGCAAAAATATCAAAATATCTTAGTTACATTCTAATTCATTCATAAATCTAAATTTCTATGCCTTTTTTGCAGCCTCTAATACTGTAAATAAGCCTTACTTGTGCCTGGATACATTGCCGTCGAATGTGGGAGGAAAATCGGGAAGCGGAGAAGAGGGATCACCAGTTCATTCGTCGGATGAGCCTGGAATTTTGGAGTCGAATGTCGCTCCACCACAGTCGAATATGGTTCTACGAAAAAGAATTCGTAAAATAAAACAGGGCATGAAGAGGTACAACAGTCAATTGACATTGATGCGTCGTGATTTACGAAATTGCAAGGCGAAAATTGCCGAGCAACAAAAGCAAATTGTCGAGTACGCAACACGTCTGGATGAAAATGATAAGAAAAATGAAGAGACATCGAGAAAATTTAGTACACTCTTACAGGTATTTACCAAGGTACACTCGTTTTTACCAATACGTTGAGGATCAACGAAATATTTGCCGACTCCAAAGTCCTGTAAAAATTTCTCCTTGTCCGTGTACACTTCCACTCCTTGGCGAAAAAAAGAAAGTTATTATTTTGAAAAAAAGATCTTTTTTTTCAATACTTCGAAATATTACAAAATGAAATTATCTACTTCTCTATTACTATTCTATTATTTTTCGATTATTACTCTATTATTATTCTATTACTATTCTACTATTATTTTACTATTCTATTAGCAGGGTTGCCACTGGTCAGAGAATTCAGGGAGAGGTCACGAAATCTTTATTAAAAGTACTGGAAAAAAATTAAATTTTTAGAATTCATGAGAAAATTCTGAAATTTGGTGTCTTTTTTTTATTGCCTCACAAACTGTGAAAATTACCACAAATTCTAATGTATAAAACCTTCAATTTCTTCTATTTCTACCAATAATTTCTTTTTTTATAACTCTTAAAGAACTAACATAAAAAATTACTAATAAATTATTTAATAATATTTAATACTTTTAATACTTTTTGATACTTGAAAATTTCCAAAATTAATTAAACTTTGTGAGTTCCGTTTACAATTTTCATAGATAAATGATTTTCAAGGTTTTCAATTTAAAATTTTAGAAAACTTTAATTTTCAATGAATTTATAATTAGAAATTTTAAAGAAGAAATCATTTCTTTTTTAATAATTCAATTTTAAATAACTATCAAAAAACAATTACTTATAAATTATCTTTTAAATAATGTTACTTAAAAATTTCAAAAATTAATTAAACTTTGTGAGTTCCGTTTACAATTTTCATAAATAAATGTTTTTCAATTTAAAATTTAAGAAAACTTTAATTTTCAATGAATTTATAATTAGAAATTTTAAAGAACTTAGTTTTTGGAAAAATTTTAATAATTCGAATTTGCTATGAAATAAGTTTAAACTTTTAATATTTAAAATTATTAAAAATAATCAATTTGTAGAAGAATTTTTGTTAAAATTTCTAAAAGAAAGTAAATTTCAAATAAGTTATAAAGAATCGTTAATTTTTGGAAATAATTGAATTTGGAAAAATGTTTCAAATTCACATTTTTGGAAAATCGGAATTTTACATACTTTTAATTAAAAATTCTAAAGAATTATATATTTTTTTGCAATTTTATTTTCAATTCTGTTGAAATTAGTGCAATTTTTTGAAAATATTTTGAAAATTATGTGTTTAAAAAAAATATTTAACGCAATCCTTTGAAAAAATTCAATTATTATGATGAATATCAAAATTCTTTCCAGAAAATCAAATATTTTCAGGAATTTTAATAAAATTCTTTGTAAAATTTAATTATTTTCATAATGAACAATATTTACAGTATTTAATAAATAATAAAAATTCAAAGTAATTTTACTATTTAAAATAAAATTTTCATATATTTTTTCAAGACAAATTAATCATTTTAAAATTTTTTATAAAATTCTTTGCAAGAATTCAATTATTTTCATAAATATTTAAATTCTTTACAGGAATTTAATTATTTCCATAAATAATAAAATTCTTTTAAGGAATTCAACTATTTTTTTTAATAATAAAACTCATTGCAGAATTTAAATTTTTTTAAATACAATTCTAATTAATTTTCTCGAAAAATGAAATTATTCTTCAAATTTTTATTAAAATTCCTCAAAAAAATTCAATAATTTAAAAATATGTTAATAAAATTTTTTACATAAACTCATTGCAGAATTTCAACTTTTAAGATAAAATTCTAATTAAATTTCTCGAAAAATGAAATTATTCTTAAAATTTTTATTAAAATTCCTCCAAAAAATTTCAATAATTTAAAAATTTTTTACAAAAAATCAATTTGAATATAAATTAAATCATTCAATAAATTATTAGTTTTTATATTTAAATAATTGAATTCTCGTAGAATTTTCTGCTAAAATTTAATTTTAAAATGAATATTTCACTTAAATTTTTAGAAAGATTTGAATTTTGAATAGATTTGAAATTAAAATTTTTTAAAATCAAAATTTTTTATACTTTTAACTAACAATTATTATTTCTTGATAATATTTAAACTTTACAGAATATAAAAAATTGAATTTATTTTAAGCATTGAAAAAGAAATTTAACATTTAAATTCTTGAAAAACTATTGTATAACTGTTACCTACAAGTAATTTCTATTTAAATTTTAATCATTTGAATTTTTTATTTTTTAATACAAATTAAAGAAGTTCAGAGAAATTAAAATTTAGTAAAATTCAATTGCAAATAATTGTTTTTGAAAATTAATTCAGGTGAACTTTTTTTATTCTTTGAATATTTGGATTCTTAAAGAACTTTTTGAATGATTAAAAATAATTTAATTAAAGAAGAATTTTCGTTAAAAATTCTAGAGAACAATTGAATTGAAGTGATGCAAATAATTTTGATCGAGTTACAGTAGCAATTTTTATAAATTATTAAATTTCAAATGGTTTGACATAAAATTTTTTTTGAAATTCTTGATTCATATGGAAAAATAATGTGATTTAATATTTATTATTAATGAGAATATTTTTTTGTGATCAGAGAAAATGGGAAAATTTTTTTTCGCAATCAGGGCGAAGTTGGGAAAAAACAAAATTAAAATTTTGTAGTATTGCGGCAACCCACATTACTCTATTATTATTTTATTACTCTATTATAATAATAATAATAATAGAAGGAGAGATCTGATTTTTTCAAATTTTATTCCTGCATTATTATAATAATAATAAAAGAGTAATTTTTTATTTATTGCTTCCTTGTAGAGGAAAGTATTTATTTTTTTATTATACGTGTATTATGTGTATGAATTTTGTATTAATTCGAAACTAATATCAAATCGATTGTCGACAGGAATTAAATAAATGCAAAACAGAGCTACAGTATTGGCGTTCAAGATCACCAGCGATTCCAGTTTGCGGAGGATGTGGACAATCAATTCCTCTGCCCATTGATGATCTACAAACGCTCGCCAATCAAGGTGTTCTACCAGAAGGAGCATTCGGTGAGGGTTTCGATTTTATACCAATACCAGAAGGTGATAGTCCAATTGAAACAGTTTCACCATCAACAAATGCAACTCAAGTAAGCACTGCTCCAATAGAAATGGCACCACCAAAAGCGCCCATATCAGTAATATCGAAAAGAAAAGCCTCTTCAGATGAGTCGTTGAATGATGCTTGCAAAAAGCCACGTCGCACTGCCAAATCTCGTCAGAGTAAGCGTTCAAAGATTTAAATCAATTCTAAATATTGTACAAAAAGAAAATGCTTTGTACATGAAAATCCTTTAAAGGATTCTTTAATTTTTTTTGTTTTCTTGTGCAAAAGAAAAAAAAACGCTGGAAGTTTCACGTGGTCAATGAATAGGCGATCATCAAAAAAAAAGTACAAAATTTGTTTTCCTCTCGTCCTGCATTTTTCGCAACGAAGTTTCACAAATGTGAGACAAAAAAAAACTTTAGGCTTTTATAGATAAATATATAATTGAAATCCAAGTGATTTCTTTTTCTCTCAATATTTGTGTGATGAAAAGATTGAAAACAATGTTATTGCAGTTTGAAGGAACAATTTCTTTTCTTGTATTCGAAAGAATATTTTTTTAAGGAAAAAGAAGAATGAAAATATCAAATTTTCTTTTGTGAAACGAACTTTAAAAGTTGTTTGTTCAAATTAATCCGTTTCGATAGATTCTTTTTAAAACTGCATATTTGGTTTTTGAAGCAGTTTTCAGATTTATGTATGTTAAAAATTGTTATATAAATCAGTCTAATATCAAAACAAAAACGTTTGTTTAGAAATTTAAGGGGATTGAAAATTTATGTTTAGATTTCTTATTATTTTGTGTTTCTTTTTTTTTTTAAATAAGTGATTACTTAAGTTCTGTAATTTCAAGGGCGAAAAAGATTGATATAAATCTGTTCCTTTAGTGCAAAAAAAATGACATTTGTATTTTCTCGGAAATTTCGATCGCCATTTATAAGTACATACACGAAACATTTTTTTTTTTTTAGTTAATACTCGAATGGTAGCGAAATTGATTTTCTAGGTACTTTATTCGTACTAATTAATTAATCATATCAATTTTTCAGTTACCTACTGATTACTTTTCTTTCTCTATTAGGAAAATTTTCTTCAACACGCGTCTCTGGTTAGTAGCGAATAAATGTTTAGCAAATTTTTTTTGTGAATTATATTTTAATTCACAAATTTTTATTTTAATCTTATTTTATTGCATTTTAGAATATCTCTAATTTAAATTAAACTGAATTAATGAGTGGATACGTATAATACATATATTTAATTATTAATGGGTTGGAATATATTTTTTTTAACATTCAAGCAAATTTCTCTACATTCAATAATGTAAAATAGAAACAAATGCTATGAATTTTCGAGAAAAAAAAAATTAAAATATAAAAACTTAGGTCTGATTTTCTCCTGACAAAAAATTATTTATTTTTAATTTGTAATGTTGTACATGTGAAAAATGAAAGAAATAACTGAGACTGCAGAAATCTTTTTTTTGTTTTAAAGAAGAAGCAGGGCTGTTAATTCTCGAATTACTTTACAAGTAATTTGTTTTTTTTGAAGGTACTACGATTTCTTTTCTGTGGAATCACATTGATATTCAATTTAAAGTGTATATGTATGTGTATATTTAATTTTGATAATGAATCTGACAACTGTATCTCTTTCTTGAAGAAAAAAAAAATTACGTGCACTTTTGTCTTCGTTAGTATAACGAATTTTTTTTTAATTCTGTGCAATGCTCGATAGCAGGACGATGGAATAATAATACTAAATTCTCTGCACCAATCACTGACGAGTAGTTAGTTTTATCCACGATTATATAAAAAGAATAAAAAAGAAAGGATATGGATAATAAATAATACTTTATTATATAAATAAAAAAAAATATATATATATATATATATAAAAATGAATTTAAGTGGAGTACATGTTGGCCTCTGCCACTGAATTTTAGTTTAAAATCTAATTGAACAATAAGATTATATTAATAACATTAATAATAAAGTAATTATTGAAATATATAAAAATATATAAATAAATATATATATATATAATTTTATATCGAGTCAAACAGGAATTACCAGAGAAAAAAGGGAAGAAAGAATAAGAAAAAAAATGTTTGTGTAATAAGAGATACATATAAAAATTCAGACACATTATTAATTATATGTAAGTGACCTTTTTCTTGTGGGATATTTCTAGAAATAAAAATCCGAATTTAACCAAAAAAAGTCCGATTATGTTTCAAAAGTGTCTGGATAAAAAAAATTCTTTTCGGAAGAGAAAATAGAAATTTAACAAAAAGTTTGTCTTGTGTTCCATTGAGGGGAAAAAAAAGAACATTTTTGTGCAACGGATAAATATCTAAAAAAAACAATTCCACGACTCAATGATATCAACAAAATACAAATATTTTCTTCTTTTTTTTTAGTAAATAATGATAGAAAATTTTGTCGAACGAAGAAAAAAAGCTTGTTTTTAGTATATGAAGACTTCAATTAGAAATGTTTAACATCACTAGCAATGTAAACGTTACTAAACGTGCATCATGCTCACATTTTTATTGCATACATGGCTTATTTTATAATAAGTGGACACACTTGTTTTTAATTTATTGAAGAAGAAAAAAATGTCGTTAATATATATATGTCGATATTTTGCTGCGACGGTTTAAAATATCTCACAAATTCCCATAAATAACGTTTGATTGCATTCAAATGTTAAAAATAAATGAATAAATAAATTTTGTCAGGTACTGAGGGTTTTTAATTTCAACTCTCTTCACTGTTTCACTATTTCAGCATTTTAGACTATTTAGTTCACTATTTAGTTTACTATTTCGTTTACTATTTGAACTTTATAATTATTTACTTCACAATTTCAGCATTTCAGACTATTTAGTTTACTAATTATGTTTGTAAGTTTCAATCTAAATGTCATTTGACAGATGACGCTCAGTCGGTAAAGTAGATCGTTACTTAAGTTGATTTTTACTTTATTTTAGTATTTTAACATTTTTCTCATTTTGCCTATTATAGATTATTTATTACTTCTAGATTAATATCATTTATAGCGAGAATATTATTAGAATTAATTAACTTCAACGATATATCGATTTTATTTGTTAAATTAAACAATAATTTCTTCCTCGCGGAGGAATTTTCTTTTTCTTTGTTTTTTTGAAAATAGAGAGAATGTTTTTCTTTTCGTCAATATTGGAAACTTTTTAACCACGTGTGTGCGTATTTACTTTTTTCAGTTGTCGTGAAGGTCGTTGCTGAGCGATTGGCGCTGGCGTCGCATGAAAGGAAAATAGGTTAGGTTTGGTTGGGTTTATTGTGCGCGTCACTCGACTCCGATGATAATTTTATCTTCTCTTTGAGATGAGAAAAGATGAGCATATCTAATGATCTTTTTTATTGCGACATGTACTTAATGTGGCATTAGTTTTTCCATATTTATTTTATTGATAACTGACATATTGGTTTGTGAAATAATGTCTTGAAGATCATCACAAAAACTTTCAAACTTGTGAGTAGTTTTTTTTTCCTCTAATGCAAATCAGCTGATATTTTCTTATGTGTATATTTATACAATGTGCATTTAATATTATTTTAATAGTTTTAATGCACTTTCTAAAATTTCTTTCTCTTTTTTTCTCTCTCTCTCTTTTAAATTAGACATTCGAGAAAATATTTCACAATAATGGCCGATGGACAGAATAAAGATGTTTATGAACCGAGTAAGTGGAACAATTTTTGTTTAATTATATGGTAATATTGGTGGGCATAAAAAATGTAAACATTGGAGAAGAATTTTTTGACTGTATTGAAGAGTTGACTTTTTTTAAGAATCAGTACCTGCGACGAGATCTAATTCAACTTCTGATGGGGACATGAAGCTGGAACCTTCGAGTCCTACTGAGAGATTTTCTTTTACACGTTGTAATAGTACAGGGTCAATTAATACACCTTCTTCGTCGGCTCACAATACTGGTGAGTTGCAATAAAAAAAAAACCTGACAAAATAATAACAAAAATAACAACAAAATTTTAAAAAATGAATCAGTAAAGAATCTTTTGTGCCATTTTTTCAAAAACTGATTTTTAATTCAAGATTTGTTTTTTTTTTTGCAGAGGATGAAGATAGTGACAATAAAAATTCCACGGTTAGTTACAAGGAGCGAAGAAGAGAAGCTCATACACAGGCGGAACAAAAACGCAGAGATGCTATCAAAAAAGGTTACGATTCCCTGCAAGATTTAGTGCCAACGTGTCAACACACAGATTCCTCTGGCTATAAACTTTCAAAGGCGACTGTTCTACAAAAATCTATTGACTACATTCAATTTCTTCTTCAACAAAAAAAGAAGCAGGAAGACGAGAGGAATGCTCTTCGTAAAGAGGTCGTTGCACTTCGTATAATGCAAAATAATTACGAGCAAATTGTGAAAGCCCATCAAACGCAACCTGGACATTCGGAAATGCGGGTTTCGGATGAAACGAAATTCCAAGTGGTACGTATTTTAATATATGTGATAAAAAAGAAAAACACGTTCTATAAATGTTCCTAGAGTTCTGAACGTTTAGATTGAAAGGAAATTTATTTTATTTCCTTTTGCAAATTTGAATTTTATGCCTGGTGTCGAAAATAAATTATACATTTTTTTCGACTATATTCAGAAAAGGAGATTTTTTGAATTTCTTTTGCTATTTTTTCGAAATTTCGCTTACAAAATAACATGTTTTTGGTATAAAATGAAAATTATTTCGATTTCTATTGTATACAAAATTAACTAGTCAAAAATTTTTTGATTGATTAAAACTAATTGAATTTCTTTTGAGAATTTCATTAAAAAATTTGCAATGAACAAACATGTCGGATATTAAGATATTTATTTTTAATTAGTTGAATATAACCGAAATTTCTTTTAACAATTTCATGAGAATTTTTAAATAAAATTTGTTTTTAACTGGAAAATGTTAGTTGTAAGTTTTTTCAACATTTAATGAAAAAAGAAATTAATTTCCAAAAAAGAATATTAAGAAATTTAAAAAAATCTCTTAGAATTATTTTGATTATAGTTTTTCAAAATTAAATTATTTTCGAAATTTTCAATTCCATATTTCTGAAAATTCCAATATTTGGAAAAAATACTTACATTGGTATTTTTTAAATCTAATTTTCTAGACTTATTTTAAATATTTGGAAAAAAACAATTCTTTTAAAAATGTTGACTGAAAATTCTTTGAACAGTAAACTACTTTTTTAATTATCTAAAAATTCTTTTAAATTCAATTATTTTCGAAATATAACATTACAAATATCTACAACTATTATTCAAAAATTATTTTAAATTATTTTCTAAAAACTAATTTAAAGAATTGTTTTATTGCACTTTTTAATAATTTTATTATTTTCATTATTTTTCGGTATATTTTTGAATAATTCACCTTTATAACTTTAAAAAGAAATTGTATTTACATTTATTTGAAAAAATTGGACTTTTATATTTGGAATTTTGAATAATTGAATTCTAGGAAAAGTTTCAGAAATAATTCAAAAAAATATTGTAGAGAAGTTCGGTTAAAAATTCTCGAAAACATTTAAATTTTGCATTGATTACGTTTCTAATTTTCCCAAATACTTCAATTTTAGAATGTTTAAATTTGAAATTCTGTAAAATTTCGATTTCACTGGTATAATAAATAATCAAATATTTATAAAAAGAAAATTATTGAACTTTTGATTCATTAAATCGACAAATCAGCCAAAAAGTAAAGGAATTACAAAATTGAATTTTTTGTGACAATACGGAATAAAATAAACGAGTTTTCGATTTTTTTCCAATCTTAAGTCGACGAAAGCGATTTTTTTGCGTCTTAAATTCTGTTAATGTTAAATATAAGTTTATAATTTTTATTTTTTATCATTTTAAAATTTTAATTCGTAATTTTTCTTTGAAAATACTTTTAATGAAGAAAATTTCGTTTAGTTGAACGTTCAAAACTTGTGAGTTATTTCTATAAGGAAAAAAACCATAAAAGTATTTGTTTATATTGGAAAAATAATTTGAAATTCGAAAATTAATTGAAACGTATTTTTTTAGTTTCAGGCAATTATGGATCGTTTATTTCTCACATTCGAGAATATTTCCGTGGCAAATTTCGCCGAATTATCAGCATGTGTGTTCAGTTGGCTCGAGGAACATTGTAAACCGCAGGTAAATTCTTTGAAATTTTTTAGCTTCTTACTTTAAGTCTTAGTTAAGTTTTAATTAATTATAAGTCTAATATTAATTTAGTATTAATTCAGTATTAGCTTAGAATTAATTCAGTTTTAGTTTAGTATTAATTCAGTATTAGTTTAGAATTAATTCAGTTTTTGTTTAGTATTCCGTATTAATTTAGTATTAATTTAGTTTTAGTTTAGTATTAATTTAATAACAGTTTAGTACATATTTAATAAAAGTTTAGTATTATTTTTAAGTTTTATTTTAGTAATAGTTTAGTATTAATTTTTAATTTTAATTTACTAATAGTTTAGTATTAATTTAGTAATAAAATAGTTGAGTACGAGTCGAGTAATTTTAAGAAATATCACTTGGAAAACTAGAATAAAAATTTAAAGAACATAATTTACTTCTAGACTCTTCACGAGGTTGTTCTTTCCGTTTTACATCAATTGAACGACCAAATGAACTGCCAGACAGGTAATATTTGATTGGGGGATCGTGTCATAATGAAAATAGTCATAGAGCAGTTACCAACATAATTAAAATTTCTACCCAGCAGAACTTGGGCAGAGCAATAATAATAAATTTATTTTTTTATACATTCATTAACACGTGGATGTTATAAATTCTCCACTTTTATCGAATTTCCATAATAGTGTGTACTTTATGACAAAGACGACATTTTTTATACAATTGCTGTCATATAGTGTGAGTGTATATATATATATATATATATCTATGTAAATATATAACACGTTTTTTATAATTACGTATAATTACTTAAAAATACGTTTATAAATAGTTTAGATTAGATTTCTCTTTTAGGAAATGATAATCCATTGTCATTGTTTTATTATTATTTACAAAAAAAAAGTTGTTTATTTTAGATAAATTCTAAACTTTCTCAGATTCTGTGGGCATACTTTCACCTTGTGTCAAATCATTCATCGCTATTGCGTCCGATAGATTTTGTTTATTACCACGAATACTTCTTTGCATGTTTGCTCTTCTTTTGAGTTGTTGATTTTGTTTACAACACAAATCACGAAATATACAGGCGTAACAACTCAATAGGAGAGTCATTAGTGTTGCTCCTCCAATTGCTAAAATTACTATTAGTAAAATTGAAAGTTCGTCCTGCATCTGAAAAAGGATAAAAAATTTTGTTTTAATTTTTCTTCGATATTGTATATGGATATCAAATTCTTAATACGGATTCTTTAGTTAATTTTTAGAAATGTTAGAAAAATTTTATTCATTTCATTCGTTTTATTTTAGTGACACTTTTTTGTTATCCTTTGTGGAAAAATATTGTTCTCTCGAATGAAAATCGATTGCAACAAGAATTTGCAATTTTATTAAATTTTATTGAACGTCGAACTTTTAGTTTTAAAATATATTTTTCTTATATAATAGGAAAAAAAAGGATTTTATTGAAAATAGTTGAATTATATTTTGATGAATATATATATATAAATGAATCTGTTGTTATTTTCCCTTCTTCCATGGAAAGGTGAATTTTAATTTATTTTTGAATTATTTCGTTGAATGAAATTTTTCCTTTTTTGCAATTTAAATTTTTTTTTTCTTATTTTCGAAGTAGTGGTTTCTTTATTAAATACAATTTTATAGTATTTCTAAAATTAACTTACATTTTAAGGGAAAATTTCTTCATCTCATTTTTCTTCGTTTAGTCGAGTATTTCTCATAACGTTGAGTTAGACACGAATTTATCGTTTTGTTTTCTTCGAAAATTACACTAATTTCGACGGTATAAATACGAGATCATTGTTTGTGGTACAAAAATTTAACGTTACGTTCAAATGTAACATTTTGAAAAAGAATATTTCGAAGAGAATTTCGACGAATATTTCGAAAAGAATATTTCGAAGAATATTTCAAGGAATATTTCGAAGAATATTTTGAAAAGAATTTCGAAGAATATTTCAAGGAATATTTCAAAGAATATTTCCACTTAAACAGTGAAATTTTCACGTTCGACGCCGCGAAAGCCGCGTGCAAACTGAGCCAGATTCGTCCTTCCGACAGGATATGAAATTGGAATGCGCATATTCTCAAAAAGTATCAGTGTGTTGAATGCACGACGTTAGAACACTTACAAATATATTCCATTGTCAGGGGGAAATAAAAATTTTACATTAAATCGTAAAAATTACTACACATACTTGAATGAAATTTATTATTCTCTCAATTGAAATGCACATTAAGATTGAAATTAAATTTCAATAACTTTTTTCAAATGAAAATAAAAATACAATTTTTCTCTTACTACTTAAACTTGAAGGGAAACGCAATTTTTTTTTATTGATCAATATCATTTGAGAAGGATATTCGATGGGAATTTTTTTTTCATTAGATTTTTTTTTTAAATTGAGCGAAACATTATATCAAGTTTCATGTATTGTGGAAAAAAGTTATCTTTTTTTTTTAAAAAAGTAAAAACTGTAAATGAAATTATCAAAAAAAAGAAATTAAAAAAACTAGTTAAAAAACTTTTTTTTAAAAATACTTTTTTTTAATAATTCACAAACAGAAGAAAAAAAATTGGAATGAATTTGGAAAATTCAGAAATATAAAGGAGAAATTAATTTTTAATTAAATTATTATTTTATTTTATGTATTGAATATCGATACTTAATTTTACATAAATAGATATATTGACGATTGTTACTTAATTATTCATAAATTTGAATTTATTTACAAAGATCGTAAAAGGTGTTATGAATATTTAACGTATAGACGAAATTATAAAAAAGATATTATAATTAATGTGAATTAATTTTAAAGGCGAGAAAAAAGACAAAGAAAATTTATCGAACTTTTTTACCGTTCAAAATTTAAATTAAGAGGAGACCTTTATCTTTTCGTTCTTATCATCTCTTCATTTACATGTTCCCTTTTTCTATGAAAATATTTTTCGGGTCAGAAAAAAAGATCGAGATTGAGTATATATATTTATAAGTTATATATAATGTAAGATACCGAAATTGCGAAAGAGAAAAAAATTGACGTTCTATTAAGATCGTTTCGTAGAGATAAGAACAAGAATAATAATAATAATAAAAGTATAGTATTTTTGTTATTTTATAATAAATTATTATTGCTATTACTATCATCAGAATTACAAAATAATAAAAATTGGTTTTAACAACGGAATTATTATTATTACAATTAATATTGTTACTATTATTACTATCATTATTATTACTATTATTATTATTATTATTATTATTATTATTATTATTATTATTATTATTATTATTACTATTGTTAATATTTTTGTTATTATCATCGCCTTTATATTTTATTAACAAAAATTTATTAGCAAAGAAAAAGTTTGATAAGTATTTAGACAACAATAATTTTTTTTAGTAGTTAAAATTTATTTATTTGTTTTAGTTAAAAGTTACTTTAAAAATTAGTGTCGCTCATAATTATTGAGCGCTTTAATTTAGTAGAAATTCGAATCAAGTAGAAGATGATTTAGAGAAGAATTTTTTCACATTAAAGTATAAATTTACATTTTAGAAGGTCGAATATAGTAATTTTTTCTTGATACATTGATTTAGTATATCTAAATCCAGCTTTAAAATGAACACACTATGATTTACAACATCTAACAAATGTCTTTCATTCTTCAAAGGGATACCCAAATTTGTCAAGGGGATTGCATGAATAATAGTGTATCGTCATAAAAAATATATTTTTTTTTTGAATTTAGAACAAGCTGCTGCGTTGCCTCTGCATATTTTTTTTTCCTTTTCACGCGTTAAAATTATTATCTTGTTTATAGTTATAAATATAATTCTTATTTTGATATTTAACAATTAATTAAAATTTCGTCAAACAGTTAATGATTTTATTAATTAAAATTTCGTCAAATGATTAATTATTTAATTAATTAAAATTTTGTGAAACAATTAATGATTTAATTATTTATAATTTACTCACTATCGCCTATTTGGTTTTACGTGCAGAATTCACTCACTATAAGAATGTTTCTAGTGGAAGATTATAATAGCATAGCGTGTAAAAATATTGTTATATATCTTTATTTTATTCAAAGAATTGTCCCCGCAGAAAAGCGATTTCTGGTTGGAATTTTTTTTTCAAGGCACACACTAATACCATTTATCTTTCTTGAGAGCCTTTTAAGAAAGTAACGAGATTTGAAAAGCGTTTTCACAATGTTTCATATGATATTGCTTTTGTCGCAAATACCAAATTACTATTTGAAAAATTCTTTTCTAATTTTTTCTCCTATTTTCGCTAATTGATGAATAAAATAATAGTAATTGGGACGATAATAACAATAGTGATAATTTTGAGATAAAAATATTGTAGAAATAACGATAGTAATAATATTCAGATAAAAATAGAAATGAATTCGAGAAAAAAATAATAAAATAACAATAGTAATAATATTGAAATAACAGGAGTAATAATATTGAAATAACAGTAGTAATAATATTGAAATAACAATAGTAACAATAATGCAATAAAAATAGCAATAATATTCAAATAAAAATAGTAATAATTTTGAAACGACAATGGCAATAATATTGAAGTAGCAATCGTATATTAATATCGAATATTCTATAAAGTAAAACGAATTTTTTCGCACTATAATATTTAAATATTAGCAATACAAATATAATTTTCGCAGTGAGATCCAATAATGCCTTGTCTATTCTTGTCATCTGTTATTGATCATTAAATCGAAACCTTTGTCTCTGTGTAATTGAATATTTTCAATTATTCACGCTCTACTGAAATAAAATCTTTTATCAATTTATCATTGTAGATGTATATGTTAAATTCAGAAAACTGCATTTTTTATACTATTTTCAATTCACATTTTAAATATGTCCTCTTTCGCGTTTTTTACATTATAAATTTCTCACGACGTTCATAATTTACATTCAACTTTTTGTAACGATGCGAATTTTTTCTTTTTTCATTCTTTAAAAGTAATTTTTTATAAATTGACAGAAGGTTTAATTCTTCAAAAGTAATTTTTATGAATTGATAAAAGTTTTCATTCTTTAAAAATAATTTCTATAAATTGATAGAATTTCAACACTTGGAGAAAAGTTTATTTCATTTAAATAATGAATTTGGTTTTTATAAATTGATAAAAGTTTTCATTCTTCAAACGTAATTTTTATAAATTGATAGAAGTTTTCATTCTTCAAAAGTAATTTTTATAAATTTATAGAATTTCAACACTTGAAGAAAAATTTATTTCATTCAAATAATGAAGATAATTTTTATAAATCGAAAAGTCAAATATTCGATTCAATCAAAATTATGTTTAATAACCAATCAAGTTATTTTTTTCAGTGTATAATTTTTCCGCTTTTTACGAAAGTGTTTCCCTAATGGTTTTGTAATTAAATCCGCGCAAAAGGTGTGATTCTAATATCCACATGAATAATTTTATCGAACGTTGAAGAAAAATTTTTTTTTTCAAATTTAAAATTGATTTTTCTGCCTCGAATTTTTTCCTCTTCTTTTTTGAATTATTTCCCTTCCTCTTTCTTGAACTATTTTCAATCCTTTTCGTCCCATGAATACGACCTCAGAAATTCGACTCTATTGCAAAATTGACATTTTCATTTAATTAAGAACGCAATTTACCTGAAGTAAAAACTATGAAGCCGTTTGTGTGACACATTTCGTGATATAATATCGACCGGTGAATTTCTCAATTATGAAACAAATACAAAGGGCTCTATGAGGAAGTAATAAATTGAACTTGCCAATTCGAGTTATTTTAATTATTCTATTTTTTGACTTTTATTTTTTTTACTTATTTAGAATTTAGTGTCAGTGATTGGGTGGTTTTTTTTTCTCGAAAAATAGTGACGCTTAGCTGAAAATGATAATTATTATCCATTGAAGTGTGTAATATCGTCAGAGTTGCTAATTTCATAACAGGATTTCGCAAATTTACGTAATCATTCAATTAATGTGGTTTAATAGAATTTACCAGGAAAGATACTAACTGTGTAACACACAGCGCTTGATGCTCCATCGGGCGCATTTATTGGGTCTGGTCTAACAAGTGCCTTGATATATATTCAACAACTGAGTGAATTCCCCCCGGTGTTGGAAATAGATTGAAACCAGGAGGCAATACAGTTTGCTCCATAAACTCCATATATGGCTGTAAATTTTACTCTAATTAATATAAATTCAATCAATCAATCATCGGCGAAAATTAATTACAATTCAAAATTATCGTTGTATTCAATTTTTGAATCTCACCTTTCGATTCCGTATTTTTTTCCCGAAAGTATTCTTTTACCTTTTTTCTATTTTTTCTATATTTTTTCTTCTATATTATTTTTTTTCCTCTCTATTACTTCGTTTGAAAATATTTTATTTCTAAATTCTATTTCTAAAGAATAAAAATATTCTATTTCTAGAAATATATTCTTTCGTTTCGTTAAATTTTGCAATTTTTTGTAAACATTTTTTTTCCAATTTTTTTAGTGTGTTTTTTTCCTTCTATATAAAATGCTATAGAGAAGTAGTTTTTTTTTATTTTTAATTTATCAAGTACCTCCTTTCTATATCAAAAGTCCAATCGAGTCGAATATTTTCCGTCACTCAATATAGTGAATGTATTTGCTATGCAAGCAATCAACATATTCAGTACAACAATATCAGAAATAAATTCTCGAGAGCTGAAATATAAAATATATTCTGAAATATATTGAAGAAGCTTTTTTTTAATGAAAGGAAACTTAAATAATAATTATTGTCCAAAAGAAATAAATATCTCTGATGAAAAAGACATACATACGGAAATAAAACTATTGACTTGTTTTATTTTCTCGATTCGCTTGAAAGATTTTCTATAATCACATCAGCACTCTCGATGGCACTCAGACAAAAAAAACAATGTTTTCAATGTGAACATGAAACCAAACGAATGAATCGACTTGATGCACTTTTATTTTTCAATACCATTTTTCTTTTATAGTATATTATTGGTATTATATAGAATTTCGCCGAGCCTGAAATATTGTCGAAAATTAAGTTTCATTATTTGGGAAAAATTTTTGTGAATTACAATAAGTATATAATGAACTTTTTTTGAAATTTGACAAATTTCAGAAATATTATATATAATAAAACATGAAGATATCGCTCGACTTTTTCATATTTTATAAAATAATCAACGATGACAGAGTAATAAAATAATTTTTTTTATATTAACTGCAACTTCTTCAAAATTATTTTCAACCGTTCAGTTTAATTGTCATTTTTTGGAATTTTAAATTAAAATTCTTCTTTAATTAAATAAATTATTTTTAATAATTTTTCAAAAATTTCTGATTCAAATTCAAATAAAAAATCAGAATAGTTAGCTAAAAGTATAAAAAATTCAGATTTTCAATAAGATTTTAATTTGAAACCTTTTTAAAACTTAATTACTTCTAAAAATTCACGCTCTAATGGGCTTTTAATTTTCAATTTACCCACTTATCTAAATTAACAAAAATTCCGTTCTCAATCAATTTTTTAAAAATATTTTACAAGAATTTAAATATTTGAATCCAAGAATAATTTATTTATTAAATAATTGAAATTTTTTGAGGAATTTTAAGATAATTTCTAAAAAATAATTAGATTTTTTGAAAAATTGAACTAAAATTTATTACTATTTATAAAAAATATTTAAATATTTGTTTAGAATTTTAGCAAAATTTTTGAAATATTTAAATTCTTTTTGAAAATGTAATTAAAATATTTGATATTTGAAAAATCATTGAATTGATGAATTTTTTTTTCTTAAATAATAGAAATTTATCCCAGAATTTTATTAAATTTTTCATAAATAATTGAATTTCAAAGAAGAATTTTATGATTTATAAAAATAATTGAAATCTTGACAATAATTCTTATGAACAATTTTAGAAAATAATAGAATTTTGAAGTTGAATATTTTATTTATAAAAAAAGCTGAATTTTACCAAGAATTTTATTTAAATTTTTGTAAATAATTGAATTTTTTGGGAAAAATTAAAATCTTGACGACAAATTCAAAGTTAATTTTTAAAAAATAATTGAATTTTGCAAACAATGTTACTAAAATTCCTGTTGATAATTAAAAATTGCCAACTAGTTTCATTAGTTCTGAAAATAATTAAATTACTGTCAAATATTTATTATTTTTGTAAATTATTTAAATGTTTGCATAGTTCTATCAACATTTTTTTTAAATCATTGCATATTCTTTGAAAAATTAAATTAAAATAGTATATATTGAAAATAATTAAATTGAAGAAATTAGTTTTTTAAATAATTAAATTTTTGCCCGGAATTTTATTTAATTTTTCGAAAATAATTGAATTTTAGAGAAAAAATTTTATGATTTCTAAAGGTAATTGAGATCTTGACAATAATTCTTAAAAATTTTTCGAAAATAAATGAATTTTGATGATAAATGTTGTTTTTAATAAAAATTCTTCTATAAATCCATTATTTTCAATAATTAATTAAATGTAGATTATAAATGTTAAACTAATTTCCATATAATTTGAATTATTAAAATTTTTCAAAAGTAAGGAAAGAGTATTACAATAAAGAAATTATAAAAGATATATTTTTAATATATAGAGTTTTATGAAAATTAAAAATTATATATAGTAGTGTTCAATAAAAATATTAAAGAAAAAGAAATAAAAACGTGACTTCACCAATAATCGAGAAAACCACTATGATTGTAAAGAAAACAAACGATAAATTTGGCAATTGGTCGCAATGGCTATTTTCTCCCAGATGTCCCAATAAGTGATATAGCCGCGCACAAGTTGGCGTGCAAAGAGTATAATTTAAAAAAAGGCCATGTTAGTGGCGGTACGGAAAATTCCTCCTCCTCCTCCTCCTCGGTTTGGATTAAATTCGTATAGTGTCAATACTTTCTCCGCAGTTGACAAATGGTCATTTATTTGGCACGTCCATTTCAGAAAGCAATCCACAAAAGGCCAAAATGAAAATAGAACCAGCAAGCGTCGACAATTCATACCTGTATTTTTGTTGAAAACATTATTTTTTGTTCCTTTTTACTTTGAGTGTTTTTGTGATTAAATTTTCCTTTTAATTTAAAATTCATTTTACCAATTTCTAGGCGCTCGCGGAAAAAAAATGCTTTGAACCCGCGCATATAGTATATTCATATACACAATCGAAATACTGACAACAACGAAAGCTATAATGCGGTTCCATAAACTGAAAACATTTTCGGACACTTTAATTAACAGGTAAGTCGATTCTAAATTTTAAATTCTAAAAAAAATAATTTTTTAAACCTTTATTTTTTGTAGATTCTTCTTTTTTTTGTATCGAATCTCCTTTCTTTCGTTCTCGATAAAACAATTATCTGAAATCGGTATGAATTTGAATTTTGTACATGACAAAAAAAATCTTTAACTGGAACAGCAGTAACTATCGCTAAAATAGCGAAAGTATTCGTTGAACTAGCGAAAGAATTCGTTACAATAACTAAAAATTTCGTTAATATAGCGAAATCTGTAGTTCCAGGTGAAGATTTTTTTTTCGTGTGTATTAAAAAATTAAAATCAAATACTAAAACCAATGATCACTCGGCATCAGGATCGTCGCCTTTAACATTTAATTATTTTGACAATCGAGTGATAAATTCCTTTTTATTATTAAAATTCAAATTAGTTACCTGATGGATTTCGGGATGATGGTGACAAACGTCTTTTATTCATTGCGAATGGTAAGCGAGACGAAATAGGTTGAAAAACGCATATAAACCACAATTTTGTTTTAAAATAACTTCTAGTTCCCGGACACACGGTACGACATAACGTCCCACCAATTCTGCTTCCAAACTGATTAACTTTCTCTACAAACACTTTTTTTTTCATTAAAAAAACAGGAAATTCTAAATTTTGAACTTTGGAAAATGTTCCGAAATATATATTTTTTTCTACAAACGGAATAGCAAATTTTCCCTAAATTATAAATTTAGAGAAAATTTGCTTTCAAAACTGTATTTTGGGAAAAATTCCATTGATTTGTCTAAATAGGAATTATATCTAAATAAATTACCTTTTGTGGCGATATATATTTTTTTTAAATAGCTAACGGCTATTTTTCAAATATATGTTGTAAAAAGCTTTCGAGAGTAGAATTGTCGGACGTTTGACAAATAAATGCTGGGTTTGTCACAGCTTCGTATATGTATATAAAGAAAAACCTCATTTTTTGCACTGTCAGAGGGTCGTTGTCGTCGTCGTCGTTGCTTCTTTGACTCCTGCAAAAGTGACACATTATTTTCTCTCTCACATTGATGTTATCATGTGTGTAATAATACGAAAAAGTATAAATTTCGAACATTTTGAAATTAAAATAGAAATATTGTGACGCACTACGAAAAAAAATGCTCGAGATGCACAATATTGCAATAAGTAATTTATATAAGTAATTTTGAGGTTATGTTGCTATTTTAACGCGCATATCAAACCATTGTTTCAATTTGTAAAACCAACATCAACTTTTATTCATTATTTCCGATGTTAAATTAGTAAAATGTTACTATTTCATTCGGCGACTGACTTATTTAAACTGTTAAATTAGTTATTTTTGACTTTAATTCAATTTCAGAGTTGAAAGTTGATCTCTTTCGCAAATTGTCAACATTGCCAAACACAAACATAACCTATAATTTTTTTGCTTTTTCCGGCGCGCCAGCGCCACAATTAGTGCGGCGAATATCTCGATTTAATTAACAGAGAAGTCGTCGAACAATCGAAACAAAAGTTAGTCAATGTCATAAGTTCGTATTTTTTAATTTTAAAAGAAAATGTTACATTTAATTTGAATATTTCTCTTGCCAGAAGGCGAAAGGAATTTAATTTTCTTAATTTTTAACAGTTTACGGTAATATTTGAATTAAAATGATAATTTTTGGTCATAATAGTATATAAATGATTTCAGTAACATAACCTAAAATTTAATTCGACTTTGAATCTTTTTAAACACTTAGATACTTTTTTTTATATACTTAAACTTTATTTTTTCGTTCTTTTAAATATTAAAATTTTATTTTTTTAGTCTTTTTAAATATTTAATGTTTACTTTTTAGTCCTTTTAGTCTTTCAAATATTTGTATTTAACTTTTTGCCTTCTTCAACTTTTTAGTCTTTTAAACATGGAAATTTTACTCATTACTCATCTAAATATTCAAATTCCACTTTCTAGTCTTGTAAATATTGATGTTTTTATTTTTTCAGTCTTTAAATATTGAAAACTTAATTTTTTTTAGTCTTTTTGAAATTATTTCGAGTTCAAAATTTACCGCGCAGGGAAGGCGCATGCGCGAACTGACGTCACAGCAATGGCGTCAGTCGGAGACGAGTCGCAGTTGCCGCAAAGTACGTCGTCGTTTTTCCAAGTGAGAAAATTAACTCTCATTGTGAAAATATCGAATTAATTGCAAATGTGAACAATAATTGCTGCTCGTCCGTCGAACGTAAGTACATTTAATTAAATTAATAACCACTTTTTTCATTCCGAATTTTCGGAAAAAGTTTGCAAACATAACCTATTTTCGAACATGAATTTTTTTTTTGTTTTTTCTACAGGTAGTTGAAATAATTGTATGTATTTCTATTGTAAGTGGAATATTATTCCAAAGAGGACAATTCGTTCATATTAGGAGGATTTCGTTTTGAAACTATAATTATCATCTCGATGGGAGAAATTCGTTTTTTACAAGATAATATTTGGCTGCAAAATAAAAGGTATTTGTCCATTTTTGTTAAATTCAAAACACTATTTTTTCACTCCTCGCATTTAATTGCATTTACGTTAACAAATTTCTCTCCAGTCCCGCTATAGATGTAGTGCCGTTAGACCCTAGGAAAAAAATTATTTTTACCATCGAAAATAGAACTTTATGTTAAATATTTTCCATTACAGTTTATATGACGAGTTGTAAACATTTTGTTGCAAACTAATACCAAATATAGATTTGTTAACGGTATAAAAATAATATTTTCTCCGGACAACTTTTCCGGCTGTTACTTTTTTTGCTATATTTAAAATAGCATGTTTAAAATATATAGTGTTTTTTAAGTATTCTCTCGTATAAAAAGAAACATAAAGTCGCGTGTCAAGTGCGGCATAGATGAATGAATCGCTTCCTTCTTTCATTAGAGTCAAATTAAAATTGAATAAATATATATACAAAAAAAGTTGCCTATATATATTATATAAGCCTCATGAAAATTAATCTCCCTCGGGACATAAATTTCAAAAGTAGCACCATTTTTTAATTAAATATGCAAATCGTAAACTGAATTTTTTAGAGCCTTCATCGAATTTTATAAAATTGCTACTGGCGATGAGACGACTATTTATTTCTTTTTGGTATTTCCGGTAGAAAAATAGACCTAGGTGTGTCTATTGGGAAAAGACAGAGGCATCGAGGTCATCGATATCGATCAGCGAGATCTCGGTGAAGCTTTTTTTTTTGTCTAAACCAATATAAAAAAAAATTATACACAACATATATATATATGTATATAGTCGATAAAGGTGATTTCCATCCAAAATATGTCCTGCTGAGGGACGCGTGTATCCATTTGTCGGTCTCGATTTATGTCTACAAATGTGAAGCTCAGCATGCTGAGACCTGCACAGTATAAAATGAAAAGACACCTTTAGTGGTTTATATGCTACTTAAACTTGAACCTTTTACTCCTACAATCGAGTCAACCGCATATATATGTATGTGACAGAGGAAAAGCCAATGTTTTCCTTCAAAAAAAAGGCAACAAGCAGCTGAAATAACATTTATACACGGGAAAAGTGCTTGGCTTTAAATTTTATAGAATTGACTTTAAATCTCTACGAAACTGGTGCTGTAGATAAATATATATATACAATGTATTTATGTTTAGGTGGTTCGGATATATGGAAACATGGAAGCTATCGAAATTCTTTGCTTAAAAGACGATTTGTTGGGATTCCGATTGCCTTGGGTATTCTTCGATCTTCTTCAGGTAAGGATTATTACAAATAAATTACTTTAGAATATTTTATTTATTCATAGAAAAAAAGTTGTGTAAATTTTGTTGCGGGTATAATTTTAACCAATGCTGACTCACATAGACAGTGGCGCCCTCACTTAGGTGAAATTTTGTTGTAGCGAATTTTTACCGCAAAATCAGGTTAAAAATTATACTTTGTTTTTCTTGTGTTATTATTAAATGATACTAATAATAATAATAATAATAATAATAATAATAATAATTTTTCGTATATTATTAGAAATCTGTTAATACTACTAGAATTTTTGTGAATTTAGTTTTAAATATTTATTGCGTCATTCTCTATAGAACATAACCTCTTTGTTCTTTTTTTATGTTTATATACAAGAAGCATAGAAAAATTTTGTTGGATGTGGTTAATTAATAGAATTTGTCGAATTTTTCTAAATTTACTTTTCCTCCTTTACTTAATTAAATCTCTAAATGTGACGCGATCTAAAGAAAGGGACCTTTAGAGGCAAATTACTTTAAGGTTATGTTAGTGTTGCTTTTCTGTTGATTAAAAGTTTCTTTTTACTTTTTGAAAATTAAAATCAGTGTTTATTAAATATTTCAGTTGTAATGAAAACTTAAACATTAATAATTCTCATTGACAGTTGATCATTTTTTTTGTATTTTCATTTGAAAAATTGCAAACATAACCTATAATTTTTTGCTTCTAAGGTCCCTTTCTTCAGATCGCGTCACAAATCTGAGTAGATTTTTTTGTTAATTAGTAGAAAACTACTATAATTAATGGTAAAACCGTCTTTTGCACGAATTTCAATACATAACCTTCAAATTTTTCTTTTTTTCACAGTAATTTATTTTTAAATAACCTAATTCTTAAAGAACTGAATCGTAAAATAATTATAGTTATAAATTGCATGATGAATAATATTATACGTAAATATTTCAAAATTCATATTGAATTTTAAAAAAGTTTCGTTTACAATTTTCGAAAAAAGATAAACTTCAATTAAAAACTTAGTTTTAAATTTTAGATATTTTCAATTAATTTAATTCAGAAATTTTAAGAAACCAAGATTTTTTTAAAAATGTTAATAATTAAAATTCTAATAAAATCAGTTGAAATTTTTTATTTATTTTTTTATGTATTTAATTAATTGTTGAAAATAATGGATTTATAGAAGAATTTTACTTAAAAACAATGAAAACAAAATTGAATTTTAGGGAAGTTACAAATAATTGAAAAAATTAAATTATTTTCATAAGCAATAAATATTTAAATTTCTTTGCTGAAATTAAATTATTAAAAAAATTTTTTAAATTTCAAATTTTTTAGAAATGATAAAATTCTCTATAAAATTGAATTCTTTTCAAAAAAATTTTAAAAATTCCTGGCAAAATTTCAATTATTCTTAAAAATTTCACTTAATTCAATGATTTTGGATATCAACTGTTTTTATGTTTTTGTAAAAACAATTCGATTATATTGAGTAATTTTTTGAAATAAAATTCTACGTAAACATTTAATTGTTTTTGCAAAAAAATTATAAAAATTTCACGGAAATTCAATTATTTAAAAAAGAATGTTAAACAATTTAAAAAAATTCTCATTAAATTTTAACTATTTTTATAAATAGCAAAATACTTTCGCATAATTCAATTATTTTTGTAAATAACAATATAAATCACAAAAATTCAATTTCGTTTAAAAATTTACAAAAATTCTCGTCAAAATTTTAAATATCTGTATAAATATCAAACTTTTTTTCCCAAAATTCAATTATTTTCATAAATAACAAACATTTATCATAAAAATTAATTTATTTAAAAAAAATTTTTATGAATTATTGTCAAGACCTCAATTATTTTTATAAATCATAAAAATTTTTCTCTAAAATTCAATTATTTAAAAAAAATGTAATAAAAATCCTGGCAAAATTTCAATTACTTTCAAAAAATATTTCCTCAATTTAATTATTTTCAATATATACTATTTTAATTTAATTTTTCAATATAGAATACGCAATTATTTAAGAAAAAAAAATGTTGATAAAACTCTTCGAAAATATTTAAATAATTTTCAAAAATAATAAATATTTAACAGTATAAATTATTTCCATAACTAATGAAACTAATTGACTATTTTTAATTATCAACAGGAATTTTAGTAAAATTCTTTGAAAAATTCAATTTTTTTTTTTAAATTAACTTTGAATTTGTCGTCAAGATTTAAATTTTTCCCCAAAAAAATTCAATTATTTACAAAAATTTAAATAAAATTCTTGGTAAAATTCAGCTTTTTTTTATAAATAAAATATTCAACTTCAAAATTTAATTATTTTCTAAAATTGTTCATAAGAATTACTTTTAATACAATTTTAATCGAATTCTTCGTAGTTATTGTTAATAAAAAAAAGTCCAAATTTCGATAAAAAAATAATTTTTCATCTTCTGCTGATTATCGGCTGTGGTTACTTTTTATTAATTGTGAATTAAATTAATTTTTACGACCCAGATATTAATTGGTACTGTTCTAGTCGTACTTTAGGACCATTAAATAATTTTTTTTGAAATAAAAATTGTTAGTAAACAAAGTTTTACATATTAACTTTTATTTATTTTTTCAACTTTTTATTAATTATTAATTATACGACTATTATTAATTAATTGACGACTCAGTTAATAATTGATATTGCTCTAGTAGTTTAGAATAATTTTTTTCTGAATTTAAATAATTTGTTTTTAATTTTGCGTTTTTAAATATTTTTAAGAAATAATTTTTGGAAAAAGTTTAATTAATTTTTTTTGTATTTGAAGTTTTTGTTTTGTATTAATTTATTTTCCATTATAATTGAAGAATGTCATGGAATTGTAATTTTTGGACACAGTTTAATTGAATTTTTTTGTATTTGAAGTTTTTGTTTTGTATTAATTTATTTTCTATTACAATTGAAAAATGTCTGAATAATCGTATATTTTAGGTAAAATTGAATTCTAAAGGAATAAAATAAAACAATTGTAAGAATTAATTTTTTTATAAATATTGTAATGTATAATTTTTCAAAAATAATTGAATAATTTTTGTATAATTTAAAACAAAAATTTGTGAATTTTCGATACGAACGTTTTGAAAAATTATTAAAAATAATTGACTTAGAAAGAAAATTAATAATTCTAGAGAGTAATGATTGAATTATTAATTAAATTACTAATTGAATTGAACTATTAAAAAAAATGTGTGAATAAACATTTAACATTTATTTTTCAGGTTAATTTGCGAATAAAATCGCAATTATCAGAAGAAAATGATTGGAAAAATTTGCAGAGGAGGACTTGTGATGTATTCGTATATTGCCCAATGTGACGCAATTTTCCGCGAAGAATGAGACAAAACCTTTTTTTTTGTTGGACATTTGAGTGATTCTTTCGGCGGTTCGAGTCAATTTTCAAAGGGCGTGCGCCATGGCACTATCTTTTCTAAATGGGACAAGGGCCTTTTGTCACCCACCGTGTGGGTCCCCATCGACAAAAACCAAACTCGACAATAAACGCCCCGAATGTCGGCA
Source organism: Leptopilina myrica (nomen nudum) (assembly GCA_032872475.1). Taxonomy (NCBI): domain Eukaryota; kingdom Metazoa; phylum Arthropoda; class Insecta; order Hymenoptera; family Figitidae; genus Leptopilina; species Leptopilina myrica (nomen nudum). The sequence continues at coordinate 4,476,324 of CM065459.1, forward strand.
TTGTCATTGACACAACAGCAGTCACAATATTCAAACGTCTATACGGTGATACACACTCTTCTGGCTTTTCGGCGACTCTCTCTGGAGACTTAACGCAGTATCTATCTTCAGCATCCATGATATATGTAGGAGACCCTGCGGTTAACGGACCAGCTGTCGGGCGCCTTCATCAATGAAATATCCCGCATACCATGTTGCATTTGAATGAAACATATATTTTCAAAGTGAGAATTTGCACACACAAACACACAGATATTGAAAATTTTCAAATTTTAATACGTTTTTTTTTTTTTTTTTTTTTTGAAGAAAAAAAGGCCAAAAGATTTTATGTGTTTTTAAAATATACTTGTTCACAATAGAATACTCTCTAAATATGGACTATTCGAAAGAGACACTTTATTACATTGTGTATTACAATGTTTAGATTTTGTGTGTGATAATTTATTGGGACTGAGAAAGTAGAGATGCTAAACTGTATTTTATATGTGTAATGTACGAAGAAGTTTTGAGGAAAGAAAGTTATACAAATTATTGGTCAGAAACGATTGTTGGAGATTTGGGCAATGGAACGAGAAAGGGAGTGACGGAATATGGATTGAAATTGTTAACGAATTGTTGGCATTGAAGATATTTTAGGGAAGCTGCCGAAACCCGGAAGTAATGAAAATGATTGATGGACCATTAACGAAGATATTAAGACTTGGCCTGATTAATTGATATTTCAACGAAACGTGTAACTATTAACATGGAACTAAAAATGATTAACCATTAGCTGAAGAAATCGTACAATTTTGCCTGGAAAATTAAAACAAGATGGACGTAAACTAAAATTGAAAATATACCTACAGGTATATAATATATAATTAATTTAATTAAAACTAAATCATCTTTTCAAGTGTTTTATTCCAATTTTTGAAAATTAACTTCTCAAGAATTTTAATTGAAAATTTTCCAAATAATATTAAATTATCAAAAATTATAATAAAGAATCTTCAAGTGTCGATTCAATAAAAAATGAAATTTAATGAAAAATAGATTTTTAAAATAATATTAAAATAGTAAAATAATAATAGTAAATAGTAAATAAATATTAAAATAGTTTAAAAAAGAATAATTCTCTGAATTTTTAATTTTTTTAGTTTTAATTTTTTTAAATTCAATTATTATTTTCAATATTTCCGAAAATTAAAATTCATACACAAAATAATAAATATAAAATTGTTCAATATTATTTTCAATATTTTGGAGAAAATAATCATATATTCCTAAATTTCAATTAAAAATTTTGAAAACAATTTAATTAATTAATTTAATTATTATTATTATTATTTATTTATTTACTTAATTTTGATTTAATTCTAATTTTGTTTTAAATTATACAAAAATTCTTCCATTATTTTTGAAAAATTATACATTACAATATTTATAAGAAATTAATTCTTACAATTGTTTTATTACAATATTTTAAGATTCAATTACCTTCGAGTAAAGTGAATAAAATTTTTTTTAATTTACTTCAGAATCTTCTAATTCCAAAAGTTTAGGAATTTTTAAATTTTCAATTCACTATGGAATAGGTTTGAATTTTTGTTTTTTGAAAATCAGGGAAATAATAGTGTTTTAAAAGCAATCTTGTAGAAAGTGGAATATCCTATAATTAAAAGAGGGAGAAATTTATGATCCATATGTTTCAGTTCTTTAATAAAATTTATTTCCTTTTTTCAGATCTCGAAGGATTATTCAAAAGGAGAATGCTGATCTTCGCTTGGCAACGAGAAAACTGGTAAGTCTTTTGATTATCTTCTTATTTAGTTTTGACACAGATTTAATATTTTCTGAAAGCGATTATAAACAGGAGAATAATAATTCTCCGGATTGTGAGAAAAATTCTGCTTTAAATTGAAAAATTCAAGCTTTGAAAAGTAATATTAATAGTTAGAGAAATGTGATGTGTTTTTAAAACATCACTGAGAAAACATTATACGTAATTTAAAAAGAAAAATAATTTTAAATGCACTGAGAAAACGATTTATTTGATTCAAACATATTTTGTTTAAATGAAACTTAAAATATCTTTGCTATACGCAGTCAAACAAATTTAAGTTTAATTCAAACATATTTTTTGGTTCATTTATAGAAATAATATATTTTATTAAAACATAATTTATAGTTGATTTTAAATTATTTATTATCAACTTTTAAGTTTGAATCAAACATAACATTTTTAAATATATTTTTTAAATATCTGTATAAATAAATAGGAAAATTCTTCAACAAAATTAAATTATTTTCAAAAATTTTATTTAAAATTCATTAAAAAATGTCAATTCTTTTCATAATTAACAATATTTATCATACGAATTCAATTATTTTCTAAAGTAATTATAAAATTTAAGTATTTTCAAAAAGTTTAATAAAATGCATTGCAAAATTTGAATAATTTTCAAAAGTAATAATATTCTTTGCAAAAATTAAATATTGTTCAAAATCCACTATTTTTATAAAATTTACCAAAAGAATTTAATTATTTAAAAAAAATTTTAATAAAATTCTACAAAAACTTTTAATTTTTTCACAAGAATTTCATTAATAAGAATTTTTTTAAATAAATTTCTTCGCAATCATTCAACTATTTTCATAATTAATAAAATTTTACCGGGATGCAATTATTTTCGTAAATAATAAAATTCTATTTAGACTTTCAATTATTTTTAATAGAATTTTAATCGAATTCCTTGAAAAAATTCTTTAAAATTTTATTAAAATTCGTCTAAAAAATTTAATTGTTTAAAAATTTTTTGATAAAATTTTTAATAGGAATTGAATTTCAAGAAACATTCAATTATTGAACAAATTATTTTTTTTTGTATTTAAATAATTGAATTCTGGTAGAATTTTTTCATAAACATTGATTTAAAAATAGATTTCAGTTAAAATCTTAGATTATAAAAAATAATTGAATTTAGGAAATTTTTTTTAAAATTGTCTTAAAAATAATTGATTTTCAACCAGAAAAATTTTTATCAAAACTTTTTAAAATGTTTGAATTTCTGCTAAAATTCTAATATTTTTGAAAATAATTGATTCTCTGCAAAGATTTTTATTATTTTACGAAAATATTTAAATATTTGGGAAAAATTTTATTAAAATTTCTGAAAGTAACTAAAGATCTACTAAGAATTTGTTACTTTTAATTTATGCCAAGAATTTTATTAAAATTTTTAAAAATAATTCAATTCCTGTTAATTTTTTACAAGAATTTAATTATTTTTGAAAAATTCAATAAAATTGTTCGCAAGAATTCAATTATTTTCATAAATAATAAAATACAATGCTGAATTTCAATTACTTTTTTATACAATTTTAATGGAATTTTTCTAAAAGTGTAATAATTCTTATAAATTTTATTAAAATATTCCTTAATAGAATTCAAGTATTTGATAATTTGTTGATAACAATTTTTTATGGGAATTGAATTTTAACGTTCAATTCTTTAATAAACTATTTAATTGCTTTTTATTTTTATTTTAATAATTGAATTCTAGTAGAATATTTTAATAAAAATTGGATTTTATTTCATAAAAATGAATTTCAGTTAAAATTCTAGATAATAATTGAATATTAAAAGCAATATAGCCTGAATTTTAAATAATAATTGAATTTTGTAATTAATTTTTTTGAAAAAGTTTAATTGAGTTTTTTTAAATACTATTTTCTGTTTCTATTTTCCAATATTTATTTAATAAAAGAATTTAACTAATAATTGAAATTTCGTAAAATTAAATATTGCGTAAAGAAATGAATTTGAAAATTGTCAAAGAACTTTTTCGAAAATTATTAAAAAATAATCGATATAAAGAAGAATTTTAGATAAAAATTCTGGAAAATAATAATTGAATTGATAATGATTTTAATTATTGTAAATTATTTTCATTAATAATTAATATTTATTATTAATTAAAAAATAATATTATTTTTCACAATTTTTATCTAAAATTCTTCTTTATATCGATTATTTTTAATAATTTTCGAAAAAGTTCTTTAACAATTTTCAAATTCATCGATTTCTTCATGTTTTATAGTTATGAAAAATTGAATTTCTAGTTTTAAGTAAAATGTTCTCTTGTATTTGCGATTCGGCCTGATTCTATTTTTGTCAATTGGTCCGTAAATATTCCGTAATTTTTAATTTTTGGTCCGTAATGTCCGTATTTTTTAATAACTTCCACTGCTTCGAGCCCTGAAATAGGGATTTAAATTATTTTGTAATTCTAAAATAGGGATTTAAATATTTTGTAATTTTAAAATAGGGATTTAAATATTTTGTAATTTTAAAGTAGGGATTTAAATATTTTGTAATTTTAAAGTAGGGATTTAAATATTTTGTAATTTTAAAGTAGGGATTTAAATATTTTTTAAATTTTCGAGCAGGTTTAATTAGTCGCGATGTTTGTTGTATTTTATTTTGACTAATTCGTATTTCGGGGGGAGGGGTGGGGGGCGATATTTATAAGGCTTAAAGTATATTGGAAGATTTGAGAATGAGAGCAGAGGCAATTGGTATATATGGTGAAGCAATGGCCTGAATTCTCAATGGAATTTACAGCGGCACGTTCATTTGAATAATTTTTATCGCTGTTCGCTTGAAACCATTGTCTTGTAAAGCGCGCACTGAAATATGGCCAGAGATACACGAGGAAGCCCAGCTTCTTTCTCTCTCTTTTTTTTTCTTCTGTCTTCTCGCGAACGAAGCGATTTTTGGAACTCGGTTGGGAGCATGGCTGCTGCGAGACTCAGAAAACATGCCAAGCTTTATCCACGTGTTCCTTTACAATTAGAGAGGGTGAAGATCCGAAAAGATTCGTATCGATTTGCTTTCACTTTTGGTTTACTCTTTTTTTTTTTTTTTTTTTTTTTTGACTCCCAGCAACTCCCGCAGTTTATTTATTTCGTTATCTCTCTCTCTCTCTACCCCAAAAAAGGCAAGATTTGCAAATTGACATTTTGTTCCTGTTACTTTTGGTTATATTTATTATACACACGTGTCAATTTATCAAATTTATTTACACTGTTATGGTTGTCTCGGAGGGAAGGTGACATTTTCTATTATTTCCTTCATTCTTCATTTTTTATTTTTTAAAATCCTTTTTCCATTAAAGTTTGAACATTTTTTCCATTATACTCGCACTGAATTATTTTTTCTATTATAACTCAACGAATATTTTTTTTCATCTTGGATTTTTTTTCATCTTCCATTTTTTTTCATCTTGGAATTTTTTTTAAACTTATTTAACAATTTGAAATGACGCTTGAAATTAATCGGCTCTTTTGTTGTTTAATGAAATATTAATGGCAGACCTTTGGAAAATGTGAATTTTGTTTTCTTCGTGGGGAATTATTATTTTCACGACTCAAATATTACGTGACAACTTTATATCGATGGAAACTTTTTTTTTTGACGTTTCAGCAATAACTTTATAATTGTAACTTGGCTAACTTTTAATTTGGTGAAATTGGTTTTTCTAGAAAAAGTCACGAGTTAAATTAGATTTGATGAAAAATGTTTCTTTTTTTTTATTTATATAGGTTTGATATAGAAAATAAAGAATACTTTTCAAATATGTTTGCGAAACTGGGTTAATATTAAAATTTTTATGGCACTGTATAAATTTTTTTTTTTGCTTCTTTCACATTTCCACTGGTAATTCTCTTTTAAAAAATTGCTTTTCACTTTCTTGAAGAATTTGTATATCAAAACTGTATTAGAGGGATATGATGGGAAATTTATAAAGTACCCTGAGATGGAAAACTGTAAAAAGTTTTTTTTTGTATTTTATTTACAAGTAATATTTATTTGAATTTTTTATTCTTTCTATTAAAAAAAAATTGTTAGATTTTTTATTGCTTTAAATTGTAATTAGATTTTTAAATCCGGAATACTTTGTTGATTTTTAATCCATAAAAATTTATTTTAACTGCATTTTTAAAGCATTTTTTAAAATTGATAAAATATATTTGACTCTTATTTCAAAATTTATTTATTTATTTTTCTGTATTGAATTTAAAATCATCTTTTAAATCAATTAAAATCATTTTTAAAATCATTTTTTAAATCATCTTTTAAATCATTTTTAAAAATTTTTTATCTTGGAATTTGAAATACTAAAAGTATAACAAATTTAAAATACTTGAAAATTTTTTTCTTTGAAATGATTCGAAAAAATAAATTGATTTTCAAATTGAAAAATAGAATGAAAGAAAAATTCCACAGGAGTGGAAATATTTTCTGAATCATTTTATTTTTTATGACCATTGAATTCTTCGGAAAAAAAATTACCATGAAAATAATTTAAGGGAATATTTAAAGTAGTTTTTTGATATAGTTTAAAATATCGGTGTACTCTCCTCCCCTCGATAAATTTCCTTTTAAAGAAACTTTGTTTTATGTAAATATTAAAAGAATTACTTATAACTTGACACCTGTCACATAGTATTCTGAAGATAAAAGCAAAAGTTGAAAGTCATATCAAATTTTAATTTTTATTTCTTTTTTAAATTTTATATAGAAATTATATAAATATAAATAGCTTTGTGAATTTAGATTATAAATATAGTTCATGTTATTAAATTTTTATTTAATTTTTTTTTTTTGTAAATTTTGTAGTAGTTGTAAATAAATGTAATTTCTTTACAAGATTGATTTATAAATTTACTTTATAGCTGAATTCAAATTTTATTTCGTTTTTAAATTTTACAGTAATTATAATAAAGTACAATTTTTTTATATGTTTAATTTATAAATTTACTTTCTAATGAAATTTAAATTTTCTTTCTTTTTCAAATTTTATAGAAATTGTTAATAAATTCAACTTTTTTATAGATTTAAGGAAATTTGGACCTTTATGACGTCACAATTTTAAATCTAATGCTTAGAATACATTGTGACGTCATAATGGTTCAAATGCCCTTAATTTATAAATTTATTTTCTAATTAAATTTTAATTTTGTTTCTTTTTTACACTTTGTAGTAATTATAAATAAATATAACTTTTTTTATAAATTTAATTCATAGTTAAATTTTAGTTTTGTTTCTTTTTAATTTTTATGGTAATTATAAATTAACACAATTTTTTTCATAAATTTAATATTGAAAGTCATATAAAATTTTAATTTTTTTTAAATTTTATGTAGAAATCATATAAATAAATTTTTAATCTAATTCCTTTTTTTATTTATAAATTTTATAGTAATTATAAAGAAGTTCAACATTTTTATATGTTTAATTTTTAAATTTACTTTCTAATTGAATTTTAATTTTATTTCTGTTTTTAAATTTTATAGAAATTATATTTAAATACAACTTTTTTATAAATTTAATTTACAAATTTACTTCCTAATTAAATTTTTATTTTATTTCATTTTTAAATTTTATAGAAATTATAAATAAATACAATTTTTTTTATAAATTTAATTTACAAATTTACTTCCTAACTAAATTTTAATTTTATTTCCTTTTTAAATTTTATAGAAATTATAAATAAATAAAACTGTTTTGTAAAGTTAATTTATAAATTTACTTCCTAATCAAATTTTTATTTTCTTTCTCTTTAACTTCTGTGGTAATTATAAATTAATATAATTTTTTTTAAAGTTTAATATTTAAGTTTACTTCATAATAAAATTATAAAATTAAAAGTTAGCCAATTTACAATTATAGTTTTTTGATAAATAATTAATAAATGACAACGTTATTAATAACAAACTAATTTGAATTGATAACGATATGAATAATTTAATGAAATAATAATAATTTAGTTATAAATGAATACAATTTATTTGTAAGAAAAAACAATTTTTAAACTAAAAAATAATAATTATTACAATTTATAATATTATTATTTATATAATTTTAATTATCACTTTATTTAAAACGACATAAATTTTTATACTCGAATTGAAAAAAATTTCCGGAATTATAAAGTGAAGTATTTAAAAGAGAAAATGGTTGAACTTTCAATTGATTATTTTAGTAGGAAAATTGGAAAAATTTTATTAAAATAGATTTTTATATTATAACTAAGTAGAACAAATTTAGAGTAAAAAAAAGTATTGAGTGCAGAAAACTCTCCAGTCTCCGGGGATGAGATTTAAAAATGGTTTTTGGAAAAAAATGATATGTAAAAGGAAAATTTAATTAAAAATGAAAAAAGGCGGAAATTATCTTTTTATAATGCAATTCTATTTTCGATGATATATACATAAATTTCAATTTGTTTGAGCTACGTACAAATATAATAATTATAATTACGGCAATAATATAATATATAATAATAGATAATATTTTGGGATAACTCATGCATCGATATACAATAATCGGGGGGGCACATAGTTATAATTATTCTTGAAATGGAGCGAAGATTGTTAACAATTATTAGAAAAAAAAAAAATTGAAAAAAAGATGAGCGATAGCTTAACATTTACTGTACAACGACAAGAATTCACATTTTTCAATTTTTTTATACGTCGATAAATATTGAAGACATTGTCTGAATTATTGAAATTACATTTTTTTTTTTTTAATCCGGAAGTACATTTTTGTTTGTAAACGTATCGAAGTTTATTATACGTATTACGAAATTTGTTTTTTGAATTAGTAGCAAAATAACAGAATTTTTGTTGTATTTTTTCTTTTTTTCGATTTACATAAATATTAGGGGGGGTTTTTTTTCCTGAAATAAACGTACAGTGAGACGGGGCGAAATTGTTAAATGATAAAAAATAATACTGTTTTTTCGCCTACGCTTTTCTCAAGCTCATTCCGAGCCACATCTCATTTGTTGACGCATGATAAATATTCTCGAGAAAATAAGATTTATTTTTCTGTTTTTTTTTTTTTGTGATTAAAAAGTCTGTCACTGAAAATTCAATGCTACGTATCCCAATGCGAATTACAATAAATATTATAGGAATATAATATGTACATTGTAAAAATATATTTTTTTTTTCAACACTTTGATGCACTTAAGTAAATAATTTTTAGGAAAAAAAAAGAAACGTACACTGTCATTTTTAATGAAGTTGTACATTTTTTAATTATTATTAGGTGGGGGGGGGGCTTAAAAATGTTGCACCGGTTTCAATAGGCATTGAATAGAAAATAATTATTAGAAGAAACATCCAATTAATGATTTTTTTATTTGCGCAAAAAAAGGAAAGAAAGTCTGTATTTGAAAATATTTCCCAGTATATTGGTTTCAATTCTTTGTTTTTGACTTTTCTTTTTCTGCTATATCGAATTTATAGCTAATTAATTGTAGAATAATAATATTAATAATAAATAACGTACACACTCATAGTACTCAAACTTTGTTGAAGATCGAAAAAAAAATCAATTCTTTATTTTTATGAAGTATGTTGTTTTTTTTTTCGTTTCCAAAAAAGTGAGTATTTATTTTGTGAACATTTTTGAACGTTTTGAACGTTTCTTGTTCACTTATTTCTTTTGTGGGATATTTACGAAGTTACAAAAATTGAATTATACACAATTACGAATAGGATTATACATTTTATTTGCCTCGAAAATTGAGACAAAGTTTGTAGGTTCTAAAAAAAAAAAAAAAAACTTGCGTTCTATTTGAAATATTCTTTTTTTTTTTATTAACCCACGATGTTACCTTTGATCGACCAGATTAAATAGAGCATTTGATTCCTACACTCTTATCATACACACACACACACATGCATTCATTTTTTTCTCAGGCAAACTTTAATAAAGCTTCTTGGTTTCTTTTTTTTTTTTTTTTTTCTTTTCTTTCGGTACATCCAAGTAAAATATTATTTATACACGCGTCACGCACGTCACTCGGTGAACGGGGGCACTGGCCAACTTTAAATATCATATACACTCGACACACGCAAAAATTGTCCACAGATGGGGTGAAAGGCATAAAAAAAATGCACTTTAGTATTTATTAATTGCCCGACATAAGCGAACGCGATCCACTCCCAAAAGAAAAATTTCACTGGACGAATGGAAGCAGATAAATATAATATTTATTTATTTTTTTCTTTTTTCGTACTTTTATTATTTTATTTATCCGCATCAGTCAAATCACAAGTGATCTTTTAAAAACATACGTCCTGCGTCTGAATTTTGGAAATTATAAAACTTGACTAATTTAAATAAAGAAAAAAAAAAAATTAAAAAAGTATTTACAAAATTATATTCGATTAGAAGAATCTTAATATTTATAATATATTTATATATTTATTTATAAATCTACCTGTGCAACACACTTTTGACGACTAGCTCAATAATTTAGAATCGAAATAAATTTCTTTGACTTTCTTTCTAAATTCATTCGACGATAAGATAAATTTAGAAAAGAATATTGCATAATTTTCATCCAACGTACAAAATTAATTACAATGAATTTTATTCTTTTTTATTATTTTCTTATGCAGTTGCGAAATTTTCGGTCTGTTCGGTGTTTTAGTTGTTCTCTGAATTTGAAAAAAGGGAAAATTCACTTGGAATGGGTCGTTTTCTTTATAATTTAAAAGATGAAAATTTTTCTGTATCAAAAATTTTGTTTTGGTTAAAAATTCACTTGGAATGTCATTTTTTAATTAATAATTTAAAAGAAGAAAATTTTTCTATATCAAAAATTTTGTTTTGGTTGAAAATTCACTTGGAATGTCATTTTTTAATTAATAATTTAAAAGAAGAAAATTTTTCTATATGAAAAATTTTGTTTTGGTTGAAAATTCACTTGGAATGTCATTTTTTAATTAATAATTTTTAAAAAAAGAAAATTTTTCTATACAAAGAATTTTTTGGTTTAAAAATTCAGTTAGAATACCGTCAATTTTTAGTTCGTTATTTAAAAAAAAATTTTTGTAACAAACATTTTGTTTTGGTTAAAAATTCCCTATGAATATGTAATTTTGCATTTAATAAATAAATAAACGAACATTTTTCTACAACAAATTTTTTTTGTTTAAAAAAATCGTTAATTAGAAACGTTGTGAACTTTGCCATTTTTTGAGACGTTTGTTAAGTTTTTTTACTTTTACTTTTTTTTATAAATTTTTGAATTTATTTTACTTTTTTTTATAAATTTTGATATTTAAAAAAAATTTTTTTATTCACTTTTGTGTAAAGAATGTTTTATGTCAGAAAATTTTTGTAACTTTGTTCATAAACGTTCTGAAATAATTTAAAGAATAAGGACAATTTTTTGGACCAAAAAAGTTTGTTTTTTGATAGAAAAAAAATTTCGTTTTACCTTCGATCATAAACGTTCTGAAATAATTTGAGAAAGGACAATTTTTTTTAACAAAAAAGTTTGTTTTCGTGTTAAAATTTTTTTTAAAAATCATTTTATCATAAAGGTTCTGAAGACTTTCGTAAAGTTCACAACTTTTGTAATCGATTTAGAAAAAATAGCTTTTTATTTGAATTTATCTAAGGTTTTCTTTAATAAATATTTTGCAGTTTTTTTATCAATAATAATTTAAAATAATTGTTCTTCGAAACAAAAAGTTGTATTTTTCTGTAATTTAAAAAAAAATATTGTTCTTGATTGAATTTTTTTTTCTCTCGCGTTGGTCATAAAAGTTGTGAACATTGCCAAATTTGTTTGAGTGAAAATCATTTTTTATTGAGTGTTGGAAAAAATATTTATATTTTAATAATTTTTAAATATTCGAATTTTAATAATTTAAAAATATTTGAATTTTAATAATTTAAAAATATTTAAATTTCGATAATTTACAAATATTTAAATTGTAATTTTTATTCAATGTCTATATTTTAATTTTTATTGAATGTTAATATTTTAATTTTTATTGAATTTTTTTAATTTTACTTTTTATTGAATTTTTTTATCTTAATTTTTATTCAATTTTTTTAAATTTTAAATTGTATTGAATATTTTTATTTTAACTTTTATTGAATTTTTTTGTCTTAACTTTTATTTTTTTTTATTTTAATCTGTATTGAATAATTTTATTTAAATTTTTATTGAATTTTTTTTCCAAATTTTTCATATTTATTTACGTGCGATAGTTTTGACGTATTCCAAGTGAATTTTCACTTATTCAAATTGAGAGAATTAATACACAGTAAAAAAGAATCTTATTTTAAGATGCTAAGTGAAATTAAATTGTTCGAAAAATAAATTAAATTCTTTAATCTTAATTCATTTACATTGCTGTAAATGAGTAAAAAAAAAATAAATAAAAAAATTGAAATAAAAATCTTGAGCCTTAATTTAAGAAAGCTATGTTTTTAAGTCAAATTGCGCTTTTCACTGATTTTAAGACCAAATTGTCTTAGAAACAGTACGTAGCAGTGCAAATTATAAAAATTATTAAATTTTTGTATAATTTTTTTTATAATTGTTAAATTATTAAAATTACATAGTATAAAATGGGTTTAGAAGAATGCAGTGAAGAAGTTTTTGAAAATTGTTGCATGCTCTTAAAATTTTGAACGTACGTAACACTTTTGTTGGTATTTTTAGTTCGTAACTTTTTTAATAAAATTATTAATAAAGTTGTTTTAATAAGGAATTTAAAATTAAATAAAAAAAGTGTATTATGGCAACAATTTTGAAAGTTTTTTTTGTTTGAATTTGATATCCTTAGAGAAAGTGTGAAAAAATATTGAATTAGAATTATTTTTTTATTTTTTTTAGTAATTACCAAGTTGAAATCTACAACGTTGATGAACGAAATAAAATTGTTCACCAAGTCAATTAATTAAAAATAGTGATCAACATTGACAAAAAAATATTTAAACAAAAAATAATAGATAATGTTAGAATTTTTTCGAATTTTTATTTTATTATTATTATTTTTATTTATTTTTTAAATTCTTTTTTTAGAATTCTTTTTTTTGAATTCTTTTTTTCGAATTCATTTTTTAGAATTCTTTTTTTAATATTTAAAAAAATAGATGTTTACTTTTTTACGATAATTGTTATGTAATTAAATATTTATTAAAAAATAAAATTTATTGCATTAATCAAATTTTTTCGTTGATAAACGTGGACTTCAACATTGTAGTATTTTTTGTAAACTCGAGGAAAAAATTTTTTTGTTACTTTCGAACGTTCGGAATTTTAGAGAAACATTGTGGCAACAAAGTTAGAGATAATTTTGCTCTACAAAATCGATGGAAAGCTCCTTTCTGTTCTAGTTAAAAATGAAGAAGGGAAGCAAACTATTTTAATAGAAATATGATTTCCATTAAATGATGCAAATGATTCTATTTGCAGTTCTTTGAAAATAAGAGATCTTTTTACACTGGGTATACATATTTTTAGATCAATATTATCGTAAGGGGAAATTTAGTAAAAAAAAAGGATTGAGCGATTGATAGGGCGCGAATTTAAATAACATCACATAAAATAATGTATATATAATAATAATAATATAATAATAATAATATTAAACAGAAATTTCTGTTAAGGAAGAGGTCGTGTTCACTATTTTCCTATAAAATATCTAACAGTCTTTCACGTTTCTAAATTTACACGTTGGAATGAATAATATTCTTCAGTACATCATATTTGAAGGAACTACGTATGCGGACAATGTGTACAGCATAGAAGCGTACCAAAGAACACCTTCCGGTTGTTCTTCCCCTTTCAATTCCTTAGTCATCGATGTTCTGACGACGACTTCCGGCTCTCGCTTCACTGATTCAATGATGAATTTTGCAAACCTACTGACACCGGACTTGACATAAGTCCAAAGTCTGTAAGGAATGAATGAATAATGGGCTATGGTTTGGCTTTCGATTATCGCGTAACACGAGGCAACGACGTCATCAATGAGCACTGTTCCTTCATTAGTTAATGGGGCGAAAACACCTTCCTCGAGAACGAGTTTCGCCTCAATTATCCTGTCGTAACGAAGAGCGTCGTGCACCATATTTTCAGCCTCCTCGGAATCCCTCACCAATATTTTATCGCCAACTTGAACCCTCGCGGCAAAGATGATCGATTTTCCCTCAACTGGCAGGAGATGCGATGGTGTCAAGGTTAACATTTTACCCGTGGCTGTTGTCAGTTGAATGAATTGCCTCTTCTCGGTTGGCTGTCGATCCATGAAGCTTATTACTTCACTGTAGACAATGTCGCCGTTCGAATTGAGCGAGGCTATTTCTTCGCCGATTGTCAGTTGGTCTAGTCTCTTTTTGGTACCCTCCTTTGTTCTCACTATGCTCTTGCCGGGGAAGCAGCCTCCCGATTTGCCCGCTGATGATGATTCTGTAACAGAAGGAAAATTGTGTCATTTTTTTTTTTAACAGAAACAGAAGGAAAATTGTGTCATTTTTTTTTTTTGAAACAGAAACAGAAGGAAAATTGTGTCATTTTCTTTTTTTTTTAACAGAAACAGAAGGAAAATTGTGTCATTTTCTTTTAAATGTTCTTTGCACTTTAGAAAGGAAATTTTACTGACAATTTACTTTTATGTATACTTTGAACTTTTAAAAAGTAAATTTCACTCGCAGTTTACTTTTGTACTTTAAACTTTAAGAAGTAATAAATTTTCCTGGCAATTTACTTTTTACTAAAATCGTTTACAAAAGGAATTCTTACATTGAAGAAAAATGTGTATTAAATTTTGTAAAAGTATTTTGCATGCAGTTTGGGGGAAAAGTGCGACAAACCAAAATTTTGATATTAAAAATACTACATATGAAAAATATTTATGTGAAATTTAGTAAAGTTATATTAAATTTGAATTAAAATTCTTGATGCTTGATAAAATTATACTACATTCCATAAATTTTTTTTTAAAGTTTAGTATTCGAAATTTTGATTAAAAAAAAAAACTAAATACTAAACTTTAAAAAAAAATTTTGTGGAATTTAGTATAATTTTATCAAATATAAATAATTTTTATTGAATTTTAATAAAACTTTACTAAATTTCACATAAATTTCTTTAAAGTTTAGAGTATTTTTTATATCAAAATTTCCGTTTTGTTGAACATAATTTCTTTTAAACTTTAGTATTTTTTATATCAAAATTTTGATTTGTTGCACTTTTTTCCCAAATTTAAAATGAGAATATTTTTCCCCAAAAATTGGTGCGAATATCATTTGAAAAGTTAGGAAAATTTTCCCAAAAATTCTAATAAATTAGAATAATACTTCGAAAAAAAATTGATAAAATTAATTCAAAATTCAATTATTTTTACAAATATTACATTTTTTACAGGAATTCTTAACTAATTTAGAATAGAAATTAAAAAAAAAAAATTTCGTAAAAATCAATTATTTAACCAATTTTTGATAAAATTCTTCACACTTAATACAATTTTAAATTAGTTCTTTGGAAAATTCAATTATTTTCTCAAATAAAGTTCTCCTGAAGAACTAAATTATATAAAATAAAATTTTCGTATCATATTTATTGTATTTTGAAAAAAATTAATTATTTAAAACATAGTGTATGAAATTTTTATAAAGAATTCAATTATTTTCACAAAATAATAAAATTCTTTTAGGAAATTCAATTATTTTAGAAAATTTTAGTAAAATTCTTATCAATTATTTACTTTCATAAATAATAAAATTCAAAGCAGTATTTCAATTATTTTTAATACAATTTTACAGGAATTGATTAAAAAAAATGAAATTATTCTTAAAAAATTAATTTTAATTCCTCAAAAAATTTGGAATTATTTGAAATTATTATTATTTGGAATTCTTTAGAAGAATTTTATTATTTATTATTTACAAAAATACAAAAATGTTTCACGGGAATTCAATTATTTTCAAATATTTCAATAAAATTGTTCGAAAGAAATCAGTTTTTTTAAAATACAATTGTATTTAAATTTTTTTGAAATAATTCAATTTATTCTTTTAGATTTTAATAAAATTCTTCCGAAGAATTCAATTATTAAAGATAAATAACGAAATTCTTCCCGAATTTTCAATTATTTTGAGGCATTTTAGTTAAATTCTTTGCAAAATTCAATTATTTTAATAAATAACAATATTCATTATAAGAATTCAATTATTTTTAAAATTAATAAATTTCTTTACAGAAATTTAATTATTTAAAATAGTTCCTAATAAAATCGTTTGCAAGAATTTAATTATTTTCATAAATAATAAAATTCTTTTCAGGAATTTATTTATTTTCAAAAAGAAAAGGTTAAAATTCCACACGGACTTTGAATTATTGCGTCGAAAATTTTCAAAAAATTCTTTGTAAAATATAAAAATTTGAATAGAATTATTTGTAACATTTTATTATTTTTAAAAAACTTTTCGCAATTGAGTGTTTTTCAATAGTTTCAACATTTTTTAAATAATTCAATTCTATTTGGAAATTGTATATATGAAAATAGTAGATTTTCATAGAATTTCTTAACAGAATTAAATTGTATAAAAAGATTTTTGTAAAAATCTTCCTAAGAATTCAATTTTTTTTCATGAATAATAAAAATTTATTAGGAATTAGTAATTTCTCGCAGGATTCAATTATTTCAATTAGAATTTATATGATTAAATTCTTTTATGAATTAAAAAAAAATGTGTGGCACAGAAATTCAATTTATTATTGTATAGAATAAGAAAGAAGTAAATATTTTTTTTAATGAAAATTAGGAAAACTTTTTTTTGTCTACAAGTTTAATTTTTCGATTGCTATTTTTTTGTTACTAATTTTTTTAGTTTGAAGGCTATTTTTTAAAAATTTATTCATCGAGTGCGATGTCTGCAATTATTTGAGGATTTTAGAAATGAAAATCGTTTTCGCCCCTAACTTTAGGCGAATCTAATTTTACCCATCACTGCAAATTTTAAAAATCATGATTTTAGGTCCTTTAAGATTATGATTTAATCAAGTTTTCTAAAAATAGGCTAAAAATAGTGATTTTATCGTATTGTCAGTTTCAGATTTTGTTTCCTCTATATATGTGTACTTGATGTAAATTGTTCCTTAAAGGTAATTGAAATAAAGGGGTTTTTTTTTTAAAACTTTTTGACTTTAGGGATCCCTTATTTTTGCTATATACATATATATATATATATATACGTATGTGAAAATTTAATATTTCTTTGGCATTTGCGGTGCACAGTTGTGAATAATACTCGCCGCCAAAGTATATGTTGCTATATATATGCGTATGTATTTGTATGTATAGGCTTTTGAAAGAAATTGAAGCCAATCGGTTTCTCGATCAGGTAATTGGATCCGGGAGTTGTCGTTTTGACCACGTGTAAGGTGTGACGCAAACACGAAAAGACAAGTATGAGGCCCGGTCACCGTGGGAAATCATATGTATAAATATAATCTCATTTAATGCCAGGAAACCGATATAGCTCGCACGGAACATAAAGTTAGTCCTAATCGTGCGATGATGCTATGATCCAACATTCCAAAATTTTTATTCCAAGGTCAGAATTTCCTTATGGTTTCCCATATATATATATTGCAAAAGATCAATTATCGCATCGAGTATCAACAAAAATTCTTTATGCACTTTATTTGCTGTAGGCTCAAAAAGTATTTAAAGTTATTGTCAGCCCTTTTCCTCTTTTTCAAAACAAGAAATTTTTATCCGTTTTTGAACGATTTTGGAAAGATTTGGAATAGTTATTTTTATTATCTTTTAGATGGTCCCCAAAGTTTTGAATGTTGAAATGAACGAAATATTTTTTATTGAAGATATTTTAATAAATTATAAATCATAAAAAAAACTTATAAACTAAAATTTAATTTAAGTATAATAAACTTATAAACTAAAAAAACACTAAAATTTACGTTTACGATGTAATTTTTTGGACAGTGAAAAGCAAAATAATTACAATACAAATTTATGTGGCTAAAGTTTCGAACGTTCAAATGAACGAAATTATTTCCCATCTTAAATGTTTTTGTAAATTACTATCCAAAAAAGAAAAAATATTTTAAATTAAACAATATTTGTTTAAGAATTAATTTGTTTTAAACTAAAAAATAATTTTCTTTTGTAAAGAAATACAAATTAACAGAAGTGAAAAATTATTGTCGTTCATTTGAACGTTCGAAACATTATAGGAACATACAAATTTAATTTTTGGAGGAAGTAAATAAATTTCGTTCATTTGAACGTTCGGAACTTTAGGGTTTATTTTGTAGACGATATTTGGTGTAATTTGTGACGGACATGCGGAAAAAATGTTTGTTGCTTCTTTGGTACCTTTCTTCAGGGTCTTTAAGCCTTAAAAGTATAATAGTTTTTGAGCATTTGGGTCCGAATTTATAGTATTTTGCAAAATTCCTTTTTTGCTACGTGTTTTGATGCGTGAATAATGTAAGAATCCCGAAAACTGAATGTATATAGAGCTAGGGGAGAAAAAATTGGTCACACACGTGTTAAAATTGACGCGTGTATCGCACCCGTCAAGCATTTCGTGAATGATGCCCATTGGATCGTATCAATTTCGCGCCAATGTGGCGCTCACTTTTAATTCGAGCCGGCAGGCCAGCCTCGATTTTATTGGCATTTATTTTGAAATCGGAGACGCGGGTCCAAAATGAACATGGTCCGTCGATTCTGCGCATAAGTAGGTAAATAAATATGTACAAAAGAACAAGTCATAGAAATTGACGTGTGTGTGTGTGATCTGAAAACGATGAAAGGGAATTTTTCGAGAGCCAAATAATCTTCACTAGCTTCGAGTAATGAGTCGCTGTCATTGAAAAAAATGTATAAATTTAGGAAAAATGTTGAAATTTATTGTTGTTTTTTTTAACACTGAAAAAAAATTTGTTTAATTCAAAAATAAGTTGTCATAAAAAAAATGTTTGAATAATGAATATTTGTCTCAGAACCAACTATAGACTTTTTATTTGTTTCAAATAAATTTTATTTGGTTTAAATAAAATTTTATTTAGCTCAAATATGTTTTATTTATGTCAAATATAATTTTTATTTAAAACAAATATTAAGTCTAGTTGGTTCTGAGACAAATAAACCTTTATTATTGAGTCAAATAAAATAGATTTGGTTTAAATAATATTTTTCTTTGGGTGAGAATTAAACATAATTTTGATTGAATCAAATTTATTATATACAGTAAATCAAAATTATTATGTTTAAATTAAAGATAATTTTTGGTTGACTATAACAAAGATATGTTTGATTAAAATTATGTTTGATTCAAATATATCGTTTTCTCAGTGAAGTTTTCTCGAAAGTATCAAATTGATACTGGAGTGGATCAAATGTGACGCCAAAAATTTGGATCAATTTTTTATTTGTTCCAGACTTTTTATATCAATTCGTTGCAATTTAATATTTTTAATTTAATATTTGTAATTATCTTTGAGCGAAACGTAAAAATTTCTAAAATGAAATGTAAAAATTGGAGTTTTTTTTGAAAATTTAGTAATGGTTCTGTGTAATGGATGAAACCTTTTTTTGGGCAAACTTAAAGGTAACTAGGAATAGGGACAAATAGCAAAAGATAAAAAGAAAAAAGGGGTGAATGCGGAACTGAATAATTTTTTTAATTAAAATTAAAATTTGTATTATTGAAATTCGTTGCTAGAAATATTTTTTTCTGTTGTACTTAAGTTCTATTTGGAACTAGCAGAGACATCTTAGGAAAAAGTAACTTTTAGCGAAACTTGTAATTATAATTTGAGGGATATCAGTGATTCCGCGAACTGTAGTATCAAAGGATGATATTCCAAAGTCGGTAAGAAAGGCAGCCTTTTCTATTTGTCCTCTAGAAAGTAGCGCTACTCTTTGAACAATTGCGAAACCATGGTAACTGAAAAATTATTAGAAATTGGTCGACGATTCTTGAAACAAAAATTTATCGGTTTCGGAAAAAAATGTTTGTTTAAAGTCCAAAATAATTAATAGTTTTCGACTTTAAGGCTATAATATAATTTAACTCCAAACTTTAGAATTTAAAGTCCTTTTTGTTCTCAAATTTACTATTTATTCTTTTACAACTATTTTACGTATTGATTTTAGGCAGATTTTTTCCAGATACTTTTTTTGTCTTTTTGATGTTTATGTTCAAGATCGGTTACATTAATTTGTCCTGAAAAATTTTCCCTCTTATGCACATACTGAAAGTAAATGTATATTAAATGTTGTAAAAGTATTTTACAATTTGGGGAAAAAAGTGCAACAAACCGAAATTTTGATATAAAAAATATTAGAGTTTAAAAGAACTTATGTGCAACAAACCGAAATTTTGATATAAAAAATATTAAAATTTAAAAGAACTTATGTGCAACAACCCGAAATTTTTGTTATAAAAAATACTATACATTAAAAAAAATTATGTGGAATTCAGTAAAGTTTTATTAAAATTAAATAAAAATTCTTTATATTTCATAAAATTATACTAAATTCCACATCATTTTTTTTTGTTTAGTATTTTTTATATAAAAATTTTTGTTTGTTGCACTTTTTCACCATATTGTAAAACACTTTTAGAAAATTTAATATGTACGTAATTTTCTGTCAGTGTATAATTAATAATTTTAATAAAATTATATTATATTATTATAATAATAATTTTTTATGCGAAAATTATTATTTTTCTGCATTTTTTAAATTATTTACTTTATTTCTCTAAGAAATCTGCGAATAAAATTATTTGCGATCAGATATCTTTTTTTTATTGTTGAAAACTGATATAGAATAAATAAAATATCTTTTTTTAAAATCAATTTTCGGATAGGAATGAAAAGAATGGAAAATTAAAAATAGAATTGCGAAATGTCTAAAGAATTTTAATCGTGGAGTGAAATAATCAATTAAGCCGCATTTATGTATGGAACGATTTGTAGTACTTTGCGTGATTACACTCGTGCCATGATGATAAATGGTCACGATTTTGCGATTAAATAATATTTACCGATGAATTTCGTTCTTGTTATCCAATTCTCTTGATTTATTGATGATGATAATTGTAATAATGAGATGATTGGGGAGGTATTTAGAGTATTTTTTTTGTCACTGACGTCATTTAAAATATTATCGAGTCGTGTTTATTTTTCTTTATTTTTCTTTTTCTTTATTTTCTCTACTTTTTTATTTTTTCTTTTTCTTTATTTTCTTTACTTTTTTTATTTTTTCTACTATTTTTATTTTTCTTTTTCTTTATTTTCTCTACTTTTTTTTTATTTTTTCTACTTTTTTTATTTTCTCTACTTATATATTTTCTCTACTTATTTATTTTCTCTTCTTTTTTTATTTTTTCTACGTTTTCTATTTTCTCTACATTTTTTATTTTCTCTATTTTTTTTGTTTTCTCTATTTTTATATTTTTTCTCCTTTATTTATTTTCTCTACATTTTTCATTTTCTCTTCTTTTTTTATTTTCTCTACTTTATTCATTTTCACTATCGATACTTTTTGATATTTTTTAATTATTCTTTTCCGCATTAGTAAAATTACTAACTTGAATTTTCCCCTGACTTTTTTTTTACTAATAGTAAATTTTACTAATAAGCAGAAATTACCATACTTATTAGTAAAATTACTAATTAAAATCAATCACTGAATTTTTTTTGGAACAATGGTAAATCTTACTAATAAGTATAGAAATTACCATACTTATTAGTAAAATTACTAATTAAAATCAGTCACTGCATTTTTTTTATTAATAGTAAATTTTATTACTAAGTAAAAATTACCATACTTAGCATAGTAAAACTATTTGCTCAAATTCAAAAGAAAAAAAAATTAGCAAACATTTTTAAATCAATTAAAATTTAGAGTGTAAAACTGTTATTGAAAAAAAATTTAATGCGAAAATTCAAAATTATTATTTATTTTGAGTTTAATTTTACACATGAGCGATAATTATATTCAGAAAGGCATTAATTTCTAACAAGTTTAGAATCGGAGAAATTGTATAATATTATTCATATAAAAGGAAAGATCAATTAAATTTTTAATGATCATTCTGCTGTTACATTCATGGTTAAGAATTCAAAGATCCGAACTTTTACAACTATTGTCAATCTTCATAAAAAAGTTTTCAAAAGTAAATTTCAATTTCAATATAGAAAAACCTTTTTTTTTTTAGTGTATTTATACTGAAAACTAAAAACTATTTATGTTTGAAAACTTTTATTTTTATTCATAAACGTTACTTATACGAATGCAAATTATTAATATTGATTCGCAAAGTTGTCTCTATATAAAGAGGGATAAACATATTGGATATAAAAATTGAAGATTTAAAAATGATTTTTTGAAAATATCGTTTTAAAATTATGTGAGAGTCTCTTTTTTTTCGAAATTTCGAAATAAAATTTATACTCGTCAAATTATCGAAAGAAATTAAGAAAAATCGATTGAAATACAATTCTTGAGTGGCTCTATAATATATACTGACTCCGCCTTTCATTTAATGTAACCAATTTTGATCATGGCTTCCTCCGTTTTTTTTCCATTTAAATCAAACAAGTCCTTAACTCAAAAAGGCCATTCTCTTTCCAAAAGCCAAGCGGGGAGGGTCTTTTATCGCATTCTTATATACATATGAACCCTCCTGCTTTCTATTTTCAGCACACTGTGAATCGACATCAGTTTTGTATATATATATATATATATTTGTATGTACAAGAAACGCACCTTTAAGTTTCTCACGCGGCAGAGGGATATCTTTACCCAAGATTCTTGCCATTTCGCCGTGATTTCGCTCGTTAAGAGTTTACGATTATTTTTTACGAACTTGAATTTTCACGAAAACAAGTATAGCAACACGATTATTCATATGAATTTTTATTTATTTTTTTTTTTTGCAATTTTATCTTTTTATTTTCTCACGTTCCAATGTGGGGGGTGGGGGTGGGTAACATATATTTTAATTATAATTGACACCTTTTTGTTTTACAAAATTTGAACCGAAATGCATTTTTATTCTCTATCAGAGTGCGATTTATTTTTCACTCTTTTCTTTTTCTAGTTTCGGAATATTTTATTGTGATGATTTTTATGATTAAAATGGTTACAGTTTTTTTTTGAGGATACCAAATTTTATTAATTTAAAATATTATTTAAAAAATCAATTTTACAAATTCTTCAAATATTCAATGAATTTTTTATTTTTATTATTTAAATAATTGAATTTTCCACGATTTTTTCTAATAAATATTGATTTAAAAATGAATTTCCCTTAAAAATTTTAGTAATAAATAAAAATAATTGAATATGAATGAAATTTTTCCAAGTTTTTAATACATTTATATTTTACCACAAACTCCCTGATTTTCTGACAAAATTTTGACTATTTCGATTCATTATTCATTTACAGAATGTTCAATTAAAATTAATCTTTAAATCAATTTTTTAAAATAATTTTTCAAACTTTTTTTGGAGAATTTTTCAATTAATTTGTTTACAATTCAATTTCAAGTGAAATTTCGGTTATACTTGAGAATATTCTTCAATTAGATATGTATTTGAAAATAAAATCTTTCAAATAATTGTAAAAAAAATTTAATTAAACTTTTTGGAAAAAATTACTTCTACAGAACTTTTTGGAAAAAATATAAAAAATTCAAATTTTCAAAGATTTTAATTTTAAAACCTATTCAACATTAAATTATTTGAATAACGAAAATAAATAATTTATTGAGTAATTAAAGAATTTGTAAAATTGTATTTTTTAATTATCAATAAATTTTTTAAATAATAAATTGACTTCTCTTGATTATTTTGAATGAAAGAAATAAAAAATTTAATGAATAATTAAAGAACTTGTAAAATTGAATTTTTATAAAGAATTTTAATTATCAATAAACTTTTTAAATAATAAATTGAATTCTCTTGACAAATTTAAATAAAATTTTTGAGAATACTTCAATTTTTCGAGAAATCCGATTAATTTTATAAAATTGTATTAAAAATAATTGTATTTCTCCGAAGAATTTCATTAAAGTTCTTGAAAATTGAATTTTGCAAAGAATTTTTTTTAATTGTTGAAAATAATTAAATTTCTGTAAAGAATCTTTTTGAATAGAAAATAATTTAATTTTTCAAAGCATTCTATATATATATTAAAATTCCTGAAAATTGAATTTTGCAAAGAATTTGTTCTAAATTCTTGAATATAATTAAATTTTGCAATGCATTTTATATTCAAATTGTTGAAAATTGAATTTTGCCAAGAATTTTATTTTTAATTCTTGAAAATAATTAAATTTTGCAAAGAATTTTATTAAATGAAAAATAATTGAATTTTGCAAAGCATGTTTATTAAAATTCTTGAAAATTGAGTTTTACAAAGAATTTCATGGAAATTTCGTGAAAATTGAATTTTGCGAAGAATTTTTTTTTTAAATTCTTGCATATAATTAAATTTTGCAAAGTATTTTATATTAAAATTCCTGAAAATTAGATTTTAAACAATTCTTTTAAATCACTAAATTCTTTTGGGAAATTGTATTAAAGTATAGTAGATGCATTAAAAAAATGATTGAATAGAGAAAAGTTTTTTATGGTTCAAATGATTTTAATGATTTAAAATATTTTTAATCGGTTAAAATGGTTAAAATTATCTTGATTATTAAAATACTTTAAATGGTTAAATTTTTTTTAGTGATTGAAATGATTTTGATGATTGAAATTGTTTTAATGGTATTAAAATTTGATTTTGATAATTAAAATCGTTTAAATGGTTAAAATATATTATTGATGATTAAAATAATTTATATATGATTAAAATGATTTTAACCCTTGAAATGGTTTAATTGAAATAATTTCCACTTGAAAAGTTTTAATGATTAAAATTGTTTAAATGATTTTGATAATTAAAATGGTTTAGAATGATTTTGAAGATTAAGATATATACTTTTAGTGATTCAAATATGTTTCTAGTATGGTTAAAGTTATTTTAATTATTAAAATCGTTCTAATGATTGCAATGTTATTGATGATTAAAATAGTTTTAATGATTAAAATGATTTTAACCCTTGAAATAGTTTTAATGTTAAAAATGGTTTAAATTATTTTGAGGATTAACATTGTTTTAATAATTAAAATGATTTTCATGATTAAAATACGTTTTAATGCTTAAAATACGTTTTAATGATTGAAATGGTTTTTATGATTAAAATACGTTTTAATGATAAAAAAGATTTTAACCCTTGAAATAGTTTTAATGTTTAAAATGGTTTAAATTATTTTGAGGATTAACATTATTTGAATAATTAAAATGATTTTCATGATTAAAATACGTTTTAATGATTAAAATGGTTTTTATGATTAAAATGGTTTTTATGATTAAAATGGTTTTTATGATTATAATACGTTTTAATGATTCAAATTTTTGTACTATGGTAAAAATGATTTTGATGATTATAATGCTTACAATATAATTTTGAGGATTGTACTATTTTGATGATTAAAATGATTGTAATTGCTTGATACAGTTTCAACTATAGTTAAAATGGTTTAAAAAAAAATTTATTTTTAATGATTCGAATGGTTTTAATAAATCGTTGAAGTGGCAGTAGAACTTACCAGATTTAACAGAACAGTGGATGTGCGATCTGGATTCATAGTAGACCCAATCGAATCCAGCTTCGACAGCCAGTCTTGCCAGCATGCCGTACTTGGAACGATCGCGATCACTGGTGGTAACGTCGACTGCTCGTCCTTCGTAATGAAGAGAGTCCGTGGCATGTTTGTCCTCCTCGTCCCAACCCTCTGTCACACGTAATTTTACTCCTGGCCATTGGTTCATCACTGATATTGCTAGAGTGTTCAGCTTCTCTTTGCACCTCTGAAAAACATCCAAAATTTCCCATTAGCATTTGTTTTCGTTTCTAAATAGCTTTTTTTTCTTTCTTTTTTTTTTTTTTTTAATCAAAAATCAGTACTTTTTGGTGTAAAATCTAAAAAGCAGATTTTTCGTCTCATATTATAAGATCCAGAAGTTCTGAAGTTATGCCCTTTCTCTTCAAAGTAATTTTTAGTTACAAGACATTTGCGTCAGTATGAAGAAAAATTAATTCTAAAGTTTCTAAGTTCAGAATTTAATTTTTTAATTTTGATTCTAAATTTAATTTAATTTAGAAACTAAATTTTGCGTCAGTATGAAAAAAACATTAATTCTAAAGTTTCGAAGTTCAGAATTTAATTTTTTAATTTCAATTCTAAATTAAATTTCAGTAAATTTAGAAACTTAATTTTAGTTACAATAATTTTGCGTCAGTATGAAAATAACATTAATTCTGAAGTTTCTAAGTTCAGAATTTAATTTTTTAATTTCAATTCTAAATTAAATTCAACTAAATTTAGAAACTTAATTTTAGTTACAATAATTTTGGGTCAGTATGAAAAAAAAATAATTCTAAAGTTTCTAAGTTCAGAATTTAATTTTTTAATTTCAATTCTAAATTAAATTTCACTAAATTTAGAAACTTAATTTTATAGTTACAATAATTTTGCGTCAGTATGAAAAAACATTAGTTCTAAAGTTTTTAAATTCAGAATTTAATTTTTAACTCGAATCAGTAAAATCTGGATTATAAAAAAAATTCGAATCGCAGTTTAGAAAATATATTTCAGAACGTTAAAAACTTGTGGATCATATTATCAAATAATAAGTTAATAATAAATTATGAAAATACTTTCTTCGAATTTGAAGTTATTTTCAGCTAATATATATACAAAAGAGCAGCAATAACCAGCAGATATAATTTCCTTCTGTGTTATGAATTGAATAAACTATTGTGATAAATTTCTTGAACCAAAAACGAAAAAAACAAAATTTTTGGCTAGGAATTTTTTTCTATTAAAAAATATTTCGCTCTTTAGGGCATATATATATTTTTTTTGGTTGACTTATAAAGAATAGAAAAATATTATATACATAATATAAGTAAAGAAAGAGAAATATTAAAATCATTCAAACGTCATTAATAATAATTTTTTCTTTTTTTTTTGAAGAATGGAAATTTTTAAGCCTTAATTCGGTACGTCTACTTAAAGAAAATAATGGGTTTTTTTTTTTTTTGCTTGAGAAGTTTAAAAGCAACATCCAGTTACATAATTTGACCTCAAAATATGTATTTTGGAAAAAAAGAGAATATTGAAAAATCAAAAGGGAGGAAAACGAAGCAGAGGGTGGTCCTCAGGCAGGTAAAGGACAGACGGTGGAAAAGTAAATGCGTGTTTTGACCGGTGTGACAGGCGAACCGACAGACTTTTAAAGGTGAGTCCGTGGCGAATTAAGGGGCAAACAAGAGTATAAATACAAGCTTGGAGGAGATCCGGTCACGGCGATCGACTAATATTTTTCCTTCTTTTCGTTGCTACCTGTGCGCGCAGTCAGAGGAGAAGTTGTGTGTATTTATATTTATTATTTGTTTGAGAGAGAAAAAGAGAAGCGTTTATCCTTCTTATAGTGTATGCGAGAATGATGACCGAATTAGAGATGAAGAAGCTGCTGTTGGAGGAGGTACATTTACATATATAGTCTTTTGACTTGAGAAAAAGATGAGCTTTAGAGGTCATCACAATTTCAGAGGCGTGGGAGTTGATTTTTCTTGTTGTGGGAAAAAAAAGTTTTTGGGTGTTGGGTATATTTTTCTAGGTTGATTTTTTGGTTTGATTTTAATAAATTTTGAGGGGGGTTTTGAATTTTTTAGTTTATTTTTCGTGTTAGAAAAAGTAATGCCGATTTTACAATGGAATCAGGATTTGGTGTTGAATTATTCCTCATATAATAGTCATATTCTACAATGAAATCAAGCTTAGGGATTAGTAAGAATTTACTCTCTAAAACTGAATTAGTTATATGTTTCTAAAGTTTCGAACACTGAGAAAACATTATATTCGTTTCAAGTAAAAAAATAATTTTAAGTGATTTTGTTTAATTGAAATTAGTTTGTAAGCTTAATTCCAATATATAGAAAATATTTACTGCTTTGATTCAAAAATAATTTTTGTTTGAATAATTATGTTTAATTCAAACATATTTTCTGTTTTAGTTTAAACAAAAAATGTTATGTTTGATTCCAAACTTAAAAGTGAATTATAGATAATTTAAAATCAATCACAAATTATGTTTGAATTAAATATATTATTTCTTTAAATAAACCAAAAAATATGTTTCAATTAAACTTAAATATGTTTTACTGTATAGCAAAGATATTTTAAGTTTGATTTAAACAAAATATATTTGAATCAAATAAATCATTTTCTCAGTGAACGTTCAGATGAACGACAATATTTTATTTACTTCTTCTATTTCTATTTTATTTGCAAAAAAAATTATTTTTTAGATTAAAACAAATTATTTCTAAACTAAATATTGTTTGATTATAATTATTTTTTAATTTTCGACAGCAATTTTTCAAAAACATTTCAGAAGCAAAGAAAATTTCGTTTATTTGAGCGTTCGAAATTTTAGCTCCATAATTAGTTAAAAATAACTCATTATTATTAGAAAATCGTGGTTGACTTTTTTTCAACTAATTAGTAAAAAATAAATAATAGCAATTAGTAAAAAATAACTAATTATTAGTACTTGATTACTTATTATAAGTAAAGGAGTAACTAAAAAATAGTCAAATTTTACTAATTGAATAAGTTACTACAAATTTCAGTCATTTTTACATAATCTAAAAGTGACTTTAACTAATAATTAGTCATTATTAACGATTTCATTAGTAAAGTATTTCTATTTGAATCAGTGACTGACTTTTTGCTATCAAATTACTTATTTTTAACTTATTCAAATTAAGAGAGTGCTTAAGGATCATTAAAAATTAAGAAATTACTAATTTACCCGAGAATTAGTCAATATTTACTAATTTACACAAGAATTAGTAAAATTTGCTTATTTTTTAGTAGAAAAAAGTTTTTTTTTAGTAAAATATTAGTAATTTGTTTAGTACATATCTATTTGAAGTAGTAAAAAATATTCACGAATAAGAATTGGTGACTGACTTTTTGTTTTTGATTTAGTAAAGTTTACAAAATAAATTAGTATAGAAATTACTATTTTTATTAGTCAAATTCACTAATAAATTAATAGAAATTACTATTTATGTATAATATTTACTAATTAAAAAGCAAAAAGTCGGTCAATAATTCCAATTATTAAATATTTTTTTACTAATTCAACTAGATATAGTACTAAAAAAATTACTAACATTGTACTAAAAGAAATTAGTAAATTAGTAAATTTATACCAATCCGTATGTAAATTTGTAAATGTTTACTAACAAATTGTGGTAGAAATTAATATTTATTAGTAAAAGTTACTAAAAAAATTTGTAGAAATTACTATATATTTGTAAAATTTACTAAAAAATTAGTTGAAATTGCAATTATTAGTAAAATTTACTACAAAATTAGTAGGATTTACAAGTAATTAGTAAAATTTACTAATTAAAAAGCAAAAAATCATTCAATAATTAATATTAGGAAGCAATTGTACAAATTTTGAGAAAGTTAGGAAATTTTTTTATTTTTTGAAACATGAAAATTTTTTAATAAGTTTTTTTTTGAGTTTTGTATATTATTTTCTTTTTTTGTATTTATTTAATAATATTTTTAATGTAAAATATTTTCTTTTTGTTTCAGGTGAGTCAAATAATATATATTTTTGCGTGTTTTCTGCTGCGTTTCTTTCGCGTAAGTAAATATTTTAATTACAATTAGCGAAGGGATTAATTAAAAAAAATTCAAAATCGTTTGTTTAATCAAAAATATTAACTGCACTTTTTTTTGATTGATAATTAATTGAATTGAATGAATATTTATAATTGAATATTTAAAGGCGATGTAGTATAATTTTTTTTTGACTTAATTGTTAAAAAATTCTTTTTTTACAAATTAAAATCTCTTTTTTGTCTTTTTTAATTATTTACAAGTTTTGATCGTTTAAATGAACGAAATATTGACATTAAAAATATTTTTGTAATTTATTGTGACTAGAATATAAATTATAAAAATGAAGAACTAAAAGAAAAGAAACTAAAAATTTACATTTTGAAGCTTTATAAATTTATAAATTACAAAGTATAAATTATAAATTTTATAATTTATAATTTATAATTTATAATTTATAATTTATAATTTATAATTTATAATTTATAATTTATAATTTATAATTCATGAACTATAAAAAATAATTTATAATTAATTTTTGTTGGCATTGGACATAAAATTATTATAATAAAAATTTAATTTCCAAGAAAAATAAATTTTCGTTCATTTGAACGTTCAAAACTTTAGGATATTTTTGAGTTATTATTTATTTATTATTATGTTTATAATTTGTTAGTATTACTTTTTATTCTTTTTAATATTTAATATTATTATTTGTAATTCTTATTGTTTCTTTTTATATTATTTATTGTTTCTATTATTATTTCTTCTTCTATTATTTTTTTTCTATTAGTTTTTTATTATTTTCTAGTATTTTTTTCTATTAATTTTTATTATTTTTTATTATTATAATTTTTTCTGAACTACTTCCTCATTTTCTACGCCACTGACGAGTACAAAACTTGCATATATTTGAAACCTTGTCTAATCTGGAATGCCGCACAGTGTTGTGTGTAGTATTATATCGAGGGCACGAGAGTGAAACCCCTTGAGTTCTCTTCTTCCTCTCTTCTCTAGTGCAGCGTAGCGCATATTATATATATATATATATATATACATTGTGGCTTTCATTCACAAAAGTTGTACTAGACTTGGATTTGATTTTCGACCGCTCTGCCGGATAATCGTGTTTCAAAAATGCTTTTTTACCCTCCTAAACGCGGACAAATGTTTCTGTACCTGTTTTTTTTCTTTTTTTTTTTTTTTGATTTTTAAGAAACACGATTGCCTTCTGCTTGCGGACGCGAAAAAAGGCAACTTTCCTTCTGCCTATCTGCATTTCACGAATGTATGTGCTATATCGTAAAGCTATAACTGAAAACTATTATATTCACATTACAATCCTCTTCGGTTTTTTAAAGTTGAAAATGATTCTCGTTTCTTCTTCAGTATTCGCTTATTCACTTATTCAGTGTTGAAGTCTTTGAATAGAGATGTGCACAAATCGGAATATTATCTTTTTTTATTGAATTGGGGAATTCATTGAGGAATAAATATATGCGGTGAGAAGAGAATGAGGAAAATATTTGGATATCTGCGCGGGGAAAAAAGTATAAAGTAACTTTTCGGGTGAAACATTTTGGGTAACTTTTATACTTTGAAAGTAGTTTTTAATTTATGTAAAAAGAAGGTTCTAAATTAGAGCCGATTTCGGTACTAAAATAATAGAACAAAATTACGATTTAGTACCAAAATTGGTTCGGAATTAGTACCTTTCTTTTTACAGTGTTTTAGTATAAAGGTAGATTGTAACTTTTACTATAAAGGTAGATTGTAATTTTTACTATAACAGTAATTTTTAACTTTTACTGTAAAGGTAGATTGTAACTTCTACTATAAAGGTAGTTTTTAACTTTTACTATAAAAAGTAATAGTCCCTTTATACTTTTCCGTATGAGAATTTTTGCTAAAAAGGAGAAAACATTTGCATAAATATCAGTATCGTTTCGATAGCCCCAAAGAATCGCGATACAAGAAAGATGATTGTGAGAAGTGTTTGACTCTTGTTGCGCTTAGAAATTGTAACAAGAACGGTGACGAGTGGGGTATTTTTTTTGACATAACGATCTGAATTGTCTGAAAACACAGTTAACAGCTGTTTGTAAATATACTTAAAAAGTGAATTGCCTTTCTCTGACTTGGGAAGTTGTTTTGGGTTCTGTATTTTTCTTTTCATTCTTCTTATTCTTCTTCTTCTTCTCTCTTTTTTTTTATTATTATTATTTTGATTCTTTGAATTTTGAATGGGAGAAAGATGGACGCGGTAAAAGCGGCCGCGCGGCGATTTGTTCCTCACGTCTAAAGGATGGTTTGTGTAAAAGCAATTAGGTCCTATTGACTGCCAGGACAAGCATTCGACCGGTCTTTCCTTTTATCCAGACCTCGAAACCTCCTAAGGGAAACCTTCTCTCTCTCTCTCTCTCTCTCTCAGTGTTACCAAAATGTAAAATGATTCGATGGTCCGAATTTTTTTTTTTTAATAATAAAACGCGCGAATTGGCCCATTAATGTCCCAAGGGCGCAAGATTTGCTTGTGTGAATGAATGTAACAATTAACAGCTTATAGTGACAGTTTGAAACGTGTACGCAAACGGACTATTCTGCGGTTCGATTTTTCAATGAGAACGTTAATTCCCCTGTGAGCGATCCGTTTTTGGGAAAGGGAAAAAAATTTTGACATTCACCCCGACCGGATTAAGGGAATAATACTCGCAATTGACTCTTGGGGCGTGAAGGTAGACTCGAGTGTTTAGGTTCGACTTGATTCTTTAACCACTTTTTCCATTGTTGGACATTTCAATCGGTTGGGAAAAAAAAGTTCTTTATACAATGGGGTAATTACTTGGGGACAAATTATTCAAATGCGAAATTAGAGGTAATTTTTTGGAGTATGGTAGGAGATGCTAGAAAGGTATACTGGAAGGTACTAGAAGATACCAAAAGACACTAGAAGGTACTAAAAGGTACTAAAAGATACTAGAAGGTACTAAAAGATACTAGAAGGTACTAAAAGATACTAGAAGGTACTAAAAGGTACTGGAAGAAGTTATCCTGGGATATTGAAAAAATGTCCTGTTGTAAATATTTGTCGAGTCATCGTAGTGCCAAAAACGATGCTAAAAGTTGTGAATGACTGCGTCAATGAGAGAATTTGTACCAAAGGGATTATTCTCTAGAGTATTTGTGTTTATCTCAATGGTGACCTCATTCAGTTGAACATCTCCTGAGACCGATTAATCTTGAAGAGTCCCATTCGCAGTATTTTGTACTTCCGGCCTATCACTTCGAAAATTAATCATCAACAAACGCCTCGTTTCTGTTTTGTCACAAGAATTCTCCAATTTTCATTAAATCCTTTTATACATTTGACAACGATCACATTCCTAAATGTAAAGAATTCAAAAAGGATATTATGATGATGATGATGATTCCATTGTCAAATGTAAAGAATTTAATTAAAATGATATGATGATGATGATTTAACAATTATCACATTCCTGAAGCTAAAGAATTTAATGAAAATGATATGACTCGCAATGATATGATATGATGATTCAATAACAATGATCCGATTCCTAAATTTAAAGTATTTAAAGAAAATGATGTGGATGTTGATGATTTAACAACAATAACAACATTCCTGAAGCTAAAGGATTTAATGAAAATGGTATGATGATTCAATAACAACGATCAGAAAATTTGATGATGATGATGTTGTTCTAACAATAACCACATTCCTAAAGCTAAAGGATTTAATGAAAATGGTATGATGATTCAATAACAATGGTCCCATTTCAAAATTTAAAGGATTTAAAGAAAATTTTATGGTGATGATGATGTGTTGTTCTAACAACAATAACCACATTCTGAAAGCTAAAGGATTTAATGAAAATGGTATGATGATTCAATAACAACGATCCCATTTCTAAATTTAAAGAAAATCTTATGATGATGATGTTCTAACAACAATAACCACATTCCTAAAGTTAAAGGATTTAATAAAAATGATATGATGATGATTCAATACCAACGATCCCATTCCTAAATTTAACGGATTTAAAGAAAATGTTATGATGATGATTTAACAATGACCACATTCCTAAATCTAAGGGATTTAATTAAAAAATTGAAGAATCTTTAATAAGAAATCAAATGGAGGAAGTACGGAAGGAAGGCAACACCCAACTTTATGAAAGAAACCAATAAAAATTGTATTAGGTTGACATAAAGAAAAATTGATTCTTGATTTATACAAAATTTCGAGAAATGTGGAGAATTTTGTGGTTTTTGTGGGAATGGAGAAAAGAAGATAGAGAGAGAGAGAGAGAGGGGAGTCGATGTGGTTTAATGTAAAAAAAAAGTTAAGATCGCTTATATAAAGAGTGGAAGGAATCCGATGAGGGGGCCAAACGAACTGAGTGCTCGATGGGGCGTCCTGTTCGCTCAGCGGGATATCCGCGAGCCCCTCCCAAAACTTTATATGTATTTACAAACATTTTGGCAGAGTCGCGTTCGCGTGAGAAAGGGGAAGGAGCAAAACGAAGAAGCACTAAATAAAAAAAAGAGAGAGAAGACAAAAAAGAGAGAAGAAAAAAAGAGAGAGAGAAGAGGAAAGAGAGAAAGAAAGAGGAAAAAAGATAGAAAGAAAGAACGGGAAAAAAAGGGAAGAGAGGCGGTCAAGCAAAGGCCAAGAATCTCCGTCGGCCCTTATGAAAATCCATTTCGAGTGAAAAATGGCCCGGCTTGTAATCCATTAGGGAAAAAAAGGTACATATATATCCTTGATGGTGGCCCACTACCGTGCGCGAGAACATCCCTGTTTCTTTTTCACTAAAAAAAAGATAACCCCAGGAAGCAGGAATCACTGACTTTTTTCGAGACTTGAAAAGAAAATGCCGCTGTTTTTTATTATATAGTAAACGAGAGAAGAAGAGAGAGAGATGCTCCTCGTTACATTTCGGTCATCGTGTAAGCTGTAACCTTTGCTCTGACCTTAAATAGTTCCACGAAGAATATATATATATTGTGGAATAGTTTAAGTATCTAATAAACGGAAACGATTAATTTTAGCACTTCAACAAGTCATTAGGATGGTAATTTTTGTGCTTTCCAGATGGCGAATGGCATTTAGAGAGGGGGCTTCTTTCTTTTTAGAAAGGTTTTCTTTAGTTTGCTATATACTTACCGTACGGAAAAGTATACTTTATTTTTTATTATACTTTCCAGCGCATATTGTACCGAAAAGTGTATATTTGTGGGCAGTCTTTTTTTATGCATATACTAGGCAGAAAAATGTAATATTTTGGATGATGTTCATTATTTGTTGTGTATACTATTCAGAAAAGTTTGGTTTTTTATACTCTTTTTTTTGTTTTACTGTAATTTCATGTACTCTTATCTAATAATAATAATAATAAAGACAATAATCCAATTAATTTTGCCCAAAGGTACTTTTCTGTACGGTATGCTATACAGAACAGTAAACAGATTACAGAAATTACCATCTTAATGACTTGTTGAAGTGCTAAAATTTATCTACTTTATCTATAATAATTTTCTGCATACTGTTCAGAAATATCCACTTTTCCGCAGTTGTTTCTTCTTTATTTAGTTGAAAATAGGACAAAAAGTGTCATTTTTCGCACTGTTTTAATTACTTTTCGAAAAAAATTGTTTAGATCAGTTTTCATCAGTACAGGGAAGAGAAGGGTTAATTTCTTTCAGGTGTGTCGAAAAGTATGCTTTTCTGTAATCTGTTTACTATTTTGTAGCATACCGTACAGAAAAGTGTACCTTTCGACAAAGTTGTCTTTAATTTACTGAAGTGCTTTTGTGTCCCTTTTGGATATTCTGCATAATGTACAATACACAAAAGGGACACAAAAGCACTTCGCTAAAATTTCATCACTTTGCTGTGTTCTGTACAGAAAAGTACAGTTTTATTACTATGCCGCACAAGAGAAAAGTAAAATTCTTCATCGGAAAATATCTTCTTTCCCCACTAGGTGCAAAACGTACTGCATACAGAAACAAATTTTTTAAATTAATTACATTCTCATTTTAATTATTTTTTTTTAATGAAACGAATTTTTTTTAATGAAAAAGATTTCCTTCCCGTCAAGGGCAAAACAGTCTTTCATCCGCACAATATGTCTACAAACAAAATACTTTGTAATTTTACGCTTATTATATGATCACATCAAAGTTTCGTTGATTAAATTTTATGAACATAGTTGATTTCCTTTTTTTTTTGTTTTCTCTCTAATAAGATGAATATGCTTGAGTTGATTTTACAATTTACAATAAGTTTAACCGCGCGCAGATGAGGAGATCTATATAACTATATAATAAAGTTTCGCTAGTCTCGTTAAATTGATTCAGCGTACATCTCGCGAGATTATCATGCATAAAACCCATAAATTTCTGCTTCATTATATTCCTTATAGCTTTTGGAGACTTAGTTATATTCTGCGCGCCAAGACTCTCCATGGGTATATATATAAAGAGAGGGAGAGAATGGGTAGATCGGTGGAAGATAATAATTCACCGCGAACTGACTTTAAAGGGTGTTGTAAGGCCATAACGTATAACAAGCATTTTATTTTACTGTGGGAACACATCGTTGTATATAGTCCTCTTTTTTTTAAAAAATAAATAATTAAAAGTCGACTGCAAATGAAAGTATATATGGAGTTTTTAAAGAACTGGATCTTTTTGGGTTTGGCAAATTCTGTTTGTTTTTAGTTTCAAAATTAGATAAGTTTAATTGCTCCAGAAGTTGCGGATGTTCTAGAAATAGTTTTTTAGGGATGAATTTTGGGTATTAGTTTGTTTCCCTAGCTGCGTTTTTATCCGAAAATTCGTGAAAATTGTTTTGGATCATACATTTGAGGATCCTATAACGCACAAATGGAATTTGTGGATCCTTCTTTATTTTTGCTAAAAATCGATAGGTTGGGATTAAATAACACAAATGGAATTTGTGGATCCTTCTTTATTTTTGCGAAAAATGGATGGATTAGGATTAAATAAGGCAAATGGAATTTGAGGATGGCTTTTTTATTTTTGCGAAAAATCGATGGGTTAGGATTAAATAACACAAACGGAATAGGAATAAGGTTTTTATGAAGTGTTGCACCATTTGTGATAAAGATAGTAGAAGCACTACATTGAAAGGAGGATAATTGCGATAATGTTGGAATGATATTCACCGCGTGAATGGAGAGATGGCCATTGAATGTAGATATAATGAAGTCGAGTGAGTAAATTAGAAAAATAATATGTAGATCTCGAAAGTGGAATTCTGAATTGTAATATGCGTGTGGTAGCTATATCTTTGTATCACGTGTGCGGCGTGAAGAGAGGAGAGTGCTCTATGAAAAGACGAAGGCACGAGTGCGAGAAAAGGAAGAAAAAAAAAGATTATAATGTGCAGAAGGAGGGCCAGTTGAAGGGGGTTGGGTTCGTGGACCCACGAGATAAAGGAAGATGGAGAAGCAACGCTGGTTGCCTGGCTCCATGGCTCCATTCCAGTATCCAGAGGTGAGCCCCGCCCCCGCCACCTTGGCTCTCTTCTGGTTCCTCCCTCCTTCGTCCTTGCTCCTTCCCTCCCTCTGTCTCTCTCTCGATTTCTCAGGGTCTAACCTTCCACTTGGTTCTTCTTTCGACCTTTCGACTCTCCCTCCCACCTCTACAGTATGGTATTCTCTCGTCTCCACTGGCCCAGTACCAGATCTTTTCGTTCCATTCACTATGGACTCTCTTTGAACGATCCGCCCTGCGATCAGCTGATTAAAAGCAGGAAGTCATTCTTTCATTGCTTATTCGAAAAAAAAACACTCATCCATCTTCATATTCTCAAAAGACTATGTTGTCATGACAGTCTTTTAGAAGAGTGTTTCTACCTATATTGTAGCAGAAATTTGTTTTACAAAACTGTTATGAAATTTTAATTTTATGCAGTGATGATGAGTGGGCGCTCGCAGAAATTGAGCATAGAAGCCGTACAAGTTTTAAGAGACGCGATGTTGACTTCCGGTGTCAGATATAAAACCCCACAGCGAGTATCGAGATCGATCGCTTTTTGATATATACTCGAATATATATATATGTGTGTACAGCGACAACGGTGTTAACGTGCTCGTGAGATGACGTGGCAACAATGGCCCAGTGGTTTTTTTTTATTCCAACAGGGAATCGAGCGAGACTTTTGAGTGTTTGTGGAGCTCTCAGGAGGTCCGGCTTGGCAAAGATGCGATCCAAGTACCGGATGACCTATCTCACGCTTCGTTCCTCCTTCCTTGTCTTTCGTTGACCATTTTATTTTCATCTTCTTTGTATATGCGCATTTAAAAGAAGCTGCATTAATATTTCTTGCTGTTCCTCTTGGTTTCCTCTTGGTTCCCTCTAGGTTTCCTCATGGTTTCCTCATGGTTTGTTCTTGGTATCCTCTTGGTTTCCTCTTGGTACCCTCTTGGGTACCCTCTTAGTACTCTCTTGGTTTCCTCTTGGTCCCCCTCTTGGTACCCTTCTTGGTACCCTTTTGGTCAGTGGGACCAAGAGGTCCATCACAAGGATCATAGAGAACATATATATACATAAAGTCAAAGTCCTTTCGAGCTCAAGAACAAAAGAAATAAACGAGATGCTGAGAGATCTGATGATGATTAGTAAATATACACAGTCTACGTTGAAAATTTTTTTTGTGTATTTATAGCATAAAAGAAATATTCTGCTGATGTCTAGAGGTGCGATTTCGAGGAAAAATTGTGATCGCGCGAGAGCATGATCGTGGAGGACTATATATATATACTGTTTGGAAAGCTCAAGTTACATCCTTATTACCTGCATCGAAGAGACGACCACGAGGATGTTGATGAAGAAGATTGGAGGCGACGGGCCACGAATCTCTTTTGTCTGTGGGAACGGATTACCGGAGGCCCAAGTGTGTTGTTTTGCCCCCTGGGCACGTCACTCCCGTCGCATCGTCAATGAGACCACGAGCTTCGAAGTATACGGGTGATGACGCACGGTCAAAGCCGATCAGCAACACTTGGATGCACCCAGACTCGAAACACACAGATGTAACACACCTCTCGCTCTCTTTTGGTTCGCAAAAAAATGAAATGAAATGAAAAGAAAAAAATCTTATCTTTCGAGACTGGGTCAGGAAAAGCGAAAAGATTTCGTTCTAATGAAGTTGGTTTTTTGTGAAGGATGTATAGGGAGAGAGAAATTTTCAGTGTTCTTTAAAGACGATCGAGTGGTATGGAGACTCAAAACAGATTATTGCCTGTTTTTTTTTTGAAGAGAATGGCATATCAGATTAGAAATCGCTAGGGGGATTATGTGCGGGACCTGTTGGCAAACTTGCAGTGAAATTCTCCTGAAGACGAAATTTTTTTGTTTGGGGTATACAGAAAAGATGAATGTTTACCGCGATGTTTATCGGTGTTTACCGAAATTTATCAATTTTGAACGGTATTTATGCGGTGTGTTTGAGTGTTTGGCAGTATTTATGATGTATTTAGCCAGAATTTACGTTGTATTAATGGTACTAGACTTTGTGTATATAGTATTTGTCAGTATTTAAGCAAGTTTTGACAGCATTTGTCTAGAATTTGACAGTATTTGTCCAGCTTTTGACAGAATTCGTACCACACTTGACAGTATTTAACCTTAAACCCAAAACATTTAACATCTCATACCAATTTTACCGAGTTATTAAAACATTCACAAAAACACTACAGATCTCCCAAATATGGTGCATCTGAAAAATTTAAACCTTGTCGAGAACCATTGGCGATTATTTTTGCGACTTGTTTTTGCTGACATGTATATTTTTATGAAGAATTTCGCACACTTTATATGTGCGCGCGGTGCGGTCATCACGCATATATATATAAAATGAATATTCGGTGAGTTGAGGTAACGGTACTTAATGGCACAACAAGAGCTTCGACAAAAATAATCGGCATCTGGTTAAATATATATTTTGGATAAATATATATTCTGATTATGTATACATGATGTGCCGACGACAACGATGAGTCGTTTTCAATCCTTTCAAATGTATACATATATGTATATGTAGTGAAGGGAAGAAAGATCCCCGCCAGGATTCTCTCTATACTATATCTTCCGAATAGTCAAGAACTTCAAGATAAATTTTCTTCATCATCTTCCTACGCACACGCTGATATTTTATGCATAGTGATTAATAATTCCATCTGGTCCTGTTTGCTGCACGCCTCTTGTTTCTTTTTCCCTTCTCACATTTCATTCGCTGACTCAACGTCTACTGTACGTGTATTATTCTTGCGACTAATCATTCGAGGACGATGATACTGATGATGATGATTCTCGATTTTTGATTCTTTTTTTTGGTAAAATTATTGGGGGATATTTTGCATCCAAATTTTAGCGAAGTGCTTTTGTGTCCTTTTTGTATATTGTACATTAATGCAGAATATCCAAAAGGGACACAAAAGCACTTCAGTAAATTGAAGACAACTTTGTCGAAAGGTACACTTTTCTGTACGGTATGCTACAAAATAGTAAACATAGCTAGATTACAGAAAAGCATACTTTTTGACACAACTGAAAGAAATTAAAGACAATTTTGCCGAAAGGTACTTTTCTGTACGGTATGCTACAGAACATTAAACAGATTACCGAAAAGCATATTTGTCGAAACAGTTGAAAAAAATTAAAAACAATTTTGCCGAAAGGTACTTTTCTGTACGGTATGCTACAGAACATTAAACAGATTACAGAAAAGCATACTTTTCGACACAGTTGAAAGAATTTAACCCTTTTTTCCCATGCACGTAGCTTGATGAAAAGTGACCCAACCGATTTTTTCAGCTCTTCGAAATGTTTGTTGCACAATTTTTGAAACGTCTTTTAATCTTGTCAATTAAGTTTAGACAGATTGTAAAAGGGTATTTTGTCTATAAATATAGAGAGTTGCGTAAATTTTGAAACTATTTCGGTATGCTATATATATATGCGGATTAAAAGGGACAAATGAAAACAAATTATAGAATATGGGATAATTAAATAACTGCGATAATCTGTTTGAGGTGAAATTTGGCAGACGTTATGAAGTCGGCAGATCAGTTTTTGGAAGAAAGGTGTGATGAGACCTATGTGGAGAATATCCGCATGTGTATCGTGTTCGAAATCGGAGTGAAGATCAGGGATCGGGTTATTAGGTTCGAAATGAATGTAAATCCCCTTAACACGATCCCTGGGCAAAACACGGCTACCCGCGAGACCCAAAGTGGACAGATTAGATATATACCTCTGCTCTTTTGGGTGTGTATATAGATAGACAGACGCTATCTATCCCTGTATTTTCTCTCTCTCTCTCTCTCTCTTTTTCTCTCTGTTATGTATATATAGGAACCGTGCGGTGCCTGCATATAGAAAGAATGAATCTTAAATCTCTCACGGGCGTAACATTGCGTCGTCGTAGTCACAGGAATGCGATGTCGGTGTGCTTGCGGACTTAACAAGGATTTAATCGCTGTTTATTTGAAGCGGTCGAGCAAGAAAGATGGAATTATGCCTTGAGTACTCATGCACGAATGCGTCACTCGTGTACCAACGTCTTAAAGTGTCGATTCGATAAGGATTAAGCCGATCGCCACGCCGAAAACGATTTTCGATGTTCGAGTATAAAAAGATGCTGATACTCAACAATTTCAATCTATACCTGATTGCTTTTCTTGCTTCCACACATATATATATATATATAGTGAATAATTATCGATTCTTTTTTATCTCCTCAAGTTTAATAAGGAATTAAAATGTAAATTGAAAATCTTGTCCTTCGGACTTGGAAGTCAATAATTTGAAATCTTTTGCTCTTGCGCCACATTTCAAATTCGCAAATTCTCACTATTCACATTTTTTTTTGTCGGAGAATTTCTTGCCTATAAAGATTTGTCGGAAGAGGTATTGAAAAAATCGTTTGAGGTACTTTTTTTGTGCAGAGAGGTGCGAGGGGATTTTTGTCAAAGGATGATTCTTCTTTATGGGAAGATTAAAATCGCTATCGGAGCAATTGAATCGTCTCTCGTGGGTGTTGGGGGAAAAATCACCTCGTTACGGTAGCTGCCCACTTGCATTACTTGCTAACACTCTGCAATGCGATTGCCTCGAGCAATTAAGATGTCAAGCCGCCCCGCGGGGCAATTATCAATCCCCTCTCTCTCTCTTTTCCATCAAATCACGATCGTCATTTTGCAATCAAACTCTCCTTTTAAAAATTATTTTTTTGTTTCGATTTCGTAGGATAAGAAAATTTATACAGAATATCGTAAAATCTGTTATTATACTATATGGGACATTAAGGAATTTACATTCATTTTTGGCGAAAAAAGTAATTAGCGTAAAAGTGCATAATGGGAGATTTTCTGTTTTGGTACCCTGCGGTGCTAATGATATGCTTGTGGGGCCTTGGCGAACATTGGGTGAGAGGTTCGTTTCCCCTCACGGGAGCAAATTGATGATTGCGTCGAGTCGCGCATGAGCGCCGCGGTAATTGACGCCGAATACTAATTAATTGCTCGGAATAATCGCTCATTAATTCTGACTGTAAATCATTGGCATAAGTAGACGCGAGAGAGAGCAATAATCCTTTTTGCGATTTTACCAACTGATAATGTCAATAAGCTTGTGTAAATATAATAAAATAGTCGCATAAATCATTGCTGGCTGCGTAGCGTCAATACAATTTTCCCTTTTCGGAAAAGGAATCTTTTTGAAAACTTATTCTCTCCGCACGAAATTATAAAAGAAATAAATTAATAAAAGAAAAACGGAAGGCGAAAATAAAAGTGGAATGAAAAAAAACAAGTTATGGAATTAAAGGTGTTTAATGTAAATTTTGAAGAGTGTCGAATAATAAAATACAATGAGAATGAAGAAGGAAGGTAATATTTTGGTGTCAAGTAGTAGAACCTAATGTAATTTACATGACTATTACCATTTTTTGTCGATTTTTAAACTCTTAAAAATTGTTGAAAGGATCCCGAATATGCGCGCGAGATATAAAATGTTCGTGTGTGTGTGTGTGTGGTGCAGTGTCGGCGGGACAGAAACGCCGACTTTAGCGTGGGTCGACCGGCTATCTATTTATCTTTTGAGTCGTGTAATTGCCCCGAGACACACCGCGTTAGAAACAGCGATTCTAAGGCCACGCGTCTCCAAGTCAATTCTTTCTCGAGTCACGTTTCTCCCACGACTAGTTTCTCCCATGTGCTTTTAAAATCGCAGATTCGAGCGACGGCACGTCAGGTAAATCAATCAAGCGCGACATATAGGAAGCCATGCTAATTAGCGCTAATTGAATGCGACTCGAGGCGAGGGACCGTTAAAGATGAGATACGATTCGGAATGAGAGAGAAAGAGAGAGAGAGAAATTTTTCACTTCGTGTGTGCGGATTGCGACGGGGCTTCTTTCCGCTTCCTGAAATCTGGAGAGAGAGAGAGAGAGAGAGAGAGAGGTGCTCAAAACATAAAACCATAATATACAAAAAAAAAGTTTTCAAAAAAGCCATAAAACATGCCACTTTCATGTCTACTTTCCAATCATGTTATTCGACACCCGAATTTGGGGATGAGGGTGTATCAAATTTTCGTGTATTATTTTCATATTTGACATTTTGGTCGAAATGTGACTGTTTGGTTGTGTTATTTTAGTGATACGTTCTTTGTTGGGTGCTGTTGAGGCGAAGGCTCTTGTTTGTGAGGAATTTTGTTGTACTTGTCAGATCACTGAAAAGCTAGCTGAAGAGGGAGCTAAAGAGCGAGCTAAAGAGTCAGGCATACAGGTGAAAGTTTATTGATCGTTTCTTAATTGTCAGCATTTTTGGTTTTATGATCAGTTTCTTCGGTCTAAGTGACATGGTTTAATGTTTGCTTCCGGTGGTACAAACATTTTCCCAGACTGAATGCTT
The DNA here is from genome assembly GCA_032872475.1 of Leptopilina myrica (nomen nudum). Lineage (NCBI taxonomy): Eukaryota > Metazoa > Arthropoda > Insecta > Hymenoptera > Figitidae > Leptopilina > Leptopilina myrica (nomen nudum). Next base: position 4,519,907 of record CM065459.1, read on the forward strand.
TTCTGTTGTAACTGATCTGTAGTTGCACAACCGGAAGCTTGATTTTCGAACCGTACCAAACCGAACTAAACCAAACCAAGCAAAATATTAGTTGTACAATTACAGTTTTCAAGGATGTCACAATGAGGCAAACGAAGTATGAGAATTGTTGCAAGAATTTGATTGATTTCCGAACCAAAGGAAACAAACATTTAGTTGTACAATCATATAGTTTTTACGGATACCAAACTTAGGCAGAAAGAAGTATAAAAATTGTTGCTCCAATTTGACTGCTTTCTGAACCAAACCAAAGAAACAATTACAGTTTTCAAGGATACCACAATGAGGCAAAAGAAGTATGAAAATTGTTGCAAGAATTTGATTGATTTCTGAACCAAACAAAACATTAGTTGTACAATCAGATTTTAAAGATTATCAAATTGATGCAAAAGAAGTGGGGCAATCATTCCACATAGGGAAAAGATGCGCATTCGATAAGACTTATTGGATATGATCGCACATTGACAAGTATTTGTCATCATAAAGATCGTATTTATTTTTTCAAGATTATCAATTATCAATTATCAATTATCAATTACGAGATTAAAGAGAAAATCACGCGCCTCTATTGACGTTTATATGACAACAAATATTATGCATTATAAATAATTATCTGTTACATCGTTTGGGATTTACATTCTCATTGACCTTCTCGACATATATATATAATAGAACATAAGGAAAAATGATGACTGCGATAATTGATTTCTATATATATGTATAATAACACACAACGCACTCACTCGCGTAGTTATGTTTTGTTCAATATCATCGTGACTCGAAACAAAAAATCAGAATGTAATATGACAGGTCGACATTCAAAGATAAATGATGATGAACCTCGATGATTTTTGTCCGAAACAAAAATTGGAGAAAATAAAACAGATCTCAACATTAAAAGAAAATGAAACAAATCATCAAACATTAAGAGAAACACTGTTAACTTAAAAAAAATCAAATGGCAACTAATTGCTACCAAAAATGTGGATCAAATCAAAAATTGATCCAGAATTTTGACTGCAATTTGATCGACTTTAGTATCTATTTAATACATTCAAGAAAACTGTGAATCTATTTTTAACAAAAACGGCATTCTTCATTGCTATCAAAAATTGTGTTGTACAAGACAATTAACGGAATATTGCATAGATCGCGACACGTTAATTAAGAGACTCATTAAAGCGAATGGAATCTGAAACAATTTTATATGCCCAATTCACATAGGCCGCGTGTGTCTGTTCTTAACTTTTATGTGCCGGGTATATACAAGCAAAAGCCTATTAAGAGGATTTATCACGATTTTATCCTTATTATTTTACAACTCTGGTGTGTGAAATTGAATTTTTTTTTATAAATTCCGCGCATCGTTTTTATTTATTTATTTATTTATTTTTTGGTACCTATATAGGAATATTTGGAGGGGGGAAGGGAAAAATAAAAGTTAATCCTGGACATATTGAGGTGAGCGGAGGGATATAAGGAAGGAAGGAATGTTTCATAGGGGTTGGGGTGATGAAAACTGACGGTTCTCTGATGAACGAGATAGCGGTGATCGAGAACTTTAATTATAGCGAGTCAAGATCATGTTACAAGAAGCCTGACTACATCAAGCACATTGACCATAAACTATATACTACTACCGTATATTGCAAGAGCATTTTTTATCCCGCAAGTGTTGTTCTTCTCGAGAAGTTTTATGTGTATCGTCTCTCTTGTATGTTGGCTTAGTAAAAATTTGCGGAATCAATAATTGTTTTTGCAGTGATCTTTTGGGTCCTGTGTTTTTGATTGGGAAAAATCGATTTTGTTTAGTAATTCCCTAGTGGAGAAAGTAGGGTACTCATTAGGAAAAGTATTCATTTATTGTTACAGAAAGTTATAGTACAAAAAGTACAAATTCATTAGTGAAAAAAATACAGATTCATTGGGACAAAAAGTACAGATTCATTAGAACAAAAAGTACATAGATTCATTGGCACAAAAAAACAGATTCATTAGGACAAAAAGTACAGATTCGCTTTATAGTACAAAAAGTACAGATTCATTAGAACAAAAAGTACAGATTGTACAAAAATTAAAGATTGTACCAAAACTGCAGATTGTACAAAAGTTACAGATTGTACAAAAACTGCGGATTGTACAAAAAATACAGATTGTACCAAAACTGCAGATTGTACAAAAAATACAGATTGCACCAAAACTATGCAGATTGTACAAAAAATACAGATTGTACCAAAACTACAGATTGTACAGAACGTGCAAAAAGTGCAGATTTGTGCAAAAAATACAGAATGTACAAATTCTTCTTCCACATTATGCAATCGCATAAATGTGCGGGGGAAAAAGGAATAAAGTTATTTGTAAATTTGTCTTTGCCAGCTGGGGAGTTATGAGACATTGCGCGCATACTTTAAGGAATATGGGAGTTTTTACGAAAGTTGACATAGCACATTTATTAAAATCCGTTTAACAATACCGTTATTAATTGCCGTTACGCTTAGATGTACATATACTGAAGAAGAAAAAGAAGAAGAAGAAGAGAAGAAGAACCTTCAAAGGTCAAACGAGAGAAGAATTCAAGTGTATATATTCAAGAGGCGTAAATGCGGCTGCATGGCGTTTTGTGAGTCATGAATAAAATTGTATAAATAAGTGTTTATACAAGTGGTTCCCAAAGGGTACCTGGCACCTGTCATGTCGCTTTCACAAATACAGAGGAGGAGTTTACGGAAAATATTATCATTCGCGTATCCTTCTTTTTCTCGCGTGGCAAAATTATTATTATTCGTTAATCGCAAACATTATGTAGCATTATTGTATATATCTGTGGGAATAATGACAATTTTCGAGCTTTGGGTTTATTTTTCTCCCTCTTTTCTTTTTTTCTCTCTTTTTTCTCTTCATATCTGTGCTTTTGGACTTAATTTGGGTTTATTTTTGTCCCTCTCTCTTCATCTGTGCTTTTGAACTTAATTTGGGTTTATTTTTGTCCCTCTCTCTTCATCTGTGCTTTTGGACTTAATTTGGGTTAATTTTCGTCTCTCTCTTCATCTGTGCTTTTGGACTTAATTTGGGTTTATTTTTGTCTCTCTCTCTCTCTCTTCGTCTCTGCTTTTGGACTAAATTTCTAAAAGTCGCAGGATCGAGTTTCAAAAAATTGGATTATTTGTTCGTCAAATGTTTATTTTTTTAGGGTTGTCGCAGGTCAGGGAATTCAGGGAACAAGTCAGGGAAAGTAGAATTGACCAGAGAAAGCAGAAAAAGTTAGTTAAATTCATAAAAAGCACCATTTTTATAAATAAATCAACTTCAAACGGTTTTAGTTTATAATTTTAAGAAACTTTAATTTTGCAATGAATTTAATTAGTAATTTTAAACGACTTAGATTTTTGAAAAATGTTGACAATTAAAATTCTTTAGAAAGTAGTTAAAATTGTTAATATATATTTAATTAATTATTAAAAATAATGGAAGAATTAATTTAAAGATTAATTTTTAATGAAAAAATACTAAAAAATATTGGTTTTTTGAGAAGATACATATTATGATATTACAGAAATTTGATTATTTTCCAAACTCATAGAATTCTTGTAAAAAATTCAATGACTGGAAATTTTGAAAAAATCCTTGTCAAAAATTAAATTGTCTGATTATAAAAATTAAAATTCTTTTGTGAAATTCAATTATTTTGAAAAATTTAAATGAAATTCTTGGCAAAAATTGCAAATTAATTTAAAAAGTTAATTTTTTTCATTTCAATAATTTTGATGAACCATTTTAGTAAAATTTTCTTGAAAATTTAATTATTAAAAACAAAATGTTAAAAAAATTTTATCGAAACATAAATTTTCAAAAAAATAATTAAAAATTTCACAGGAATTCAATTATTTAGAATTTTTTTCTACTTTTCTTCGCATGAAATGAATTATTTTTAATAAATAATAAAAATTTTACAGGAATTCAATTATTATTTTTATTAATAATAAAATTTTTTATTGGAATTCAATTATTTTCATAAAATTTTAGTAAAATTTTCTTGAAAATTCAATTATTAAAAACAAAATGTTTAAAAAAATTTTATCGAAACATAAATTTTCAAAAAATAATAAAAAATTTCCCAGGAATTCAATTATTTAGAATTTTTAAAATACTTTTCTTCGGATTAAATGAATTATTTTTGATAAATAATAAAAAATTTTACAGGAATTCAATTATTATTTTTATTAATAATAAAATTTTTTATTGGAATTCAATTATTTTCATAAAATTTAAACCAATCGTAGAATTTCAATTATTTTTCAAGCAATTTTTAATTGGATTTCTCGAAAAATGAAATTTTTGGTAAATTTAAAATAAAAGTCCAAGAAATTTAATTATTTACAAACGAAATAGGAATGAATTTAATGATTTTTTGAAAATTCGTCGCAAGAGTTCAATTATATTTTCAATATCTATAGAATTTTTTTATAAAATTTCCCAAAAGAATTCAATTATTTAATGATAACATATTAAAATGTTATTTCGATAAATTTTTTTTACGAATTTTATTAAATAAAATTCGTTTTAAATATTGAATTATTTTTGTGAGTTATAAAAATAAAAAAAAGAAAAGAGAAAATTTTATACAATTTAAATTTTTTGAATAAATTTAATTATTATCAGAATTTTTAATGAAATTCTTCGAAACATTCAAATTGTTTTCAACTAATATTAATAAAATTTCTCGTCTAAAACTCTAAAATGAATTAATTTGAAAATTTTGCCAAAAATTTTCATTGAATACTTATTTTGATATAATGAAGACTTGAACACGCCAATTACAATTTGCATTAGTAACTGATTCTTCTTTAAAATTTTTAATATTTAAAAATTATAAACATAACCTAAAGTTTTTTTTTGCTTCTTCTTATAACCTTTCTTGGAAATATGTCACAAATAATAATTTTCACTAATTTATTAGTATAAAATGAACTATACCCAGAGTAATTGTATATATATTTGCGGCTCAGAACCACAACTAAACGTTTTATTTGTTTTAAATAAATTTTAGTTGGTTTAAATAAAATTTTATTGAACTCAAATATATGTTTTATTTATGTGAATTTTTGTATTTATGTAGATTTATTTGGTTCAAAAAATAAAAATAAATGACAAATAAAAAGTTTAGTTCGTTCTGAGACAAATATACGTTTATTACTCTCTAAATCTGAATTAGTAGAATTCTACTAAGAATTAGTAAAATTTTTACTAATTTTTAGTAGTTTTCATGAACGACTTTTCACCTTTTCAATTAGTAGAATATTACTAATTTTTAGTAAAATTCTACTAATGTTTTAGTAGAATTCTACTAATTAAATGTCACTTCTTTACTAAATGAATTAGTGAAACTGCTTTATCGACTATTAATAAAACAGTTCTACTAATTGTTAGTAGAATTCTACTAATCAATTAGTAACGCTCTACTAACAATTAGTAACGCTCTACTAACAATTAGTAAAATTTTACTAATTGTTAGTAGAATTATTACTAAATCATTTAGTGGACGACTTTTTACCATTGTTTAGTAACTTTCTACTAATTCAGATTTAGAGAGTAAAGTTAAATAAAATATATTTGGTTTAAAATAATATTTTTCTCTGGTTGTATAATTCGAAGGTAAAATGTTAGTCATTAATTTGTTGAAATTGGTGGACAAATTTTTACTAAATTCATTTTTAGAGAGTGGAAAGCAGGGAAAAAGAAAAGTAAATTATTAACTCTGATTTTCTTTGGAGCAAAAATTCTTTCATCAAAAATCTAAAGGCTCGATAGTTTGGTGGTGCGTGGACAGTGTTTTTATCGTAAATTTCCTTCTGATTCGGGTGATTCGGGAATTACAAATATACGTTCGATATGGAGAGTCCTAGGAGCTGCTTGGTAGTCAAAAACTGGTTGGTACTTGTCTTATCGACGCGAGGTAGCACCCTGTTGGTGAAAAAAAAAATGGTAAAAGAGAGAGAGAAGGGGGGGAGGGGAAGGAAAGAGGAGAAGAAAACTCGTGAGAGAATGGAAAGAAGAGAGACGAATGCAGGCGTGAGAGAAAAAGAGAGCTAATCGAGCGGAGAGAACCAGCAGGTTGCAGAGAAGAGAAGTATTGGCTGGGCAAAGTGTTTAAGAGCGTTATCTTCCCAGCTATTAGTCTTTCTTGGTGTGTGGCCTCCGGTCTCACTGCTTGGCTCTGCTCCACGAGAGCACGAGCTCGAGCAAGGGTTAAGTTAAGTAGCTCCTTATCTTTACTCACCATCTATCCCGCCATCCCCGACCCCTAAATTCACGGCAGAAACTCTCTCTCTTACTCTCTCTCTCTCTCCATTTTAGGTCTACATCCTTAAAGGGATATTATACGAAAACCCAACTTCGATTATTGATTTCTTTTCTTTTTCTTATTCCTCTCTCTCTCTCTTATCTCTTAGATTTCAATGAATATTCTAAACAGACACCAATTTTTCGAAAGACTCGCATTTATCAACCTCCAGCTACGTGTGTCATAACATTTGTCTCTTGAGTCATCCTCTCTCTCTCTCTCTCTCTCTTTTTCTCAATACTAAAATATATATGTATATATAATAAAAAGTGGTCAGAAAAATGGTTTTTAAATTAGCTCCAAATGCTGTCCGGAATTCTTCTCTAAAGTTAATTTGTTTGATGTCCAAATTCGAAATTAAAACGAGTTTGAATGTTTAATCAGCTAACAACTTGTTAAATTTAAAAGACGAAACTTCTTTGTCTATAAAGGCTCTCGAAAGAGTATTTGCTTTTTTATCGAGAATTTATTCTTTGGGTCTTGAAAAAAGGCACTTTTGATTTTTATATCCAATGCTGTATTATATTCAATGGAAGGTGTATTTTTTTTTTAACAAATTAACATTTACTCGAGTGTGTGTTTGTAATGAATGAGAGTGTACATATAATAGGCTCGGTGAAAGGGTTGACAGATTTCACCATATATATGTATACTTTACAATTCATTCTGCTCGAGACAAACTCAAACTTTGCGCCCGGAATTTTGTCGCACACTCTGCGTCTTTAAATATATCAACAAGAAATTTTCTTTTTTCATCGCAATTTGAGTGAAACTTTGTGAGAGTACGTAGGAACTGAAAAAGAATTGAGAATTTATTCGTACAGTCGACTCAGAGAAGTGCAAATTTTCGAAAATAGAAAATTTGGTTTTAGAATCGTCAGCAAATGGAGCAAATTGTATAGGGAAAAAATAATAGTAGGTTGAGGAGGAAAGATAAAATTTTATTTAACTCAAGAACGAATATATTTAACGCTAAAAAATTAATTTGAAGCAGAAAAAATTTTATTTGACGTAAGAAAACTTTCATTTAATACAATTAACATTTTGTTTAACGCTAATAGATTTGTTTAAAACAATAAAAATTTGATTTAACTCAAGAAAATTATTTTTCAATGCAAGAAAAATTTTATTTAACCCTAATAATTTATTTGAACAAGTTAAAATTTGATTGAACTCAAGTAAAATTGTATTCAACGCTAATAAATTCATTTGCAAGAGTTAAAATTTCATTTAACTTAAGAAAACTTTTATTTAACAAAGGGAAAATTTTATTTAACGCTAATTAAATCATTTGAAACTGTTAAAATTTTGTTTAACTCAAGTAAAATTTGATTCAATGCAAGTATTTATTATTTATTATTTATTTAACACTAATAAATTTATTTGAACGAGTTAAAATTTGATTAAACTTAAGTAAAATTGTATTCAACGCTAATAAATTCATTTGAAAGAGTTAAAATTTCATTTAACTTAAGAAAACTTTCATTTAACAAAAGTAAAATTTTATTTAACACTAATTTATTCTTCTTTAACAGGTAAAATTAGATTTAATTCAAGTAAACTTTCATTTGACATAAGTAAAATTTGATTTAATATAAGTAAAATTTTATTTAACTTAAGAAAAATTTTATTCATTGCTAATAAATTAATTTCAACCAGTAAAAAATTTGTTGTAATTTAATAAAACTTTTATTTTGTCCAAGTAAAATTTTATTCATTGCTACTAAATTTATTTTAACCATTAAAAATATGATTTAATTAAATAAAACTTTTATTTAACTTAAGTAAAATTGTATTTAACGCTAATAGATTTATTTGAAACAGTTAATATTTTATTTAACTCTAATTAATCCAGTTGTAATAGATAAAATTTGATTTAATATAATTAAAATTTTATCTAATGCAAGTAAAATGTTTTTTTACATAAATAAATTTTTTTTGAAAATGATAAAATTTTGTTTAATTTATGTAAAATTTTACTTTTTATTCTTATTTAATACAAATAAATAGATTTGAACAGAAAAAAAAATTTATTTATTGATAATAAACTGCGAAATAGTTAAAAATTTCATTTAATTCAAGTAAAATAATATTTAACGCTAATAAATTCATTTAAATTGCAGTTAAAATTTGATTTAACAGAAAAAAATTTTTATTTAATGCAAGTAATATTTTTTTGAACGCTAATAAATTTATTTAGGCAAGTAAAAATTTTATTTAACGCCAATAAATTTATTTGAATCAGTTAAAATTTGATTTAACACAAAAAAACTTTTATTTAATGAAAGTAAAATTTTTTGGAAACCTAATAAATTTACTTGAACAAGTAAAAATTTTATATAACGCCAATAAATTAATTTGAAACAGTTAAAATCTGATTTAACTCAAAAAAATTGTTATTTAATTGAAGTAAACTTTATTTAACACTAATAAATTTATTTTAACCACTTTAAATTTGTTTTAAAACAAAAAAAACTTTCATTTAATGCAAGTAAAATTGTATTTAACATTAAAAATCTATTTAAATATGTTAAAAATTTGATTTAACTGAAGAAAACTTGTATTTAATTCTAGTTAAATTTTATTTAACGCTAACTAATTCATTTCAAATTGTTAAAATTTAATTTAACTCAAGTAAAATTTTATTTAACGCCAAAAAATTCATTTGAAACAGTTAAAATTAGATTTAACTCAAGTAAAATTGTATTTAACGCTAATAAATTTATTTGAACCACTTTAAATTGGATTTAAAACAAAAAAAACTTTTATTTAACGCAAGTAAAATTTTATTTAACACTAATAAATTTATTTGATTCACTTTAAATTTGATTTAACTTAAGAAAACTTTTATTTAATTCAAGTTAAATTTTGTTTAACCCTAATAATACATTTGAAACAGTTAAAATTTAATTTAACTCGAGGAAAATTTAATTTAACCTTAAGAAATTTATTTGAAACAGTTAAAATCTGATTTAACACAAGTAATTAAATTTTTCGTAAAACAAATAAATTTATTTGAACCAGTTAAAATTTTATTTAACGCCAATAAATTTATTTAGAACTATAGTTAAAGTTTGATTTAATTCAAGTAAATTGTTGCTTAACACAAGTAATAGTAGGTTGAGTACGAAAAAATGAATTATAATGAAGTGACATCTAAATCGTAGAGATTAAAATTATAGGAGAAAAAAATTCTCACGAAAATTAAGTTTATTAGAGGACGAGTCTCTATATGTATATATAATGAATAAGAGAGTAAATCGGAAATAAATACACGAAGCAGGAATAATATCGAGTTTTGCAGGGCCAAGCAGAGTGTTATTGAGGCAATAAACAACCTGGTTATGACAGCTATAAAACTTCTCTAAGAGCCTAACGTGATCATGATGGATATAGCACCTTCACCTATACAACTATACGTTATTTCTTTCCTTCATTTGTCTGCGTGCCTTCCATTAGGGGCGAAACAAGAAAACAGAAAAACTTTTATTGTCAATCCCATTCACAAGTGATAAGAATAACAGCCGAACAGATAAAACATCTTAAATCGAAGTTTATTTTAAAACAGACGCACTTCCTGAAAAATAAAAGCACAACTCTATATAATATGCTTTCAGAGAGAAAAATGAAAAATAATATTTTTTGTAAATTTTCAAAACTAAGGAATTTCTAATGTTTATATAAACACATGAACCTTTCTTTCGATTCATTTACTTTTTGACTGAAGGATGAGGCCACTGTTTAGACATCGGTTGAGTATATATTTGAAAAAGATATGGAAAGGATCATTTGTTTGAGCGCACCTGCATATAAGTGCTGTGGAGAAAACTCGTTTTCAAGGAAAACTTTTCACTTTTTGAATGAAATTTTCAATTTTCAATCCTTCGTTATTTATACACATATATATGCGTGAAGAAAACGCAAGTCCTTCGAGATTTCCGTATGATTTTCCTATTTCCTTTTTTTTCAAAAGGAAAAAGGAATTTAAATGATGGAGGGGAGAGAAAGAAATCGACACTATATATCGAACTGTGCAATTTTTCATGGTGTCCCAACCTTTCATAGAAAACCATCTCATATATATATATACGACTTACTTTTGGTATATGAGGAGAAAATGTTTTTGAAGAAAAAAAGATGTAGAGAATTTTTCCAGAAAAATGGAGACCCCAAAATATTTTGTTCGAATTGATTAGTCGCGCACAGCAAACACCAGATTCCTTCGGGGGATTTTTCATTTTTAAATGTGTATATATATATATACCCTTCTCGCTGGCATATTATATGTAGCCTCGAATTTTAACGCATCAAAATATTTTCCAACATTTTCTTTCTTTCTAATTTTTCAGAAAAACACGTTATTCAAAATGATTGATAATTTAGTGAGAGTTTTTCTTTTTTCGGTGTTATTCAAATTGAATGTTTGTGTATTTATGGTACCGTTAAATTTGGAAAATTTCATTAGGGAGTAGCAGTTTTGGAAATTTATTTGTCTATATAATTGGGTAAAGTGGATTTTAAATTTTGGTCATTTAGATAATAGTGGAATAAAATTAACGAAGAAGATTAACGAATGTGTTTAACATTTGTTGTTAATTATGCGTTCGGAGAAATGTTTTTTATTTCGGTCAAATATAATTTGTTTGTGTTAAGAAATAGTAAATTTGTCACGAAATTTATTAAATTATTTATTTGTTTTGAATGAAAATATTTTTAATGAAAATATAATTTTATTTAACTCGAGTAAAATTTTTTTGAACGCAAATAAAATCATTTCAAACAGTTAAAATCTGATTTAACACAAAAAAATTTTTATTCAACGCAAATAAAATTTTATTTAACACTGATAAATTTATTTTAAACAATTAAAATTTTATTTAACTAAAAAAAACATTTCAAACAGTTAAAATCTGATTTAACACAAAAAAATTTTTATTCAACGCAAATAAAATTTTATTTATCATTAATAATTCATTTAAAACACTTAAAATATTATCGAACTTAAGTAAAATTTTATTCATTGCTAATAAATTTATTTGCACCAGTTTAAATTTCATTTAACTCAAGTAAAATTTAATTTAACCCTAAGAAATTAATTTGAAACAGTTAAAGTTTCATTTAACTCAAGTAAAATTCTATTAAACTGTAATAATTTATTTGAATCAGTTAAAATTTGATTTAACTCAAGAAAACTTTGATTTAAATCAAGTAAAATTTTATTTAACTCTAATAATTTATTTAAAACAGTTAAAATTTAATTTAACTCGAGTAAAATTTTATTTAACTAGAGTAAAATTTTATTTATCTGGAGTAAAATTTTATTTAAGTAGAGTAAAATTTAATGTAACCCTAATAATTAAATTGAAACAATAAAAATATCATTTAAATTCAATAAAACTTTATCCAACTCAAGTATAATTTTATTCATTGCTAATAAATTTATTTTAACCAATTAAAATGTGATTTAACTCAATAAAAATTTTATTTAACTCAAGTAAAATTGTATTTAACGCCAGTAAATTAATTTGAAACAGTTAAAATTCGATTTAACTCAAGTAAAATTGTATTTAACGCTAATAAATTTATTTGAATCAGTTAAAATTTGATTAAACTTTAGAAAACAATTTTTTAATGAAAGTAAAATTTTATTTAACCTTAATAAATTTATTTGAACCAGTTAAAATTTAATTTAGCTCGAGTAAAATTGTATGTAACGCCAATAGATTTATTTGAAACAGTTAAAATCTAATTTAACTCAAGTAAAATTTTTATTCAACGCAAACAAAATTTTATTTAACACTAATAAATTTGTTTTAAACAATTAAAATTTGATTTAACGAAAAAAAAATTTCATTTAATGCAAGTAAAATTCTATTTAACTCTAACAATTTTTTTGAATCAGTAAAAATTTGATTTAACTCAAGAAAACTAATTTAATGAAAGTAAAATTTTTTTGAACGCAAATAAAATCATGTCAAACAATTAAAATTTGATTTAACTTAAGTAAAATTTTATTGATTGCTAATCAAGTTATTTAAACCAGTTAAAATTGAATTTAACTCAAGAAAACTTTTATTTAATGCAAGTGAAATTCTATTTAACACTAATAAATTATTTGCATCAGTTAAAATTTGATTTTAATTGAAGGAAACTTTCATTTAACGTAAGTAAAATTTTTTTGAACGCGATAAATATATTTGAACAAGTAAAAATTTTATTTAACGTCAATAAATTCATTTGAAACAGTTAAAAATTTATTTCACTGAAGTGAAATTTTATTTAATGCAAGTAAAAGGTTGTTTAACGCAACTAAAATTTTACGTAATTAAAATAAATGTTTTGAACCAGGTAAAATGTTATTTAACGCTAGTAAATTTATCTGAAAGTATTTCTAATTTGATTTAACTCAAGTAAAATTATTTGTTCAACATAAGTAAAATTTCATAGAATAAAAAATATATTTATTTTACAGTAATAAATAATTTATTGTATTCACCAGAGTCAAGCATTTTTTTTCTGGGTACAAACTATAAAGTCAGAAGATTTAAGTATTACTAACCATTGAAAATTTGTTTCAATTTCAAAACCGAAAAATCAGTCACAAAGAACAATAAAAAAAGAAAACTGTTCGACAATAATTGAGATCTGTTATAGAAGTGAAGAATTTTCCTAACACTGCATAAAAAATAAAAACGAAACCATTTTTGGGTAATAAAGAATTACAAATGTTGGAAAACGAACATAAAGATGTGTAATAACGAAGGTGAGACTAAATTTTTAACTATATATTCTCCTCTGGCATTCTTCAGCCATATGAGAATTTTTTTTCTCCTATTCTTCGTTTTTTTTTTGAAAAATCGAGGGTGCTTTTCAACACGATTAGGTGTTTCATGGTGTCGCTGTTGTTTTTGCCGTGGCTAATCGCGTATTATTGGGGAGGCTACAGGTAGTGATTTAATACAGTAGGCACACACAAGCATATTGAAGGAGAGAAGCAGAGAGAGAGAGAGAGACCTTTCCAACAATGTTGGGGGACAAAGAAACCACCAAGGAGTCAGAAACGGAAGCCTGCCTTGGAACTTGGCGCCCCTTTTGCTACCTTCCGGCCCTGCAGTGAACTACAATAGACGCCCTGAAGCTATAAGCGTAAACAAACACACCGTTCAAGCGACAATATTCCAGTTTGAACTAAATCTTTTCGAAATAAAAAAAAAAAAAGAAGAAGAGAGAAGAAAGAAAGGAAAAAAAAGAGTCACTGGACAACACAACAACGTGCCATGTTTTTAGAGGTGTGCCGACACGCTTGTTTTCATCTTGAAAAGTCACATACATATATATAAATGTATATATAAACCCATGAAAGACGTTCCGCTCAAAATTGCATTTTCCGTTTGGAAATTTTTCGAGTGTTGAACTTTTTTTTCTCGAAAAATAGTTCTCAGAAGAACTTTCCAATTTAATGCTCATGTTGTAAAATAGCGACAGATAAAAATCACTTCTTTCTTTCTTATTTTTTTCCTTCTCTCACTCTCTTCTTGACAAACATTCCGGAAGTTTAGTTTCACGGTCTTTTTTCGTGGCATTGAACAACATGTGATAGTAATGTTTCTCAATGAAACGAAAATATGTTACTAAAGAATACATTCCTTATATTATAGAATATAGATACATAAAAATATTTCGGTTTTTTTTCACGCTTTTTATTATTATTTATATTTACAATCGTAACTGAATTGCTGGCTATTAAAAATCTTTTGGATCGGGGATTAAATAACTTGAAATCTGGAAAAATTTCGAAAATGTTACGAAACTTTGTGTCGTTTGATTAGTGGAACCAAGATTTTTGAAACTAATTCAGAGACAGGACCTGGTTCAACTAATCGATGTTCTAATGGAACTAAAAAAGGAACAGATTCGAATAAATTTATAAAAATATTTCTACACTAAAGAAATGATTTTATTGCTTCAGACATATTTTGTTTCAAATAAACTTAAAATATCTTTGCTATAGAGACAAACGTATTTTTAAGATTAATTTGAAACAAATTAAATTCAAGAGAACTTCTATTTGACAGCAAGTGAAATATTATTTTGATCGAGTAAAATTTTATTCAATGTTAATAAATTTATGTGAAACAGTTAAAAATTTGATTTAACTCAAAATTGGTATTTAATTGAAGTATAATTTTATTTAACACTAATAAATTTATTTTAATCAATTTAAATTTGATTTAAAACAAAAAAACTCTCATTAAATGATAGTGAAATTCAATTTAACTCTAAAAATCCATTAAAATATGTTAAAGATTTGATTTAAATGAAGAAAATTTGTATTTAATTCTAGTTAAATTTTATTTAACACTAATTAATTTATTTCAAACTGTTAAAATTTAATTTAACTCAAGTAAAATTTTATTTAGCGCCAATAAATTGATTTGCAATAGTTAAAATTAGATTTAACTCAAGTAAAATTGTATTTAACGTTAATAAATTTATTGGAAACAGTTAAAATTTGATTTAACACAAGAAAACTTCCATTTAACGCAGGTAAAATATTATTTAACAATAATAAATTTATTTTTACCACTTTAAATTTGATTTATCTCAAAAAAATTCATTTAATGCAATTAAAATTCTATTTAACTCTAAAAAACCATTCGAATAAGTTAAAAATTTAATTTTAACTCAAGAAAACTTTTATTTAATTCGAGTTAAATTTTATTTAACCCTAATAATTTATTTAAAACAGTTAAAATTTAATTTAACTCAAGTAAAATTTTATTTAGCGCTAATAAATTCATTTGCAACGGTTAAAATTAGATTTAACTCAAGTAAAATTGTATTTAACGTTAATAAATTTATTGGAAACAGTTAAAATTGATTTAACACATTTAAGAAAGAAAGTAAAATTTTATTTAACGCTAAAAAATTAATTTGAAGCGGAAAAAATTTTATTTAACTTAAGAAAACTTCCATTTAATACAATTAACATTTTATTTAACGCTAATAAATTTGTTTAAAGCAATAAAAATTTGATTTACCTCAAGAAAACTTTTTTTCAATGCAAGTAAAATTTTATTTATCGCTAATTAGTTCAATTAAAATTGTTAAATTTTCTTTTAACTTAAGTTAAATTTGATTTAATGCAAGTATTAATTATATATTATTTATTTATCACTAATAAATTTATTTGAACGAGTTAAAATTTGATTTAACTCAAGTAAAATTGTATTTAACGCTAATAAATTCATTTAAAAGAGTTAAAATTTCATTTAACTCTAGAAAACTTTTATTTAATTCAAGTTAAATTATATTTAACTCTAATTAATTCTTTTTTAACAGTTTAAATTAGATTTAATTTAAGTAAACTTTCATTTAACATAAGTAAAATTTTATTTAACGCTAATGAATTTATTTCAAACTGTTAAAATTTGATTTAATATAAGTAAAATTCTATTTAACTTAAGAAAAATTTTATTCATTGCTAATAAATTAATTTCAACCAGTTAAAATTTGTTGTAATTTAATAAAACATTTATTTTGTCCAAGTAAAATTTTATTAATTGGTAATAAATTAATTTCAACCATCTGAAATTTCATATAAGTGGAGTAAAATTTAATTTAACCCTAATAAATTAATTTGAAACAGTTAAAATCTGATTTAAGTCAAGTAAAATTTTTCGCAAAACAAATTTTATTGGAAACAGTTAAAATTTTATTTAACGCCAATAAATTTATTTTTAACCAGTTAATGTTTTATTTAACTCGAGTAAACTGTTGTTTAACACAAGTAAAATTTTATTTAACACAAATAATTTTAGTAAAAAATGATAAAAATTTGTTAATTTATGTCTGATGTACAATAAAACACATATTTATGTTTAATTGAAACATATTTTTTGGTTTATTTAAAGAAGGAGAAAATTTAATTGAAACACAACTTGTGGTTGATTTTAAAATATAGTTCTTATCAATTTTAAAGTATATATAACGTTTTCTCAGTGCAATATCGAATTGAAAGAAAAAAATTTATCCTTGCGATTTGTAGAATTTTGTCATTGCACTTTCATATTAGAAAAAATCGATGCGAAAAATAGTGCGAGGAGAAAGTTGCGTTTATGAAGAGTGAAAAAAAAATTGTTACACTTCCGGCCGATCGGCTAGTTAGCGCTAACGTGATTCCATTTGGCGAACGATAACCGCTCGTTAACGGCGATTAAACGCGGCCACAGCAGCTCTAAACATCATGTGCACGAGACGAAACAATCTCGAAGCTGGTGAGAATGCCGATTAAAATAAACAAGGTGCCATGCCGATTATAACGTTGGTCCCGCGCAACCACCAACGTCATCAGGTCCACAATATTATTTTATATGTATATATACATACAGCCACCAATATCTTTTCCCAGAGTTGAATAAGAATTGAATTTGATATTGTGTTTAGACTACAATATACCCTTTGCTAAGAGAATACTTATTTTCCATCTCAACAATACTTTCTTATATATATATATATATATATATGAAGCAGGAAGAATATTCAAATAATCGGGTGCTTATTTCTTCCTTATGGTTTCGATGCTCGAGTATTATACGTGAAATCTGAAGCATTTTAGTTTTGAAAGGTCTAGGGATATTTTTCTGATTTTTTCACTTCTTGGGACTTTTTTTTAATTTTTAATTTTTACTGAAAAGTTTCCTTGGGATTTTAAGTTACACCAGGGAAACATGCACTTACTTATTTTAATTTCTTATTTTTTTGATAATAATTCTAAATGTAAAATATTTTCCTTTCTTTTTGTTTCAGGTGAGTCAAACAATATTACGTTTCCTATCGAGTTTATTTCGTAAGTAAATATATTTTGAACTGCTTATTATCATATATAGGTAAAATGTAATTTTACCAGAAAAAAATTTATTTAACGCTAATAGGTTCATTTGAAACAGTTAAAATTTGATTTAATTTAAGTAAAATTTTATGTAATGCAAGTAAAATTTTATTTAATGCAAGTAAAATTTTATTTAACCAAAATGAATTCACTTGAGACATTTTAAATTTAATTTAACTTAAGTAAAATTTTATTTAACGCCGATAAATTCATTTAAAACAGTTAAAATTCAATTTAACTCAAGAAAAATTGTATTTAACGCTAAAAAATTTATTTGCACCAATTAAAATTTCATTTAACACAAGAAAACTTTTATTTAACGCTAATAAATTTACTTCAAACAGTTGAAATCTGATCTAAGTTAAGTAAAATTTTATTTAATTCAAGTAAAATGTTGTTTAAGGAAACTAAACTTTTTTTAACTCAAGAAAACTTTTATTTAATGCAAGTAAAATTTTATTTAACTCTAATAGATTTATTTGAAACAGTTTAAATTTTTTTTTACTCTAATACATTCATTTGAAACAGTTAAAGTTTAATTTAACTCGATGAAACTTTTATTTAACTCCATTAACATTTTATTTGACACTATTAACATTATTTGAAACAGTTGAAATTTCATTTAACTCGAGTAAAATTTTATTTAACGTTATTGAGTTCAGTTGAACCAATTTTAAATTGATTGAACTCAAAAAAACCATCATTTAACGCAAGTAAAACTATATTTAACACTAATAAATTTATTTTAACCAGTTAAAATTTAATTTAACTCAAAAAAACTTTTATTTAATTGAAGTGAAATTCTATTTAACATTAACAATTCATTTGAATCAGTTAAAAATTTGATTTAACTTAAGATGACTTTTATTTATTTCAAGTAAAATTTGATTTAACCATAATAATTTATTTAAAACGGTTAAAATTTGATTTAATGTAAGAAAAATTTTTTGTAACTCGAGTAAAATTTTATTCATTGCTAATAAATTTTTTTGAACCAGTTAAAATTTGATTTAACCCAAGAAAACTTTTATTTATCGCTAATAATTTCACTTGAAATGGATGAAATTTGGTTTAACTTAAATAAAATTGTATTTAACGCCAACAAATTTATTTTAACTAATTAAAATTTCACTTAACTCATGAAAACTTTCATTTAACGCAAGGAAAATTTTATTTATCCCTAATAAATTTACTTGAAACAGATGAAATTTGTTATAAGTGAAGTAAAATTTGATTTAACTCGAGTAAAATTTTTATGAATTGCTAATAAATTTTTTTGAGCTAATTAAAATTTGATTTAACTTAATAAAACTTTTATTTAATGATACTAACATTTTATAATTAACCGTAATAAATTCATTTAAAACAGTTGAAATTTGATTTACATCGAGTAAAATTTTATTAATTGCCAATAAATTTATTCGAGATAGTTAAAATTCGATTTAACTCAATAAAACTTTTATTTAATGATAGTAAAATTTTATTTAACTCTAATAATTTTTTTCAAACAGTTGGAATTTGATTTAACTCGAGTAAAATTTTATTTAAACCTAAGAAATTCATTTGAAACAGTTAAAAACTGATTGAACTCAAGTAAAATTTTATTTAATGCAAGCTTTTAAGAAGAATCCCTCTATTAATTTTTAGAACTGAAATAATTTTATGAAATTTTCGAACGTATTTAGCAGAAATTATAGTGAATTAGGATTATTAATTAAGATTAATAATTGAAAAATTATTATATGATATTATCACTCGGTTGTTTTAAATATTAAACATTGAATTTAACAATCATTCCGAGTCAGGTGTTAAACTCGGAATGATCGTTAAATTCAATGTTTAATATTAATAATTAAGATTAATATTGACGATTAATATTGAAGATTAATAATTAAAATCTATAATTAAGATCTAAAACTTGTTTTCTAATTGCCAAAAATAATTGGTTTGTCTAGTACAAACATTAGAAATATAATATGACATATATCGAGCATGACAATTGTGTAAATGATAATAGTTGCAATCTGAAACCATAGAAAAAATAAAAAAAAGGAAGCATGTCATTGAATTATGCTGAAAATAACAAACATTATCAACCTGCATGCATCGAGAATAAAGAAAGATTTTTTGAAACAAAACAAAAAAGAATGTTTTGCGGTGTAACTCATAAAGCAAAGCAATCGGATTGAATGTGGCGCCCTGGGCATTCGATAATTTGGTGATTTTCGATGTTATTTATGATCTTGAATAACCGCTATTCGCGCACACTGAAATCGTGTGCAATCTCAAAGAGAAGAAAGAAGAAGAAGAAGAAGCGCGGCGTGAGAGATAGCGAGAACTCTTGGGGATCTTCATAAGGCAGAACGAGTACTTTCCTTCCCTTAGGGTATACTAATAGCCAGTATTCATATATATATGTGCAACAAATGCGCGCATGTACATATTCACATGTATATATTAAATGTGCACACTTGTAACCAAAAGTGGTGTGAGAAGGTCGGCAAAATTCACACCTCGGCTTTGCTAAAGCATCTTTCGCCTCCTTCTCTCACTTTCTGATTTTTCTTATTCTTATTTTTTCCCTATCTCTTCTTATTCTTCCTTTGCTCGGTTCGTTAACGCAATACGCGCCGCAATTTTACAAGAGCTTTCAATGCCATTTTCTCCTTTTGATATCGGCAAAAATGGCAGTAAAAAGGGAAAACAAAGATGATTAGGGTCGTAGGCCAAGCCATCTTTGCAGGTTGATCATATGAGCATGCAGTCAAGATAAAATAAATGTACAATATTATTTTTAATACTAAATACCCTCTCGGCAGATATAGTGATTTTGTGTATATGTGCGCTTGACCAGAAGCCGTCGGGAACTTAAATGTTCCTCAAATACACATATTCTTGTTGTATCATATTATTCTCTACGTGTATAATAGATACTCATGTGCTCATCATCATTATCCTCCTCACTCTTTTTCCTCTTTTTCTTCGCTTATTTTTTATTTTTTTTTTCTTAGAGTAAAGAACTCTAATACGAGGTAATAAAACTTGTCTTTGGAAATTCAAAACCATTTCTCGCACGACTTTTTGCTTTTTTTAAGAAAAACAAAAAGCCGCTTTGAAAATTAGTTGTCGTACATTCCTTTCCAAACATTATATGTCTGGTGATTTATTTAATGGATCCGAATATGTGAAAAATTAAATTCTCTGCTAAAATTAGAATTCTGGTATAATTATTCTGCTATAAATTATAACGGACGGTTTGGTTTTAGTTTCTGTAAAGAATTAGGAAAAATCTTTAGTAATTCGAATTTAATCATGATTTTTTGCTATTGAATTGGTTAATTTTATACTAACGATGAATTTTTACTAATTTTTTTTAATCGAATTTACTAATTCGAAAGCAAACAGTCAGTCAGTAATTATAATAATTGGTGAATATTTTTATTAATTTTAATTTAGAGAGTAAATATGGTAAAAGTCACTTGTCAAAATTTCAACTGTTTTCAAAAGTCGCATACAATTCGTCGTCGAAATTCAATTCTGTTCGGAAATTTTTTTAAATTGTCGTCAAATTTTTAATTATCTTTATGAAATAAGAAAATTCGTCGCAAAAATTCAATCCTGTTCGGAAATTTTTTTAAATTGTCGTCAAATTTTTAATTATCTTTATGAAATAAGAAAAATCTTCCACAAAATCGAGTTATTTTTAAAAAATTAAATTAAATTTTTCTTTTTTCGTGGACAAATTTCAATTATTTTCAAAAATTTACCTTAATTTAATTACTTTCAATATCTATTATTTTAATAATATTTTCCCAAACAATTAAATTCAATATCCATTATTTTAATAATATTTTCCCAAACAATTAAATTGTTGAAATAAAATTTTCTTTTTTATAATAAAAATTTTACAGGAATTAAATTATTTTCAAAAGTATAGTAAAATTCTTCACAGAAATTCAATTATATTCAAAAATATCAACAATACTTGTCAAATTTTCAATTATTTCTTTTAAATAATGAAATTCCTTTCCGAATTTAAATTATTTGCAAAAAAAAATGTTATAAAATTCTTTGGTAAAAATTTCAATTTCAAAAGAATTTAATTGTTTAGAAAGAAATTTGGTTATTAAATTCTACTTAATTCATTTCTTCTTTAATTATGCAGTCAAAATTACTAATTTTTTCAAACAATATTTATTAAAAAATATTTGAAAATAATTGAAATCCTGTAAAAAATTCTTATATTTTTGTGATTAATTGAATTCTTCCAAAGAATTAAAAAAAACATTTTTTTTAAAATAATTCAATTCTTTGGGGACTTGAAATTTAATTTTTTAATAATAATTACATTATTTTTGGAGCATAATTCCTGTAAAATATTGTAGTGTTAAAAATAATTGAAATTCTGCGATGAATTTTTATAATTACGAAAATAATTGAATAGTTGCTGAAAATTTTGTTCAAATTTTCCCAAATAATTGAATTCTTAGGAAGCATTTTATTATTTATACGAAAATAATTGAATTATTGAGAAAAATTTTATTAAAATGTTTTAAGGAGAATTGAATTTCAGTGAAAATTTGTATTAAAAAAATATTGAATTCTTCCAAAGAATTACAAATAATTTCTTTCTTCGGAAAATTAAAATTAAACTTTTTATGAATAATTACATTATTTTTTTAGCATAGAATTCCTGTAAAATATTGTAGCATTAAAAATAATTGAAATCCTGCGATGAATTTTATTATTGATGAAAATAATTGAATAGTTGTAAAGAATTTTATTCATATTTTCCAAAATTTTAATTTTTCTATTAATTAATTGCAAATTGTATTAAAATTAATTGAAGTTCTTCGATTTTTTTATTATGTCCATAAAAATAACTAAATTCTTGCATTAGAATTTTGTCAAAAGTTTTTTTTTCTTGAATTTTATTTCCTTGCGATAAAATGTTATTATTTTAGTGAAAGTATAATTGAATTATTGTGAAAAATTTTGTTAAATAATTGATATTTCTATTTTACAATATAAATGAATTCCTATTGGGAATTCTTTTGGTGAATTTCAAGAAAATACTGAATACCAAATTTTACTAATGAACATTAATTTTTATTACTAATTTTCTGGTTTGAATTTATCAATTCAAAAGCTAAAAAAGTGTCACTAATTTAAATTAGTAAAAATTTTTATACTAATTTCTATTTAGAGAGTTTTTTTTATTTTTTAGGTTTTAATTTATATTTACGTAGAATATAATTTATATA
The DNA here is from genome assembly GCA_032872475.1 of Leptopilina myrica (nomen nudum). Taxonomy (NCBI): domain Eukaryota; kingdom Metazoa; phylum Arthropoda; class Insecta; order Hymenoptera; family Figitidae; genus Leptopilina; species Leptopilina myrica (nomen nudum). The sequence goes on from CM065459.1 coordinate 4,542,444, forward strand.
AATTTGAATTTAATTTATCTTTTAACTGTTTTATACTAATTTACTGTTTATAGAAGTAAAGTTTTTTACTCCCTTACTTTTCAAAGATTAAAAGCGAATTTTTTTTTACCCCCGGCGGCAGATATATTTCTCAAATGAACGAAATGATTTTAAAAAAGAAATTTCTTTTTTCGAAGGGCGCGCATTAAACCTACAATGTTATATATATATAGAGGGGAACAGCTGCTTTTGCTGCTGCTGCTGCATTTCATACGAGCTAACAGGACAATTATCATCCTCATGATGCGTAATTAAATTCCTTTTACGATCCGTGAACAAATAATTGGTCGCAGTGAATTCGTGGAATCGTTGCGACAAAGTATGCGCAATATGGGGAGAGAAGAAAGAATCGAATCGAGTTAAAAATAAAGAAAACCATCAGAGATCTGGGATAATGTTTCGCAATAGCTGTGAATGGCTGCGCGCCCTTGATACAAAACATGGAGAGCAAAAGGGTTCTGAGACGTGAGAAGAGGCCTAATTAATGGGGCGGCACCTAAACGCGTCCTTTTGGGTACCATTATGAATTCTTCGACTTTCTTTTTTTTTTCTTTTTTTTCCTTTTTTTCATGTCTCTAATCGAATAAATATTCCTCAATTTTTACTCCTTTTATCGTATATTACGATTTTCTATATTTCACTTTTTATTTTTATTCTTTCCATTGTTAAAGTTGCAAAAAAAATAACAAAAATTGTAGAAAATACTAAATATATTCAAAAAATAACAAAAAATTGTAGAAAATACTAAATATATTCAAAAAATAACAAAAAATTGTAGAAAATACTAAATATATTCAAAAAAGAACAAAAAATTGTAGAAAATAGTAAATTTCGGACAATAAAGAAAATTGACACAATAAAGCAAAAGGGAAATGACCCTTGATCTTTCAAATAAATAAATAAATAAAATTCTAGAGTATTAATTTTATTTTTTAAGGAAAAAATAGATAAAAATTCTGTCGGTAAAAAGTGAAAAAAAGAAAAAAAAAAAGTTGAGAAATTCGAAGGACACACAGAGTTTTGCGATTTGTTGGGAGGGGGAAAAAAACTGCAGCCGAGCCATTTGGATGGGATTCCGCGACGTTGCAATGGGGAGACCACGCGCGTTGAAAAACAACAACCCCGCGAAGAACTCTCGAACCCTTTATTTATCGTTCTAATTTAAAACGTCACTGGCTCGCGGCCCGCGGACGTTTTGGAATGCGGGATCACAATAATTAATTTAACTTCTTGCTCTTCCTATGGCGGCTACTAATGATTTTCTTGCATCTCTCTCTCTTTTATATCTCCCCCCCACCCCTTAAAACACCTGTACACTGAAAAATTTACGATGGAGAAAAAAATATTTTCCTTTTTATACTTAAAACTATACCAAAAAAAAAAACTTTAAAACATTGAATTTTACTCTTTAAAGTTGAATTAGTAAAAATTCTTACTAATTCGAATTATAGTCACTGACTTTTTGCTTTTAAAGTTTTAAATTAGTAAAATTTACTAATAAATAGTAAACTATTTATTTACTACTATAACTAATAATTTATTAGTATATTTTACTAATTCAAAAACAAAATTGTTATTAATTATTTTTTTCAACAACTTTTTTTTTACTGCGAAATGCTTCTTTCCATAAATTATATTTTTAATAATTTTCGCAAATGTTCTTTGATGGTTTTCAACCAAAAATGAATTTCAAAATTAAAATTGTTACAAAAATTCATCTTTCCATCAATTATTTTTAATAATTTTCGAAAATGTTATTCGATGATTTCCAAACAAAAATGAATTACAAAAATTCTTCTTTCCATAAATTATATTTTTAATAATTTTCGCAAATGTTCTTTGATGGTTTTCAACCAAAAATGAATTTCAAAATTAAAATTGTTACGAAAATTCATCTTTCCATGAATTATTTTTAATAATTTTCGAAAATGTTATTCGATGATTTTCAACCAAAAATGAATTACAAAAATTCTTCTTTCCATCAATTATTTTTAATAATTTTCGCAAATGTTCTTTGATGGTTTTCAACCAAAAATGTATTGCATTATTAAAATTGTTACATAATGTATGTCTTTAAAAATTTTGAAAAGTATTAAACTTAAAAATTTTAATGAAATAGTGAAAAATTTTCAAGAATAAAGAGCATTTTTCGAAGAATTTGAATATAATTTTTTAAAATAAATGTCACGAATTTTATTAAATGCTTTTATTTCAATAATCAAATTCTTCTGCAAAATTGTAATAAAATAGTAGAACATTATAAATAAATTTTTGAATAATTAAATTCTCTCAATGAATTTAATGAATTTTTTTAAAAGAATATTGCCAATTTCGAGAAATTTTGATTATATTTGTATTAAAAATAATTGCATTTTTCTGACCAGTTTTATTATTAATGGGAACAATTAAATTTAAAAAAAAAATTTAGTATTTACGAAAATAATTATAGGTAAATCTCTGTAGAAAATTTTAGTATTTATTAAACTCATTGAATTATTCCAAAGAAATTTATAAAAAAAAACTTGTAAATAATTGAATTCCTATGAAATTTTTGATAATATTTTTTTTTTAAATATACTTTTTGCTACTTTTAAAACTTTTTTTAATTATCGAGCAGCGAAGTCTGATTTTTACTAATTCAGTTTGAAAGCCACTTTTTGACACTTTAAACAATTTTTTTTAATTATCGAGCGCGAAGTCTGATTTTTACTAATTCAAATATTTAGAAAGAAAATAGAACTCTCTAAATTTGAATTTGTAAATATATTTACAAATTTGAATTAGTGACTGGACTTTTTGCTTTTAAATTAGTAAAATTTACTATAATAAAAAATTAGTAAAAATTTCTATTTATTTCTTTTGCTTTTAAATTACTAAAGTTTACTAATAATGATTAAAAATGACTATTTATTTAGTGAATTAGTAAAGTTTATTAAAAAATGATTAAAAATGACTATTTATTTAGTGAATTAGTAAAGTTTGCTAAAAAATTAGTAAAAATTGCTATTTATTTCATTTGCTTTTAAATTACTAAAGTTTACTAAAAAAATGATTAAAAATGACTATTTATTTAGTGAATTAGTAAAGTTTACCAAAAAACTAGTAAAAATTGCTATTTATTTTTTTTGCTTTTAAATTTTTTTTTTGCTTTTGAACTAGTAAATTTCACTAAATAAATAGTCATTTTTAATAATTTTTTAGTAAAAAAAAAAGTCAGTCACTAATTCAAATTATTAAACATTTTTACTAATTCAAATTTAGAGAGTAAAGGAGTAAGATAGTACAATAAATGATTAGTGCAAAATAGAAGAGCTTTGCGCCTTGAAAATAAATAAAAAAAAAAAATTTGTCCTGCTGGGAGAATCTAAGGAAAGTGTTTGCAATTGTGCGCGCTGTAAAGTGATCTTCGCGACCACTTCCTGCCTTCGGGGCGACCTAACAGGGGAGAGAGATCCAATGACCAGTTTGAGGTCGACGATGACTGACGTGGGAAACGATCGTTACGACTTTTCTTCCCCCCCCTCTCTCTCTTTCTCTCTCCCATCTTCCCTTTTTTTTTCTTTTTCATTTTTTTCTCCTCTTCTTCCCCCGCAAATTTTACATAATTTATTTCCTCCTTATCGAGCGCGCGCGCGCTCAGCACCATTATTTATCCCGCGCGATCGTGCGTCATCCGCTTTCGCAGAATCGTTTCACCTCTTGTCATAGATATATATGTCGCTTTCATTTCCCCTCCCCCCTCTTTAAATACCTAACCGCCGCAGTGTATAGCGAGCTTTATGTTAATTTTTTTGTTTTTTTTTTAATACTTTTCTTGATATGACTAATTAAAAGTGAGCGCTTATCCGGAATCTTGTCGACAAGACATTTAATGAATTAATAACTCTCAGTGTGCTAGACTCATATTCGCAGTGATATATTTAATATGTGTAAAAAAAATGTATAAAAAAGGTATAAAAAAACGTATAAAATGTGTCTCTTATTTGAATAAGAGCATTAACTTAATGAATAATTTCCATTGTGCATTGTGGGAGATATACGAATACAATATCGTTTACAATGCATTATGGTCCATGAGAAATGCGTGTTCGATGTACATCCTCCTGCTTATGATATTTGCATCCGCAAGTTTTATGTATCATGTTATTCGGAATAAACGGTATATAGTAGAGAGAGAGAGAGGAGGAAAAAAATTACTTTCCCCTCGTCAGGTATTTTCTCCTCATGACACAGTGGACAAAATAATGTACGCTACTTGCAAAAGGATTTGTCCTTGGAATTAAAAACGAAATTGTATTTCAAGGACGTAGTTGCGGAGATTGTCTTGGCAATTTTTGCTTTATAGGCTCGAAGTGAATTTTACTGAGTTTTCCTGTAGTGGTAGCAATTTTTCCTTTGGAAATAGTTCAAAATCGTGATTTACTTTAAACAAAGTAGAAATTGACAAAAATCGTGTTTTACTGAATAAACAGTGTAAAAATTGACTAAAATCGTTTTTTTAAATAGTCACTTTAAAAATAGTCAAAAATTGACGAAAAACCTGTTTTACATTAAAAATAGTGAAAAATTGCCAGAAAAAGGGGTTTTACTTTAAACAGAGTAAATATTGACAGAAATCCTGATTTACTTTAAACAGTAAAAATTGACAAAATCCTGTTTTACTTTAAATAGTAAAAATTGACAAAATCCTGTTTTACTTTAAACAGTAAAAATTTACAAAATCCTGTTTTACTTTAAAGTAAACAGAGTAAAAATTGACAAAAATCGTTATTTTTTACTTTACAAATAGTCAAAAATTGAGAAAAAATCCTGCTTTACTTTAAAAATAGTCAAAAGTTGACGAAAATACTGTTTTACATTAAAAATAGTCAAAAATTGCCAAAAATCGTGTTTTACTTTAAATAGAGTAAATATATTGACAAAAATCGTGTTTTACTTTAAAAATAGTCAAAAATTGAGAAAAAAATCCTGCTTTACTTTAAAAATAGTCAAAAGTTGACGAAAATACTGTTTTACATTAAAAATAGTCAAAAATTGCCAAAAATCGTGTTTTACTTTAAATAGAGTAAATATATTGACAAAAATCCTGTTTTACTTTAAAAATAGTCAAAAATTGAAAAAAAACCTGCTTTACTTTAAAAATAGTCAAAAGTTGGAAAAAACCTTGTTTTACATTATAAATAGTTAAAAATTGACAAAAATCCTGTTTTACTTTAAAAATAGTCAAAAGTTGCAAAAAAATCCTGTTTTACATTAAAAATAGTCAAAAATTGAGAAAAAAATCCTGCTTTACTTTAAAAATAGTCAAAAATTGACGAAAATCCTGTTTTACATTAAAAATAGTTAAAAATTGCCAAAAATCCTGTTTTACTTTAAACAGAGTAAATATATTGACAAAAATCGTGTTTTACTTTAAAAATAGTCAAAAAATGATAAAAAAATACTCCTTTACTTTAAAAATAGTCAAAAGTTGCAAAAAAATACTGTTTTACTTTAAAAATAGTCAAAAATTGAGAAAAATCGTGTTTTACTTTAAAAATAGTCAAAAATTTAGAAAAAATCCTGCTTTACTTTAAAAATAGTCAAAAATTGCCAAAAATCGTGTTTTACTTTAAACAGAGTAAATATATTGACAAAAATCCTGTTTTACTTTAAAAATAGTCAAAAATTGACAAAAATCGTGTTTTTCACTTTAAACGTGGCAAATATAAGTTAATAGATTTACTCCTTGGAGAGAAAATAAGAGATAAATAGAATAGGGTGTAAAAATGGAGAAATCAATTTATTATCGTCCTCTGAATGTTGTTTGGCACCTGTGAAAAAAATGACATATTCCCGATGTCGTCTACAATGACAGCTGAACTACTGATTTCTCTGTCGAACATGAGAACCGCCTTGTTAAAAGGGACGGGCTTGTAATGTAATTATTATCGAATGATTGGCCCATGTCATGTAACGCAAACAACAATGTTGATCAATCTATAATGCAAATTCAATTTTTATTTATACACGTGGGGCTAAGATCGGACAAAATTTTTCGAAAATAGTAAACCAAAAAAATGTAGACAAAAATATAGTGAAAAATAAAAATAGAATTTTGAAGTGCTCTATAAAGAAATGGTACAATCACTATAAAAATATTTATTTAGAAAATTAAGCTAAATTTTTCGTATCAATTTGATATTTTCGTGTGATAATGTTCCTAAATCTATAGTTTCGAACGTTGAAATGAACGAAAATATTTTTTTACTTCTTACAATTTATATTTTGTTTCTAAAAAAATTATTTTTTGATTAAGAGAAATTAATTCTAAACTGAATATTGTTTAATTTCAATTATTTTTCTTTTTTTTTTAATAGTAATTTTCAAAAAATACTGAAGGTGAAAGAAAAATTTCGTTCATTTGAACGTTCGAAACTTTTAGCTCCGCATGTGATGCGAAAATAATAAACAAAAATAGAATTTGAAGTGCTACAATCACGAAAACATTTCGTTGTAATAAAGGTAAAAATGAATTGTTTTTTAGTTTCTTTTCTTTGGCTATATGACAAAAAATGCGACTTTTGAATTCTATTCATTATTCATCGATTCAAAAAATAGGAGCGACAAAAGAATTCAGTTTTCTATTCTATGCCTGCGTTGCAATAAGTCAATAAAAATGAGACACCGCAAAAAATGTTAATTAGCCAAATATTTGAGCGCAAAAATTTCCAGAGGCAAAAAAAGAATTTTTATAAATCCTTTTTTTTTAAAAAGAAGAGTTTTTTTTAAATACGTGTCTTTTGTTAAAAAAAAAGTTTTTATAAATAAGTCTTTTTTTTTGTATAAAAGAGTTTTTATAAATAAGTCTTTTTTTTGTATAAAAGAGTTTTTATAAAAACTTAATTGCTTTCTACGAAAAAAAGAGGGTTTTCCATTTTTTCTAGAGGCATATAAAAATATTTATTTTCTAGAGGCATATATTACGCATGTAATTTGTCAGGTGTTTCATAGCATGATTACTGTTCTCGCACGTATATCAGCCTCTCGATCAATCACTTAAATTAAGTTTAGGATCATGCGAACGTTATACGGCTTCGCGATTGTCTGAATGAATTGTATATATATATATATATATACGAAAATAAACGATCTTACGTGTACTGCGTAGGTGGGCAGTAGGAACAAGCAGCGAACAACGCGTTTATTCAAATACATTCAATTAATTTCCATAGTCCGATAACAATAGCTCCCTACTGCCGTATGTATTTGTATATATCTTTTAGCCAGCAAAGACAATCCTCCTTTTCGTTCTATATATATACATCAAAATATAATTACAATTTTCAGACGCTATTGTGTCCCCATTTTTTTCCGAAACCACCTCATATTTTTATTTCCTCTGGTTTGAAACTACAAAAAAAGATTTAGTCTCCTACAGAAATTTACCATTGCTCCCTCTTTGTCTCTATTTTTCCCAAAAGCATCTCATATTTTTATTTGCAGTAGTTTTAAACTTTTTTTTTTTAATATGGTGTTAAAGTCGATTGGATTTTTGCATTGAACTTCAATGGGAAAATCGCATCGACTTTGACATCCCCTTAAAGAAAAAGATTTACTCTCCTACAGAAATTTACCATTGTTCCCTCTTTGTCGAATTTTTCGAAATTTTCGAATTTCTACGAGTATCGCATAGTTATTTCTATGAGAGCTGCTTTAATTTTTCCGCAGTTCTTATAGAATATTATTACAATTTTTTTTTGGACAATCGAATTTTTGACACTTTTTCAATTTTCTCAGAAGTCTTTTTTTTCCACTATGCGAACGATAATAATTTATATTTGACAGGTTGATTTTTTCATTCAGTATAAATGGAAAATTTACAAGGCACATGAAAATTTAAAGGTGGACAAATATTTATTTGACGGGGATGTGCCGATCAAAAGGAACAAGCATTGTTATTATAGACAGTATATATATATATGATTCGAAAGAGCGAGGAGGGAATGACAAATCTTTATAATAGAGGCGAGACTGGAAAAAAAGGGTCTGGCGATTGAAATGCCTGGGCGCAACGAGGGTGAAATTTTCTAAACACGTGTGTGTGTGTGTCTTTCTCTCTTTCTGCGTCCTATCCTTGCGTTTGATTCACCGATTATTTTTCATGCTTTGCCAAAGAAATTCAATTATAAAGCCATACCTCCATTTTATAAACGCTAGGCACGCGTGTGATTCAATGACAAAATATGGGTATAGACTAGGTTTCATCAAACACGTGTGCGCTTCCTTAAATATATTTCTTCTTTATATCTAATTCGCACTTTGTTCATTTTCAAAAAGAAAAATCAAAAAATTCAAAAGCTTTGTCGAAAAATTAAATCATTTGAAAAAGGGCGCTTATCTGTAACATTATAGATATTGTTTTCTTTAAAGTATCAAATTGGTACTAAAGTAGGGATCAAATTGTTCCCGAAAATCTGGATCAATTTTTCTTGTCTACCACATTTTTGGGAACATTTCGTTGCCTTTGGATCCACATTTTTAGGAAGGATTCGTAGCCATTTGATGCAGATTTTTAGCGTCAATTCGTTGCCATTGGATTCACAATTTTTGGGAACAGTTCGTTGCTGTTTGGTCCACATTTTTGGGAACAATCGGTTACTATTGGATCCACAATTTTGGTATCAATTCGTTTTTTATTCGATCCACATTTTTTGTATCAACTCGTATTGTATGTGATCCACATTGTTGGGAACAATTCGTTGCAATTGGATCTAAAATTTTTGGGAATAATCCGTTGCCATTGAATCCAGATTTTTGGTATCAATTCGTTTTTTCTTTGATCCACATTTTTGGGAACAATTCGTTGCCGTTTGAACCAGATTTTTAGCGTCAATTCGTTGCCAATGGATCCTAAATTTTTGAGAACAGTTCGTTGCCAATGGATCCAAACTGTTTGGGAACAATCCGTTGCCAATGGATCCAGATTTTTGCTATCAATTCCTATTGTATTTGATCCACATTTTTGGGAACAATCCGTTGCCATTGGATCCAGATTTTTGGTATCAATTCGTTTTTTACTTGGTCCATATTTTTAGGAACAATTCGTTGCCATTGGATCCAGATTTTTGGCATCAATTCGTCTTCTCTTTGATCCTCATTTTTGGGAACAATTCGTTGTTGTTTGAACCAGATTTTTAGCATCAATTCGTTGCCAATGGATCCTAAATTTTTGAGAACAGTTCGTTGCCAATGGATCCAAACTGTTTGGGAACAATCCGTTGCGATTGGATCCACAATTTTGGTATTAATTCCTATTTTATTTGATCCACAATTTTGGTATCGATTCGTATTTCATGTGATTCACATTTTTGGGAACAATTCCTTGCCATTGGATCCATAATTTCGGTAACAATTCGCTACCATTTGATCTAAATTTTTGGTATTCGTTACCACTTGATACCTTTAGGTTCCAACAGTGACAACATTACAGAAGGCAGAAGAAACGCATTTCTTTTTCATCAAACAGCGCTAAATAGGAAAAAGAAAAATACAAAGCACGATAGAAATTGAGAACAAGAAAGCAATGAATAAGGAATGAAGGGAAAAATGCCGAACAATACAAAATAAATGAATAAATTTGTCTGCGCGGAAAATTTTAAAGATGAGAACAAAAGAGGCGCGCGCCTTTTAATAATGAACTAAAAGGGATAAGGAGTAGGCTTTCAGAGATACGCGAAAGATAAGGAATTTCTTTTTTCTTTTTTTGATACTCGCGCATTTGCCGAGGGTGAAGAAGGTATATAAGAGGATGCGGGCACTGAAGCCGCCATGACGTTCCTTTGACCCGTTTGACCCCGTGCGCACTTCTTGGCCATGCATTATGGCGGCTCCGAGGCCCTCTTGGCCCTTCCTTCATCCTTTCCCCGTTCAAGTCTCCACCACGGACCAACCAGATTACGTCCTTCTCTCTTGCTCCTCGTCTCTCTTGTTCTCTCATCGCATTATCCCACACATAATCGAACATCGCGAGGAGATGATGCCGGGCTTTTTGCTTCTCCATGCGTAGGTATATATATATATATAGTTGCCAACTCGTACGGCCATTCTGCGAATTGCTTCTTTACAATACCCAAGTTCTCCATTTTTCGAAAAAAGTCCTTTTTCATCGTTTAATTTTTTTGCAGTGTTTGGGAGAATTTCCTTTTCGTTCGATACTTCTTCCAAGTTGGGGAAATTTTGTTTTTTAGTTTCGGTTTTTTAGGGACTTTCTAGTTTCACGGACTGTTTATATGTTACAAGGACCCATTTGGGTTTTTCTTTTTGGTTTTTTAGGGACTATTTAGTTTCACGGACTGTTTATATGTTACAAGGACCCATTTGGGTTTTTCTTTTTGGTTTCGATTTTTTAGGGAATATTTAGTTTCACGGACTGTTTATATGTTACAAGGACCCATTTGGGGTTTTTTTTTTGGTTTGGGTTCTTTTTAAAGAACTATTTAGTTTCAAGAACCCATTTAGTTTTTCTTTCCTATTTCGCCCAAATTTCGGTTTTGAATAAGTAAAAAAATTTTACCGATTTCAAATTCACCGAATACGAGGACCTGCGAATATGTTGTTGCTAACGCGCACGAAACGGTTTGACCAACTTTCGAACTATATATTTCCGTTATGAGAAGTGTCCAAATTTAGCGAAGAAAGAGTGAAGGCATCGCATAAACTAGTCTTCAGCATCAGGTAATAGGCCCTAACGCGGTGTAAAAGTGTTTTCGGACCTTAAAAAAGCGAACCGACCTCCCCACTCCTTAATTAACACTCTGACGGCTCAGTTATAGACAAAGGAAAAATGCCGAATAAAAATTCTCCACGAAATTTATTCAATTTTTATTTATTTATTCAAATATAGAAGCGCACGGTCAAAGCCTAACATTCGTAAAACGTTAAAAAAAATCCTAAAGTTTTGCAATTTTCTGTTTTTAGCCGTATTTATAGGCCGAATTGTAAATTTTATTTAATTCTTTTTTTTTTTTAATGTTTTTCCTACTTTAAGAAAAAAATTACTCCTTCTACGTATATGATGGAAATTAATCTCTCGAAATTATTAGAATATTAATTCTATAACAAGAAGACTAAAAATAAGTTTGAAATCCGCTTATCAAGTTCTACAAGTTTCAACAGGTTGCGGCGTGACTCAAAACTCTAAACATGAAATGAAGTAATAGTTTTAATTAGATTATAAATGTAATGTTTTCATTTCATTCAGACGTCATTATATGCTTCATGTACATATTTTGACGCACGTCATCGACTCAACTTGTTTGAAATCAATTCGAGGAAATATTTTATGGACAAACCCTTTTTTTGTTCGTTGACAATTTTATGAATTCGTTCTTCCAGGAAGTTCGTTCCATTAAAATCAATTTTGTGCTAATCAATATTTATCTAAAGCATAGGCGTATAGAATTATTCTCGAGGCAAAATTAATTTTCGTTCTTGATTTTATTTCTGTACTAACCATTTTTTAATGTTTTCTAATGTACTAACCAAATTTTTTTGGGATACCCCTTTTTTTGTCATCAAAATGAATGTTTCTTTAAATAATTAAAAACTAGTCAACGATTTTTTTTTGTTCTCTTGTCAAACTTGAAGACAGTGTATAAATTTCCGCAAACAATTTCTCACTGGGGTCGTAAAATATTTGTCGATAATTAGTTTCTTTTGCTGATATGTTATGTTGCTGATATACCTGAAGTAATATATGAAAGTTGGTGCTATAAATTTGGGTTTAGATTTCGATAGGCGATTAGGAGGAGAAGCGTTTTATCGTCGGCCATTTCAATGCGAGCAGAGAAGAGATATCGAAAAGAAACTTTAAAAAAAAGAGAGAGAGAGAGAGAATCATGAGAGCCGAGGGAGCCGCAGCGTGCAACAGCACACGTCGAGATTACTTATGGGTGCCTGTCCGTGACGTGTTACTAATGAGCGCGGGATTAACGCTGACCTTACGTCATGACTCCATGGGTGCACAAGACTGCACTGCGTTTTCTTCCCCCCTTCGATTTTTTTGCTAATCGTACTTTACGAACCGTACTTTACCAACCGTACTTTAGTATACCAATTTTGGTGCAAAATCCTAATTTCCTTCTATTATTTTAGCACCAAAATCGACTCTAATTTAGAACATTCTTTTTACACTGTATCCAGAGGGGAACCTTTGAGGGAAATCCACCCTTTAGGGAAACAAATCGCTCATACTTTCATTTATCCCCTACTACTTCCACTTTATGTAATCCCACAATCTATTTTTTTTGTCAAAAAAATTTCATTTACGAAATGAATTTTTATTCGCACATGATATTCACATATATACGCTATTTGTCACTCTTGATTTCGTGACTCTTGGTTGTGGCTGGCGGTAGTGGAAAAATGTCGTGTTTGGTCAGACAAGTCGCCAGTTAAAGAAATGACAGACGACGTGTCGCTGTTTATCTTGCCTGAAAAAGAGCCCAAGAAGATAAATCCTTCGACGTGAAACTATTCCTTGCGCGCACACACATTTTGTATATAATATGCGCGAGAGCGATCTTTCTATTTTCGTTGTTGTTCACATCCCGTGAAAAATTACACCTTCTTGGTTCTTTTTTTTTTTTGACCAGTGGAAGAATTATTCGCCTGTCTCACTGACTAGTTGTACTCATTTGTTCTAGAAGTGTACTGCTACCTTTATTGGATGTACCACTTTCGAAGATTGCTCGATTTGGATATTAGGCTGCTTGTATTTTTAGATTTTTTTTGATGATTTATTGGTGTTGGGAATCATTTCGTTTGGGTGAATTTCGAATAGTAAAAGTTTTTTTTTAAAAAAAAGGGAAGTGATGATGTTTTTGAGGCTCGAGAGTGAGAAAATGAAAGTGAGAGAGTTGATAAAAAGTGTTCCAACTATGTGGAAGATGATTTAAGGAGTGTGAAGTTTGCTGCTCTCGCGGGGCTTGAGCAGCAAACTTCACGCTCGTTAAATCGGATTCTTAGTTATGGAACGGTTTTTTTGGGGTACGGTCTTACCCTGTTAGCTTTTAACCCTTTTTGGCAATTTTTACTATCTTCGAAGTCAGGTTTATTAAAGAACCTAAGTGAACTAATGGATTGTGATTGGCAAACTTATAATTACTGGAAATTTAAAACTATTTTTTGATATTTAGGCAAACCTGGAGCATGAACTCTGTACTAAATGTTTGCATCTAGTAACCTAAGAATTAATTAATTACTATTTTTTTAAGAGCTATAGCAGACAATTGTCTTCTTATCATGATAATGCATCTTCAGATGTTGTTAAGCATCTTAAGGACACAATTTGCATGCTGTAAAAATCTGTCTGGTTACATTAAGAACCTAAGTGAACCAACGGATCGTAATTTGCAAGGTTTATAATTACTGGAAATTAAAACTATTTTTTGACATTTAGACAAACCTAGAGCGCATGAAATCTGTACTAAATGTTTGCAGAGTACAGAATTCGTCCTCTAGGTTTGTCTAAATGACGAAAAATAGTTTCCAATTTCCAGTAATTATAAACCTTGCAAATTACGATCCGTTGGTTCACTTAGGTTCTTCAAAATGTTCCATCAATGAGAAACTTTTACTTAGCGGAACCTTTTGCATTAAAACTATTTTCATTGCGGGATCAGATTAATTTTAACGATTTGTTAGATTAGAAGGATTTTGAAATAGTATTGACGCAGCATATACAGTATCCGAAAAGTATCTTTAATTTAAGAGCTATAGCAGACAATTGTGTCATCCTTATCATCTTAAGATGTTATTAGATCTAAAAATGATCCAAATTGTGTCCTTATCATCTAAAGATTTAATAACATCTTAAGATGGTAAGGATGACACAGTTTGGATGCTGTAAAAATCCTTATAAAAGAAGTGCAACAAACAGGGAGACTATTTATGTATAGTGGAAATAAATTGCCGTAACTTCCAATTAAGTTTTTAATGGTATGTTTTGAACGTTGTTAGGAATTCATGACCGGGAAAATACAGACGTCTTGTTACCGTATCATTTGTAAAGTTGCTCTCCGATCCGTTGGTTAGAGTCGCGTAATACCGCGCGCGTGCAATAAACCTCGTGTTGGACAGGTGTAAGGTGCAGGCGTTTACGACATTGTACTCGCTCGAGGATTGTGTGTATATATATAGTGCTGCTGAGAGAGCAAACCGGGTGCGAATGGTGCGAGTCACTTGGATTATACGATTGGTTGATGTTAGATAACGAGTTGATAGTGCCTGGAATAGTTCGTTATACACAATGTTGTCCTGAGATGGTATATATGATCTGCATCCGCATGTATGTTCTGTATTTGTGTTTGTGTTCTGTATTTGTGTTTCTATTCCGTATGTATGTTTGTATTCTGTACTCGTATGTATTCTGCATTTGGGTCTGTTTTCCGTTCTCGTACCTATTCCGTATTTGGGTCTATGTTCTGTTCTCGTACGGATTCTGTATTTGGGTCTATTTTCTGTTCTGGTATGTATTCTGTATTTGTGTCTGTTTTCTGTACTCGTATGTATTGTTTCTTTTCTATCCTCGTTTGTATTTGTGTGTATTAATGTACTGGTTTGTATTTATGTCTATTAATGGACTTGTAAATTAATCTATTTGAGTGTATTTATAACATATATCCATAACTATATCGTGCTGTGTTTAATGATGTCCGGAGCGTCGGTGACCGGTAACCCGATAATGCAATGCACGTGGCGCCACGTGATACCAATAATGTACCAGACTCCTTATTATAATAAGCAACAAGTCATCAAGAGTCGTTGTCTCGATTCCTCTTATCACTCTACTACAATTATCCACACTGTGATGGAAATTGATCTCGACTGCGTGTTCGCGCAATCTCCAACATCTCACAAACAAAGGATTATGTGCGAGCCGTACAGTCGCGCTAATATTCATTTCAAGGTCACTCGTGCAGGCCATTTTTAGAATTTACAACGCTCTTTTCTTTTTAAACTACGTGTGCACCATGTATTCAAACATAAAACAGACTTAGGACTTAGGGCCAGTCTCATCAATACCGATTAAAAATTAATCAATTATTAGGGGTCCTAACCAATCATGAGCCGAAATGGCTCTAAACATTGATTAACTTTTTATTTTCTTTCGTGAAATTAGCACGAATCCCAAATGAGCCTAAACCTCCATAAGGCTGAAGAACAATTACCCTTTTGCAAAAATTAATGATCGAGGGAAAAATTTACATTCACCGCGTCAAGGGGAGAATTCAATTCCTCTTTTTACCGCGCATTTAAGTAAAATTGAAAACATTATTGCAAATCGTTTGGAAATAAACACTGTAATAGAAAGTGAAGAAAGAAGAGGAAGAAGAAGCAAAAAAAAAAAAAAAAGTTGTGCAGTAAAAGAACACATGGAATCTATAGGATCTTAAAATGTGGTATGCGCGCACGGACATATAGCTTTAAGGGCTACTCGATAAGAAAATCAGCCATGGCTTTGCAAAATGTGTATATATATATACATACATATAAAAAAGTTAATGTTTTCCAAAGGGCAGGAGAGTGGGAGAAAAAAATTATATACTTTGCTTCGAATTGAAGATTTGTAACATCTTAAAGTTGGACTATAAGATTGGCGAAAGGAAATGCGAGTTTTGCGATTCAGTATAGAGTTTCTCGGTAAAGGATTTTACAATGATTGCAGCGCGAAACACTTTAGAATTGGCATTATTTCCCGCGCGAGTAGGGCAAACTCTCGTTGGCATTGCTCGTCGACCGCAATATAACTTCTGAGGCTCTTGCTTTTGCTTGCGGATTTTTCCCTACTGAGATGCTGCTGCGAATGTGCATGTATATACATGGCAGATTTATTCGAAATGGGGAAGAGTTGTTTTCTTGTCCTTTGGGTGAAGGGAAAGGAAAACGGAAAAGAAAACAAAAAAGAAAAAAAGAAACAGAAAAGGGGTAAAAAGGGAAAGAAAAGAAAAATGGGTTAAAAAGGGGGAAAACGGAAAAGAAGGGAAAGTCAACGAAAGGATTATTAAAGGACGTAGGACAAACTCGCCATTAAGTTTATTTGCCATAATTGGAGGAGTTTTAACTCGTCAAACCAAATACCGGTTATGACTGCCATAAACCTACCCACAATCACTTAGAGCGTCGGGATACACTTTTTCATCCTCTCTATTTATTTCATGAGGCGCAAGGACTATATGCCCTAGGTATATTGTGAGAGAAACGTCATTGGCCCTAATATATATTTAAAGATCGCCGTTTTTTGAAGGGAAAAAGAAAACAGAAAATTAAATAGGTTATATTTGTCTGCATTGTTTTTTCCCCCCAACTAATGTTTTAGTGATGAGAGCGATCCTCTCTAGGTGCTTGCACTTGATTTCCCTTTCGCTCTTTACAAACTACGATATTATTTTGTTTTTCTCGCTTTACTGCGCTCTTGTCCTTCCTGCCACCTTCTTATCTCTTCCTAAGTAGTGCAATTTTCATTCCTCTCCTCGGTTTTGCCCTCAGGTTTTAAAGGAAAAAATTGCCTTTTATTCCCCTTTGGATATAAATACTTTCCCGCAATTATCGTCTAGATAAATATTGCCAACGTAGTTATTGCCCTTATTTCTCTAATATGTAAAATTGGAAAAAAAGTTTGTGTACAGTTCTTGTATTATTGTTGTAGTGGATTTTTAATCTTTTGGAAATTAAACATTAAAGCTTTGATAAAAAGAAGTTTGTGTACAATTCTTGTATTCTTGGTGGATTTTTAATCTTTTGGAAACTAAACATTAAAGCTTTGCTAACCAAACATTAATTCTTTAGATAAACTTTAATCTTTTGATAACTCAGCTTCAATCTTTTGGAATCTAAACATTAAACCTTTGCTAACAAAACATTCAATGTTTAGATAAACTTTAATCTTTTGATAACTCAACTTCAACCTTTTCAACACTGAACATTAAACCTTTGCTAACCAAACATGAATTCTTTAGATAAACTTTAATCTTTTGCTTTAATCTTCAACTTTAATCTTTTTCAATCATTTGAAAACTGAACATTAAACCTTTGTTGAAAACATTCCCTGATGACTAAACTTTAAACCCATGTGCCAACTAAACTTAAATTCTTTGATAACTACACTAATCTTTTGCTACTTTTGCCAATTTTACGAGACCTAAAAATAGGTTCAGTCCAAAATATACAAAATTTGGAAAACACTAAGAAGCTAAATAACACTACCGTCTTTATTTTACCACCGACTTCTATATAGTTACGGAAATCAAGATAAAATCATCGTGATTAAAACTCCACACATTACATACTCGAGATACGAATAAACAAAAAAAAATGTTAAGTGAAAATGCGTAAAACATATCCTCCTAGAGATAACAAAAGGTAAATTATTTTTCACATTTGATAAACATCGGAGAAAGAAACAAAATATTTTTTTTAACTTCCATATTATTCATGTAAGTCGGGGAATAACAGAGGAATGCATTTTTTTGTGAAAATAAAAACACTGAATGTACTGATAAAAATTTATATATTGTTCGATTAGCCGCATCAATCATATTCGACTGATATAACTTTTCTGATATCGCAGCGCGCACCTTATGAAAGCATCGGCTGTTAAAAAAGAACAAATTTTTGTCATCATATCCGTTTCCTTATATATGAATTATGTATATAGCAAATCACTTCTTTAAATTCTGTATTCGAGGGAAAAATTCTTATCTTCAAAATACTTCGTTTTTAAACACTATTTGTGTATATAATAAGTCGCAGTTTATTTGAAATACTTCGGCGCCGGTCGAGGTTCAATCTTTGTTTTCGGAATCATCTTTTTTGATAAACTATTCTCAATAGGGGATTTTTCGTTCCTGATAAGGATTATTATTTCTAATTGGAACTGATAAATCGAAGAGAATGTTTTTTTTGGAACTTTTGGAACATTTTAACATCAGTTTTTCTTGAGAGTATCAAATTGATACTAAAGTAAATGATCAATTTGTTATTTGATCCATATTTTTGGTATCAGTTCGTTACCTATTTGATACTTTTAATTTAACAGTGATTGAAAATTATTATTCAATTGTCAAGGAATTCTTTTAGCCTTTTTTGTCATTAAAAATAAGTTAATGTGAATGATCCCAAAGTTTTGAACTATCAAATGAACGAAATTTGTTTTATTGAAGATATTTGAATAAATTACTAATGATAAAAAAATTTAAAAACTAAAATTTGACATTTACAAACTCATTAATTAATTTTTTTGGTCAGTGACACAAAATAATTGCAATAAAAATTTAATTTTTAGAAGAAATAAATAAATTTCGTTCATTTGAACGTTCAGAACTTTAGGATCTTTAATATGCCAAAAAATTTAGATCAATTTGTTATTTGATCCACATTTTTGGTATCAGTTCGTTACCTATTTGATATTTTTAAAAGTTAATAGTGATTTAAAATTATTATTCAATTGTCGAGGAGTTCTTTAGCCTTTTTTTTTGTTGTTAAAAATCAACTTCTACTGAATGACAATGTTTGTTGTAACTTGAAGCATTGTCTCGAGTAGTTTCTGTTATTTTGAATGTGAAACGCGAATTGTGTCTCTCATATACTCTGTACATTGAAATACATCGTTTGTTCCCATTGTTAGCAATCGAGTTGAAAAGAATTGTTTTTAAAGATCCCTCCGTTTAAGAAGAAGAGTTGATTTTTATTTCTTTGTGAAGAGAGGAAAAAAAATTGTTTGTAAATAGTCAAAAGTGAATCTGGGGGAAGAATTATTTTTTCCGAGGAAATTGGTTTGACATAGCAAATCAGCAGTTTATGCATCCAAATTACATTCCAGATTAAATACAGTTCATTGGACTGCAACAGCGGCAGTACTTTTATATATTCTAAGAACGTTGTCTACATCCCGGTTATATACTTGTAATCTGTGGTCATTCGCCTCAAATTTCCATTGTTTCGTCTGAATTTGACCAGGAGGAATTTCAAAAGTACCCTCAAAAATATCGAATTTCCCGATAAAAAAAAAAAGATTTTTTCGTATTTGTAGGAATGTAGGATTATTAAAGAAACATTCGCGGACAATAGAGGAAAATTTGCGCCTCATAAAGATTTATTTGATCCACATCCTACTTTTTTTCTTTCTTTTTTTTTTGAAGACTAATATTTGAACGAGCTGATGAAAAATGTAAATTCACTCTTTAAGTAATTCACCTTCCGACATGTGTGTCATATTTCCATAAATTTACTTTTTACAAAAGGCGAGTTTAAAGACGTTGTGTTATAAGACATTAATGTTCTTTGAATGGGTTTTTTTTTTAAAAAAGAAATTGGCGCCCCTTTTGATGGATAAACAAACAAACGAATGAGGTATGAGATTCGGTCAAACTCCTTTTAGTCACTGCTCAAATTGCAGTATGAACAACGACGAAATAAAAGAGTAAGAGAGAGAGAGAGAGACAGAAAAAAGATTTCCGAAACGTTTACTCTCGAACGTATGCGAAATGAAGGGTAAACATCGATGAAAGCAATGTGAACGAAGTACGAATGGACGACGTTGTTTAAATACTCGGGATAAATGTATGTGTGTATATGTATATAAATGACTCGTACGGAATGTGGCCGACGTTACTCGAATGTTCCAGCGGGCTTCACAGGTGCTATTGAAAGGCTGAGAAGAAGCGACGGAAGTCAAATCGATCGCTTTCAACCGATACTTCCCTGCCGATCAAATTTCGAAAGGAATTCACTTTATATCCTCTCTCCTCTTTGAAACAAGAATTTGGTTTTTAATCAAAGAAGGAAGAACTTAAATTTCAGATAGTCTTTAATTTAAGATAGATTTTTAAGATAGTCTTTAATTTTAGATAGATTTTTAAGATAGTCTTTAATTTCAGATAGATTTTTAAGAGATTTTTAAGATTGATTTTTAAAACAGATTTTTAAAACAGATTTTTAAAACAGATTTTTAAGTTATAGATAGGTTTCTTTTAACTTATAGTTTTTGTTTGCACGTGGTACAATTTTTTTCGAAAGAGTTATTGATTTTCTCTTTTTTTATATAAGAGGAAAGAAAAAATTGTTTGAATCAACATCGAACGATACCAATTATATTTTACGACCCACATAAATCAAGGTTTGGAAAATAAAAAGTATTGCAAACATTTCAAAATTCACTTGCGCGTATAATAATGAGAAATGGGAAGGCACAAATCATTGGGAGTTGGGTTTTTCTTTTTCTTTTTTTTGCCAGACACTTGACACGCGTTCATTAACTGATTTAAATCAAATTTACTGTAACGACAGGTAATAACAGTCAACAGTGGTAATTAATTTTAAGATCGTTTAAATTATTTAATGATTCAAAAGTCCTTAATCATTAAGGAGCCTTTCAAAATACACTCTTTTTTGGGGAATTTTTTTTTAGAAAATTAAACCAACTAAATCACTGTTAAATTAAAGATATACACTGTAAAATAAAAGGTACCAATTTTGGTATACTAAATCGTAATTTGGTTCTATTTTCATACCGAAATCAGCTCTAATTTAGAACCTTTTTTTTACTGTGTATCAAATGGCAACGAAATGATATCAAAAATATGGAACAAATAAAAAAATTTTGGCATTAATTTGATCCACTTTAGTATCAATACTAATCAAAATTAATACTTTCAAGAAAACTGTGATTTTAAAATAAGGAAGAGAAATTATTTTCCGCAGTATTTAGAGAGGCAAAGGCGCAAGCAATTTTCTGGATAAATTCTCGATATTAGATATAAAAATATCTTTTCAATATTACTATTTTCTACTATATTTATACTTGGTGAGAAAACCGTGGGTACATATTACGTATGTACAAAATCAACAAAACTTGATAATATCGTATCGTAATCTCTGTGTGACATGATATTTCCAGCGAGTTTACTCACGCGTGCAACAATGTTAGAGTTGAATAAACGGTTTTCGCTGAAAAATATACATGTAATGTTTGAGGAAAAATTAAATTTTTTTCCAACTATTCTTTTTTTTCCTTCGGTCGAGTGTAATTTTTCAGTATGTACTACTTATCGTACATTGAAAGCAAGAGCAAGTTTAGAAATTTAGCAATTTAATATAGTATTAAATGTATCTAATGTTCGATTTCAAAAAAAAGAAAAACAAAATGTTGCTTGTATTATGCAAATCTGGAAAAATGGGTTGCATAATAAAAAGCATATTTTGAAGATCTTCCGGAGCAAATTCAGTGCTGGCGAAATATTAAATGTTTACTATTTTTGCAGAGACGAAAGGGGAAATATTTTTCTTCGGCAAAATATTGTCGATTTTGCTTGTGAAGAATTAATATTAAAGGATTATTAGGAGCATAGATTATTTTTAATCTATTTTGGTGTTAAAATGGTTCAATTTTTTTAAAAATAGAACAATTTGGTATATTTAACAATTGGGTATACTTAGTGAGGACTTTAATATTTATAACAGGAAAGTTGAGGCAACATTTCGGAATTTAAGATCAAAGTTTGACTTTGAAACTATGAATGTTGGTATAATTGGTTTGTTGCTACACTTCTAAACTGAGATAAGGAAATGGTTGCTTCAACAACAACAACTGCGTGCAAAAAGAAGTGTCTTAAAAATAGTCACTTTTTAAAACTATCATGATCTTAATTAAACATCTTACTTTTAGATCCTAAATTTTAAAGAATTCAAGATGTTTTTGATAAGCTTTTCTATTTTCGATGTTGCTTTTGCTGAATTGGCATTAATTGCTCGGTGCTGATGCTTTTAATTTTTTTCGGTGTCAAAAGCACAATTTTTTGGGTAGTGAGTAAACTTAAAGGTATATAGTGAGGGCTTGAAGTATATTTACAGCTGTAAAGTTGCTACAACACTGGTAACATTAAAGTATATCAAAATGCAACGAATTGATGTCTAAAAATTTGTATCAATTCATTATTTGAAGACAACATTTTCAGTTTTCATTATTTGATAATCAGTACTTGATCCAAATTTTTGGCATTCATGTGATCCACTTTAGTATCAGTTTAATACTTTCGAGAAGAGGGTGAACATTTCGGAATTGTTCGGATCAAAAATTGCTTCAACGTTTTGGAATGGTTCTAATTAGGAAAAGTTTGTTTTGACAACATGAACTGTTGTTGGTACAACACTTTCATGTTTGATGAAATGTTGCGACCTAATTGAATTCTGTATTAAAATAAGAAAGAGTGATGGTTCTTTTCTACTTGAAGTATATAGGATCATGGACAGAAATGCAACTTAGTTTATCAGCAGTTAAAGTTTATCATTAGTTTAGTGTATCATCAGTTTAGTTCATCAGCAGTTAGGTTTATCATCAGTTTAGTTCATCAGCAGTTAAGTTTATCATCAGTTTAGTTCATCAGCAGTTAGGTTTATCATCAGTTAAGTATATCATCAGTTTAGGTCATCAGCAGTTAAGTTTATCATCAGTTTAGTTTATCATCACCAGTTCAGAATTTCGTACCAGAACAAAAATTAAAAATCATATCCTTTTGCAACCAAAAAAAAAAGAAAAAGAAGAAGAAGAACGGTATTCACCTGTGTCATGAGACGATCAGCTCCAGTGCCCTCCTCATCCTTGAAGATAATGTCGGTGTTATAGTTGGGCACTAAATCCCGAAACCTGGAATCGTGTCTAGACACGCGACCTTCGCTGAGCCCACTAGCCGGAAGGGTGTTCTCACTGACATTGGGCACATGTTGCTTAAAAACAAGGGGCGTGAGTTTGCGAAGGGTTGGCCTGCGACCTCCACCCCTGCCGGGACCGCAGGCCAAAACAAGATTACTGCCCGGACTCGGTATGCCGAGGATGACGAGCACAAGCACAATTCTCAGATAACGCGGAAACTGTAACCTGCAGCCACTCACCTGGTGCAAGTGCGCCGGCCTTGCTACCAGAACACGATTACACACCATAATCACGGACCTCGTGGTACCGCGCGGTGGCTGCACTCTGCACTACGTTAAGGGTCGTGAATGATAATGATGATGATGATGACGATGACGCCGCTGACGCTACCAGCTTCTTATTCTTTCGCCAATCGCGGTCCGTCGACCACCTCCTCCTCTTGCCACTGACCTCACTCACGCCTAACCATAACCAGGGCATCACACCCTTGCGCACTCTGACCTTACCAACTTCGTAATTTTAAAGCCACCACAACCCCCAATTTCACACCCCTAATCCACAAGTATTATTATTATTTTTTTTCACTTCCCCACTCAATTTTTTTTTCCTCTGGTTTGCCTATTCAAACAACATCCTTAACTCTCTTTTTAATCCTTCGTTGTGTCTACATTTCTTTGCACAAATTATCAAAAAAAAATCACCAAAAACATCTCTTTAATTAGCAAAAGAGTAAACTGTAATCCAAATAAAAATTGCTCCTGAAAAAGCAGAGAAATCACTACCGATCGCGTGTTTCGAGAAAAGAAAAAAAGAAGTTTGTAAATTATTTATTTATTTATTTTTTATTTTTGAAGTTATGAGCGAAAAAATAATTTTTCGGGAACGTTTTCCCGCAACGACCCAGTGGTGGGAAATGCGAGGATGGTTTTGGTGTTCCTTTGGCTGAGCAGAAGAGATCGGACCGGGTGCCCCTTTTCTGCCACCACTACTTCCACCCCCACCCCCGCCTCTTTTGTGTACCAACGTGGTCCGTAAAACTCCTGGTACTTTAACCCCCTTCCACCATGGGTGCTTGGTGCCCAAGAGCTACGTCACAAATCGGTCGACTGGCTATTGGTCGGGGCGGGGCGAACCAGGTAAACGAGGACAGGTGTATAAAGAGAGGAAACAAGCAACAACTTCTATATAGCTTTCTCCTCGTTCAATTTTATTTTGTCTCCTTCCTTTTTCTCTCCCTCTTTTGCTGTGCGTGTACCTTCTTCGCTCACTTTTTTCCTGTTTCTCTCTCTCTCTCTCTCTGTCTCTGTCTCTGTTTCTTTCCCCACTTCTTTTTCTTGCTATTTTATTCTTTCTCACTTTGCTATTCTATACTGTTTCTCTCTTTAAGTTGGTGTTTTATTGTTTTTGTGTCTTGCTATTTTTTCTGCCTCTTTTGCTATTTTACTCTCCTTTGCTTTTTTTCTCTTTTTTCTATTTTTCTCTCTTTTGCTATTTTACTCTCCTTTGCTATTTTTCTCTTTTTTCTATTTTTCTCTCTTTTGCTATTTTACTCTCATTCTTTCTTTCTCTCTCCCTTTTGCAATTTTACTCTGTATTTTTTAGTATTTTACGTTTTACTCTGTTTCTCCTTTGCTATTTTTTTCTTCCCCTCTCTTGCTATTTTATTCTGTATTTCTTTTGGTATTTTATTTTACCTTGTTCTTGATGTTTTACTCTATTTCTGTATTGACATTTTCTTCTTTCTCTCTCTTGCTATTTTTCTTTTTTTCTCTCTTGCTATTTTACACCATAAATAATTAATTTGATTCAAATCAAAAAATTACTTGTCTATATTATTGTAAAACAAATATTTACTTGAATCGAATAATTTTTGTTTGAGTCAACTAAATAGTAGTATATATATTTCTTCAAAAGTATTTAATAAAAAGTTTATTTTTAACAATTTTTAAATTGTAAATTTTTATGTTGTAAATTTTTAATGTTGTAAATTTTTAATGTTGTAAAATTTTAAGTTGTAAAATTTTAAGTTGTAAATTTTTAAATTGTAAATTTTTAAATTAGAGTAAAAATTAGAGAATTTAATTTTGAATTTAAATTTAATAAGATTGATATTTTTCAATTTTTAAAAGCTTTCTTTAAGTAAAAAAAACTTTAAGATAAATAAAGCTTTTTCAGTTTTAAAAACGTCTGTTTTTAAGAAAGCTCTTTTCAGTTAAAACATTGTTTTTAAAGATTAAATAATTAAAAATTTATCTTTCTTCCTAAAATTTAATTTTGTAATGTTTTGACAATAATTCGTAATTTTGACTATGTAATTGCCACTAATTTTACTGACTTTTTGCTTTTGAGTTAGTAAATTTGACTATTATAGACATTAATTTCTGCCAACTTATTAGTAAACTTTACTAATTTCTATACAAATAATTTTTCTATTAATTTTACTGATTTTTTGCTTTTAAGTTAATAAATTTTAATAATAAATTTTGTAGAAATTACTAGTTTTTTTACTGAAAATTAATATTTATTGTAGCAAATTTTACAGAAATTATTAGTAAATTCTACTAATAAATTGAAGAAGTAAATGAATAAATATAGTATATTTCTATTATTTATTAGTAAAATTTGCTAATTTGAAAGCAACGAAAACTTAGTAAAATTAGTATATATATAGCAATCAGTAGAAATTATCAAATTTTACTAATAATTTTTGTAAAAATTTCTATTTATAGATATTACTAAAAATTACTATTTATTAGAGTAAAATTTGCAAAAATCATTAGCAAATTTTACTTATAAATTTTAATAATAAATTTTAATAGTAAAAATTACTACACTGAAAAAAAAGTTTATTTGATTCAAATAACCGATTATTTGACTATTATCAAATAAATATTTACTTGAATCAAATAATTTTTATTTGAATCAATTAAATAGTATTTGCTTCAAATACTGAAATATTTGATTCAAATACAATTTATTTGATTCAAGTAAATATTTATTTGATAATAGTCAAATAATCGGTTATTTGAATTAAATAAATTTTTTTTTCAGTGTAGAAATTTTTACTATATTTATTATAGTAAAATTTATTAATTTCAAAAGCACTTAACCCAAAAATTATACTTATCGATTTTTATTGGATTTTTATAACTTCTGGTGCATATAGAAAAATGCGCATATCACTATAATTTTATTCACATTTTGAGTTGATCTTTTAACTCAATAAATACTAAATCGAGTTCTCTCAAAGATTTTCTCTTTCTCTTTATAACATTTTCTCTACTATTTCATTTTTCTATTTTTTAATTTGTCTTATTTTTTTGTTTACACTTTTTGAAATTTTTTTTTTGTTTGAATTTTTTATTTCCCACGGTTAGCGTAAATGTTAAAGCTAAAAGAGCAATAATAAATAAATAAATAATTGGATTATTTGCTCTTTGAAAATATGGAAGTCGAGTGATAAATTCATATATTATGACTGCCGATAATACTCGACAAATGCATTATCATATAGGTATTCATAGATTAGTGATAAGCAACTTCACGATTTGATAAGAAATATTATAGAGAGAAGGAAAAAGCAGAAAATTTTATTTTGTATAGGTACAATTTTTTTTAAATTTTATATTAGTAATTATTACTATCAATTTTGAGTTGAGAGATAAAAGACTTAAAACTGTATACATTTGGCACGCGAAAAATTCTTTCCTCCTTTCTTAAAAAGAAATTAAAATTTTTAAAGAAAAAAAGAAGAGAAAAAAAGAAATTAAAGAAAGGAAAAGAGAAAAAAGAAATTAAAGACAGGAAAACAGAAAAAAAGAAATTAAAGAAAAGAAAAGAGAAAAAGAATTAAAAACAGAGAAGAAAAACAAAAGAAGATAAGAAAAAATAGGAGGAAAAAAACGAAGAAATAGAGAAGAAGAAATAAAAACAAATAAAGAAGAAGAATGGGAAAAAAATGGAAAGAGAAGAAAAAATGAAATTAAAGAAAGGAAAAGAGAAAAAATAGAAATGATGTTAAAGAAAAAAGAGAATAAATAGAAAGAAGAAAAAAGGACAGATAGAAAAGAAAAGGAGAAAAATAAAAATGAAGAAAAAGAAAATACAGAAAAAATAGAAAAGAAGAAAAAGAAGAGAGGAAAATATATAGAAATGAAAAAACAGGAAAAAGAAGGAATACAGAAGAATGAAAGAAGAAGAAAAGACAAAAATTAAGAAAATATTGAAACAAAGAAAAAGAAGAGAGAGAAAAAATTTAAAAAGAAGAAAAAAGAGAAAAAGCTATACAGAAAAGAAAAAACAGAAGAAGAAAAGAAAGACAGAGAGGAAGAAAAAAGAGGAGATAGAGAAGAATAGAAAGAGAAGAAAATAAAAAGAGGGACAAAAATTGAAATTAATAAAAAGAAAACATAGAAAAGAGAAAAAATAGTAAAGAAGAAAAAGAAAGGAGAAAAAGATGCAGAAAAAAACAGGAGAAAAAAGAAGAGATATAGAGAGGATAAGAAACAGAGGTGGAGAAAAATGAGAGAAGAATATAGAAAGAGCAGAAAATAAAAAAAAGGAAAAATAGAAATAAAAAAAAATAAAATAAAAAAAAGAAAAGAGAGAAAAAATAGAAAATAAAAAAAGCAAAGAGAAATGAAGGAGAAAAAAAGGGAAGGAGGAAAAAATGATTGAAAGGAAAGGTCAAATTGTTGAGACAAAGACTCTTCTTTGTTAATGAGTACTAGACAACCGAATATATTCATATGTATGAATCAATAGTCAAAGAAAGTCGCACCTTCACCATTCACGGAGAAGCACACACCCACTGGGACTTGGTATAAGAAGCGGAATCTATGCGTGATTCATCGAACAGAAGGAAGTGACGTAGGTGTCGAGCGAAAAAGTGCAAAAATGCACGTAGATAGTTTTCCCATTTTTCCCATTTTTATTCTCTCCCAAAGTGATAAATTATACACACAAAACCAACATATGATTATCCTGTCCTAACTTTTATATATATACTATTTCTGCACACGGCTTTTTCAAATATAAAGTGTATGAATTTTTATTTTCCAAACAAGAAGTCTTTCTAAACTGAGAAAATTGTAGTAAATAAATTATGTGGTCTCTTGGTAACCATCTACACTGAAGATTTTTTTTTTAATTCAAAAATAAGTAGTAAAAATTTTTTTTCTAATTGAATTAAACATAACTTTTTTATTGAATCAAATTTATTATTATTAATCTTACTTTGAAGCTTTGAAATGAATTGAATTTGTTACAAAAGAATTATTTTTAAAAGAAATGAAACTTTTAGGAATAATTTTCAATAACATTTTTGAAAATACATAAATTCTTTCTAGAAATTTAATTTAAAGTGTATTGAAAATAATTACTAAATTTCAGCGAAGAAAGTGAATAAAAAATTTGAAAAAATAATTGCAATTTTTTACAGAATTGAAAAATTAAATTTAATCAATTTAATTATTTAGGAAAGTAATTGAATTCGTAAGAAGATATTCATTTTTTATAAAAATAATTGAATTCATGAAAAGAAATTTACTTTTAAATAAAAATAATTGAATTATAGCGAAGATATTAAGTTTTTATAAAAAATAATTCAATTATTGAGAAGAAATTAATTTTTTTATAAAAATAATTGAATTCCTAAAAAGAAATTAATTTTTTATAAAACTATTTAAAAATTATTGAGAAGAAATTTATTTTTTTATAAAAATAATTGAATTCCTAAGAAATTAATTTTTAATAAAAATAATTAATTTCCTTAAAAGAAATTAACTTTTAAATAAAAATAATTTCATTTTTTAATTAAAATAATTGAATTATAGCGAAGATATTAAGTTTTTATAAAAAAAATTATTGAATTATTGCGAAGAAATTAATTTTTCAATAAAAATCATTGAATTCCTAGAAAGAAATTAAATTTTTAATAAAAATAATTAAATTCCTTAAAAGAAATTAACTTTTAAATGAAAATAATTTCATTTTTTAATTAAAATAATTGAATTATAGCGAAGATATTAAGTTTTTATAAAAAATAATTCAATTCTTGAGAAAAAATTAATTTTTTATAAATATAATTGAATTTCTAAGAAGAAATTAATTTTTAATAAAAATAATTAATTTCCTTAAAAGAAATTAACTTTTAAATAAAAATAATTTCATTTTTTAATTAAAATAATTGAATTATAGCGAAGACATTAAGTTTTTATAAAAAATCAGTGAATTCCTGGAAAGAAATTAAATTTTTAATAAAAATAATTAAATTCCTTAAAAGAAATTAACTTTTAAATAAAAATAATTTCATTTTTTAATTAAAATAATTGAATTCTAGCGAAGATATTAAGTTTTTATAAAAAATAATTCAATTATTGAGAAGAAATTAATTTTTTATAAATATAATTGAATTCCTAAAAAGAAATTAATTTTTTAATAAAAATAATTAAATTCCTTAAAAGAAATTTACTTTGAAATAAAAATAATTGAATTATAGCGAAGATATTAGTTTTTTATAAAAAATAATTCAATTATTGAGAAGAAATTAATTTTTTTATAAAAATAATTGAATTCCTAAAAAGAAATTAATTTTTTAATAAAAATAATTAAATTCCTCAAAAGAAATTAATTTTGTAAATAAAAATAATCTTATTTTGTAATAAAAATAATTGAATGCCTAAAAATAAATTAATTTTTTACTAAAATAATTGAATTGTTGCGAAATAATTTATTTAGAAAATTTGTAAATAATAAATTGTCTATAAAATATGAATTTTTTTTTATTATTTTAAAAATAATTAAACATTTGCGTACAATTTTATGAAAACCTCGAAAATATTTGATATTGAAAATCATTGAACTGAGGAAATTTTTGATAAATAATTGAATTTTCGACGAAGAATTTTATTATAATATAGACAAAGAGAATTGAAATTTTGACGAAAATTTTTCTCTTTAAATATAATTTTCATTGAATCAAATATGTATTATGTATTGAATCAAATTTTATTTTTTTTATTATTTGTATTTTATGTTTAATTTAAAGATTTATTTATTTATTTAAAGTTTTATTTATTTATTTATTTAAAGATTTATTTATTTATTTCAATTATTATTTTTTGACTGTACAACAAAAATAATTATATTTGATTCAAATATATATATTGTTTTCTCGATTCTGAGTGAATCTATATATATACCAATAATGAATTTTTTTTTCAAAAGTCTTATGCGTGACTAAACTGATGGTAATTTTTATTTTTCCTTTTTTGCCTAATTAATGTTTTAGAATACATATATATATATACGAATAAGAAATTCTCGAGAAGTTTGACATATAGTTACTCGTGGTTATGTCATTTAGCAGCAACAGGAAATGAAACGATAACTTTTCCTTTATTGCTGTTTAAAAGTCAACCTTCTCCTGTTAAACAAATCATAAATAAGTCACGCGCTCCGAGTAGATTGAATTCAGAGGGTTAAATTATAGACAAGCAATTCACTTTAAGCGAGCTTTGGAGAATTTATGTACCTGAAAATTAAACACAAAGTTTACGTCAATGTTTATATTGGCACTGATTTTTTGCAAGGTTGCGCAAAGCGTAAATTATATATTTATCTTTTTCCCCGCGCGCGACTATAAATTATTTATTAATTACCATTTTTGTATCGAGAATACAAATCGTATAAACTTTTGTATTTTTTATTATTTTCAAATTCTCCATTTATTATCAGTTTTTCAAATCGAATCTATTCAAAATTTTGCGATGGAACAATTTTAATTCTTTTTTGTCTCAATTTGATATCTTTAAAAGAATTAGAATTGATTCTTTTGATTTTTTTAATTTTGTATCATTTTTTTGTGTTTATTAATTCTTCTTGTTTACTAATAACAACTTTAATTGTTTCTTAATTCTTGTTTGTTAATAACTACTTTAATTGTTTCTTAATTCTTCTTGTTCGTTATAACAACAGCATCAATTGTTTGTTAATTCTTCTTGTTCTCGTTGTTAATTCATATATTAATTTTTTGGCCATTGTTGCAACGAATTTATATCAAAAAATTTGGATCAAATAGAAAATTGGTCGAAAATTTTTGCCATCAATTCGATCCACACTTTAGTATCATTAACCATTTTTGTACTTTAAAAAAAAAGTGGTTTGGATTTTCTTATACTGATTTACATATTTAAGGCAGGGACGAAATAATAGAATTTTCAGAATTGTCGAGAATTTTCGAATTGTATTTTGGAAAAACAATTTTCCAGATGCTTTAAATTCTTTTTCTCGATTTTTATAGTCTTTGTAATACCGAGGAAGATTTTTCTCGATCCATTGTACGGTATAACAGATGGTGATTGAGAACCTTCTCGATCCGAATACAAAATCCAAGTAGGCATGGAGATTCTGAAGAATTAATGATCTTTAGTAACTGATATGAAGTAGTTGTCTTCTTCGAATTATGCCCTTTGCGCCACCCCTTAAACAAATATTTTAAAATGTATTAACATTATGAATTTTTTTTTAACAAAAAAAATTTTTAAGAAAAAAATTAAAATTAAAAAAAATAATTTTCACTGATGATAATGTCGACGATGACGACTTTAAAAATGTATAAATTTTATTATTAAAACTATAATAAATAGCTAATAAATTTAGAGAAGAATTTTAGTTAAAAATGCTAATGAAAATTAAATATTTGAAAAATTACAAATTATTGCTAAAATTCAATTAGTTTCAAACATTTTAATAAAATTCTTTTCAAAAATAATAGAATTCAAAGTAGAAATTATTTTTATAAATAATAAAACTCTTCTTTAAATTTCAATTAATTAATTTAAAAAATTAAAAAATTCTTAACAAAATTTCAATTTTTTTTTAAATTAATAAAATTCATAGTAAAAATTTCAATTATTTTTATAAATAATAAAACTCTTCCTTAAATTTCAATTATTTTTTAAAAAATTAAAAAATTCTTAACAAAATTTCAAGTCTTTTTAAAATTAAGAAAATTCGTAGTAAAAATTAAAATTATTTTTATAAACCTTTTTTTATTCTCGTCAAAAATTTCAATTATTTTCAAAAGTATAATAAAATTTCTCCGCAGAAATTCAATTTTGATCAAAAATCTTTTTAACTCTCGTCAAAATTTCAATAATTTTTATAAATAATAAAATTCTTTTTCAAAATTCAATTATTTCAAAAAAAAATTTAATAAAATTGTCAAAATTTCAATTTTTTTCAAATACTTTCTTTAATTCAATGATTTTTAATATCTACTAGATTAATAAAATTTTCCAAAAAGATTCAATTATTAAAAAAAAAAGTTTTATAAAATTTCACATAATCTTTAAATTGTTTTCATAAATAATAAACGTTTCATTATTTAAAACACAATTTTAATAATTTTTTTCGAAAAAAACAATTATTTTAATTTCAAACGATTTCTAATAAAATTCTTCTGAAGAATTCAATTTTTCTTTTATAAATATTAAAATTCTTTTCAGAAAATCAATTATTTTTTATAAATTCTTATTAAATTGTTTTCAGAAATTCAATTATTTTATATAAAGTTTTTATTCAATTCTTTATGCAATAAAATTCAATTATTTTCTGCGAACTATACAATGAAACCAATAACAGGATTTCAATTATTTTTAGTACAATTTGTACTTAATGCCTAGAAAAATGCAATTACTTTTTGAAATTTTATTAGAATTTTTCGAAAAAAATGCAATTATTTAAACAAAATTTTTTTAGAAATATTTAATCATATTCAATCAGAATATTCCGATTATAAAAAATTTATTTCATTAATTTATTGAAGAATTGAATTTTTTATGAGAATTTATTTTTTAGAAGCATTCAATTATTCAATCAAAATATTCCGATTGAAAAAAATGTATTTCATTAATTTATTGAAGAATTGAATTTTTTATGAGAATTTATTTTTTATAAGCATTCAATTATTCAATCAAAATATTCCGATTGAAAAAAAATGTTATTTTATTCAATTTTTCCGAATGTTTTTGATTATTTTCCTACATTTATAATTTTAATACAATTCTCGAACGTAAAAGATTGATTAATAATTAAATTTTCTTCATATTATTCAAAAATTCAATTCTTTATATGAGAATTCGATTTTTTTTAAAAACATTCAATTATTTCAATCAGAATATTTAATTTATAAAAAAAATTCATGAAAATAATTTTGTCGATGTTAATTATTTAAAAATTTGTCGATAAAATACTTTAGGGGAATTTAATTTTTTTTAGAAAAATTCAAAGATATTCAATATAGGGAATTTTTTTTTTTTTTTGGTGTCAGGGAGAAAGTTAAAATTTTGGGAATTAGGGTAAAGACGTAAAATTAAATTTTTCTGGCTTTACGTTTTTGGTCAAAAATATTTATTCCGTTAAACATTTGTCACGAATGTTCCTACAGTTTTTAAATTAAAAAAAAATTGTTCCAACTAGTAGTAAAAAATTTACACCCAGAGAAAAATATTATTTAAACCAACTATATTTTATTTAACTCAAATAAATGTGTATTTTTCTCAAAGCCAACTAGACTTTTTATTTTTTCTAAATAAAATTTTTATTCCACATAAGTAAAACATATGGAAAAAAATCTTCGCCTGGAAACAACTACAAATTTTATCTAAATTTGCGAAATTTTTAGTTATTGCAGCGAATACTTTCGCTATTTCACCGAATAGTTTTGCTATTTCAGCGAATGCTTTCGCTAATATTTTTGCGAATACTTTAGCTATTTTCGCTAATACTTTCGCTATTTTAGCTAAAACTTTTGCTATTTTAGCGAAAGTTATCGCTGTTCCAGTTAAATGTTTTGTTCGTGAATATATTTGGGTCCAATTCAATTTTATTTAAACCAAATAAAAATTTATTTGAATCAAATAAAAAGTTTAGTTGGTTCTGAGACAAATATACAATAATTTCTCTGAGTGTAAAATTTTTTTTTTCTCGATATCTGACAATTTTTTCCAAAATCGGACTCGGAATTTCGTAAATTGCCCATGAGTTTGGTCAGGATCGTGCTCAAATTGCAAAATTCGGAATTTGTTTAAATTTTCGAAGACAGAGTCTTTTTTCAAAAAAAAAAAAAATAATAAATAAAAAAGGAACTTTGATGATAGACAGAAATCGAAGAGAAGAAGTAGAAGAAGGAGGAGAGGGGTGGGGGGACTAATAGCTGGTTAAATCGATCCATCGATCGTCGCCTTTGCGTGCCCCTGCATGCTCCATCCCTGGCCCCAGGGGCCCACTCCATCGAATTCGTGCAGGTATATAAATTCTGGTGCTATTATTGGGGTTTGTGCCTTTGCACAGGGACCTCTTCTCTGGGCCCCATGGCGGCCCCTTTGAGCGACTCTTTTCGCCTCTCTCTCTCTCTCTCTCTCTCTGGTTCTGTCCAGTTTTGCCCGTTTCCTCCCTCGTCCTCTATATACTTGTCTTGTTTGTTTTTCCTCGCATCTTCCGTTTGCTAAACGCACCTTAGTTTTACGCAGCCAATGATAAATATTTGCCCTGTCCTTTACGCGCGCTCCGACGCTTGTATTTATATGAACCCCTCGTTTTCGTTTCGTTTCGTTTGGTTCAAACGCCTCCGTTCCTCGTGTTCAGTGGCGGGTTCCGCCTTTCTTCGTCTCCTTTATAGAACTCGCGTTACCTTGAAAAAAAAGGTACATCATCCAGTCAATCAGTCGAATTGCATTGGCGCTAATCGCACTCAAACTGAAAAAAAGAGAGAGAGAGAGAGAGAGAAAAAAATCCTTTTCAGAATCGAAGAGCGCACTGCTTTCGAATATATGCAGACCAATTTCATTTCTTGGAAAGCTCGTGTTGTTATAAAAGCCCTTAACTAACAAAAATTGACTCTCTAAATTTGAATTAGTTAAAAATAACTAATTTGATAGCAAAACGTCAGTCACTGATTTAAATAGTAATATTTTACTAACGAAATAGTTAATAATTAGTAATTATTAGTTAAATTCACTTTTAGGTTATGTAAAAATGACTGAAATTTGCAGTAACAAAATTTGACTATTTTTTTAGTTATTTATTTACTTATAATTAGTTATTAACTACTAACAATTACTTATTTTTTACTAATTGTTGAAGCAAAACGTCAGCCACGATTTTACTAATAATTAGTCATTTTTAACTAATTCAGATTTATTTATTTATTTTATTTATTTTATTTATTTTATTTATTTTATTTATTTTATTTATTTTATTTATTTTATTTATTTTATTTATTTTATCTATTTTATCTATTTTATTTATTTTATTTATTTTATTTATTTTATCTATTTTATCTATTTTATTTATTTTATTTATTTTATTTATTTTATTTATTTTATTTATTTTATTTATTTTATTTATTTTATTTATTTTATTTATTTTATTTATTTTATTTATTTTATTTATTTAATAATTGTCTATTATCCAACACTAGGAAGAAGATGTTTTTGAATCAAACATAATTACACTGAATGAAAATGTCTATTAAATTTTGTAAAAAGTATTTTACAATTGTGGGAAAAAGTGCAACAACCCGAAATTTTTATATAGAAAATACTAAACTTGAAAAAAATTTAAGTGGAATTTAGTAAAGTTATATATTAAAATTGAATTAAATTTCTTGATATTTGATATAATTTAATTCAAAGTTTCACATAACTTTTTTTTCAAGTTCAGTATTTTTTGTATTAAAATTTCGGTTTGTTGCACTTTTTCCCGAAATTGTAAAATACTTTTACGAAATTTATTAAACATTTTCTTTCAGTGCATCTTCGTTATACAGTCGCAACGAAAAATAATCTTTCAATTAAACATAAAATACAGATAATAAAAAAATAATAAAAATTGATTCAATACGTAATAATAAATTTGATTCAATGAAAATTATATTTAATTCAATTATAACATATCACGATCAAAAATCTTCACCTAGAACAACTATAATCGTTATATTCTTATGAAAAATGAATTTCTTTTTAGGATTTCAATTTTTTTTTTCAATTAATATCTTTTTACGAATTCAATCATTTTTCTAAATAAGCAAAAATTTTATTGAACAATATATATTCGTGATAAATTCAATTCTTTTAAAAATAATATTAATAAAATTCTTTATGTAAATTAATAAATTTACGTAATTTAAAAAATTTCTTATCCAATATATGTTTTATTTATGTCAAATAAAAATTTTATTTAAAACAAATAGAAAGTCTAGTTGGTTCTGAGACAAATATATAGGTTTATTTAAGTCAAATAAAATATATTTGTCTCACTGTAAAAAGAAAGGTTTTAATTTAGAACCGATTTCGGTACTAAATCGTAATTTTGTTCTATTGTAATACCGAAATCAGCTCTAATTTAGAATCTTTTTTTTCAGTGTTTAAATAATATTTTTCTCTTGGTGTAAATGATGAAATTTCGTAAAATATTGAATTTGTGAACAATTTGAAAATTGTCTAAGATTTTTTTTTACAAAAATTCTTAAAAATATTTGATTTTCAAACATTATTTTCAATCAAACCTAATTCTCTTTGGTATACAGTCAATCAAAAATTATCTTTTAATTAAACATTTTTTTGAGAAAATTTTTTTTTAATTCAAAAATATAAGTAGTCAACCAAAAAATTGAATTTAAACTATAGATATATTTTATAATTGAGTTAAACATAATTTTTAATGAATCAAAATTATTATGTATTGAATCAAAATTATTATGTTTAATTCAAAGATAAATTTTGGATGACTGTATAAAAAAGATAATTATGTTTAATTCAAAGATATTATTTTCTCAGTGCATATAATAAATTCGATGCAATAAAAATATTGCTTAATTCAATAAAAAAATATATTTAATTCAAACACTTTTTTTTTTTGACTATTTAGTTTTGGACTATTTATTTTTTTTAAAGACTATTAATTTTTTTTTTTTGAAGACTATGTTTTTCTGTTTAAAGACTATTTATTTTTTTTAAAGACTACACTGAAAAAAAAATTTATTTGATTCAAATAACCGATTATTTGACTATTATCAAATAAATATTTACTTGAAACAAATAATTTTTATTTGAATCAAATATTTCAGTATTTGAAGCAAATGCTATTTAATTGATTCAAATAAAAATTATTTGATTCAAGTAAATATTCATTGGATAATAGTCAAATAATCGGTTATTTGAATCAAATAATTTTTTTTTTCAGTGTATGTTTTTCTGTTTAAAGACTATTTATTTTTTTTAAAGACTATGTTTTTCTGTTTAAAGACTATTTATTTTATTAAAGACTATTTATTTTTGTTTAAAGACTATTTATTTTTGAATTAAAAAAAAAAATTGTCTCTATGGTCACAGGGAAGAATTCAAGAAATTTTTTTTCTGAAAATCAGGGGAAAAGGGAAATTTGTTCGCAACCATGGTATTATTTTCGGGAGTGCGGGACGATGTTTGTTGATAAAAAAAAAGGAAAGGAAAATAAATGAAAAGAAAAGAAAAGAAAAGAAAAGTTTGTGCGGTGATATTGAAGAATGCACTTGTTTGTTGCGTGGTGGTTACTTAAATAGATCCCCTTTCTCGTCCTTATGTATCGCATTCTTCGAGAATGTTATACACACGTTGAGGGAGGAGGACATGAT
The DNA here is from genome assembly GCA_032872475.1 of Leptopilina myrica (nomen nudum). Lineage (NCBI taxonomy): Eukaryota > Metazoa > Arthropoda > Insecta > Hymenoptera > Figitidae > Leptopilina > Leptopilina myrica (nomen nudum). The sequence goes on from CM065459.1 coordinate 4,579,850, forward strand.
TGACTTTTCTTTGGAAGAAGGAGTCTGCTTACGGCGGCCCTGGAGTTGGCGGTCTACCTATAGGTTGAGGGAGAGGGAGAGGAGAGAAAGAGCCAGAGAGGGAACCATCCATCACCGACGACTCAAAGCCGTATCTAGTGACTGTGCCGCATCGCGATCTCACAAACTACACCCAAATATTGTGAAAGGTCTAGAAAAGGTAGAAATGTAAAATAAATTACTTCGCTCCCGAGAAAGAGACGGACGAATTTCAAAACCGATCCACTTGCATCCAGACAAATTAACCAAATTTCCTACAATTAATGAAACAAGTTCAAAATTATTCAACTAAATCGACAAAATTTTATAAATTATTTATAAAATTAATGTTTTATTAGTTTTACTAATTTTATTAATATTATTTTCATGAATTTTATTAAATTAGGTACTAATTTTATGAATTTTATTTTTATGAATTTTATTAACTTTATTAATTTCCTAATTTTATGAATTTTATTAAATTAGGTACTAATTCTATGAAATTTACTAATTTTTACTAATTTTATTAATTTTATTAACTTTATTAATTTCCTAATTTTATGAATTTTATTAACATTATTAAATTACTAATTTTATAAATTTTACTAATCTTATGAATTTTACTAATTTTATGAATTTTATGAATTTTATTTTTATGAATTTTATTAACTTTATTAATTTCCTAATTTTATGAATTTTATTAACACTATTAAATTACTAATTTTATAAATTTTACTAATTTTATTAATTTTATTTTAATGAATTTTATTATCATTATTAAATTACTAATTTTATGAATTTTACTAATTTTATTAATTTTATTTTTATGAATTTTTTTAACTTTATTAATTACTTATTTTATTATTTTTATTTTTATGAATTTTATTAACTTTATTAAATTACTAATTTTATTAATTTTATTAATTTCCTAATTTTATGAATTTTATTAACATTATTAAATTACTAATTTTATGAATTTTACTAATTTTATTTTTATGAATTTTATTAACATTATTAAATTACTAATTTTATGAATTTTATTAAATTAGGTATTAATTTTATTAATTTTATTTTTATGAATTTTATTAACTTTATTAAATTACTAATTTTATTAATTTTATGAATTTTATTTTTATGAATTTTATTAACTTTATTAATTTCCTAATTTTATTAATTTTATTAAATTAGGTACGAATTCTATGAATTTTACTAATTTTTACTAATTTTATGAATTTTACTAATTTTATTAATTTTATTTTAATGAATTTTATTATCATTATTAAATTACTAATTTTATGAATTTTACTAATTTTATTTTTTTTAATTTTATTAACATTATTAAGTTACTAATTTTATGAATTTTATTAACATTATTAATTTACTAATTTTATGAATTTTACTAATTTTAATAATTTGCTAATCTCATTAACATTATTAATTTTATTTTCACGAATTTTATTAATTTTATTAATTTATATTCTCAGTTTTCCTAAAAGTATCAAATTGACACTATGGTATTAATTCGTTGCCATTTAATACTTTTAAGTTAACAGTGCTAATTTTTTAAATTTTATTAATTTTATTAATTTTACTAACTTTATTAATCAATGGGAGTTAAAAATAAAAAAATAAAAGAAAGTAATAAAAGTTATATAGAAGTAATAGAAGTAATAAAAAAGTAATAATTAAAGTAATCAAATAACAACAATTGTAAATTTATTATAAAATAATTTATTAGTTTTTAGACGCACATAATATTTTCGAATAAATTTTTACTTTTTTTTATTATTTTAAATATTTCAATGTTTGTGACACGCCTTAGAGGAACCTAAGAGGCGAAGAATTTTAGGTTATGTTTCTAACTTTTGCCTTGAAAATAAAAAAACTTTTTCCTTGTTTAAAAGTTTCTTTTTACTGATTGTAACTTAAAATCAGTGTTTATTAAATATTTGAATTATAATGAAGATTCAAACATTAATAAAAATTTTTATAAACAGTTGGTATTTTTTTGGACTTTTATTCAAACAATTGCCAACATAACCTAAAAATTTTTTCTTCTAAGGTCCCTTTCTTTACATCGCGTCACAATTAATCTCTTGAATTCGCAGAGTGAAAGTAAAAAAAAGTAAACACTGCAAAAATAAAAAAAGAAATTACGAAGAAAAAAAATTATTTATATGCGAAGAAAAAGAAGAAAAAAATTGGAAATGGTAAATTTCAAAATTTATTTATCCCTGATTCATCATTTGGAAGTAAAATACACGCTTACGTATATAGTTATGAGCCATTTATATTTTATATATATATGAACAGAAATTTATTGTTTGAGTAAAGAATCAACAACATTTAGTTACGGACATTTTCTAAATGAGGGTTCCTATTTTATATTTATATACTATATGGAGCGACAAACGAATATTGGAAGAGAGCTTGTTTCGTAACCGAAAAATGTGTGTATGATAATTTTGACCGCAGAGTGTGAAGTAATACATAAAAGAGAAAAAAAAGGCGCTTTTTTTATGAGTTCCATAATATACGCACACTCTATATTAGTCGACGTTTCCTTCTTCTAATTTTAAATGAAATCAATGCGGATTACGTAATTTTCCGGTACACGCACTAATGAGCGAATGATATTCGACATTAAAAGTCAAACATATATATATATATAAATGGACGTATGGAATTAATTTCTATTTTTCTTCGTTTGTGTATAGAAGTTTAAATTTTTATGCTGTTGACAAAGAGCGGAACGTGTGTTGCCAAGGGAAGGGTTTTTTTTTGGTGTAGAATTTATTTTTTTTCTTTAGATTTTTCTTTGGGTTTTTGACCTTTGGGTATTTGTACCCATAAATATAGAACTTTGGAGTGATTGACAGAAATGTATTTTTTGGTATTGAAGGGGAATTTTAGTATTAAATGTAACTTTTACTGTTATAAAACATAAAAGTTGGTTTTACTGGTATAAAAAGTGACTTTTACTATCCAAGGTAAATTTTACTATTACCAAAGTAACTTTTACTATCAAAGGTAAATTTTACTATTAAGAAAGTAACTTTTACTAACAAAGATAAATTTTACTATTACGAAAGTAACTTTTACTATCAAATGAAAATTTTACTATATTATAAAAGCAACTTATACTATCTAAAGTAAGTTTTACTATTACATAGTAACGTTTACTATTAAAAGTAAATTTTACTCTTTAAAATTTGAATTTGTAAAAATGTTTACTAATTTGAATTTGTAACTGACTTTTTGCTTTGGAATTAGTAACATTTACTAATAAATAGTTGTTTTTACTAATTTATCAGTAAAATTTAATAATTCAAAAGCAAAAAGTTAGTCACTAATTCCAATTAGTAACAATTTTTACTCATTCAAATTTAGAGAGTATACTATTATGAAAGTAACTTTTTCTATTAAAAGTAAATTTTACTATTACTAAAGTAACTTTTATTATTAAAAAAAGTGACTTTCACTATCGAATGTAAATTTTACTATTACAAAAGTAAATTTCACTATTGTAAAAGCAACATTTACTATTAAAAGTAAATTTTATCATTATAAGAAAATTTTACTTTTAAAAGTAAAATTTACCGTTTGTAATTTTGGAGAATTTTTGCTTTGCATCATTCAATATCTTTAAAGTAAATTTTGCTATCGTTTAAAGTACATTTAAGTGATAAAATCGTACAATTTTAACAATTTTAATCGAATTCTTCGAAAAATGTTTAATTATTCAGTGAAAATTTGATTAAAATTCGTAAAAAAAAATCAATTATTAAAAAATTTTGTTGATATCATTCTATATTTAAATGAAAATGTAATTTTGAGAAAAATTTAATTTTAATCGAATTCCTCGAAAATTATAATAATTTTTAATTAAAATTAGATTAAAAGTCGTCGCAAGAATTCAATTGTTTAAATTTTTTTTATAAAATTCTACTCAAACATTAAAATATATTTTCATAAAAATTAAAAATTTAATAGAAATCTAATTATTCACAATTTTTTTTAATTTCATCCCAAAAATTCATAAGAAAAAAATGTATTAAGAAATTCAATTATTTTCACAAATAATAAAATTTATAGAAATATTTGATTTGTATTTTTAATACAATATTAATCGAATTCATCGAAAAATGTAATTATTTCGTGAAAATTTGATTAAAACTCTTTAAAAAAATTCAATTATTTAAAAATTTTGTTAATAAAATTCTATTTAAATGAGATTTTAATTTTGACGAATATTCAATTTTAATCGAATTCCTAGAAAAATTTAATTATTCTTGAAAATTTCATTAAAGTTCGTCAGATGTAAATAACTGAAATGTAGCATGAATGGAAATAAATTCTAATTCTAATTCATTAAAGTTCGTCGAAAAAATTCAATTATTTAATATTTTTTTGATAAAATTCTATTTATGAGAATTTAATTTGGAGAAATATTCAATTTTAATCAAATTCCTATATAGAAAATTGTAATTATTCTTGAAAATTTTACTAAAGTTCGTCAAGAAATTCAATTATTCAAAAATTTGTTGATAAAATTGAATTTATGAGAATTTAATTTCGAAAAAAATTTAATTTTAATCGAATTTCTCAAAAATTATAATCCTTCTTTAAAATTCTCTGAAAAAATTCAATTATTCAAAAATTTGTTTAAAAAATTCTATTTATGGAAATTTGATTTTGAGAAATATTAAATTATATTTAATAATAAATTATTCATTTTTGAATGACCAAAATTTGTCCTAGTGTATTTATTAAATTTTGATAAAAATTCTTCGAATTAATTCATTTATTCAAGTTGATAAAATTCTATTTATGGACATTCAACTTTGAAAAATATTTAATTATTCAATAATAAATTATTTATTTTTAAATCAAATAAAATCATTCTTAGTGTATATTTATTAAGTTTTGATTAAAATTCGTCGAAAGAATTCAATTATTCAAAAAATTGTTTAAAAAATTCTATTTTTGGAAATTCAAATTTGAGTATTATTAAATTATTTAATAATAAATTAAATTAAATTGTAAATTAGTAATAAATTAATAGTGAATTAAATAAAATTTTTCTTAGTCTATTTATTAAAATCGAATAAGGTTAATAAAAAATTTCTGTTTCAAATGTAAAGTTTTTGTGACGAAATCTGACTTTCCTGTTGCCATACGCACTTTTCTTATCAAGGAAGCAAAACGTACGGCAGAGAATTCAATTTGAAAAATCTTTCGGCTACTTTACGGTAGGAAACGTGATTCGTCCTCGTCGTCGTATATATATTCTGAAATTATTGCTAAGAAGAATATATATAAAAGAAATAAAAATAAAGAAAGGTGCTTTGCTTAATCGTAAGTGATATTTTAAATTTGTTTAAGTCAGTGAAAGAGAGAGAGAGAGAGAGAGAAACGAGGTGAAGGGTAAAAAAAGAATGAAAGAAAGAAAGAAAGAAAGAAGGAAGGAAGGAGAGAAGAAGCTGAAATGGTTCATAGGCGGCTCTTTGAACTCCGGGTTCTCTTCTCTCGATCCTTGTCCGACTGATTCTGCTGGACCGGCTTCGTCATTTACATTTTACACGCGAAAATACGGTTTATAGACCGGGCCAATCATCGCGCGCCCGCTTCTGCCTCTCGTTTCGCGCTCGCTCACACCACACACGCGCTCCTCGTGTTGTTGTTCAATGCGGACTGTGATGCGGACTTGTGCGGACTGATGTGGCCGATGCGATGCGGACGTACGAGAGGTACGAGAGGTACGAGACTACGAGTTTACACACCGTATAATCGGCAGCATCAGATTCGACTTTTCAGACATTATAACTTGACTTTGATTTATATGACCTTTTTATTAAGTAGGTGGTCACAAAACTCGTTAAATCTTTCCTGAGACAAATGTCAGGTAATTTCATTCTTCGGTTCAGCATTATTATAAATTATCCTTTTACTTACACTCGGAGGAATTTTTATTTTCTCCATTTATGATAATTCATTTTATTTATGTTCATAGCGTTATGGGAATTCAAAAATTATTTTTATTTTTTAGTTTTTATTTTTTCTCAATTTTCATTACACGCTTTTAAATTCCTAATAAGAAATTCTGTATACTCTTCTCTCTGGAGAATGTTTAAAGAGTATTTTTTTCGTATTTTCTGGTACTTTTTAGTATTTTCTAGGTTTTTTTGGTATTTTCTGGTACTTTTCAGTATTTCCTAGTATTTTTTGATATTTTCTAGTACTTTTCAGTATTTTCTAGTATTTTTCAGTATTTTTGGAATTTCCTAGTATTTTTTAGTATTCTATTATCCTCGTTAGTATTTTCTAGAACTTTTTATGATTTTCTAGTATTTTTTGGCATTATATATACTACTTTTTCAGTATTTTCTAGTATTTTTTGGTATTTTCCAGACTTTTCAGTATTTTCTAGTAGTTTTAAGTATTTTTTAGTACTTTTCAGTATTTTCGAGTATTTTTTTGTCATTTTATAGTAGTTTTTTAGTATTTTCTAGTATTTCCTAATTTTTCCAGAATTAGTTCAGTATTTCAAAACATTTTTTAGTATTCTCTTGTACTCGTTTGTATTTTCTAATATATTTCAGTATTTTCTAGTATTTTTTTTGTATTTTCTAGTACTGCTTAGTTTTTTCTAATATTTTTTGTCATTTTCTAGTAGTTTTTTCAGTATTTCCTAGTATTTTTAGTATTCTTTAGTATCATTTATGTTATTAGTTTAGTATTTTTAGCACTGATTTATTACTATTTAATATTTTTCACTATTTTAAAATACTTGCATGTATTTTTTTTAGTATTTTCCGCTTTTTTTTAATTCTTTAGTATTTTTTGCTATTTTTACAATTTATAAGTATATTTTATTTTGTATTTTACAATATTCTTTATAGAATTATTTAGTTATATTTATAATTTTTAGTATTATCCTTATAAAAATCTGTAGTATTATTATTGTTTTAGAATTCTTTAGTATTGCTTAGTATTATTCAGTATTTTTCAGAAATATTTAATAATTTTATTGTATTTTTTTAAAAGTCTAGTTTTTTTAGTTCATTTTTGTAATGTTTAGTACTTCTTTGGTTTGAATTATTTTTTCTGTATAGTAATTTTACTATTTTGAAGTATTGTCATGTATTTTGTTGCATACTCTACTATATTTTTCCACTATTTTTTAGTACATTAAAGTATTCTTTTAAATTCTAAAGTATTATTTTGTAGTCTTTAGTATTTCTAGTAATTTTTACTAATTCAAAGTATATATTTATAGTATCTTGTAGTATTTAAAAATATTGTTTAGTATTTGTTAGTATTCTTTAGTACTAATTAGTATTTTTTATTATTCTTTAATATTTTCTAGTACTCTTTAGTATTCCTTTTTTATTTTAAAGTATTTTCAAGTATTTTCTTAAATTTTTCAGCATTATTTTGTATTACTTAATAGTTTCTAGAAATTTGCACTATTTTGAAGTTTGTATTTTGTATTTTCTAGTATTTTGAAGTATTTCTTAGTATTTTCTATTGTATTTTGAAGTATTCCTTAATATTTTCTAGTACTTTGAAGAACTCCTTTGTATTTTCTAGTAATTTGAAGGATTGCTTTGTATTTTCTAGTATTATAAAGTATTTATTTATATTTTCTAGTTATTTGAAGTATTTTGAAGTACTTCTTAGTGTTTTCTAGTACTCTTTATTATTCGCCTGTATTTTCTGGTACTTTTAAAGTATTTTGTAGCACCTCTTTAGTACTATTTAGCATTCATAAGTACTTTTTAGTATTTCTTTCAAAACTTTCTAACATTTTTTAACTACTTTGAAAGTTTGAAATACATTATATATGATCTATTCTTTCGTATTTTCTACATTTTTCTCTGTACTATTTTCGCAAGTATTTCGATGTTAAAATAATAAGTATTTCGATGCTAAATTTCAAGGACGAGAGGAAAATGTGTATTTACAGTCTTTATAGAGATGAAATTTCAACTTACGCATATAGTTGTAATTTAATACGCACATTCACTATATGGAGTCAATAAACTTATGCTGCTGAAAATATTTGACGATCGATATTCTTTTTTTTTTGTTCGCAACAGTGCGGAGACACAAATATAATAAAAGAATAAGGACTGTCGTAAAGAACAAAAGAATAACGAGCCGAGAAAGAGGGAGGGAGAGAGAGAGAGACAGGATGATTCTGTAGACGAGGATACTGTTTAAAAAAAAAAAAAAAAAAGAAATAAAGAAGGAAAAAAAGAGGTTCGAAAAGAAAAGAGAAGCGGCGAGAGTGATGAAGGGCGAGAGAGGAGGAAGGTGGTGGTTGGAAGAGTTCGGGTACAACGATCGTGGCTCGTAAGTTAGCACGTGGTCGCACCGGGCCAGGCGGCGCGAAAGAAACCGAGAAGCGCGAGTCGAGATCGAGAGGCGGAACGAGTCAAGAGGTTTTTGATGGAGTGAGTCAAGGAATACTAAAGGAGAGAAGCAGAGAAAGAGTGAAAGAGAGAGAGAGAAAGAGAAAAAAGGGACAGGAAAAAGTGTACTGGGAAAAATATATTCACAATATTCTCTTTAGGGTCAATTTGCGAAATTTTGGGGGGAAATTAGGAAAAAGGAAAGAGGACAAGAGGAGAAAAGGGGAAGAAAAAGTAAAATAGAGAAAAGAGAAAAGACTACAGAAAGAAAAGGAAGTGAAAAAGAGAAATTTGCGAAATTTTTGGGGGAAAATTGGAAAAAAGGAAAGAGGACGCAAGGAGAAAAGGAGAAGAATAAGTAAAAATAGTGGAAAAAGTAGAAAAAAGAGAAAAGACTACAGAAAGAAAAGAAAGTAGAAAAAGAGAAACAAATATAGAAAGAAAAGGAAGTGGAAAAGGTTAGAAAAATGGAGAAAGAATGGAAGAAGAGAAGAATAGGGAGAAAGAAGAAAGAGTATAAAAAGAGTAGAATTCAGAAAGGAAAAAAAAGTAGAGAAAGAAGGAAAAGTAGGAAAAGAGTAGAATAAAGAAAGAGAGATGAATAGAAAAAGAAGAAAGAGGACGGAAAGAGAAGAGGAGAAGAAAAAGTAAAATTAGTAAAAAATAAGTAGAAAAAAGAGAAAAGAATACAGAAAGAAAAGCGAATTAGAAAAGATTAGGAGAATGGAGTAAGAATGAAATAAGAATAGAGTAAAAAATGAGAAGAATAGGGAAAAGTAAGAAAAGAGTAGAATAAAGAAAGAGAGAAGAATAGAGAAAGGAGAAAGAGTACAAAAAGAGAATAGAGTTCAGAAAGAAAAACGAAAAAAAAGAAGAGGGAAAAATAGGTAAAGAGTAGAATAAAGAGAGAAGAATAGAAAAAGAAGAAAGAGTACAAAAAGAGAGTATATAGAAGAGAAAAGAAGTAGAGAAAAGGAGAAAAATAGCGAAAGAGTAGAATAGAGAAAAAGAGAAGAATATAGATAAAAAAAGGAGTAGAGAAAAAAGGGAAATAACGAGAATAGTAGAGAAAGAAAGAAGAATAGATAAAGAAAAAAGGAAAATAGCGAAAAAAATAGAGAAAGAGAGAAAAATAGCGAAAGAGAAAAAATAGCGATAGAGTAGCAAAAAGAAAAAAAGAAGAACAGATAAAAAAGAGTAGAGAAAGAAAGAAGAATAGATAAATAAAAGGAAAATAGCGAGAAAAGTGGAGAAAGAGAGAAAAATGGGGAAAGAGTAGAATAAAGAAAGAAAAAAATAGATAAAATATGGATGAAGAAAAAGGAGTAGAGAGAGAGAGAGAGAGAATGAGAGAGAAAAATAGACTGGAGAAAGAGAGAATAGATGAGAAAAACTGAAAAAAATAGAGAAAGAGAATAGAGGAGAAAAATAGAGAGGGGGAATAGAGGAGAAAAAATAGAGAAAGAGAATAGAGTAGAAAAATAGAGAGGAGAATAGAATAAAGAAAGAGAAATAGATGAGAAAAAGTGAGGAAAATAGAGAAAGAGAATAGAGGAGAAAAATAGAGAGTGGGAATAGAGGAGAAAAATAGAGAAGGAGAATAGAGAAGAGAAATAGAAAGAGAATATAGTGGAAAAATAGAGAAAGAGAGAAGAAGTGAAAAAAATCGGCGAAAATCGGCAGTGAGTACGGCCCTGGGTGAATTTTGCGGGGCACGCACGTAGTCATGTGCAGGAGCGGACCACACAAGAAGCGGCACGCGCGCGCTCTACCGGGTGGCCCGGGACACGTTCCCTTCGGTACAGCTCGACTGGGCCCGTCGCTGCTCGGGCGAATTCGGCTGGGCCCGGTGGTCGATTTCACCCGAGCCCACACAGATCGCGCACGCGCGAAAGCTTCCTGGGTGGCATTCGCTGGCAGGACAGCAAGCCGAACGAACCTATACAAGCATCTCAGGAGTGCAAGCCTGTTAGCGTCGGACGTCCTCGCATATTACGAGACCCTCATTTCTCTCTCTGTCTCTCTCTCTCTCTCCCCCTTCTTTTTTAGAGACTTGTACTCTCTTTCCTCCTCTTTATTCTTTTTCTCATTCTTTCTCTCTTATTTTTCTTTTTTTTTCTTTTTGCTTCACTGGGGGACTTCTTTTCCCCCGTCGTTTGTTGTATATTCTCTCGCTTTCTCTCAACTGTTAAAGAGAAGAGGTAAAGAGAGAGAGAGAGAGAGAGGGAGAAAGACAGACAGAGAAAATGGAAAAAGAGAGAGAGAGAGAGAAAAAATAGAAAGAGGGAGAGAAAAATGTAGAAAGAGAGAGAAAAAAAAGAGAGACAGAAAGAAAAAAAAGGGAAAGAGAGAGAATGAAAAAAAGAGAGAGAGCGTGTTTCATTCTAGAAGTCTGGCTCTCTGCTCCGGGGCTCCACCGACTTCTTTAATGAGATTCCAATTTGTCAATTAGGGGGAGGACGACGATACCATATCCCCTTTGTGTCCCCCCTTTTCCACTGCCCTAACACCTAACTTGATTCCTACTCAGGGAGCGACACTTATGCCAGTTTCAACAGGCTCTACCTGTTTCAGCGCGGCGTTGAGAGTGATCTTCACATTATAAAATTTGAGTTAATGAGCTTTTCGGAGAGATTCCTTTTATGACAAAGGAAGAGAGATTTTTCTTTTTTTTCCCCTCTTTTTTTATTCGTCTTCTTCAGATTGGTCACGTTAATTTACCATTGTTATTTTGATTTCGAATTCGATGGTCAATTTTGGCCAATAGTAGAAAAATAAAAAAAAAATAAACAAGTGTCTACGGTAAAAAGAAAAAAAAAATTCTGGTTTGATCAGTAGATTCTGGTTTTGGCTGAGCGAAATTCTTTGAAAAAATAACTATAGAATTCTGGTTCATTTAACAATTTTTGTTTAAAGCGAACTAGAATTCTGATGATTAATTTAACAATCTCCAAAAATTAACTAGAATTCTGGTCTGTTTAACGTTCTTTAAAATTAACTAGAATTCTGGTCTGTTTAACGTTCTTTAAAATTAACTAGAATTCTGATGGTAAATTTAACAATCTTTAAAATTAACTAGAATTCTGATGGTAAATTTAACAATCTCCAAAAATTAACTAGAATTCTGGCCAAATTAATAATCATTAAAATTAACTAGAATTCTGGTTTGTTTAACAATCTTTAAAACTAACTAGAATTCTGATGGTAAATTTAACAATCTCCAAAAATTAACTAGAATTCTGATGGTAAATTTAACAATCTCCAAAAATTAACTAGAATTCTGATGGTAAATTTAACAATCTCCAAAAATTAACTACAATTCTGGCCAAATTAATAGTCTCTAAAATTAACTAGAATTCTGGTCAATTTCACAATCTCCAAAAATTAACTAGAATTCTGGCCAAATTAATAATCTTTAAAATTAACTTGAATTCTGGTTAATTTAGCTGAAATTCTTATAGAAGTTATACTAGAATTTTTGTTAATTTAACCATATAATAAAAATGTTAAATATTCTCCAACTATATAGAATTCTGGTTGAGCTACATTCAGTTCTAAATATTATTTACCCAAGAATTCGGATTATATTTATAGAATTGTAATTAAATTTTGCCATTAGAATTCTGGTTTATTAACAAGAATAAAAATGGTAAATATCATTTAACCAGAATTTGGACGAATTAACTAGAATTCTGGTTAAATTTTTCTAATGTTCTGATTTAATTAACTATAGAATTCTGTTTAATTTAACCAAAATTTTAATGTTAAACATTTTTTCCCGCAAAATTCTGGTTATATTTACTACAATTTCTTTAAAAACTCATTAGATTTCTGATAATTCAGAATGAATGTTAAATATTTAACTAGAATTTTGATCAATTTTACAAGCATTAATATGTTAAACATTTCTTTACCGCAAAATTCTGGTTATATTTACTACGATTTTTATTAAAAACATACGTGCCAGAATTCTGGTTTATAGTATAACAAGAATAAAGGTTAAATATTTAACAAGAATTCTCATTGGATTAACTAGAATTCTGTTTAATTTAACGAAAATTTAAATGTTGATCATTTAACTCACGAAAGAAAAATGAAAATGTTGAATATTCACTCTAACTATAGAATTCTGGCCAAATTAACTAGATTTTTGTTTATTGTAACTCGAATTCTGTAAAATTTGTAACTAAACTGACAAATTTAAATAAACCGTAAGCAGAATTTTGGTAAGAATAACTAGTAAATTTAATTATAGAATTTTAATTTGATTATATTTATCATTTCTATTTATATGGTTTAATTAACAGCAATATTCTACACGAAAAAAAATCTTCCACCTGAAACAACTATAAAATTTACTATATTAGCAATTTTTTTAGTTATTGCAACGAATATTTTCGCTATTTTAATGAAATAGCGATTACATTCGCTATTTCAGCGAATGTAATCGCTGTTTTAGTTGAAGACTTTTTTACGTGTAGTTTTTTTTATAAAAATTTCGGTTAAATATTATATAACCAGAATTCTAGAAAAATTCTTTTTTAATATTTATTGAAATTGTCAAGAATTCTAGTTAGTTTTTCCAGTATTTTACTAGTATAACCAGAATTCTAATCAATTTAACCAGAATTCTATTTCGCTCAATTAAATTATCTGATTAATTCTCGAAGTGGAATTCTTATAAGAAAATTACTGAATTCTACTGAATAAGATTTAAAATAGTATTTTGTCGTAGAAAGACAATAAAAAATTAAAGTAAAAATAGTATTAAATACTCTGAAAGAAAATTGATTGGATTCAAATGACCGATTTTTATTTGAATCATAGATTTTAGTATTTGAATCATAGATTTCAGTATTTGAATAATAGATTTTAGTATTTGAAGCAAATATTTCAGTATTTGAAGCAAATATTATTTAATTAATTCAAATAAAAATTGTTTGATTCAAGTAAATATTTATTTGATACACGAACAAAAATTATTTGATTCAAGTAAATATTTATTTGATACACGAACAAAAATTATTTGATTCAAGTAAATATTTATTTGATACACGAACAAAAATTATTTGATTCAAGTAAATATTTATTTGATACACGAACAAAAATTGTTTGATTCAAGTAAATATTTATTTGATACACGAACAAAAATTATTTGATTCAAGTAAATATTTATTTGATACACGAATAAAAATTATTTGATGCAAAAAAGTAAATTTTGAAAAAATAGTTATTTGAAGGAAAAAAAAATTGAAAAGGAAACTAATGAAAATTCTGAAACATTGCAATTTTTGGAGAGGAAAACAATTGTCACGGCATTGAGAGAATAATGTAATATGTAGTATATGGAAGCGTTAAAAGAAGAGTTACCGCGCGACGCAAGAACAATTTTTGAAGGCGTTACTATATTCAGTCGGAGGTTCTTGAACATCATTGAAAGTGGTTGCACCCGGGCCCGCAGGCGAACTATAAAGTTTCATTTCTACCAGGCGAATGTCTTCGAATTAGCAATAAAGCAGCGATTCTCTCCGGACAACGAGGCTACGCCGCACCGCGGCGCGTTGGCTCCTTCTCGTTTTTTGTTTACTCACCCGCGAACTGGTTTTGCGGTATACGCTTCTTCTTCTTCGTCTTCTTTTCCTTCTTTCTACCTCTTCCTCACCTCCTCGATTTCTTCGTCGTCGTCGTCGTCGTTGTCGTCTTCTTGTCTCCGGTCCCTATGCGCCTCGCTATTTCGGCGTACGCAAATATCGAGTTCAATGTAATTTGAAAAAAAAAATTCTGTTCTGGAAATTTTTCACTCAAAGGTTCATAGGCATTGAATATTTTCTAAATAATTTCGAAAAATTACTTGAAAAACTCTTCTTTTGATCGAAAATGCGACGTAAAGAATTTTAATTTCTTCTTCTTCAAATTTGTTGAATTTGGCTTCTTTAAATTTTGCCTCAAATCGAATTTTATTTTTTGTGCTTTAGTGTCAACTAAATTTTTGTAAACAGATTGCCAATTCAACGTGTTTATTTGTCAGACTTGAATGTTCTGGAAATGTCCTGAAACTCGAAAGGATTCTCTACGGAACTCTGAGAACTTTCTGGAATTTTACACTTTAAGTATAATATAATAATAATTAATAATAATAATAATAAATAATAATTAGTGGAAATGACTATTTATTACTTAATTTGTTCTTTTCGCTTTTAAAATTCGTAAAACTTTTTTGCTAATTTAAATTTAGAGCTGAGTTATAATTCGACTAGAAATTTTTGTCCAAAAGGTTCACTGAAGTATAACGTTTTCAGTATTAACCGGAAATTTATTCTTTAAGGGCATTTGAACAATTATGACGTCACATTTGTAAATCACATGCTTTTCACTAATTGTGACGTCATAATGGTTCAAATGCCCTTAATCTTAATAATAAATTTCTCCTGTTTAAAAAAAAACAAAAAATACGTGACTGAAGTTTTGAATGCTCAAATGAACGAAATTTTGTTAATGTCAAGTGTTTTTGAAAATTACTATCCAAAAAAAAAATAATTAAAATTAAACAATATTTAGTTTAGACTCAATTTGTTTTAATCAAAAAAATAATTTTTTTGTTAGGAAATATACAAAATAGAAGAAGTAAAAAGATAATTGTCCTTCATTTGAACGTTCGAAACTTTAGGAACATAAAAAAAAATTTCGTTAAAGTTTTGAACGTTCAAATGAAGGAAATTATTTGTCACCTTAATTTTTATAGGAAATTAATCTTTAAAAAAGGGAAATAATGGAAATTAAATCACATTTAGTTTGAAATTAATTTGTTTTAATCGAAAAAAGAATTTTTTTGTTAAGTAATATAAATTAGAAGAAGTAAAAAACCTAAAAAAAATTTTTGTCACTATAATTTTTTCAGGAAATTACTATTTAAAATAGGAAAATAATCGAAATTAAACAACATTTACTTTGGAATTAATTTGTTTTAAATGAAAATTACTATTTAAAAAAGGAAAATAATCGAAATTAAACAACATTTAGTTTGGAATTATTTTGTTTTAATCGAAAAAATATTTTCCGTTAAGAAATATAAATTATATAGAAGAAGTAAAAAACCTAAAAAAGGAAACGAATTTTTGGTTATGTTCGTGTTAGATTTATCCTGAATAAAAGTTTATGTTTAATTTCCTGAATTCGAAACCAATTTTCATTGAATATTTTGGTTATAACGAAGACTTCGGAATAAATAATTTTCAATTAGTAATTGATTTTCTCTCTGCATTTTTACTAAAAAAATACAAACATATAACTTCGAATTTTTTGCTTCTTAGGTTTGAATTCTGGCGTTAAACCAATTTTTTTTTTAAAATAATTGAATCCTTTTAAAGAATTTGATTATAATTTTCGAGATACTTATTTTTATTTCTAGTATAATATAATTAATTTTATATAATTTTATTTTTATATTTATTTTATAATTGACATTATAATTTTATAATTAATTCGCTAAAAAAAAGGATTAAAAAAAGTATTAAAAGTATCCAATTTCAGCGAATTGATACCAAAACTTCAGATCAAAATACAAAAAAGAATTTGCAAATCTTTCTTGTGAATTAGATTCAGTGTGGAATCAATTTGACACCTTCAGAGAAACTGGAAAATAAATAAAATAAAATAATAATAAAATTTTTTAAAATAATAATAATTAAAATAAATAATAAAATTTTTTTTTAAATAGTAATAAAATTTTACAATTTTTCAAATAATACTTTTATATACTAATTACACTTTTATGAAGTAAAAAAAAAAGTAAGTGTGACATTTTTTAATAAATATTTCCATATTTTAAACGATTTTGAATGCGGGAGGAAATATACAATTATAGAATTATGCTCTCTAAATTTGAATTAGTAAAAATAAAAATGTTTACTAATTTGAATTAGTAACTGATTTTTTGCTTTCGAATTAGTAAATTTTACTAATAAATAGTCATTTCTACTAATTTATTAGTAATGTTCACTAATTCAAAAGCAAAAAACTTATTTATTAGTAAAATTTACTAAATCAAAGGCAAAAAGTCAGTATCACTCTGATTCAAATAAACATTTTTGCTAATTCAAATTTTTAGAGAGTGCGGCACAATTCTCGTATTAGAAACATTATTTTATTGTGCGTGAAATATTTGTTTTCTGCTTTAGTGAAGCAAAAAAAATTGAAGACAGATTTGAGAGAGTGAGAGAGAGAGAGAGAGCGAAATGAAGAAAATGAGAGAAATAAAAGGAGTAAGTTGAAAATTACAGTGCAAAAGGCGCGAAAGTAGCTACAGCAGGAAGATTGTGTCGGACACCCTGTATAGATGAAGAAAGAGGAGAGTTAATTGAATCCGAGTAGCGTATAAGTATAAGTCCCGCTCGCTCCTCTTATTCTTCTTTCTTCCTCCCCCTCTCCCTCTTCACTAGGGTACAACAGGACCAAGGGAAGGTCGAAGGAGAGAGGAAGGAAGAAGCATTCCTTTGTCTCTGCCCGTACCAAACCTAGATCATATGTGCATACATTTTCTCCTAACTATACATTTATACGTTTACAATATATGTACATAAACAATTAGAAATTTTTACTCTTTATTCATTCTCTCTTTACTCATCCGTCCCACTAGGTTTCAATTTTCAATTCTTCAAATTCAAATCACCTTTTTTTTAAAATTGAATTTTTTTTTGGACTGGTTTCGGTTATTTTTTTAAATACTGTTTAAAGTATTTTAAAAATACTGTTTCAGTATTTTTAATACACGGAGAAAAATATAAAGATAATTCCTCACGAAAAAAAACCTTTAATTGGAACAGCGATAACTTTCGCTAACATATAGCGTAAGTATTCGTTGCAATAACTAAAAATTTCGCTAATAGAGTAAAATTTTTAGTAGTTCCAGGTGAAGATTTTTTTCGTGCTTCAAATTATTTCTATTAATTATTATTAAATGATTTTTGTTTACTATTATAAAAAGAAAGAAAATGTATATTATATTTTCTAAAAGTATTTTACAATTTAGGGAAAAAGTGCAACAAATCGAAATTTTGAAATAGAAAATACTAAACATTAAAAACTACAACATTACTAATAATTATCAGTAATTTATTAATTTAATTAATTACAATAATTTATTTCGGACTCAAATATTTATAAAATATTTCAAAACTTAATTTAAAATAAAATAATAATAGAACTGTTTACAAATGTCAAATCAGGAGAAATTATCATTTGCGGACATAAAAAGATTTTATTTAAAAATCAAGAGAAATCAATTAATATTAAAAATGTTTTTCGTTTTTACCAATAAAATGTTTTAACTATATTATTAAATTTTCTACTTAGTCCACTTGCCACAAGGAGAATTTTCTTGTAAATTTAATATTCGATGAAGAATTTTTTTATTTGTCAATAATTGATTTTTTCAAAGTAATTTATTAAACTTGTTAAAAATCAACTTTTCAGAAGTTTGAATTGAAAATTTTGCAAAATTATTGAATTTCTTAAAAATGTAATTAAAAATCTCAAATAAAAATAAAAATTAACTTTTTAAAACTATTTTTTAAATTTTTTTTGAAAAAGTAATAATTACAGAATTTTTTTCGTGTATTTTTTGAAAATTCAATTATATTATTAATAATTTCAATTAAATTTTTTTCTGGAAATTTAAATACGTGGAAAAATAAGATAAAAATTTTTTTAGAATTTTTGTTAATACTTTGGAGAAGACAATCATGTTCAACCTTTTTTTGTAAAAATTCAACAAGAAATTATACTTTCATTTAAATTAGTTGTCAATTTTTCAATTGCACAAATTAATAACATATAAACATTCAAAAATTGTTGAAATTTATCAATTTAAAAAATTAATTTTAAGAATTTCTGTATTATAATTTTAGAAAAAATCAGTTAGTTTAAACATTTTTGGGTAAAATATTTTATTAACTTTTATAAAAAAGAACCTTAAACCATTCTTATATGGTAAAAATTAAATATTTTGTATTTAAATAATTGCAACAAAAATGAAAAGTAATTGATTTGAAAATAAACTTTATGTTAAAAATTGTAGAAAATTATTTTTATTTTCCAATAGTTATAATTGTATATTTTAAAGAAATTATTCAATTTTCAGAATGTTTTTAGTTTGAACTTTTTAAAATACTATTTCCCACAGAGGAACAATTACTAATTATTTAAATATTTATTTAACAAAATTAAATAGACGACTTTTTTCACTTCTTTTGTATTTTTAATCGACTAGAGCGATTTTTTTCTTCTTAAAGTCGATTCGAAGACTGAAATTGATGTTTATATTTGAAAATATTCTTTGAATTTGACAATTTGTTTGTTTTGGAAAATATTAAATGGAAGAGTACAACATTTACTGTTGTAATTAATAATTATCATATTGTAATAATAGTAAAAAAATCAAAGTAATTATAAATTTAAAAAAAATTGAAAATTATATTATAATTATAATAATAATATTATAATTATATTATTATAAAGGTAGGAATGTGAAGAACAAAAAATATACTTTGTTTTTTAAAAAATAGTTTATTTAGAATTTGTATGTTCATATTTATATATTTATTTATATGTTTATATATTAATTAAATATTTATAAATATTTTCATTGTTACTATAGATTTACACACAGCTTTCGCAAAGTTATTTAAAAAATATTCAAGTTTTCACAATATTTCTTCAAATTCTTCAAATATTGCAGATTGTTTTCTTATATAATTTTCTTCAGATTTTGAAGAAAAATGTTCTAATCTGGTAGGTCTGATTTTTTTCTTTTTTCGTCCAAGATCGTTTTTAAAAAAAGAGGGTAAAAAAAACGTACAGAAATAAAAACAGTAGAAAATTGCTACTTTTCGAAAATGTTGATGATAATAATTATCGATGTTGTTGATGGATATTTTTTGGAATTTCCAATAAGATACTACGTCTCTAGTACACCCCGTTGTGGATATAATGTACAATGTACATAAATTCACGTATACAGTTCATGAAGCACCCCGTTAAGTCTGATGAGAAAAGAGGACAGAGAACAAAAATGAAGAGAAAAAAAAAGAAGAAGAAGAAGAAGAAGAAGAAGAACAGAGTGAGACGGAGAATGAGAAGGAAGGAAAGAAAATCGCAAAAGAAGAAAAAGAAAGAGAGAAGCCCTGTTAAGAGAGAAAGAGGGTGGATGGACGATTCGACGTGAGGAGAATGGGGCAAAGGTGGTAGTGGTGGTGGTGGTGGTTGTTCAGGAGGACGAGAGGGTGGAGGGGAGAGCGACATTCCAGAAGGCGGCGGCGGCGGCGGTTCTCGTGGGAAACCAAAGAGAGAGAGAGCGCGCAAGATCGTCTCGAAAGAAGAGGCTGCGAACCTCTTCTTCTCGATTTATATGATTTAAAAATTCATTCCTAAACTGTTATTAGAGATGACATGTTACTTTTAATTCAAGTGAATTTCGATAAATTATTTCAAATTTCAATGAAAATTGTTCCATATTCAATATAGATTCGATTCAATAAAAAATTATTCTAAAAAATTAAAAATATCAAAAATATTCAATTCAATAAAGCTATTCTTAAAAATTGAAGAAAATTAAAAAAAAATATTGAAAAAAATATTCAATTAAATTCTAAAAACTATTTTAAAAACTAAAAGAAACTTGTAAAAAAATTGAGAAAATATTCAAGAAATATTCAATATATTTAATTCAATAAAAAATTATTCTAAAAATTGAAAAAATATTTAATTTAATAAAACTGTTCTAAAAATTGAAGAAATTTGAAATAAATTGAAAAAATATCCAAAATATTCAATTCAATAAAATTATTCTAAAAATTGAAGAAAATTGTACAAAAATTGAAGAAATATTCAAGAAATATTCAAGATATCCAATTCAATAAAACTATTTCAGAAATTGAAGAAAATTGAGAAAAAATTGTAAAAATATATTCAATATATTTAATTCAATAAAAAATTATTCTAAAAATTGAAAAAATATTTAATTTAATAAAACTGTTCTAAAAATTGAAGAAATTTGAAATAAATTGAAAAAATATCCAAAATATATTCAATTCAATAAAATTATTCTAACAATTGAAGAAAATTGTACAAAAATTGAAGAAATTTAAAAAAAATTTAAAAATTATTGAATATATTCAATTCGATAAAAAACTATTCTAGACTGAAATAAAATTGTAAAAAAATTGAGAAAATATTCAAGAAATATTCAATAAAAATTTTTCAGAAATTGAAGAAAATTGAGAAAAAATTGTAAAAATATTCAATATATTCAATTCAATAAAATTATTCTAAAAATTGAAGAAAATTGTACAAAAATTGAAGAAATTTAAAAAAAATTTAAAAATTATTGAATATATTCAATTCGATAAAAAAACAATTCTAAAAATTGAAATTTGAAAAAAATAATTGAAAAAATATTCAATATATTCAATTTAATAAAAAACTATTCTAAAAATTGGAGAAATTTGAAGAAAATAATTGTAAAAATATTGAAAAAATATTGAATTTAATAAAGCTATTCTTAAAAATTGAAGAAATTTAAATAAAAAATTGTAAAAATATTGAAGAAAATAAATGTAAAAATATTGAAAAAATATTGAATTTAATAAAGCTATTCTTAAAAATTGAAGAAAATTAAAAAATATATTGGAAAAATATTCAATTAAATTCAAAAACTATTCTAAAAGCTAAAAGAAACTTTTAAAAAAATTGAGAAAATATTCAAGAAATATTCAACATATTCAATTCAATAAAACTATTTCAGAAATTGAAGAAAATTGAGAAAAAATTGTAAAAATATTCAATATATTTAATTCAATAAAAAATTATTCTAAAAATTGAAAAAATATTTAATTTAATAAAACTGTTCTAAAAATTGAAGAAATTTGAAAAAAATTTAAAAATTATTGAATATATTTAATTCGATAAAAAACTATTCTAAAAATTGAAATTTAAAAAAAAATAATTGAAAACACATTGAATATATTCAATTTAATAAAAAACTATTCTAAAAATTGGAGAAATTTGAAGAAAATAATTGAAAAAATATTGAATATATTCAATTTAATAAAGCTACTCTTAAAAATTGAAGAAATTTAAATAAAAAATTGTAAAAATATTGAAGAAATATCCAAAATATTCAATTGAATAAAACTATTCTAAAAATTAAAGAAAATTTTAAATATCTTCAATATATTCAAAATAATCAAACTATTCTAAAAATTGAAGAAATTTAAAAAAATATTCAAAATATTTAATTTAATATTCACTTCAACAAGTTCATATGTTCGTATACATCATTTATATTCATTCATGTGTTGAAGTGACTTTTCTTGTTTTTTTCCTTTTTTTTTTGTTGTTGCAAATTTTTTGAAATGCGAAAGTATTTCTTCGCCCAGCCTCCTACACAATATTGTGGAGAAATATTGCATCTGCCGATCCCATTTTCTGTAATCTAATTATCCAAGTGACGCGCGTAACAAGCCAGTCATAATTCACTCGCTGACAGACATCGATTCAGACTTTTTCCCTTTTTACTCCTTTTTTTACTTTTATACCACTTTTGACACAACAAAATATTTTCTTTCCAAGGGACGGAAAAAATGACCATACAAATTTTAATTCTACAATAATAATAATAATAATTTAACAAAATTTTTTCACCAAAACTTATCGATTATTCTCTAAAATTTTAGAATTCTCGATTTTTCTCTAAAATCTAAAAATCAAATTGTTTACAAGAAATTATAATTATATTTAAAAATAAAATTCCTTACAAAACTCTAATTATTTAAATATGAAAATCTTTTCAAGATTATAATTATTTGAAAGTAACAATCTTTACAATATTTTAATTGTTTAAAAATAAAATTCTTTATGTAAAAAATTGTAATTATTTAAAAATATAATTCTTTACAGAATTTCAATTATTTAAAAATAAAATTCTTTACAAAATTTTAATCATTTAAAAATAAAATTCTTCACTAAGTTTTAATTATTTAAATCAGATTTTTTTACAAAATTTTAATTGTTTAAAAATAAAATTCTTTAGGTACAAAATTTAATTATTTAAAAATAAAATTCTTTCCAAAATTTTAATTACTTAAAATTAAAATTCTTTACAAAATTTTAATCATTTAAAAATAAAATTCTGTACAGAATTTTAATCATTTATGAAAAAAATTCTCTACAAAATGTTATTCATTGAAAAAAATGTTGTTTTATTTCTTTGCTTCTTTAACCAGAGAAATAGAATTTTTAATTACAATTATTTTTAAGTACTTAAAATATTGTCCAGCAATAAATAAAATTCAAAGTGTGGATTCATTCGCTAATAAAAGTATAAGCAATTAGTTGAATATCGAATCATCGTAAAAAGATGCGCAGAAAATTTCCAATCGGTAGAAAAATTTTCCAATTCGAAATTTATAGTATATTGGCAATATATAAGTTATTTTCAGAAAAGACCGGTATATTGTGTATATATATATAGGCAACTTTTTTTTAGTTACGCGAGAGATTTCCTGGCAAGACTTGTCCAATAAAACAAGGTCCTGAGAACCTGAATATGATCCGATTGGTAACTATAATGTCCAATGATCATCGTCAAAGCAGAAATCTTTGCGAAAATGTTCTCTTTGATTTTCAACTTTGGCGACAAAATTTCAATCATGTTATAATAACTAACTGCGTTTTTTTTCCACAAAGCAATAAATTTTTGATAAAATTACAATTTTTTTGACAAAAAATACTATACAATAAATGTTTATGGTTCTTATTTATAAAAGTTATTTAAAAACAATTATTGAAAATATTTTACCAAAAATATACGAAAGTAACTGATTTTTTTTAAAAAGTTTAATAAAGAAATTATTAAAATTAATTTTTTAAATTGCTATATTTTAACAATTTTTGAAAGTTTATATAGGTTTTACTTTTAATTTTTAAATTTGCACATATTTCCAACTAATTTAAATGAAATTAATTTCTTGTTTAATTTTAATAAAAAAATGTTGAACATGATTGTTTTCTCTAAAGTGTTAAAAATAATTGCAAACAAATTTTAATTTTCCTACGTATTTAAATTTTCGAAAAATGTAATTGAAATTATTGAAAATAATTGAATTTT
Organism: Leptopilina myrica (nomen nudum); assembly: GCA_032872475.1. Taxonomy (NCBI): domain Eukaryota; kingdom Metazoa; phylum Arthropoda; class Insecta; order Hymenoptera; family Figitidae; genus Leptopilina; species Leptopilina myrica (nomen nudum). The sequence continues at coordinate 4,603,448 of CM065459.1, forward strand.
AAAAAATAAAGCAAGGAAAAAATTCAAAATTTTTTTTTAAAAATATTTTAATATAATTTTGAGAAGTTAATTCTCATTAATTTTTTAATTTATTCGTTGATTTGCAATTGAAAATTTTGACAAATTCAATTATTTTGCTAAATTTGCAAAAATTAAATCTTCTCAATAGTTGACTTTCAAAAATTATAATAAATTACTTCGAACAAAATCAATTATTTTCACTGAAATTTTACATAATTTCAATTATTAGATTTAGTATTATTCTAAAAATATTTAGTATTATTCTATTATAATTATTATCAAAATGATATTTTTGAAATGTTTAAAATTTATTTGAATATTTAAAATTAAGACGATTTTATATTATATTGCTTGTATATATATATACGAAAAGCAGACGCGCGTCTTATGTCCTTATTCTCTCCTGCTCTTATATTCAACCTTGAAACTTTATTTGCAATTTTAAATGTCTGCGTAATTTTATTATTATTACCGTGTTATATCATTTACAATGTTATACTTTTACACGTACATTGTAATTTAAATTCCGAAATATTATATTATTTCAGAAATTCCATTTGTAAACAAGTAAGAAGTATTTTTATTTATTTATTCATTTCTTCTTGTTTTCAGTTTTTATGTTGAACATAGTAATGAAAATTTCTCTTTTCTTTTCAGAATGGAGGGAGAAAGGAAAACCCCAAATTTCAAATTCGATTTTCAAAGTAAAGATAATTTTCGCTTCTAGAGTGCGCGCGCATATTTCGTTTTGACCACGTGTTCCTAAATTCACCTTTCTCAATTATTAATATTACTTTATAATTACAATTAATATATTTATATTTAAAAAATTAATGTATTTAAATTACTTTCGGGAAAATTCGGATTTTCTTCAAATCGTATAAAATACGCCGTGTGTAGTTTTTTATTTTACTTTTTTTTTGTTAACTTTTATTGTTTTTTGTAATAAAAAAATTTTTTAAATTTTGATATCGGTAGTGTACGTATTATACTTAATGTATATTTTATACATTATATTTATTATTTACTTTATTTATTGAAATTTATTTTATTTTATTTATTTAATTATTATTTTTATTTCTAGTAACAATTCTGAGAATAAATTTAATTTCTTTTCCCAATTTGCGAACACGTGGTGTTAGACATTTTTTTTTAATCGGGAGTGAGTGATTTTTCTGAACCAAAAGTGATAAGAAGAATTCAGTTCCAGGAAGCAGATCATGAACAGGCTGAAAATCACCTCTGTAAGTTTTTAATATTTTCACAAATACTTATTTATAATTTTAGTAAAAATATTTTTTAGTAGTTAAAAATTCTATTCTATTTCCAAAAAGTACTGAACGTTTAAGTGAATATCATGAATTTGTGAAAATTCAAATTTTTATTACTAAAAACACAATAAATAAATATTAAAAATTAAGATTGTTTAGAAAATTTTTTTTTTAAATAAAAATAGTTTAAAAAAACTGTTTTAAGAAAAAAAAATTTTCAAATTTCATTAGAAATCGTTTTTTTCAGACAAAAAAGATGTGAAAATATTTTTTTAGAAAAAGTGACCAGCGTAGAGTAAATAAAAAAATAAAATATTAAAGTCATCCTCGAATTTATGGAAATTGGAAAATAAATGGAAAATAAAATGAAAGTTAGAAAATAATTAAAGAATGAAAAAAATAATTACAATTAAAAATCTGATAAGTTAATTAATAATTTTAATTACAATTTTAATAATAGTAATAATAATAATAATAGTAGTAGTAATAATAATAATAATAATAATAATAATAATAATAATAATTTTAATGATTAATTTGTAAATTTAAAAATGGAAAAATATTTAACAAATAAAAATAATTACAAAATGAAAAATTAAATATGAGAAGAATTTTGCTGTTTTTTTAAATTGGAAAATGATTAAGGGGACAGAATTATGCTGCAGCAGTTGAGTTGGAGAAATTGAAGGGCATCTTTTATATCCATTGCTATAAGTGAATAATACACTTTAAATGTATTCACGCGTGTTATGCATAAACAGGATAAATCATTTTACATCCTATTGTACTCGATGTGTACCGTTCGTAAAGGGGCACTTTATTTGCCTATGTCAACAAACGGTCTTCTTTTTATTTATTTTCTTTCTCCTCCGTCACTATCTCATTTCATATGCATCTACACACACACACAAAAAAATCCAAAGAATCATAAAAATTAATTTTTCCTTCCCCCCCCCCTCCCATTCACCATATATTCACAGATTTTCCTTTTCTAAAATCAATTTCCTTTTTTGCGCGATTCACAAATATTCATCGCAGCTGAGAATATTCGTTTTTAGAAAGGAATTTTATATATAGTTTTTTTTCATGGTTTTTTAAATATTTTTTTTACGTTTTCTTCACATTTATATCCACATTTTTTTTTCATATTTTTTTTCAAATTATTCATTGAGCATTTATTTATTTATTTATTTATTTAATACTTGTCGATCCTTACGGTTGATTAACGGATTATTTATGATACGCTGTAAAATACCTCTCTTGTCAGCTTTAAATAATTCTGCAAACAAAATTTAATGGAGACGTTGCAAATATTTTTTGAATCTTGAGGAAATTTTTTTTATTTTTTTTTCAATTTCCAATTATTGCGGTTATAATATATTGAATAAGCGTCAAGTGTAAATAGTTTTAATGAGACTTTTCCTTCATGTGAAATTGGTATTATAGAATTTAATGCTGAATTCATCTAAATCAATAAAGATAAGATTTTAATTTTTTTTTGAGAAACGTGATTATCTTTTTATATGAATACGTGAAGTTATTTCAATGATAAAAATGCTAATAAAGTAATGGATTTTATCTAACACTGTTAAAATTCCAGTTAAGTCGTTAGAAAAATGCATTCAGTAGCAAATATAAATATTTCCTTGCGTTTATAATATTATTATTCAAAAGAATATTTTTTTTAGACAATTTTTATTTGAATTATGTAATTAGAAAAATGACGTTGCTTGTAAATTGGGAGTTTTATTAATAATCAATAATATGGAGATAATTTTGTATAGCATGGAAAATATTATTATATTTAATGTTCTAATAATAATAATAATAATAATAATAATAGTAATAATATTATTATTATATTATAATAATGATATAAAAAATTAATAATAATAATAAAAATTAATATTAATAACTATAAAAATATTTTTTTTGATAATCGAACTATTTTGATAAACAATAAAATTCTTTAAGGCAATTGAATTATTTTTAATAACATTTTTATAGAATTTCGAGAAAGAATTAAATTGTTTTTTATAATTTTTTTACAATTTTAATTTATTTAATCATTTTAAATTAAAATCAAATTTATTGAAATTCAATTTAATTATATTGAAACAATTATGAAAATTTGGATTAAAACATTAAGCTAGAAATTAATTATATATTTACAACAGAATTTAAATAAATATTTATAATAAAATCTACCCATTATTTAAATAATTTTTTTAAAAATGTTTACAGTTTTAAAATTAATTTTTCACGAAATCATTGAATTATTATCGTTTTTGTAAATAATTTAATTCTTGGTGAAAAAATTGTAATAACTCAAAGATTTTCAAATTCAATAAAAAAATTTTCGTTAATAATTAAATTCTCGTCAGAAATGTTATGCAAATTTTTGAAAATAATTGAATAAAATTTTCGTTAATAAGTCAATTTTTAGCAAAAATTTTATTAAAATTTTTGAAAAAAATTGAATTATTTCTAAAAATTTTAATAATTCAATAATTTTTCTATTACTTAAAAAAAAAATTTTCCAACATTAAATTATTACTGAAAATGTTATTAATTCCATGATTTTTTAATTTCCAATGATTTTCAATTTATTAAAAATTCTTGAATTTATTAAAATTTTTTTGATAAGAATTCAATTTTTGGCAAAAAATTTTATTAAAATTATTGATAATTATTGAATTTTTAGAAAATAATGAAGTTTTTATAAATAAATAATTAAATATTTTCTATTAAAAATTTTAAAAATACTCTTTTTTTATGAATGGTAATAGAAAATTTCAAAGGAATTGAATTTTATGAAGAATTTTTTTCAAGATTTTTAAAATAATTGGATTTGTTTAATTATTAAAATTAAACATTTGACTTTTAAATTATATTATAACATTTTTAGAAAATAACTATTAAATTCCACTTAGAATTTTCTTACGATTTTTTTAAATAATTTAATTTATTCATGGAATTTTTGGAAAAATTGAAAATAATCGAATTCTTTCGAAGAATTCAAGAAAAATTTTTTCTAATTTGATTAATTTTGTTAATGAGTGTATTTAATATTTTTTCGTTTTATTTGAATTGCTTTTAGAAAAATAAATTCTTTTAAACGTTTTTATTCGAGTTTTTGTAAATAATAAAATTTGTTTAAATAATTTCTAAAAGATTTTTAAAAACAATTTTAACAAAAAATTTGGAAAATAATTGAATTAAACTCAGAATGTTTTTTTTTAAATTTTATAAAATAATTTTGTCTGTTAAGAATAATTATTATTTAAAATTTGATTTTTGAATTGTATTAAAGTTTTATTGAAAATAATTGAATTGCTGAGAAGAATTTTTTTTTTTTAAATTAATTAAAGTGTTTCGAAAAACGCATTATTTTATTATTTTTTTTTAATTTCATTAATAAATTGAAAACTAAATTCTTGAATCTATTCGTGATATTTAAAATTGTATTGAAAATAATTAAATTTTTCCAAACAAAATTTACTATTTTTAAAAATTTATATTTCATAAATTAAATAATTTATATTTATAAAAATAAAATACTTTGAAAGTAATAAACGGTAATAATGAATTATTTTCTTAAGAGAGTTTTTTTTATTAAAAATTTGAAATTATTAAAAAAATTATCAACGTATTATTTATTATTATTATTATTATTATTATTAATTATTAAAAATGAAAAATTTTGTAATTTGCATTTTAATAATAAATTAACTTTCACGTTTCGAACATTTGCTAGTAAATAAATAAAAATGGGAAAATGAGTAAATTTAACATTATTATTTATAGTAATTAATTATTTTATATTGTTATTATTAATGGCGCGTGTTTATAACTAGTTTCTAATTATCCCATCTATGCTATTTCCAAACGAGTTATTTCGAATTGAATGGCTTTTGATTCCAATTAAAAGGTGTAATTGTTTTCTCACTTATATAGAATGGTTATTAGATTATAAAGGTATAAAATTACTTCAACATAATTACAAGTTGATTAAAGCGAGTAAAAATTGTTTTCCCCTGTGTTCCATTGTTTCAAATGGTTTTGCAAACTTCATGCTCTCTTGTTACATTTTATAGTATAGTATATAGTATAGTATATAATAATAATAAAAATAACAATAAGAATAATAATAAAAGCATTTTTTCCTCTACTAAACTTGTTTTGTAAAAAAAAAAATAATAATAATAATAATAATAATAATAATAATAATAATAAGAATATGAATAATAATGGTGCTTTACAATTTGCTATCTACATTTGTACCACACAATTCTAAAGTTTATACGCATTCACGCATGTGTTTATAATGAAGTGGTGGCACACTCTTGTAAACGATGCGATGTCGCGCAGCATAACGGGTGTCGCTCTTGATTTCATTCGCCTATCTCCTAAAACATTAATTTTATTTATATTAATTTGAATATCTCACGTTGAAAATCTTTAAATTCAATAACGAAAGAATCTCCCAGTGTAATTTTAAATTTATCGTCAAATTTCGAATAGTCTGATTTAATACATACTTTGGTTAGTTTAGACTATCGACATTCCCATCAAAAATACACATTCCAGTCGTTTTTCTAAATCTCTCTTCAAAAAAAATTTAAATTTTTTTGGAAATTTGAATTTTTGAAATGATTCCTTTTTGAGAAGTGAAAAATAGAAAATAATCAAGGAAATTGTTATAGATGAGAAAATGAGGAAATTTTTGAAGAGTATAGACAATTTTTTTTGGAGATCTAGATTAATGCCTTGTGGTTTTACAAATTATTTTTTAATTCTATATGGAACAAGACAGGAAACATTTTTTTTAACGAAATTTTACTCCACTTTCTTCTTTGAATTTAAATTATTTAAAATTATTCACAAGATTTAAAGGTTGAAGTGAACGAAATACTTTTCATTAAAAAAAAATTGAGAACTTACTGATTGCAATAAAAATTAAAAACAAGAAGTATATCAAGATTAAATCAAGAAGTAATGAAATTTTACTTCTTGAAATTTAATACAATTTATTCTTTTTTAAACTAAAGGAAAATTGGAAAAAGGGCTCATTTTCTCTCTAAAAACATAAAATAATTTTTCCTTGATAAAGAAAAAAGCAAAATTTTTTCTTTATGTCTTGTCTCGAAGCATATTTTTTTATTTATAATTGATAATTTTAGGAAAAACAGACTTTTTTCCTAAAAAATGGCGGAAAATTAGTAAATTTTTTTAAAAAAAGTGCCATTTTTCCAAAAAAAATACATTTTCTAAATAAAATTAACAATTCGAATGAAATTGAGCTTCATGATCATTTTATTTTCTTAAGGAAAAAATATATGCCCTAGAGAACAAATATAAACAATTTCCCAGTAGAAATTTTTTTTCAGAATTGAGCCCTTTTTCAAAAAAGTGCCATTTTTCCCAAAAAAAAAATACATTTTATCTAAATAAAATTAACAATTCGAATGAAATTGAGTTTCAAAATCATTTTATTTTCTTAAGGAAAAAAAATGTTCAAGGGAACAAATATAAACAATTTCCCAGTAAAACTGTGTTTCGGAATTAAGGCCTTTTTCCTAAAAGTGCCATTTTTATTTTTAAAAAAATTGCCTTTTTGCTTTAAATTAATAATTCAAAATAAAATTAAGCTTCGAGATCATTTTCTTTTTTCAAGAAAAAATTATTTTATGCTTTTAAAATAAATTGTAAACACAAAACTTTATAAGCTTCTCGGAAAGGAGCCCTTTTTTCGAAAAAGTGCCATTTTTATAAAAAAAAATCCTATTTTCAACAATTCGAATGAAATTGAGTTTCTAGATAATTTTATTTTCTTAAGGATAAAAAAAAATTTCAACGGGGAACAAATATAAACAATTTTCCAGTAAAACTTTGTTTCGGAATTAAGCCCTTTTTCCAAAAAGTGACATTTTTCCAAAAAAATACATTTTATCTAAATAAAATTAATAATTCGAATGAAATTGAGTTTCAAAATCATTTTATTTTCTTAAGGAAAAAAAATGTTCAAGGGAACAAATATAAACAATTTCCCAGTAAAATTTTGTTTTGGAATTGAGCCCTTTTTTCCAAAAAGTGCCATTTTTATTTTAAAATTGCCTTTTTGCTTTAAAGTAATAATTCTAAATATAATTATGCTTCGCAATTTTATTTTTTCAAGGAAAAATTATTTTTCGCTTTCGAAATAAATTGCAAACACAAAACTTTATAAGCTTCTCGTAAAATTAGCCCTTTTTTCGAAAAAGTGCCATTTTTATAAAAACAAATCCCATTTGTGTTATTTAATTATTTTTAACGATTATTTTTGTAACGAACAACATTTTTTTTTTTAGAAAAATGTATTTTAAAAATTGTCAAACGTTCGAAAATTTTGTTGGTTTCACCTTTTGATAAATGAGGACCCTCACCTGTAAAAATGCAACAAGTGAATCTCTCATTTCACAATCGACTAAAACAGCTGGCCTGGTAAACTGAAACAACGCCAATATCTCGAAAATTTATAACATTTATTCTTAGCCACTAGAATTGTCAAATGTTTTACAGTTTTCTCAGAGAAAAAATTTTTTTTTTCTTCAAAAATAGAATTCTCTCTCTCATTAAAATTTCTTAATAATTATTTTTACCAATCGAAGACTATATTCACTACGCAAGTATTTTAGGGCGAACGCTACCCGACTTACAGCAGTGCAATTCAAGAAGCCTCTCCAGAGGCGTCTTTATTATTAATCTTAAATAAAATCTTAAATAAAATCTCAAAAAAAAAATTCGCAATTACAAAATTGAAAAAAGGTGTTAAAACAATGAAAAATTTCCTTACGCTTTATTTTCTTTACTTTTTTATTTTTACAATAATGTAAAATACTTTAGAAAATTCGGTTTCAACGAAGGAAAAATAGTTTCATTTTCTTTTTTGTTTTCTTTTCGTTTTCTTTTTGTTTTTTTTTTTTTAGTGAAACAACGTAGGATAACATTTATTTTATTCAGCGGGTTTTGGTAATAAAATTCGCTTACAGATAAGATTTCAAAGAAGTTTTCTGTTCTGATTGTGGTTGATAAAACAGTCTTTTAAATTTTCTTTTTGAACTGCACCGGTAACTGAAGAAATAAAAATTGAATTTTAGGATTCAAAGATTATAAAAACAAAAGTTTGTTGATTTCGAACGAAAAATTTAAACGTAAAAAGACTGACAATAAAAAAGTAAAAATGACAATAAATTAAATAATACTTTCTTCTTCTTCTAAGAAATAAACAAAAAATTTTCATCTATGCGTAAACATACTCTTAAACGGAAAATAGAATCTCTTTTGTCATTTGTAGTATAGTTAGTGGATATAAATATTAATTCTCGATTTAGTAATAAATACAGCAAACTAAATATTTCCTGAATAAATTATCGTTTTCAATTCCTTAAAAGAATCTTAAAAGATTTAAACTTTGAGGTTTAAATTTTAGAATTTAAACATTAAGGTTTAAACTTTAGTATTCAAACATTATTTTTTTAAATTTTAGAATTTAAACACTAAGGTTTAAACTTTAACATTTAAACATTAAGGTTTAAACTTTAGGATTTAATCATTAATTTCTTAAATTTAAAAATGTAAACACTAAGGTTTAAAATTTTACATTTAAACTTTCAAAATTCAAACATCAAGATTTAAATTAAAAAATTTGAACTTCAAAGACACTCCACCTTTAAAGGAATGGTACTTTATTTACATTTATTGACGAAAGTAAGATTTAGACAGACAATTTTTTTTTTTTTGCAAAAAACTATACGCATTTAATGGTAAAGTTTATCATAATAATAATACTAATAATAATAATAATAATAAAATTATCGTTAAACAATAGTGTTGAGTTAGAAATATATAACTTACAAAAGTGCCAAATTGACTAATAAAAGAATAACTTAAGAAGTGATAATTAAAAAAAGCGTTGAATTTACGAAAATAAATTTTGTTTTTCTCCGCACATCTCTAATTTCTAATTTAAAATTTACGTCTTCTTCTTAGTTTTTCTTGTGCTCTTAGAGGGCGATTTAGCAGGGCTGTTTGAAGCAGTTCGTTTCGATGATTTTTTACTAGCCTTCGCTGAATATTTTTCAATGAGGGAATCGAAAAAATTTTCAGACTGTTCGCCGCGATTTTTATTACGACTTTGAATTGCAAGCACCAAACTGTCCATTCCATCTTTTGAGGCTTTTTTCTCTTCCTCCAATCGTTCAGCCTCTTCAGCTTCCTTGGCCCACTGGAAAGAAAAAGGAAAATTGTTAATAAAGATTGGAAATTATTGAAGAAAAATTGTTTTATTTTTATAATTTTTGAGTTATGGAACTTGAAAATTATTTAAATGATTAAAATTAATTAATTATTTCAATAAATAAAATTAATTTATTATTGAAATTACTAAAATTGATTAATTATTTAAGTTACAAAAATTAACTTATTATTTAAATTACTAAAATAAATAAATTATGTAAATGACTAAAATTGATTAATTATTTAAATAAATAAAATAAATTAATTATTGAAATGATTAAAATTGATTAATTATTTAAGTGCGAAAATTAATTTATTATTCAAATTACTAAAATTTAAGACGAGGAGACAAGTTTGAAACAATACTTAAAAAAATTTTAAAGCAAAATTGCAAAATTAGGACAATTTTTATCAATTATTAAAGAACAGTAAAAAGAGAAAAATTATTTTTCGAAAATTATTAGAGAAAAATGAAAAAATTTGGAAATAAAAGTTTGAAATTATTAAAGATAAATTTTAAAATATGAAACGAAATTAAAAAATGAATAGAGAAAAATTAAAAATTTAGAAACAAAAACAAAAAATCCATTAGAATGCTTTTTGAAAACCAAATAATCAATGCATTAAAGTCATTGAAATATATTTATAAACTATCGATGATGTGTATTTTTTTTAATTTTTATCTCAGAGAGAATCTTAAAATTTTTTGAGTGACTAATTTTGATGGACGTTAGAAAAAAATTTAATAATAAAACGTAATTTATCAGATATTTTTGACATATTCAAAAAAAAAAATTAATTAATTGTTTTACGACTTTTCTTCCAAATTTTTTAGTGTTAAATGCAACTTATTTTGATTTTTCTCGAAATCTTGCATAAAATTATTTTTGAATCAATTTTCTAATTAATTTTTCTCAATTTATTCATTAAAATTTTTCAAAAATCAACTTTTGAAAGAATTTTAGTTGGAAATTTTTTTAAAATAATAGAATTCTCAAAAATTTTAGTAAAAAATCTTCAACTGTACCGAAATGCAATAAAAATGAAAATAAATCAAAATTAATGGAATTTAGTTTTTAAAAATTATATTAAAACATGTTAAAAAAAATTATATTAAAATCTTTTTAAAAAATTATATTAAAATCTTTTTAAAAATTATGTTTATAAATAAATAAAATTCTTTAAAAAAATTGATTATCTTTGTTTACATTATTCAAAAGTTTTAATTGTTTTTAAACAATTTTATCAAATTTTAATTGTTCGGAAATTTTTCAATTATCTATATAATTAAAAACAATTATCTTTCAAAAATATTTGTAAAATATTTGTAAAAATTTAATTTATGAAGAAATTTTAAGAATTTCTTCTTTACAATTTTTTTAAATATAAAACTTTTTAAAAAACCCCGTCAAGTATAATTATAGAAAATTTAGTTTTTGTATTTAAATAATTCAATTCTTTTATCTCGAAGAACTTTTCGTAGGATTTTAATTTTATAAAATTTCAATCGAATTTCTCAAAATGTAATTTATTCCTAAAAATTTTATTAAAATTCGTCAAAAAAAAAGTAAATTATTTAAAAATTTGCGGATAACATTTTTTTTTACGAGAATTCAAAATTTATTGATCCTAAGCTACTACTGGAACAATTTCAATTAATATCCAGGTCTTTGAATTTAAATTAATTCACGATTAATAAAAAGTAACCACAGCCGACAATCAGCAGAAGATGAAAAATTATTTTTCGATCTAAACTTTTTTTCCATCTATTAAGGGAATTTGAAGCATTATGACGTCACACCTTTAGGACATATGCTTTGGTTATACTGTGACGTCATAATGTTTCAAATGCCCTTAATGAAAATTATAATTTAATTAGAAATTTAAAAATTATTTACAATTTCGTTAGTAATAAAATTGTATACTGGCTCTAAATATAGATAGCAATATAAATATAGTAGCAGAGACAAAATTTAGTAAAGATTTAAAAATTTTATTACCAAAAAAAAAATTTCTCTGTAAAAATTTGCCTCTTCAATAATTATTTTTAGAAAACTATTGCGTTCCCTCTTTCTGGTAAAATAATTCGTCACGACAATTTTTACGTCCGAACATAAAAATTCAGATCGAATTTTCTTCATCTCGACACAACATGTATAGAAAAATTTATGATGCATAACATATTGAACACAACGTGAGTGTCAATGTCAACATAAAATCTTTGATCGACTTCAATTAACCGGAACCATTCTCAAGGAAATAAAAACAATCTAAAGAAGAAAGAAAATTTTTTTTCTCAACATACAGCGCACATTTGATAAAATTTATTTAAATTTTACAAAAAGGGTCTCGTCTTACAATACCAGGAAAAAGTAATATGATTGCGCAGTAGCACAATTTTCATTACATTCCTACGTGCTTTGAACAGTAAACATATTTAATATTTTATAAAGAATTCATATATATTCACTTGGGGTGATAATTACACGTTATAAAGTGGATGCTGAGGAATTAACATTGACATAGTTTTTACGTCATTCCACATATATATATTCGTCGAACGTATATTATTATATACCCTGAATTATGTCCCAGTTCATAATCATTTTATGCTGAGTTGATTTAATAAACATTCATTTACAGTTTGTAATAATAATTCTTATTGTAATAATAATTTTTATCAAACATCTCAAATTATACATTCTTCAATGTGTTTTCTCTTTCTTCATATATTATGTGTGAGCAATTTTGCAAAATCCTTGGGGGGCAATTTTTCCGATTAAACTCTCATCCCCCTTTCGTTCTGCTTTATTATACAAAATGAAGATATAATGTTTCCGCTTTTTCAAACTATTGTGCAAAAAGAGCATCGTGTGTGTGATGGTAAAATTACCAATAATCTGGAAACTGAACATTTAAGGATGCTATTAAATTCGACCACGACCCATTTTCCTACTTCCATTTATTATCATTTTCTTCACTTATCTCGTCATTATGCAGTCAATTTTCAATTTTTGTCATTTGTCAATTTGAAATGCACTCTTGTATATTCGACGATCATCAATTTTCTATTTTGTGCAAAAAATATTAATTCTCTTAGCTCGCTCGTGGAGGAGATAATTGAAAAAGGAGAATTTTTTTTATTTTTTTTCACTCTTCGTTAGAAATCTTTGTTATAGAAATAATTTGTATTTAAAATGTTAATATTAAAAATAAATTTTATTTTTTTTCACTCTTAGTTAGAAATCTTTGTTACAGAAATAATTTCTATTTAAAATGTTGATATTACAAATAATTGAATTGAGGAAAACTTTTGGAAATACTTGAAATTTTGCGAATAGCATTTTATTAAAATAATTGAATATTTTTGATATTTTAGTTTTTTGGAAAAAATTGGTTTTTAGAGAAGAATTTTGGTATTTAAGAAAATAATTAAAATTTTAAGGAGAATTTTGTTTTTTACTTTTTTTCACTCTTAGTTAGAAATTTTTGTTATAGAAATTATTTAACATGATTTAATAAAAATATTTGAATGCCAAAATTATTGAAATGAGCGAAATCAATGTTGCCAAAATAAAAAAATTAATATTGTTCCTTCTTCATTTTCAGAGAAAATTTCTACTAAAATTATCCAACAACATCAACAACTTCATTATTAAATAAATATTTAATCAATATTATTTTTCCATATACTGAAAAAAATGTATTGTAAATTTTGTAAAAGTATTTTGCAATTCAGGGAAAAAGTGCAACAAACCGAAAATTTTGATATAAAAAATATTAAACTTTAAAAAAAAAAATTTGGTGGAATTTAGTGCACTTATATCAAATATCAAGAATTTTTATTCAATTTTAAGGGCATTTGAACCATTATGACGTCACAGTTAGTACAAAGCATATGTTTTACAAATGTGACGTCATAATGGTTCAAATGTCCTTAATATAATTTTACTGAATTTCACATACATTTTTTTATTTGGTATTTTTTATATTAAAATTTTTGTTGCACTCTTTCCCCAAATTGCAAAATAATTTTGCAAAATTTAATTTACATTTTCTTTTAGTGTAGAAATTACAATTTTAAAAAATTTTAAATTCTAACCTTTTGAAATTGAACAATTGATAAAAATATTATTAGAAAAAAAATGAAGAGGTCGATCCCGAAAAAATTTAGTTTATTAATTATTATGTTGAAAATTAATTCATATAATTATTTTTTTAACTAAAATTCTTCTCTAAATCAATTATTTTTTAAAACTTTAAGAAAATGTTCCTCGAGAATTTTTAAATCCAATATTGTCTATAATTTAATTTTTCTTCCGATTATTTTGAAATTCTTTAAATAGTTTCACCCAGAGAAATGGTATATTTGTCTCAGAACCAACTAGACTTTTTATTTGTTTCAAATAAATTTTTTTTAGTTTAAATAAAATTTTATTTAACTCAAATATATGTTTTATTTATGTCAAATATAAATTTTATTTAAAACAAATAAAAACTCTAGTTGGTTGTGAGACAAATATACGTTTATTTAAGTCAAATAAAATATATTTGGTTTAAATAATAATTTTCTCTGGGTGTAGATACACGAAAATAAATAATTTCTTAAATAATTAAATGTATATCTTAAAATTAAATTCTTGTAAGAAATTTTATAACAAATTTTTTAAATAATTGAATTCTTTCGACCAATATTAATGTAATTTTTAATAACAATTACATTCGATTGAAATCGTATTGAAAATGATTGATACAAAAAATTAAAAAATTTTGTGATGAGTTTTACTATTTATGAAAATAATTGAATTATTGCGAAGAAATTTATTTAAAAAATGGCAAATAAATGAATTTTAATAGAAATTGTTTTAAAAAAAGGCTGATATTAAAAATAATTGAATTGAGAAAAATTTTTTGGAAATAATTATGAATTTTAGTATTTATGTAAATAATTTCAATACAAATTGAATTTTTTTTATATTATTTATCAAAATAATTGAATTTCTGTGAAGAAATTTACTAAAAAATTTGTAAATAATTGTCTCCCAGAAAAATATTTATCACTTATTGAAATAAATTAATGTTTGCGTAGAATTTTGTTAAAATTATTTTTAAATAATTATTATTTTAAGTAATCATTATTTTGAAAAATTTTATTAACGATGTTGATAGTAAAAATCATTGAATTGAAGAAAATTTTTGAAAATAATTGAATTTCTACAAAAAATTTATTTTTAAAAGTAATTTAAATTTTAACGATATTGTTTACAATTTTTTATTAGAATTGAATTTTTCAGAAAAATGTTATTACCTTCAAATATAATTGAATTTAAAAAAAAATTTTATACACTTTGTGTAAGAATTAGATTAAAATTGTATTTAAAATAATTGAAATTATTCAATGAGTTTTATTTTTCATGGAATTAATTGAATTTCTAAAAAGAATTTTATTATTTATGAAAATAATTTATAAAAAATTTTGTAAACAATTAAATTCGTGTGAAATTTATATTATTTCTGAAGGTAATTAAATGTTTGCGTAACATTTTATTGAAAATTTTTTTAAATATTTGAATTCTTTTGGAAATTTTTTATTAAAATATCAGATATTAAAAATTATTATTGAATTCAGAAAAATTGTTGAATAGAATTTAAATTTTGCTAAGGAGTTTATTACAGTTTTTAAAAAAATTGCATTTTGGTGAAGAATTTTAGTATTTATGATAATAATTAAAATTTTGACGAACATTTTTTGAAATTTGTTGAACAATTGAACTTTTACGAAGAATTTAATTATTTTTGAAAATTATTTTCTTTCTGCAATTATTTTTGTAACTTTTTCAAAATTAATTAGTTAATTTAAAAATTGTTAATTGTTTCTATGTAAAATATTTCAGTAAATTCATTATTTTTAATAATTAATTAAGTATATAATATATTAATAAATTAAATTAATTTAAGAAAAATATGAATTTCTAAAATTTTTAAAAAGTTGTTAAAAATTTCGAATTAAATTCATTTAAAATTAAAATGTTCTAAAATTTCGAATTAAATTCATTCAAAATTGAATTTTTCTAAAATTTCGAATGAAATTTATTCGAAATCGAAAGTTTCTAAAATTTTAAATTAAAACCTTCTAAAATTCAGATATTTATAAAAAATGTAAACCCAGCTTTCTTAAAATTTAATTAGTTTTAAAATTCTTATGTAAATTATTAATTAAATAGTTTATTAACTTATACTCGATCATTTTTATGATTTAAATTAAAAAAAAGAGTTTTAATTGTTTAAAAAGAAATTATTGCCAGAAATAGAAAAAATTGAGAAATTTTTGTTTTCCAACTATTTAAATTATCGAATTTAAATTAAATTTAATTCGTTATTTAAATGAAATGTTCATGGACATTTCGAGGAATAAATATTTAATGTAGGTTAGTGGAAATGACATAAAACCACATTAAAGACAATTTTCCCAAATGAAAAGACTTTAATATCAAAGTTAAATTTTGTTTATGACTTGCGGGTGGGGAGGAAGGTTGGTTTTGAAATTCGCAAGAGAAAATTTAAGGTTTTGCTAAAAATAACGAAATCACTGCAATAACGTAGTTTAGACTTGCATCTTTTATCTTCCCGGCTGCGAATGAACTCGCAGTTGCACATCCGGTACATGGACAACAGAACAAATCGATGACCTGTCGTTATAATTTTAACTTTCAGTCTATAATAAGTTTAATTTGTTCCTCTCAGAAATGCCTAGCGTGATGTACTGTGAGATAATATCAAGTGTGAGCACATGGTCAATTTTCAAGAATCAAAATATGCAAGCACGCTTTTTCTCAGTCTACACTCAATTTCCTTTTATTATCACGAAATAATTTCAGTATCTTTTCATTATTGCGGAAGAAAGGAAATATTTTTTCATTACAATTCAAATTAATTTTATTTCATTTAAAATCTAATTTAATATTTAATTTCTAATTTAATTTTGATATTATTTTGATTTTTTTTAATTATTTCGATTTATTCATTTATTAGTGCAAAATAATTAAAATATATTTTTACACTATTAAGGAAGAAAAGAAATAATTTTTTTATTTGCATGAGAAATGAAATATTTTCCCATTATTGCATAATGAACTGAATATTTTTTATTATCACGTAATAAATAATTTTTTATCATTACATAATAAATAAAATATTTTTTTTTATTATTACATAATGAATAAAATATTTTTCATTATCACATATTATTAAATGAAATATTATTCTTTTTATTACATATTAAATGAAATATTTTTTTTTATCACATAATAAATGAAATATTTTTTATTATCACATAATAAATGAAATATTTTTTATTATCACATAATAAATGAAACATTTCTTATTATTGCGCAGTAAATAAAACATTTATTGTTATTGCGTGATAAATAAAACATTCTTTTCTCTTAGAGCGAAAATAAGAAAAAAAATTTAAAAAAAAAACTGAATTATTTACAAAAATTTTAATAAAATTCTTTACAACTATTTAATTCTCGGAATGATCGCTGTCTTTGTGGTTTTATAATTTAAACTTCCGCAAAATTAAAAAAAATTAATGAACACAAATTCAAAACATCAATTAATTTTATTAATAATACAATTTTTCTCAGGATTTCAATTATTCAAAAAAAAATTCGTCGCATAACATCAATTAATTTTATTAGTAATTAAATTCTTCACAGGATTTCAATTATTTAAAAGAAATTTAGTAAAATATGTTCTAAAAATTCAATTACTTTTATTAATAATAAAATTCTTCACAGGATGTCAATTATTTAAAAAAAAACATAATAAAAATTCGTCGCAAAACATTAATTAATTTTATTAATAATAAAATTCTTCACAGGATTTCAATTATTAAAAAAAATATATAATATAAATTAGTCGCAAAATATCAATTATTTTTCTAAACAATAAAATTCTTCACCGAATTTGAATTTTTATTTTTAATACAAATTAAAGTAAATTCTTAAAATAAATGAACAGTAAACAATGATTTTTAATCATTTCTGCAAAAAATTTCTAGAGAATTATCAAATCCATTTGTTAAAAATTCAATTTTAGAAAATTTTTAATATTCAGAAATTCTTCAATTAAATATTTCGAAAATAAAAATATATAATAATTTCAAAAAAAATTAGAATTAAACTTTTTCAAAATACAACGATTTCTCAAAATTTACAGTTTTAAAATTCAATTATTATGTAAAACTTTAACTGAAATTAATATTATTTAAAACTTTAATTGAAATTAATTTTTAAATCAATTTTTATTAGAAAATTCTACGAGAATTGAATTATTTAAATATAAAAATTAAAAATTATAAAATAAATGAATGTTACTCACAATAAAATTCTCATAAAGAATTTTATCAACAAATTTTTAAATAATTGAATTTTTTTCGACGAATTTTAAATTTTTAAGAAAAATAAGATTTTTTTAAATATTTGAATTTTTTCGACGAATATTAATAAAATTTTTAGGAACAATATTATATTTTGAGAAATTGTTTATTAAAAATATTGGAAATTCTACAATTTTATTAAAACTGTAGTAAAATAAATTTTTGAATTTTTATAAATTACAAATAAAATTTTTGGAAATGATTGAAATTTCACGATGAATTTTATTAAAATTTCCGAAAATAATTGAAATTTTACGAAGAATTTTATTAAAATTTCCGAAAATAATTGAATTTTCACGAAGAATTTTATTGTTTCTATTTTCTAAGGATAAATAAAATTTTAACAAGAATTTCTGAAAATTTTTGAACATTAATTTCATTAGATAAATTTTTAATATATTATAATTTATGTATAATTTATAATTTTATAATTTATTGATAAATAATTGAATTTCAGCAAATATTTGTAACTTATCTAAAATTTAATTTTTTTTAGTGATTTTAAAACTAAAATTATTCCATTTTATGATTTTTAATAATTAATAAAGTATAAATTTTAAAAAATTTAATGAAATTAATAATGAATCGTGCAAATTAAATTTTTTCCAGTGCATTAATAAAAATCCCTGACTTTTCCCTGAATTATCTTGACGTGTGGCAAAACCTTCAGGAAAGAAGTAAAAAAATCTCTCTAGAAATTTAGGAAAGAGTGAGAAAAAAATATTGGATGGAAATTTTTGCCAACCTCTTGCTAGCAGTACTCATAACCTCATCTAAATCAATCCTATAATAATTAAAACGAGTATTTTTTTCAAAAAAAAAAAAACTCAATTACTTTTAGGTATAACACACTTTTACCGTCTAGACAAAGAATTAAAATTCGTCACACTCTCAAAATGGGGAAGCACAAATGAACTTTCGTATGTTTAGAATTTTATGGTTTTCAAAGAGTCATAAACTCTATTTCCAAGATATATGCGAAAGAGAGACGCGATGAAGTCATCATATATATGTGAACAACAATTGTTTTCATAACTGTGCGCCGCGTTATGAGAGGGAAACTTGAAGGCCAAAAGGAAAATACATGTCAAAAAAAAAAAAAATAAAAAAATAAAAAAAAACACGTTCCAAATAGCCAATTGCTTAATGTCGTACATGACCTGCTCCAAAAATCATAGCTAACTAAATTCCGGTATTTATAAATTCTGGCAACTCTCTGACTATTCGCTGAGATCTAATGTTAGGCGAGAAGGAATTGCACAACGTTATACGCAGAATTCGATTGGCGAGACATGATGGTGTCAGTGACTGACGACGAGATAAAATATATATATAAGGAAGACGGCAAATCGTACGTGTCATAGTCAAAAATGATCTCGGTCAATCTCAACTTTGTTCTCAAGAAAAAGAGACAGTGAGGCGAAAAATTACGTCAGTTATACTTGTCTCATCTCATACCATTCTCGATGTCAATGATTCTTCTTGTGTCTCACAAAGTGATTGCGTGGGTGTTTATATACATGAACAACCAATAAGTCGTTTGAAATTTCCAGATTTAATCCTCTCTCTCTCACTATTTCCCTTTTTCTCTTGCGAAAATGAAAAGATTCGTATTTTTAGAAGCAAATCTTTTTAATTAAAAATTATTATTATTAATCTCGAATCATGTTTCAAACGAATTTCGTCATTTCTTATAAACGGAATAAAGTAACCACTTGTTGAAAAACGCCAAAAAATTTTGCGAGAACGATAACTTTTATTGTACATCTTACTAAAGTTGATTTCAAAAATAGTAAACTTCACTTTTTATGGCATAAATTTTGCTGCTTTGACAGTATTTTATTAATTTTTAACTGAAATTCACTTCAAAAATGATGAAACTTAATTTTTAATAAATTAAATATTGCAGATTCGAAGTATTTAATTGAAGTTTCCTTACATTCTATTAAAATTTACTTTGGAATCAGTAAAATTTATTTTCGAAATAATGTTCAAGTTTGAAGTATTTTTTCAGAGTTTATTTAAATTTTACTATTAGTAAAAATTGGAATATCAAAATACTTTGTTGATTTCTTAAAAACGGAATAAAGTATCCACTTGTTGAAAAACGCAAAAAAATGTTGCGACAACGATAACAGGGTTGCCACGCTTTTACCCTTTTTAAATTCCCAGACTTTTTCAGGTTTTCCATGTTAAAAAACGGAATTTTTCAAGAATTTTAAAACTACGTTTAATTATTAATAAGAAAATTATTGGAAACCTCGAGAATTCGATTATTTTCAAAAGTAACATAATTCTTCACAAAAATCAAAATTATGTTTCAAAATCGTCAAAAATTCCCGTCAAAATTTAAATAATCTCTATAGATAATAAAATTTTACTTCGAAATTCAAATTATTTTCAGAAAGATTTTAATAAAATTCTTATCAGAATTTCAATAGTTTTTAATATACAACAATATCAAATTTCTCGAAAAATGAAATTAAGATAAAAAATTGTTATAAAAAATGTTATAGAAGAATTCAATTATTATTTTAAAATTTATTGATTCTTCATGAAAATTGAATTTTGAAAAAAAGTTCAATTATTTAATAAAATGTCTATTTTTAGAGTGAAATAAAATTAATTCTAGTAGAATTTTCAAATAAATAAATATTTTTTAATATGATATTCAATTACAATTAAAAATTTGAACTGAAATATATTTTTAAATCAATATTTATTAGAAAATTCTACAATTATTTAACTATGAAAATAAATAATTTATTAAATAATAAAATGTTTTTTAACATTGAATTTTTATGACAAATTTTATCAGAATTTAATTATAATGTTTATTATTATTATTATTATTATTATTATTATTTATTGTCAAGAGAATTTTGGAGAAAAATGTTATTATTTGTGAAGACAATTTAATGTTTGACAAGAATTTTTTGTAAATTATAATTGAATTTTTGCGAAGAATTATATTACGTTTGAAAATAATTGAATTCATTAGACTAATTTTATTAAAATTTCGGTTTAAATAATTGAATTGTTTCGTGAAATTTGATTCAAATAATAGCAAACATTGAAAATAATTGAATTTAAAACAATTTTTGAAATCAATTAACTTTCTACGAAGAGTTTTATTAAAATTATTTTGAAAAAAACTAAATTGTCACATGCATTGAAATGTTTGAAAATAATTTAATTATTTGAAGAGTAAATAATAAAAGATAAAAAAAATAATTGAATTTTTTAGAAGAATTTTACTTTTTTTGAAAATAATTGAATTTTGCCAATAATATCTCTCTTTGCTTCAAAATTCAATTTTTGTCTTAGTGTTTTAACTATAAAATTCTTTCATAAATCCGTTATTTTTAAATAATCAATTAAATATTTATTAAAATTTTTTAAATAATTTTAGAAGAATTTTAGTTATTAAGGATTTTTAAGAATCTAGGTTTTTATTAATTTTTACTGAAATTCACTTTAAAAATGGTAAAACTTAATTTTTAATAAATTAAATATTGCAGAATCGAAGTATTTTAATATTTTTAACAAAAATTCATTTTGGAAAGAGTAAAATTTAGTTTTTTTATAATTAAACATTGTAGAATCAAAGAATTTTATTAATTTTAACAAAAATTTATTTCGGCAACAGTAAAATTTAATTTTTATTTAGTAAAATTTACTATCGAATTAGAAAAAATTGCAAGTTTAAAGAATTTTAATTGAGGTTTCCTTACATTTACTTCATTAATAGTAAAATTTGCTTTTAATTTGCAAAATTTGATACGACAAAGTTTTTTTTTCAATTTTTACTACAATTTACATTGGAATCTATAAAATTTATTTTTAATTAGTAAAAATTGTATGTTTAAAATTTTTTTTATACGATTTACTGAAATTTACTTATCATAAATAGTAAAATTTACTTTTTCTTTTTTTAAATTTTTACACGACGAAATATGTAATTAATTTCTATTAAAATTGACATTGGAATCAGTAAAATTTATTTTTGAATTAGTGAAAAATTTCAAGTTCGAAGTATTTCTCCGGGTTTATTTAAATTTACTTCAGAAACAGTAAAATTTACATTCATGTTTGTAAATTTCAATACGACAAAATTTTAAAAAAATTTTTACAAACATTTACTTTTGGAAACTAAATTTCACGTTGAAATCAGCAAAAGTTGGAATATCAAAATATTTTGTTGATTTTTACTTAAATTTACGTCACTTTTTCTCTTTTTTCTCTTGCAAAAATGAAAAGATTCGTTTTTTTAGAAACATGGAAGCACTCGGATCTTTTTAATTAAAAATTATTAATCTCGAATCATGTTTCAAACTGATTTCGTAATTCCTCGTCATTTCTTATAAACGGAATAAAGTAGCCACTTGTTAAAAAAACGGTAAATTTTTGCAGAAAAAAAGGAAAACCTTGCGTTATTAAGTCATTGTATCCATAGAGAACGCATTTTAATATTTTGTGACGCGTAAAATATGAAATAATTTGCATTTAATGAATAGGTTTTTATTTTTAAAAGAGTTAACCTTGTTTTCCATCTGTGTTTCTCTTTTTTGCAGAATGTATTTCTTTTTTATGTGTGTGTGTATTTTGCAATATGCAAAAATTTCCGAAGGCTCTCTCGAGGAATGAAAAATGAAAACAAATCGGAAAAAAAAATTGTCGGGCCATATTTGGTGTCAAAGAGGGACAAAAGTGGGATCATATCTCTCGTTTTAGCTCTCTCTCTTTCTAGAATATTAGGAATCCCTCTGAAAGGAGAGAAACACGAGGAATATATAAACGTTCACCCATTTTACGATTGACAGCGTATGGAATAAATAATTTATTTATAACATGTTTATGTGACGCGGAAAAGTTTAGAATGTTTATCGCTAACCGTAGGAGACGGCGCAAGGACATTGTTCACTGGCAGAGAGTGATTTTCTGCAGGACTCGATTTTTTATATAGAAAATAGAACATAGATTTCGATTTTGACCAAGAAAATTGGAAAAAATTTGTCTTCTTAAAATAATTTTTCAAGAAGAAAAAGGAATTGTTAAATCTACCTTGTTGCCACACTTTTTTACTCTTTTCAAATTCCCTGATTTTTCCAGATTTTTTCCAGGTTAAAAAAAGGAATTTTTCCAGGATTTTAAAACTGCATTTAATTAATTTAATTAATTAGAAAATTATTCTTCAAAACTTATTTTTATCATTATGATTATTATTCTCTGGAATTTTTAACTAAAATTCTTGTTTAAATCAATTATCAATTATTTTTAATAATTTTTTCAAAAAGTTCTTTGAGAATTTTCAAATCCACTTGTTTTCAATTCAATTTAAGGAAATTTTATCGATTATTCCAAAATTCTTGAATTGTATATTTAAAAAATAAAAACTGCCAATAATTTTAAAAGAAAATTCAAATTTTCAGATATAGATTTCAATATCAAATCTTTATGTTTATTAAAAAATTCTACGAGAATTCAATTATTTAATTACAAAAATAAATATTTTATTAAATAATTAAATGTTTCTTAAAGTTGAATTTTCATAAAGAATTTTATCAACAAATTACAAATGTTTGAAAAATAATTGAATTTTCTTGACAAATTTGAATAAAATCTATAAGAATAATTTCATTTGTCGAGAAAGTTCATGAAAAATTATCATTATAATAAAATTGATTGAAAGTCTGACAAGAATTTTATTAAAATTTTTGAAAATAATATTGAATTTCGGAGAAAAATTTTATTATTCATAAAGATAATTTAAATTTTGACAAGAATTTTTCTTAATTTTTTAGCTCTAGAAATAAATAAATAAATATCAAAGTATTTTGCAAACTTTTGCTAAAAAAACAAGTTTAAAAAATTTTATTAAAACTTATTTAAATTTTCTCCATTATTAGAAAAATATACTTTTGCAAATTTTGGTAAGACACAAAAAATAGGTATGGTCAATAAATATTTTTAATTTTAGTAGTAAATATTTCTAGATTTAATAAATATTTCCTATATTCTATAAATATTTTTCACTTCTAGAAATAAAAATTTCCAGTTTTAGAAATAAATATTTCCAGCGCTAATGATATTTTCAGTTATAGTAATAAATACATCTATTTCTAGTAATAAATTTTTCTATTTTTAACAATAAATTTTTTTATTTTTAATAATAATTTTTTCTATTTTTTAATAGTAAATATTTCTGTTTCTAGTAAAAATAATTTTCTATTTTTAGCAGTAAATATTTCAAGTTCTGGCAATAAATATTATCTGCCTCAGTGATTGACGTGTTGCTATGAAAATCAGTTACTTTTGATTTTAATAAAATTTCAATTATTTCACTGGAAGAAAACAATCATAAAATTATATGCAAATATTTTTTTTAATTCAAAAACATTGTGTTTAAAAGAAAAATTTGAATATAAAAAATATAATATGAAAAATATTTCATTTTTGAAGTAAATTTTGCAAGAACGATGAATTTTATTGTAATGCTTTACTAAAATTGACTTCAAAAATAGTTATTAATTTTTATCAAAATTAACTTTAGATTTATTAAAAATAAAATTTATTTTGAAATCAGTAAATTTTACATTAGAATGAGTAACAATTGCAATATCAAAGTATTTTGTAAATTTTTACTAAAATTTACTTTGGAAATAAGAAAATTTACAGTCGTCTACTTAAATGTACTTTATAATCAGTAAAATATGATTTTTTATTGTTTTACTAAAATTTACTCTTAAAAACTAAATTTTACGTTGAAATCAGCAAAAATTGCAAGTTCAAAGTATTTTCTAAATATTCATTAAAATTTACTTCGGAAATAGGAAAATTTACTTTTGAATTATAAAAAAATTGCAAAAAATGAGCAAAAATTCGTGACAATTTCTATTTTACACTATTGTATAAAATTATAAATATAAAATTACCAAAAGAAAAATTAAATTCATAATTAACGAAAGAAATTATAAATTAATAATTAATAAACGAGCAAATAAAAATTCGTAACTAATAGAGAAAAAATCTTCGTTGATAAATGGAGAAATAAATTTACAACCAATAAAAGGAGAAATAAATTCATAATTAATAAAAATGAGAAATAAATTCATACTTAATAAAGAGGAGAAATAATTTCATAATTAATCAAAAAGAGAAATAAATTCATACCTAATAAAAAAGAAGAAATAAATTCATACTTATAAGTAAAAAGAGAGAAAAAAATGCTGGATAAATTGGAAAAATGCAATAAAAAAGTGAATGCGGTATATATATATTGCAAAATTATGGATGAAATGGAAAAATATTCATTCTGAATACCATGTTATGACATAAGCTTTGATAGTGAACTGTTCCATTCCTCCATAGAAGAACGATACATACTGAATATAAAGATAGAAATTCCAACTCATCATTCACCACTGTAATACGTAGATTTACCGTACATCCTGCAATTACTTTTAACCTTTTCTCACATGACAATCAAAAGTAAACATTATCAAACAATCATATTTAATATGAAAAATTTAACGCAAACTATACGTAATTATCACTCATTATTCAAAATACACGTAATATGTCAATTTCATTCTTTCAAAACGTATACATTTATATACACATTGTGTATATATGCCAGATTCTTCACATGTTTTCGCAAATAATTCTTTTATTCATCCAATTGCGAGTTTAATTGTAATTCATCATTGTAATTAATATTAATAGTGTTAATTTTATCATTCCCGGGAGTTATATTTTTTTATTATTAGCAATAATAATAATAATTATTATTATTAAATTTCAATACAATATATTATTATTCAATAATAATAATTATTATTATTAATTAATAATACTAATCATTAGAAATTTTTTAATTAATAAAATTTTTAGTATGATAACAATACTAATTACTATTAGGGCAATAATAATAATAGTAAATTCTGTTGAGTACAAGTGACTATATTGCACTGAAAGAAAAATTTATTTGATTCAAATAACCGATTAATTTCTTATTAACCATTAAATATTTACTTGAATCAAATTATATTTATTGGACTCAATTAAATGGTATTTGAACCAATAATTTTAGTATTTGAAGCAAATACCGTTTAATTGACTCCAATAATTATTATTTGATTTAAAGATCCAAATGTTTTGAACATGAACGAAATTTATTTATTTCTTCGAAAAATTACATTTTAATTGCAATTATTTTTCGTCACTTTCCAAAAAATTAACATCTGAGTTTGTAAACGTATAATTTTGGTTTTAATATTTTTTTTATGATTAGTAATCTATTAAAATATCTTCAATAAAAAATATTTCGTTCATTTGAACGTTCAAAACATGGGGATCATTTGATTTAATTTATTTAATTGATAATGGTTTATTAATTGGTTATTTGAATCGAATAAATTTTTTTTTCAGTGGGTACTTAGTACTCATTACTATTAGTACTAATCAGTAATAAATTTTTAATTACCCTATTAATTATTGTAATAAATAGGATTATTAATTTTTTTTTTAAATAACTTTACATCCGTTATTAATTTATTTTACATGGAAAAATTTTTTTTCATTCAAAAATAAGTTAGTCAATGAAAAAAATATGTTTGAATGAAACATATTTTATAATTGAATGAAAAATAATTTTTATTGATTCAAATTTATTGTGTATTGAATTAAAATTATTATGTTTAATTCAAAGATAATGTTTGGTTGACTGTTGACTATTTAATCAACTATTTATTATTTCGTACTATTTATTAGTATTATTAACGATAATTAGCGCTAAAAATAATAATTATTATTATTTCCTTTTATTGATTTTTATTTGGAGATTTTTTTTATTTTAAATACCCCATTTGCAAATATTTCTTGTCTTGAGAACTATTTCTAATTTTAGGAATAATTCCAACCTCTCTAGGAATAGAGCGATCTCTAAATCTAAATTTCAGTTAAAAATAACCAGTTTGATAGCGAAAGGTCAGTTTATTTAAGAAAATTCCACTAGTTCCTTCACTTTGTCGGCGAAATTGAACAAATATTTTTCGAGACGTTTATTAGAAATAAATGATAAGCGAAATTGTTTTCCCCAACACTCTCTCTCTCTCTCTTCATAGGTTTAGATTAAAAATTAGCTTCTCGCTAATGTGGAAAAAGAAGATTAATAAGAATAATCGCTTCGTTTACTCAAAAAAATAATTTGAAACCGGATAAAAGAAGGAAGTTGAATGTGTTCCATTTTTGTGCGAGAATTATTTAAAATGAATTGGAAAAATTTCTTCTTTTCTGAGTTATTAAACGTGTGTGTTTCTCTCGACACAAGATTGAGTGACATCACACGATATAATATACACATTGACTGTGAAGTCTTTTATAAGTCCAGTTTAATGATTATCGAGGCGCAAGCACATATCATAACTTGGATTGTTTCTAATTCATCGCAACCGGCATTTAATACTCAACAAGTAAAAAGCACGCGAACATCTGCAACGCGTTGTCGCGTCCCAGATAGCACGTGTTCTCTTCAATTACTTGCAGTGTCTTGTTTCGCGCGACTGTGACATTGAATCGAGAGAGAGAGAGAGAGAGGACACAACTGGCCATGAGCCTGAAAATCCGGAAGACGGAAATTAGGATTTTTTTTTTTTTTTTGATTAAAAAAAATAAAAATGCTTTTAGTGAAAAATCACGCAACATGTTGATGAGGAAATGAATGGGTCGGGTAGTATATATTGTATCGTGATAACAAGTCATGATTATGGTATTTAGAGCAAATTCTAAGTACATTTGATTGAATATGTAATAGCGCTGGAGGTGTATGGGTATTAAGAACGAACATTTATCGAGATAAAGATAAACCTTGCTGCTCATTACAATAGTTCCGTTCAATGAGTGCTGGCAGAAGTGCTGGCAGAGGAAGTCAAGGATATGTAATGCGCCTAGCTTATGTATCAAGTGGATGAGAGGGAAAAAAAAATATCTCGAAGGCGTATCTTCGTCTCGGGTGCAAGTAATCTCTCATTGAAGCTGCCGCTTGTGAAATCTTTTAAAGCGATTCAATTACAAGGGACGTTATGAACGTTTCCTAAAAATCACGAGTTTTCCTCATCTTCATCTTTTTTTCCTTGTATTTTTCCATTTTCTCCAAACATTGTAGATGTTGAATTTTATGAATGTTTGCCACAGAAATTTTATTTTCCACTTGATCCTCAAGTTTTGAACGTTCGAATGAACGAAATATTTTTTATTGCAGATATTTAAAAAAATTACTACACATAAAAAAATTTAAAAACTGAAATATTACGTTTAGAAACTATGTCATTAATTTCTTGGATAGTGACGCAAAATAATTGCAATAGAAATTTAATTTTTAAAGGAAATAAATCAATTTTGTTCATTTGAACGTTCAGAACTTTGGGATCTTATTCACTGATTTCCAAAATGGAATTTTTGATCCGAATCTACACCAGTCGAATTCGTAGTTCGAAAAAAAAGTAGCTTTGAAAACTGAAACAAGCATCAAAAAGTATTATTAAGACTGTACTATTTTTGTTTATTTTCTAATAATTCAATTTCTGCAACGCATTTTATTATCACCCAGAGAAAAATATTATTTAAACCAAATATATTTTATTTGACTTAAATAAACGTATATATTTGTCTCAGAACCAACTAAACCTTTTATTTCTTTTTAAATAAAATTTTTATTTGACAGAAATAAAACATATATTTGAGTCAAATAAAATGTTATTTAAACCAAATTAAATTTATTCGAGACAAATAAAAATTTAGAATATAATTAATTCCACACAATTGAATTACTTTGAAAATTTCATTATATATTCATAATAATATTTGAATTTTCACTTTGAATTTTATCAAATTTTTGAAAACATGTAAATTAGTTTGAAAAGTTTCCTAGAAATTTTCGAAAATAATTAAAAGATTCCAAAGAATTGAATTAAAATTGCATTGAAAATAATTGAATTTCTCTGATGAAATTTTATTAATTATGCAAATTGTTATTTTACTATTATAAATAAGCGTCGTTAAAAATTTAGAATATTCATTTTTTAAAGTATTTTATTAAATTTTTTGAAATAAGTAAATTAGTTTGAAACATTTTTGTGATGTTTTCAAAAATAATTTTGAAAATTTAGAATTTTGGAAATTTTTGAAAGTAATTAAAAGATTTCAAAGAAATTGAATTAAAATTATTGAAATTAATTAAATTGAATTAAATTGAAATTCATTGAATTTCCTCAGAAGAATTTTATTATTTTTCGAAAATAATTGAACTGTCTCGAAGAATTTTATAATTTTTCGAAAATAATTGAATTCTCTCAAAGAATTGTATTAAATAATTAAAAAACTTTTATTCTTCTGAATATTCAAAACTTGTTGACATTAGTTTTTGATTTAAAATAATTTTCTTTGATTGAAATATAATTTTTCTTTCAATCAAAAAATTTTTATATCGTTGGTAAAGAAATAATTTGATTTCGACAGAAAGATAATTTCTTAATTTAAGAAAGAAAATTTCTTCGAAATAAAAAATTTCATGAAAGAAATTTTTTTTCCATTAAATAAATTTTTTTTCTTAATCAAATTTTTTCAACAAAAAAATTAATTTTTAATCGAAGAATATCTAATCAAAGCAAATGATTTTTTATTTAAATCAATAAAAAAAATTTTCCACGTGTGACTATTTTAAAAATAAAAATTATTACTGTTGTTAACTTTCCTCGACTATTTTCAAAATATTTAATAAAATTCTTTAAAAATTCAATTATTTTTTAAAGAATTTAAGAAGAAAATATATTATTTGAAGAATTTACAATTACTTGTTTACGAATAAATTTAATTATTATTAAAAAGTAGAATTCGAACGTTCAGTACTTTAGGAACATGTAGTCAATTTCATATTAAATGAAAATATTTCGTAATTAAATGCTCCATCTCATAAAATATGGGATTTTCTCTTGGATTTGGAAATTCAAACTGATGAATGATGAGATTGAGAAAATTCTGTCTCTTCAAACATATAGTGTGGGCGTGGAAACAGCGATTATTCTCTCGCGAAATGGGAATTCCGTCCGAAATTCATGGTTTTCTGGGCAGTCATCTGGCATCGCGAACTTGACTGTGTGGTCTCGTTTTGAGCCTTTATATTTATAGTTTTCAATAAAGAGAGAGAGAGAGAGAGAGACGAGAAGTTGCAGAAAATATACGAAATTTTGTCCAAGTGTTGCCAAATGACAAAAACCTTATATAATAATTATTATTATTATAAATTAAGCCAATGCATTGCGGCATTTCTAATTATTCCATTACAACTCCCGATGGAGGGCGACCCTCGTCGCTCATTAATTTCAATTTAGTGGGGCTAGTTTATCCCACTAATGACAATACAGAATAACACCTCCTTTTGTACTGCAAATCATACAATTTCTCTCGAATCTCTCGTATTGAGATTAAAGACAGTATTTCCCAGAAAAATTCCATTCCTAATTTTTTCAATTTTTATATTTTACTTTCTATTTAAAAAAAAATCAGTTTTCTTCTCGAAATTCGGTTCTTTTAATTTCTATTAAAATTTACTTCGTTTCTATTAACAAAAATATTTGGAGAAAAACAATACTCTCAAGAGTGTTCGATTCCAAAAACGAATTCGAAAAAAAACTCCAGAAAATTAAATTCTCTTTTTCAAAAATAATTCCGAATCGAAATTCTAATTTCGTACTGAAAAATTAATACAATTTCCTGGTTATTTTAAAAATAGACGAATAAAAACTATGACTCTTCGGGATTATTCAAATTTTTAATTGTTGTCTGACATTGATGGCAATTGAGACAGGGCCTGGAGTTTGTTGCAATTTCAGTGCATAAATTTATAAATAAAAATGTGCTTTTTCGAGATAATTGAACAAGTAAAATGTTGCGAAGATCAAACTCATAAATTCTGTCTATCAAGTATTTCTGCGATTATTATCAGAAGCACAAAAGCTAAATTTAAGTCGTGATGATAATTAAAGGAGACAATGTATAGTTATTAGAGTCGTCATTTATAAGAGTTGTTGGTTTAAAAAGTAATATTCCGCACATTATAACTTTTAAAGTGTCAAGAAATATTTCTCGCATAGAAATAAATAGTTTTTGGATAAATTCCCTCTGGCAAATAAATTTTCGATGACTCGTTCTTTATTGTTAAAATGGATTTTCAATGACTTCTCTTTACTGTTAAATATATTTTCGATAAATTCTCTTGACTGGTAAATTTATTTTCGCTAAATTCTCTTTACTATTGAAAAGATTTTCTAGAAATTCTCTCAACTGTCAAATATATTTCCGATAAATTCTCTTTACTATCGAAAAGATTTTCGATAAATTCCCTTGACTGTCAAATATATTTTCTATATAAATTCTCTTCACTTCGATAACTTCTATTTATTATCCAAATATATTTTCGATAAATTCTCATGACTTCGATAACTTCTATTTATTATCCAAATATATTTTCTATAAATTCTCTTCACTTCGATAATTTCTATTTATTATCCAAATATATTTTCGATAAATTCCAAAATGGATTTTCGATAAATTCCCTCGTCTATTAAATACATTGTCGAATAAATTCCCTTCTTTTAATTTTCACTTTGAAATAAGGAAAAAAGGAAAAAATTCTTCCAAAACGAAATTATTGGTAGAAATTAGAAAATGTCTAGAAACTGTGACAAATAATAATTGGAATAAATTATCCTCGGCATTTTTGAAATGACATTTTATTCCTTATAAATGAATGTGTTCTGTTCTCTTGCTGTTTACATTGCATGAATTATTCATTCGCACAATGACTTTTGCTCAGCATCAATCGAATCGAATAAGATTCATCTCACGTCGAAGGTCTGTGCAATGACTAGAAGTTAGTGAAGAACATTGTGCGAGCCTAAGAGTGCGTTCAACACAACAATACTTTTATAGATCGGCATGTTAAGAGAGGCCAGTGCTCCTTACTGCATTTATACACTTTTTTCCGCGTACGACACAAGAAAATTCTTTTTCTCTTCTTCAATCCAAAAAAATTTTTTTTTCCTTTAAATTGTAAATTTTTTATTTAGCTCCAAGTTTTCATTCTGAAGAGAAAAAAAGTACAAAAAGCATAATTAAATTCAAAAATAATTAATTAACTAATTAAAACTAATCGAAAATTAATTAAAACAATTTGAAAATTAATTAAAACTATTCGAAAATTAATTAAAAGGAATCAATTAATTATAAATTAATTATAATTAATTGATTAATTAATTAATCGACAATTAATTATAATTGTCGATTTGTTTTCATTAATTTTCGAATGGTTTTAATTAAATTAATTAAAATTCATTTAGATAAATATTAATACAAAATTTTGATTAACAATCAAAGATTACACTCGGACTAGATAAACTTCCTCGTAAAATGTTCGAATGCCTTTAAGACAGGTCAATACTTTGTTTAGACGTAACAAAGCTTGAAGGCATTCTGTTTGGATGACATCCAAATTTTATTAACATTCCATACTCTGCAAAATTTTTCCTCTGAGAAAAAGCGGATTTTCCTTGCAATAATAGAATAGAGAACAACATAATAATGATTATTATTCAATGAATAAATGTTACTTAATAAATATGTTATCGATAAAAAAATGAGACAAAAGCAATAAAATAAAAATAAAATACGAAACCTTCGGAATGTGGAAAAAAATAAGTAAACAAGGTAATTTAGTAAATAAAAAAAAACTCAACAAGGCAATATAATAAAGTTAAAATGGAGTAATTAAAATCAGAACAGCAATTAAGTACTTAACAAAGAGTAATTTTAATAATAAATAATGCAAATAAAAACAAAGTCATTAGAAACTAAACAAAGTATTTAGAAACTAAGCGCAAAGTATTTAGAAACTAAACAAAGTAATTAAAAACTGGAGGAAGAAAATAAATAATTGAAGGATGAAAAAATTTAGCCAAGAAATAATTCTTTAGAAGAAAAAATAACATCGAAAAATAACTAAACGAAGAAAAAATTGAACGAAGGAGAAAATAAACGAGAAAGAAATAGAATCAAAAAATAATTGAACGAGGAGAAAATCAAAACCAAAAACTAATTGAAGGGAAAGAAAAATTGAACGAAAACAAAACTAAGCGAAGAAAAAGTGAAACCAAAATTTAATTTTGAACGATGAAAACACTTAAGAAGAAAAATTTAAAATACAAAATAATTGAGTGAAGAAAAAATTTAAAACCTAAAAATGAAAGAGAATATTGCATAAAAAAATATTTGAAAGAAGAAAAATTTAAATGCAAAAAATAATTGAATGAAGAAAAAATTGTATAAAAAGAAGTGAAAGAGAAAATTGCATAAAAAATAATTGAATGAAGAAAAAATTTAACAAAAGAATAAAAGGGAAAAGTGCATAAAAAATAATTGAAAGAAGAAAAAATTAAAACCAAAAATAATTGAATGAATAAAAAATTTTACAAAAAGAAGTGAAAAAGGTAATAACATAAAAAAGTGATTAAAAGAAGAAAAAAATAAAACAAGAAATAATTGAATGAATAAAAATTTAAAACAAGAAATAATTGAACGAATAAATTATTAAAACAAGAACGAATTAAACGAAGAAAAATTAAAACAAAAAATAATTGAAAGAAGAAAAATAAGAGAAAAAAGTTAACTAATCGAAGAAAACCCTAAACAAGGAGAAAATAAAACAAAAAAATAATTTCAGGAAACAGAATTAATCGAGGAAAAAAATAATGGAACGAAAGAAAAACTATAACCAAAAAATAACCAAACGAAGAAAATACTAAACGAGGAAAAAATAAAACTAAAAAATAATTGAATGAAGAAAACATTGAACGAAGAAATAACTAAACAAAAAAAAATAAATTCGAAAAATAATTGAAAGAAGAAAAATTTAAACGAAGAAATAATTGATCGAAGAAAAAATAAAAGCGAAAAATAACTAAACGAAGAAAAAATTGACTGAAGAGAAAATAAACGAGTAAAAAATAAAACCAAAAAATAATTGAATGAAGAAAAAATGGAACGAAGAAATAACTAAATAAAGAAAAAATAAATTCGAAAAATAACTGAAAGAAGAAAAAATTAAAGCAGGAAATAAATAAATGAAAAAATTTAACGATGAAATAACGAAATAAGGAAAAACTTACGTCAAAAAATAATGGAAAGAAGAAAAAATTAAACCAATAATTAATTGACCGATGAAAAAATAAAACCATAAAATAACTGAACGAAGAAAAAATACAACCATAAAATATTATGAACGAAGGTAGAATAAAAGGAAAAAAAATAACTGGTCGAAAAAAATGAAACTGAGATAAAAATAAAACGTAAAAATAACCAAACGAATAAAAAACTAAACAAAAAAATAACCAATGGAAACATAACAGAAAAAATTAACAGTCATTAAACAATAATTAAAAAGTACAGTAATAGAAAAAATAACACCTCAATTAATTAAAAACTAAAGATTAGTAAAGAATAATTCCAACAAATAATAATATACCTACAAATAAAAATGCATGGGTCCCTCATTGTTCTCGAATATTCTCGACCATGAAAAATTCCAATAATTCTGCCACATCTTCGAAAATGAAGGTCACACGAAGCAGGAGAAGAACAATATAATATTATACGTTATGCATAAATTTTCTCGCACAAGTTCTTTTTCTTTTTCTCAAAAATATAATAATGCCCTCTAAAGTGGTTAATTGCTTGCGTTCATTATTAAATACGTCGTTAAAAATTAACCTGTTGTTATAGTTATTGTTTAGTCACAGAGAATCATAAAGTTTCACTATAAATAAATGCCCGCGCACAGGTTTAAATGTCACATGGGGTGTTTCCCTGGTTGGATTCATTATCTTCAAGTCACGTTAAAAATTATGCTAAATCACTCGCGTTATTTAATCCCCAATTTTTTTTCCTCTTTTTTTTTGTTTCTTTAAATTCGTGTCTATTGAAAATTCTCCATCTGGAGAATTCTAGAGAGTCTCCAGAGAGGGGAAAATATCTCTCTTCATGAATTTTTAATCTCTAGAGAATTCCGGAGAGTAATTGAGAGTCTCTAGAGAATAATTGAGAGTCTCTGAAGAATTCCGGAGAATAATTGAGAGTCTCTAGAGAATTCCGGAAAATAGTAGAGAATCTCTATAAAATTCTAGAGAATAATTGAGTCTCTAGAGAATTCCAGAGAATTGAAAATCTCTAAAGAATTCTAGAGAATAATTGAGTCTCTAATTCCGGAGAATGATGGAGAATCTCTAGAGAATAATAGTAAATCTCTAGAGAATTCTGGAGATTAGAGAATCTAAAAAATTCCAGAAAATAATGGAGTCTCTAAAGAATTTCAGAGTAGTAGAGAATCTCTGAAGAATTCTGATGAATCCCTAGAGAATTTACAAAAAGGTGTTTACAGAATTTCGACGGAGTCTCTACAGAATGTCTCGAAAGACACTCGTAGAAACTAGCAAAACAGTGCAGAGGAGAATAACGTCCTTCCTGATATTGTTAATCGCAGATGAATTCTCACAGTCCGGTAGTGGTTTCTCAGTTTCCACTCGTTCCAAATTTGACACAGTGGATGTCTCATCGACTTGACGATAGTTGTCAATTTCCTGAGCGCTGGTAACGTGAGGCACGTAATTTGGTTGTTGTTGTTGATGACCCTTCGAGACTGTCGAGTGAATTCGTTCGGTAGGAGTGACAATTGGTCGGGAAGTTTCCCTCGTTGGATAAATCGTCTCCTCGGGAAGAGTCCTCGGGACGTATTCAGTGGGCCAATATCTCGCCGTCGTCATCCAATTCCGTTCCATCGAGGGAGTGTGCGTTTCTTGGAAACTTCCCCCACGAGACATGAACATATCCTCGCGGGCAATGTCCGACTCGGTGGTGACAGGACGAGTCCAGGTTTGCGTCGTCACTGGCCTACGAGTCGTCCAGACAGTTTCCACAACATCCGGTCTTCTTGTATCGGTAATTCTCTCCCTATACACCGGCGTTGTGGTGATCGGATAAGGTCTCGTTCTCCAATCCTGTTGCTCGTTCCGACTCGCCGGCACCATATCATTCCTAATGTCCTTCCAACTCTCGTCCTCCTGGAAAGTAACATTGCGATCCTCGAGGAATTTCACCACGGCATTCGGACATTGGAATTGAGGATTGTCATTGAGGAAGATCCGCTTTAGATTCGCCATTTGGGACATTGCGTCCAAATTGAGACACTTGAGTCGATTGCCGGAGAGACGGAGGTCGGTGACTTCGCCCAGGTACTGATAGGCGTCGTCTTCGATTTCCTCGATTTGATTGTAGGTGAGATCCAGGTAGTTGAGGTCCCTGAGGCCCTCTATCCAGGAGGCTTTCACCGACGACAGTCGATTGTTGTCCAAGCTCAATTGCTGCAAGTACGTCATACTCCCGAAAGCGTTAGCTTCAATTTCCGAGATTTCGCACTCCGAGCACTTGAGAACCAGCAAAGACTCGCTGAATCGGGAGAACGTGTGCGGGGTGATGATCGGAATCCGCATTCTCGATATTTTCAGTCGTTCAACTCCTTCTGGAATACCATTCAAATCGGTGACGTAGCCACCAGTGCATGAGTACTCCATTAAATCTCGCGTGTCCACGTGAAAACATGCACCTTCTGCAGAACTTATTACAACAGGAAGAAGAGCGAAAAACGAAAGAATCATTCGGGCCATTTTCAAACACCTTTAAATGTTTCAAGTTGATTCTAATTTTTAACTTCAATCAAACTCATTAGACAAACTTTTAATTAATTGTAAAAATTCATTAGAGTCATTAGACTAAATTTGATTTTGATTATTGATTCATTAGATTCAAAGAATTATTATAGTCAAATTCTTCCATCAAAATTCAGAGAATCATTGAGACAAAATTTTCACATGTTTATAGAAAATAGAAAATAATTGTATGACAGTTGGGGAAATAATTGAACATGTACTAGAGAATCATGTCGAAGGAGCGAACAGAGTACCAAATGATAAAAAATGATAAATAAATCAATCGAGAGCTACCCGCTTAGGACTGAACTCTGTTCTAGCGTTACTGAGATATTTATTTACTGCTGCATCCCCTCCCGCCCTGCTTCCACCTTCTGATTCTCCCTCTCTCTGTTTTGCTCTGATCTATCTCACTTTGTCTTTTATTCTCCTCCTACTGCATTTCTGATCATCAAGAGGTACTATTAGTAAAAATAGAGAAGCTGGAAAATAGCACTATTAGTAGACGTATACTTGTTCAAACTGACGGAAGTTACATATTTGTTGATCGCGATTAACAGGGCTGAAATAGAAACCTATGAAATCAAGAGATTAGTCATAATCTGCCTTTTATGACTTTCAACACAATTGAAATCGAAACGCGAGCATACAATTTTAATGAGATGCTGTATTTTTCGTAAATTTTGAACCTATCGAAAATTTTTTTCAATTCCTTTATTCTTTTCTTTTTTTCCCCTTTCTTTTGGATTTTTCAAAAAGAATTTTTGTCTCTCTCGAAAAAAAATTCCAACAATTGAAAGTTGAATTAAATGAAAAAAAATAAACATGGTTTTTAAATTTAAAAAAAAATTCAATCAATTGAGAGTTGAATCAAATGAAAAAAAAATAAACATGGTTTTTAAATTTAAAAAAAATTCAATCAATTGAAAGTTAATTCAAATGAAAAAATATAATCATGGGTTTTAAATTTTTAAAAAAATTCAATCAATTGCAAGTTGAATTAAATGAAAATAGTAATCATGGTTTTTAAATACTTTCAGTGAATATTATTTTTCCCTTTTTTGAATAAAGTAAATGTTCCTAATTCTGAATATTCAAACGAATCATTTTTTTTATTCTTTTAATTTTTTCTTAATTATTTTATATATTAAAACATTAAAATTCAATTTCGAATATTTCTCTTTTTAAGATAGTAATTAGTAAAAATAACATTTTTTTAGTTTATGCAAAAGAAAACGTTTCTTTATTTGAACGTTCAAATGTTTTGAATGCTCGAATTAAGGAAATATTTCTTAAAGTTTCAATATTTTGGAAAATTACTATTTTAAAACGAAAAATATTCAAGTTAAATATTTATTTACTTAAAAATTAATTTTCTAATTGAAAAAATAACCATATTTTGTGATAATTTTAAAATAAAAGGAAGTAATAATATTATCAACGTTTCATTGATCGTTTAGAATTTCAGGGATAGTAAAACATTAGGAAGATTAAAAATAATTTATATTTTAAAAATAAAGCGACAAAATTGTAATTTTTTCTTATTATTCAATTTTACGAAAATTTTCTCCATTAAAGTGGTAGAGAAAAATTCTAATATTTTTTAGTTTTTTGTCACCTTTTTTCCATTTAATTGGATATTTTCCCTGGAGAAAAAAAATAATGTTTTCAACTAACCTTTCGTCTTCGTCTTTGCTTTTTCTTCTCATCCTCCTGAGTGAATGCTTTATATTCTGGCACCTCTTTCTGAGCGATCAGGTCTTGAATAATATCGTGAAGACGAGGCTCCTCGTCGCAGTTTGTAAAAGGAACGGCTTCCAGAATATAGTCCATGTTGCCTTTGCCTGAAAATTCCATAAAATTAAAATCAAATACCATAAAGTAGAAACAAAAAGAAAGTAAATAAAATAATAACAAGTATAAAGATATTTTCCATACAAATGGAAGCTTTTCAAGCTAGTATCGAAAATAAATATCCAAAAAATTCAAACGTTCGAATGAAAGAAATATTTTCATAAATTCTCCTAAAGTTCTGACCGTTCAAATGAAGATAATTTATTTATTTTATTAAATTAAGTTTTTATTACAATAATTAAATTTAATTAATTTTATAAAACATCTATTTGATTTCGAACATGAAGAAATCTTTAAATTTTTTGAAAATAATCTTTTTTCAAATCATTTTAATTGATAATTTGGAAAATAATTGAATTAAACAAAGTATTTTCTGAATTTGTTGAAAATAAACTTGTCTCTTTATAATATTAATTAAAAAATTGATTTTTCAATTTTATTAAAATTATATTGATAATTGAATTTCTGCAAAGAATTTTACTATTTATAAAAGTAATTCAATTCTTCCAAACAATTTCTGTTATTTATTAAAATAATTTAATTCTTGTGATGAATTTTATTAAAATTTTCGAAAATAATAAAACAGTAATAATTAATTATTTATTTAATAAGTAATAAACATTTAATTTGTTCAAGAAATAAATAAATATAATTTATAAAAACATTCAGAAATTTGAAATTATAAAAATTTAAAGGAAGTTCAATAATTGTAATTATGTATTGAATAGAATAATATAATTTTTATAAGCAAAAAGAATCATTTAAAACTGTAAGAGGGACTTTAAATTTAAAGAATAAAATTATAATTACCGTCACTAACATTATTTTCGAAAAATTTAAATACAATTCTTTAAAAGGATTCAATTATTTTTCAAAAAATGTAAAGAAATTTCAATTACTTCGAAATTTTTCAATTATTTCCTTATAAAAATTCGATTATCTTGAAACAATATAATTTGAAAAATTACAACAAACTTATTTTTCAGATTTAGAAAACAATTTGCGAAAGTTCACTTTTATTAAACAATTTTAATTATGTATATTTTTTAAATTGACTAATAGAAATTTTATTTATTAATCTTCGCCGTTAAAAATAATATGAATGCATTAGAATTGGACTTTTTATAAAATTCAATTATTAATCAGTTATTAAATTAAAATACTTTAAAAATTCTATTTGTTTAAAAGTTTCTAATGAAATTCTTTAACAAATTTAATTACATATTTTCAGTGGAATTTAAAAATATTTCTATAATTTCCACAATTTTTTAAAATTTATTTCCATAATACGTTTGAATTGGTGACTGATTTTTTACTATCAAATTAAATATTTTTAACTAATTCAAATTTAGAGAATAGTACAAATATCTGTAAAATTTGAAATAAAAAGTGATTTTTTAAAAACAAATTAAAATCATAAAACTTTTTTTAATTTTGGTGAAAAAATTCCCCGGTTTGGTATAAAATCCCCGGTTAATTCCCACTTTTTCCCGGTTATTTCCCGGTTTTCAAAGATTTCAGTTATGAAATTAATTAATTTGTGAGCTTACTGTCCATATAAGCTCGCTTAAGATCCTTTATTTCGGCCTCGGATCCCTTGTAAGTTTCCTCGTAATCCTTTATGTCTTTGACCGTAATCGGTTTGAAAAGCGTTCGCCAATAATCTGCCCAATTACGCATGACAGCTTCATCACTCTCTTCATCGAATTCTCCTGTTTCGTCGTAAATTTTACGCTTGTCATTATCGCTGAGAATCGAATGAATTCTGCCAAGAACTTTAAATTTTTCCGTAGCTTCGACTTTAACAGATTCCTCGACACGATCAGGATGTACGAGTAATGATAGTTTGTGATACGCTTTCTTAACTGCAAAAATCGTACAATGCGAATTAATACAATAGTACCTGTAATTGTCTTACCTCCCGAACATTTACCTATGACCTTCAAAAATATCTCTATTATGAAAAGAAAACAAGTCTGAACAGGCAAACACAAAATGGATAAAATTTGTTTAGACTCCACATATCAAAAAGAAAAATTAATTTAATTCCCTAGAATTGTATACTAAATATTTCAATTATTTTTTTCCCCAAATTACGAATATTGACATACGAAAATTGTTAATTGTGAAATATTATAAGTATTTTTTATTCTAAAATAGAGGTTATGTTTGGTGGGGAAAAATTTCTCACCCTGCTTTTGATCTGCTGTTTTAGGGATCTTCAACACTTCGTAGAATTCGCGAGCACCGAAGTACTTTTCGCACAAATCCAGAAGACCTGCCATTGTTCAAATGTGAGTAAAAAAAACTATAAATTTGCAATTTACTGACGCCGAAGTTCGAAGGAATAACGAAATTGACACACAGGTTCACACACGAACACAAATTTAGATTGGCGGCAAAAATTCTCTCTATCTCTGTTGGTAACGCGCGGAAACTTCTTTGCCGACGTCAAATTTAAATTTCCCGCGGGAAGTTAGAAAAGAATTTGAAAAATGCGGAAAAAGACAAATTTGAAAAATTAAAAGTTCGAAATTTTTAGTTATTTAATTTTGAATTTAACATTTATTTTCTCTTATGAATAATTTATTTGAAAATTGACAACTTCAAAGCTTTCGGGCGAATTGAACGTCGGCGCCTGAAGATAGGCTTCCAGATACACGTATGGAAAAATTTGGAACAAATTGTAACTTATTATTAATATTAATTAGTATAACATTAGTAATAATTGTAATTAAAATTCTTATCAAATTAATGCGAGAGTTATTTATTAAGCAAAAAACGAAAATTATCTGTTAACTGAAAAACAGAAATTATTTTAAATTATTTTATTAACAATTAATAATTAAAATTTTTTAATTTTTTTTTTATTTATTTTTTGTTAACTAATTAAAAAGTGTCGTTTTTTTTATTTTTTCAAGAAACACGCGAAGGAAAAAAATATTTATCAGCTAATGAACTAAAATTTTTTTTTTTACAATTTAAAGTGAATTTTTTTTCAAGGAGCACGCGAAGGGAAAAAAGAAGGAAATTTGTTTAATAAATTTAGTGATTTTTGTATTCAAAAAAAGAAAATATACATGACAGATTTAGTAATTCCCGATACAATAATTAGGAAAGTAAAATTAATTGTTATCGTTACTAATTAAGGAAGGTGACCCACACCCAATAAATCAAGGCTTTCTTTTAAAATCCTTTTGTGGCTATCTACTATTTACATAATTTATATATCATTGTTACAACTTTAAAAAAAAAACGTTACTGAAACGCTTTTTCATCGTGTCAAAATTATTTTTTTTCCCATTATAACTTTTAAACTAGTATTAAATTTGGTTTTTAACGGTACAAAGAGTGCGTGGAGACAATAATTTTCCCTAAAAAATATTCTCATGGCCGAAAATTATAAACTGTTCCCAATAAGTAAAATAGAAAATTCAATTACAATATTTGTGGAATTTTCTATCTTCATAATTTAAATATATCTGATTTTGTTGGCATTTTCACACATGTCAATAACAATCAAGGGTAAAATATACAATTTATTACAATTGTATAACAATAGTTTTTAGTGTAACATTTTTTTTTCTCTCTCGTTTTTTTTTATCAATAACAATATTTATCAAAATAAAAATTTCATTGTATATTATACAATTAATAAAAGGGTGATATAGTTTTGATTTTTTCTAAATTACAATAAAATCTTTCGAGTTTTTAACTGTAAAGAATTTTTTTTTTCTTGAGGCACATTAACAATTGTTCTAGTACTTTAAATGTATTTTTAGAAAAATTGAAAGTTGTTGACGGGGGTTTTTTTTTTACGAGAAGGTGTCGTAAATTACAAAAAAGAAGATTCTCGTACGAAGTATTAAATACTTTAGATAATAAAAAATGATTCTCTTTTTTGGAAAATAAATTTTTCTTCGATAATTCAGAATATTATTTTACACTGAATGAACTGAATGAAAAATATTTTAGACAATATTTTGAGAGGCAGAAAATTAGTCTCGAATGGTATTAATTAGATTTTTTAAATAATTCGAGATTTTTCAGAAAGTTTAATGATTAATATTCTGCGTTATATTATCGAAGAAATAATCCAAAAAGACGATTTTAAAATGTTAAAATTGCCCTATAGCATAATTTCTTCAGTGCTTTGCTTTAATTATTGCGGTTCGGATATTATTTTTTTCGACTTAAAATATTACAGTGCCTCGCTTGTCAATATTCATATATGTACACTATTTAAATTCTATTATAAATATAAGTTATTAGATTATTGTACATCATATGCAAACAAAATTATATTTATATATTTGCTTCTTCATGCACACATAATGATTCTCTTTTTCATTTCTTATTTTTT
Organism: Leptopilina myrica (nomen nudum); assembly: GCA_032872475.1. Taxonomy (NCBI): domain Eukaryota; kingdom Metazoa; phylum Arthropoda; class Insecta; order Hymenoptera; family Figitidae; genus Leptopilina; species Leptopilina myrica (nomen nudum). The sequence continues at coordinate 4,646,489 of CM065459.1, forward strand.
TTTTTTTTACTATTGTTTCGTAAATTTTCTCGAAATTTCCATCATTTTGGAGAAAATTCGCAAATCTAGCAATAAAATTTCATTGAACTTGAAAATTCGATTGTTTTTTTTCTTCTATTTTCGTAAATATTAAAAGTGAATAAATTTTATATGAAAAGTGAACAAAAAAATGATTTCTTTTTTTCAAGAATTAGAGCGCGTCGTTACTTTCGAAAAGTAATATTTAAAGAGAGAATCGTTCCGCGCGTTGATATACATATACACGAAATCATACAACCATGAATAATTTGAGCATTTAGTCTGTCCAGCTTATAACGGTAGAGAATACATAATCAAGATTGAGAAAAAAATACAATTAAATTTATATCCGAATTCAAATTGCTATTTATCCAATATTTTTTCCATTGATGCAAAAAAATTGAAATTCATTTACTACAGGAAGACATTTTTTTTTTTTAATAATTTCTACCGATGACAGACGCAATTATAACTAATTATTTCAAAATCATTAGCACTCGTTTTCTAAAAGGTTAGATTAATATAAAAAAAAATTACAAAAATCAATCACCAAATTAAGAAAAAATTTAATATAATTTATAATTTTAATTTTAGACGACGTAAAAAAATAAACAAGTGTTTGGACGAAATTTTTTTTTACCAATTATATAAAAAATTTAAAAAAGACGAATTATTTACTAGTTTTTTTTTTGCAAATTTGTTGAGAAAACGAACGCTTTTTAAAAAAGTCAATTATTAGTATTATTATAATTATTATTATATCTATAAGTTAATTTATTTACAATTGAGATTAACTATCGATGTTACGAACAAAAACTCAGGTAATATGTAATATATCGATATTTTTTTTTGCTTTCAAAAACCCGAAAAATGATGATTGGGTTTATTTTTTCAGTTTCTTCCTGACGTAGAAAATCTACGCTAATTTCGCATATTTATGTTCTTCTTGGAAGAAAACAGATAATCGGGTGCAAAAAAGAAAAATTCAAGGCCTTTTTTATAGTAGTAAAAATTCTACAAACTGTCAGTATTCCAAAAAAAAAGTATTTCACACCCTTTCATTCAATTTACGAGTTCGATAGTAAATTTAAAATTAAAATTCCATTTGCGATGGTACTATTGGTACTATTGCAGTTCGATGACAGTTTCGAGCGGCAAGAAAACCCGATTTTCAAAATTTCACCGAGTTTTTAGCTTTTTTTACGTTTCTTATTGTATATATTCTTTTTCATTATTCATTATTCTTGAATAGTTTTTTTTTAAATTATATAAGTTACTTTTTACTGAAGGACATTTTCTATTGTCGCAGTTTAAAGTATTCTTCTTTTTTTGTTTTTTTTTCTTTTCTATTCTTTTGCTTTCTACTATTTCTAAAAAAAATTGTTTTTATGGAACAAAAGTCAAAATGGAGAAAAGAAGAATTCTTTAAATCTCGACACGAATTTTGTGAAAACCATCAAAAGAGAATTAATGCAGAAATTATTTACGAAATTTCTCGTTTGAAATTCACGGGTAAATAATATAAAATGGGTTTTGAAATAATTAATATAAAAAAAGGTACATAATCTCTAACTGATTCCAAATTACGAGCCGTAGTAGAATAACTATCATTCCTATCATTTTTGTCATTCGTACCATTTTTATAAATTCTATCATTTTATCTTTTCTATAGTTTTTATCATTTGTATCATTTTCATAATTTTCATTATTTTCATAATATTCATCATTTTCATAATTCTCATAATCTTCATTATTTTCATTATCTTCATTATTTTCATAATTTTCATTATTTTTATCATTTATATGATTTTTATCATTCTCAACATTCGCAGCATTCATTCATCATTTTTTCTAAAATCTCTCATTCACTATTTCGTGTATGCTCTTTAAAAAGCGTTTCGTATTCTTCGCACACTTTCAATTGTCTTTTTTTTATAACAATAATAATAGAGTTATGTTGTTGTCAGAAAAAAAGGAAAAAAAAATTCTTCTCCACTCAATATTTTTTCGAGTTTTATTCTCTTCTCAACTTGTGCACTATATCGTTTTTATTTTTATTTTTTTTTTTTGCTTTTTTATATAAATTTAGAACGATCTAAATTCTATGCAACGAAATTTGCGTAAAATAAAATCTCGCGAGTGACTTATTGTTAGTGTGCTACTTCATACGATTAAGTACTAAGTCACTGACAACCAGTAGACCTTTTTGATAAGGACTCTCGGCTAATGTATTTGCAAAACGTGCAGCTTCGACACAATGTTTTTTTGCTAGAAATCTCGTTTGCTCCAAACCCTGAGATTTGTGAACCAATTCGAATGCCTTCTCGACGTCGCCTGGTTCTTGAAATCGGCGCATTATCATTGAATTCAATTCGGGGTACTAAAAAAGAGAAGAAATGGAAAATTAATTATTATTATTTTTTATTATTAATTAACAAAAGTCAAAACTTTTTATTTTTAATATCAATTCTAATTTTCAAATAAAAATTCGGATAAGAATTTAAATTATTCATGAATTAACTAATTAATTATCATTAGTTATCATTTTCAAAAATGTTCATAAAATTTTGACAAACAATTCAATTATTTTCATAAGCAATATAATTCTTCACAAAAATCCAATTATTTTCTATAATTTTCTTGAAATTTTATATAATTTAACTTTTTTTAGGAATTTAACTATTTTCAAAAATTTTGATAAACTATTTAAAAATAATTTAATTGCTTTCATAAACTTTGTTAACATTTTTTTTTAGTAATTCAATAGCTTTCATAAATAATAAATTCTTCAAAAGAACAAAATTATTAACAAAAATTTAAAAACAATTCTTTGTAATTTAATTATTTTGATGAATAACAAAATTCTTCCCAAGAATTCAATTATTTTTATAAATTCTAATAAAAATCTTTTGAAGAATTTTATTATTTTTAATAATTTTAATAAAATTCAATTATTTCTATAAACTTCAATTATTTCTTTAAATTTCAATATAATTCTTTATTATAATTCAATTATTTTAAAGGATTAACAAAATTTTTCTCAAGAAATTATGTTTTTGAAGAATAAAATTGTCCCAAACATAAAATTATCTTCTAAAAAATTTTGATCCAATTATGAGAAGGAATTCAATTATTTTCATAAATTCTATTAAATATCTTTTAAAGAATTTTATTTTATTTTTTTAATTTTAATCAAATTCTTTATAAAATTCAATTATTTTTAGAAATTTCAATATAATTCTTTAGTATATTTCAATTATTTTTAAGGAACAACAAAATCCTTCTTAAGAATTTATTTATTTTTTTTGAATAAAATTTTTTTCAAAAATTATAATATAAAAATTCAATTGTATTCATGAAATTTTCGCAAAAATTCAAATATTTTCTAAAATTTTGATAAAATACTTTATAATTTAATTTTTTAATTATTTCCATAAATAATAAAATTTTTCCAATAAATTCAAGTATTTTTATAAATGTTAATGAAAATTTTTTAAAGAATTTTATAACTTAAAAAAAATTCAATAATATTCTTTATAAAATTCAATTATTTCATAAATAATTAAATTATTTGCAGGAATTAAATAATTTTAATAATTAAAAAAAAATTTAATTGAAATTTCTTCTAAATAATTTATTTATTTTAAACATATTTAGTGAAATTCTTTGAAAAAATTCAATTATTGTAAAAAAATTTACATAAATTCTCTACAGAAACTTTATTAATTTTAAAATTTAAGTGTAATTTCATCTGAATTTCAATTTAATTTCATTATTAATAAATATTAAAAGAGAAAAATATTTAATCAAATTTAATAATTGAAAATTTTACTAACATTCTTTTAAACAATTTAAGTATTTTCAAAAAAAAATTTGAATTGAATTTGATTTGAAGTTGAATCGAATTTAAAGTGAATTTCAATTGAATTGGAATTTAATTTGAATTGAATTTTAATTAAATTTGATTTTGATTTGAAGTTGCATTGAATTTAAAGTGAATTTGAATTAAATTTTATTTTGATTTGAAGTTGATTTGAATTTAAAGTGAATTTAAAATTGAATTTGAATTGAATTGGAATTTAATTTGAATTAAATTTGATTTTGATTTGAAGTTGCATTAAATTTAAAGTGAATTTGAGTTTGAATAGAATGTAATTAAATTTAAACTGAATTTGAATTTGAATTTGAATTGAATTTGAATTAAATTTTATTTTGATTTGAAGTTGCATTAAATTTAAAGTGAATTTAAAATTGAATTTGAATTGAATTAAATTTGAACTGAATTTGAATTTGAATTGAATTTGAATTAAATTTGATTTTGATCTGAAGTTGAATTGAATTTAAAGTGAATTTAAAGTGAATTTAAAATTGAATTTGAATTTGAATTGAATTTAAACTGAATTCGAATTGAATTGAATTAATTATTGCTCAACTCACTCGTTCACAAGCGAATAGCACTGGAGCAGTGGCCAATCCAAGTTTAAGGTCCGCCGCTGTTGGTTTGCCCATTGTGTCTGACGAGGAAACAAAATCTAAAAGATCATCCACTAATTGGAAGGCCAGTCCAATATTTCTTCCGTATTGAAATGCTACCTCTGTCACATGTTCGTCTGAATCCGCCAGCATCGCGACCTAATAAAAAAAAAAAGAATAGCAAATTAATTCACTCAGATTAAAGTAGTCCCCGAAATTTATAAATAGCGAAAGGACATAATTATATATTCGACCCACTGTGTGGAGGTTTTTAAAGGAAACGAATTTTTCTCCACAGGCCGTTTTTTGATTCCTTGAAAATTTTTCCTAGAAGAATTTAAATTAAAAAAAAAAACAATTCCGAAACAAGAATTTAAATTTACAAAAAAACAAAAAATTCCTTTCTTTTTTTCTATGAATCATTATTTTTGCTTCTAAATATTATTGCAAAGAAAGTATGAAAGATGTCTTACCGCTTTTAAAGAATTTGCAATTAAACTTGCAGTCTTTCGATACGTCTTGGTGAGGTAGTGTGCAAATCGTTCATTTTCCGTTTCTTTTGAACCTAGTTGCATAAATTCACCCTGCACTAAGTCGGTCAATACCTATAGACAAACATATGTAGATTTTAATCTCTCTAATCGCTTATTAATATTCATCATCGTCAATGATTCTTATAATGCGATTTATGTTTTACATTAAAAAAGTGCAATGTCTTTGCAATCTCTAATGAAGCAAAAAAAAAGAAAAAGAAAATCATTAATTAAAATTATTGTCATATTGAGGATGTGATGATATACCTGACTGAGGGTGAGGGTGACACTGTCATTTCGACATCTCGCTATCATCATTCCCGTCACACCAATGATAAAGTCCCCAGCCATTGCCACCTGAAATCGAAACAGAAACATTAGAGATTTTATTCTTTTCTTATTTTTAATATTTTCTTTTCTCTTATTTTTTTCCTTTCTCTTTACTTTTCCCTTTTGTTTTTTCCATTTCTATTTTTTTCCTTTACTTTTTTCTTTTCTATTCTTTGGCTTTTTAGCCAAAAAAGAATTTTTCGACGAAATGGTTGAATTTCTCCACTTGAGAACGCCAAGGTCGCCACCAGGTGGCAGAAAAAATTCCAGGAACGAACTAGTCTGCCACCTACCGATGACCTTCGCGTTCGCAGGTGGAGAATATCAACTCCTTGTTAAATCACAAAATATTCGTCGAAAAATAATTAACAAAATTAATACAAATTATATTTATAATCACAGAGTGAATCTAGATTCAATTTTTAGCGTTTAAAAGCTAATATAAATTAATTTAAATACTTGTAGTGAAAAAAAAAAATTGTCTCGTGAATCAAACGACTATGGAAAAATTCATCGGCGTTGATATATTAAATGAACGAGATTTGTAAAAGTATTTATATTGGTGTATATATTAAAGAGTGCAAACTAATCTCATTTACTTTCCAATTTTCTTAGAAAAGAGATTTCGCTGTCTCTTTGCCTGCGTGGAGAATAAAAGTTTAAAGAATGGAGATTCTCTTATGACGTTGTTTTGTATATATATATATATATAAAGATATATAGAAATTGTTGTGCGGTAAAAATGGGTAAAAGTAGAAAAGCAAAAGGGAAGCGTGAACACATGATTACGATATAAAGAAGGAGAGAGAGAGAATGGAATTTCGATTTACGAGCCTTCTCGTTGCACTTAACCGACTAGTCATTAAATGCATTGACCGTTAACGAAGCAAGTGCACCTATTCGATTCCAATCCAAGTTTCCTTTCACTGGACATCCTTTAAAACGATGTCAGAGAGTTGTAGAAACATTGTTGGATATTTATATATATATATATAAATAGGTGTCAGAAGCGTTTCATCAATTAATATAGTTTCTAATTTAGACTTTTCGATTTTTCACGTTCTTTTTCCTTTGGTGGAATTTAAAAAATTTAAGAAAGAAAAATTTATTTATTTATTAATTAAATAATTTTTTATTCATTCAAATTAGTTTTTTTTGTGTAATTAAAACAAATTATTCTTATGCCCGGTTTACAAAAATTTACAAAATGACAAAAATTTCGTAATGAAGAATTTTTATTCCTTTTCTTTTCTTAGAATAATTATTTATATTTATTCCTCTTATAATTTTTTATTTATTCTTTAGTAAATTATATTTTTTTTTACTATTTTACAACTTATAACTTGTAATTTATTTTTTACTCTTTTTTGTACCTCTAATTATTATTTATACTATTTATTTATCTACTAATTATTTATAATCGTCTTTCTTAAATTCTATTTTTTACTATTTTACAACTTTCATTACAATTAATATTTCTTTAATTAATTTATTTCTTATAACAATTTTTTTGGTATTTTAAAATTACGTTTAATTCGAAAAGAATTTTTGGTTGTATGACAATTTTTTTGTTTGATTCAAATATTTTTTACTCTTTCGACTTTGTTTTTAACATTATAAAAAAAAATTAGAACCAAAAGAGTAAAATTTTATTCGATTTAAATTAATAATGGGAAACAAAAGCGAAATTCTCTTTATTTTTTTAAAACAAAAGTAAAATTCTGTTTAATTTTTTTAAAACAAAAGTTAATTTTATTTATTTTTATTTCATTCATTTTTATTTAATTTATTTTTACTCAAGTTTTTTAAAACATTTCACCAAATTTCAATTATTTAAAAAAAAATTTACCAAATTTTAATTATTTTCAAAAGATTCAACTAAATTTCAATTATTTTCAAAAGATTCAACGAAATTTCAATTATTTTCAAAAAGTTCAACTAAATCTCAATTACTTGAAAATTTTTATTCTAAAACAATTATCTTTTAAAAATTGTTAAAAAATAATTTTAAAAAATTAATTTTAAAGTTTGAAGTAATAGTTTTCATACTTTGAAGTAAAATTCTTCAAAAAAATTATTTTTTCAATATTTTCGAAAAATTTAACTATTTTTAAAAAAAATTGCACTAAATTTCAATTATTTTCAAAAGATTCAACTAATTTCCCATTATTTTTATTTAACATATTTTTATTCTATTTATTTTTATTTTATTTATTTTTATTTAAGGGCATTTGAACCATTATGACGTCACTAATTGTGTAAGGCATGTTTTTTACAATTGTAACGTCATAATGGTTCAAATGCCCTTAAGTAAGAAAAATGAATCATAAAATTTTCAATTACAACAAAATCTTTTATTTATTTTTAACAATCGAAAAAAAAATTTTCGAATACAGAAGAAAATTGAAAAAATCGAAACAAAATCTTAAATTTATTATTTTTAACAATTAAAAAAATTTTTTTTTAATTAATCATAAATATTTCGTTTTTTAAAATTTTTATAACAAATAAATAATTTAAGAAAGTATTTCTTTTAAAAAATATTTCGTTCATTAAAAAACTTGTAAATCTTTGATTGAAATTTCTTTTTTATTTCCTTTTTTTTTACTTAATTACTCAACAATTTTTATGATTTTATTGATTTTTAAAATAAATTTTCCATTTATCGTCTAATTAATTTTTAATTTCGAATTTTGTTCTTCAAATAAAATTTCTCTTTACTTTTTGAAAACAGAACTGTAAAATTCTCTTTATTTTTTGAAAAATAAAAATAAAATCGTCTAATTTTTTGAAAACAAAAGTAAATTTTTTTTTATGTTTTCAATAACAGAAAAAGAATTTTCTATTCTCGTTCTCTAATAGAATTGCAGAAAGAAAATTAAATAATTTCATCTCTCGTGGCAATAAAAATTTATTAAACTTTAAATTCAATTTAAAAACACATAATCCATGTATTATTATACATAATTGAGGTGGAGGAGAATTTTCCCGCAGCAGTAAAATACTTCATGAATATTTTTATATATATATATGTAAAAATGTTTTCTAATGTGACATGGAAATTATTGAAATGCGTCTTTTCAACAAGCTTCATACGTTCATAAAAATAAAAAAACCTAAAGATTCTGAAACTTAATTTTACGTTTAGTTCTCTGGAATATTTTTCTACACCTAATTTGTAGAACGAATCTGATTTTGATGAATTAACGACTCAAGATTAAAAGTTGTAGGTGAAATTTTTTTATAAAGTGTAAAAAAATTGTGGGTGAAATTTTGTATAAAGTACAAAAAAAGTTGTAGGTGAAATTTTGTATAAAGAACAAAAAAAGTTGAATGTGAAATTTTGTATTGTTGTGGGTAAAATTTTGTATTAAGTATAAAAGTAGTAGGTGAAATTTTGTATTAAGTATAAAAGTTGTATGTGAAATTACAAATTTTGTATAAAGTATTAAAAAAAGTGGAAAAAAATCCTTGAAATTTAGTTAGCAGTTGATGAAAAAAGTGATGAACCGTGAAATGTAAAAAAAGAGCCACACGTAACTGCGCCCAGACGCATATAATACTCTTCGAGAGGTATGTGCATAATCTCGCGAACTCACTAATCAATTGTGTAACAGTAATGCATTAACGCGTCGCTAAACAAGCAACTCTTGCTCAAGTAATGTCTCGTTAAAGTCTTACCAAACAAGGCCAGTGGCGCATCTTCTAATTGATTATAACAAACATTATTCGCCACTTATATGCGCACTGTCTATCAAAATTTTACATTCAACAGAGACATTTACCTAGAAATGTAAAATTGTACTGCAAAAAAAAATGTTTTCTTCTATTTCATTGTAAACAAAAAAAAATCAATTTTAAATTCTTTTAGGTAACTTTTAACAATTTCTATTTCTTTCAATTTTCAAGAAAAGTTTATTTTATTCATGTCTATCAAAATTTTACATTCAACAGAGACATTTACCTAGAAATGTAAAGTTGTTCTGCAAAAATTTTTTTTTTTCTTCTATTTCATTGTAAACAAAAGAAAAATCAATTTTAAAATCTTTTAGGTAACTTTTAACAATTTTTATTTCTTTCAATTTTCAAGAAAAGTTTATTTTGTTCATGTCACCGAACAACTAAAAATTTTACTAAATTATCGAAATTTGTAATTAGTCGAATTTTGCTGATCTAGAGAAATTTTTCACTGTTCCCAATTATATTGTTCGTGTAAAAAAAAGGATTTTGCTTTTGTTTTCGAAAAAAAGAAGGTTTTACTTTTGCTTTCGAAGAATTAAAGAAAATTTTATTTTTGTTATTCAAGAAATAAAGAGAATTTTACTTTTGTTTTTCAAAAATAAAGAGAATTTTATTATTGTTTTCAAAAAATTAAAAACGCATTTATTTTTCAATGAATTAAAGAAAATTCTAATTTTCTTTTTAAGAATATAAAAAAGAAATTTTACTTTTGTTTAAAATAAAAATTTGTCTTGTTTTCAAAAAAATTAGAACGATTTTATTTTTATTTTTCGAGAAAGAAAGAGATTTTTACTTTTGTTTAAAAAAAAAATTAGAGACGATTTTGTTTTATTTTTTAAGAAAAGAAAGAGAATTTTACTTTTGTTTGAAAAAAATTAGAGACGATTTTATTTTAATTCTTAAAAAAATAAAGAGAATTTTACTTTTGTTTTCAAAAAAATAAAGAGTATTTTAATTTGGTTTTCAAAAAATTAAAGACTCTTTTATTTTTCCTTTTCAAGAAATAAAGAGAATTTTAGAGTTTTGTCTTTAAGAAGTAAAGAGAAATTTTATTTGAAGAACAAAATTCGAAATTAAAAATTAATTAGACGATAAATGGAAAATTTATTTTCAAAATTAATAAAATCATAAAAATTGATGAGTAATTAAGTAAAAGAGAATCTAAAATTATAATTAACATTAAAAAATATTACACACTCTATAATGAAAGGGAAGCAATAAAAAATTGTTTATGGCAGTCTCACCTCGATTAAATATTTCTCTCTAATTTTTTTAAAATCAAAAACAAATTTTTATTGTAAATTTTGGAGGTAATGAAAATTAATAGAAAATTGACAAAGTAAATTGAAAAGAATATATAATCAAGGCAAAATAAATAACGATTTTTATTCAACACTTTAAACATTATAAATTATATTCAAAATTTAATTTTTCCCAAAATTAAAACCAAATTTTTCATTTATTTTTAATAATCGAAAAACAAACACTCGAATATAGAAAGAAAATTGAAAAAAATCAAAACAAAATCTTTTTGTTTTGTTATTTCGAACAGTTACAAAAATGTACTAAAGAAACAATTTTTATTAAAAAATTTTTTGAAGCAAAAAAAAGGAAATAAAAAAGAAACTTCAATAAAAAATTTATCAGTTTTTTAATGAATGAAACATTTTTCAATAGAAATATTTTCTTTAAATTCTTCTTTGTAATAAAAAATTTTTAAAAACTAAATATTGAGATATTTATGATTTATTAAAAAAAATTTTTTGTTAATTGTTAAAAATAATGAATTTAAGATTTTATTTGACTTTTTCCAATTTTCTTCCGTATTCGAGAATTTTTTTTTCGATTATTAAAAATAAATGAAAGATTTTGTTTTAATTGAAAGCTTTATCACTAATTTCTCTTATTTGAATAAAAATAAATTAAATAAGAATAATTGAAAATTAGTAGAATCTTTTGAAAATAATTGAAATTTGGTGCAATTTTTTTAAATTAATTGAATTTTTGGAATATAATTAAAATTTGTCTATTTTTGTAGTTATTTATTTACTTTTAAAACTTATTTTTAAAAGATAATTGTTTTACAATTAAATACAATTAAAATTTCCAAGTAATTGAAATTTTGTTGAATCTTTTAAAAATAATTGTCATTCAGTTGAATCTTTACAAAATAAGTGGAATTTAGTTGAATCTTATGAAAATAATTGAAATTTAGTTGAATCCTTTGAAAATAATTGAAATTTGGTAAAATTTTTTTAAATAATTGAAATTTAGTTGAATCTTATGAAAATAATTGAAATTTAGTTGAATCCTTTGTAAATAATTGAAATTTGATAACATTTTTTTTTTAAATAATTGAAATTTGGTGATGTGTTTTACAAAACTTTTATAAAAATAAATTAAGTAAAAATTTAATTAAATAAAATAAAAATAAATTTAAAAATGAAATAAACAATTTTAATATTTAATAAATTCTTACACAATTATTGAATAAATTAATTTTCTGAAATAAACAAAATTTTAAAGTAAGTCAAAAATTATTTTTGAATTGAACATAATTTTGATTCAATGCACAATAGGTTTGATTCAATAAAAATTACATTTAATTCAATAACAAAAAATATATTTACTTCAAATATATTTTATTCATCAACTACTTGACGGCAAATTTAATTTAATTTTCGATAAAGAATTGTTTGTCAGTAAATTTTTGTTTCCCACTAAATTAATTTCCCACCAATTTTGAAGCAAATGTAAAAGATTTTTGTGGCCGAAAAATTCCTCAGTAAATATTGTCTTTCATCAAAACAAAAGAAAATAACAATGAGAAATTTAATTCCGTCAATTATGAATAATAATAATAATCACAATTATAAAAAAAGGGAAGAGAAAATGATTCTTTATAAACAAGGAACAGTGAATCATTTGAAATGATGTAAGAGTTTTTCATAATTTCGTTTCTTGTTACATTGTATAGGAAAGAAAAAAAAATTTGACTAAAATTTGATTCGTCTCTCTTTTCTTTCTGTGACATACTTGAGCAATGCCGGTATTTCGCCTCTTAACTTCGCATTTTATACGTGACGAAAAATCATCTTTTTTTCGAAACCTCCCGAGGTGGAGATCGCGTGTCAACATATTTATTTACGCTACGATCATTAACATTTTTTTTTCCTTTTTTTGATTTTTGCTTTATAATTTATACCGACTTTTCTTTTTTCTATTCTTCTTTTTTTTTTAATGTCTTTTCCGGATGTTATCATTCAAATCTCGTTTTTATTATATCCTCCCACGTTGCTTTGGGACTTTTATTATTTCGAGGAACAATGGGTTTTTAATTTTATTTTTCGTAAATCGAAAGTTAAGTTTTTAGAATTAAAAAAAAGTAACAGTACTTGTTTGTAAAAAAAAACATAAAAATTAATAAATAAAAGTTTTAAGTTCGAATTTACAGAATTCTACAATGTATTATTTTTTACTAAATTTTTTTTTGTCGACAAATGCCGAAATAGAGACAAAAAAAAATAAATTCTAAACATGTTTGTACTTTGTGTTAAAAGAAAATGTCAAACAATTACGAAATAAAGTGTATAAATAAATACCTTTCTGGTAATTTTAGTAGTGTTTTTGTGTACCTACAATTTTTTTTACTCGATAGGAATAGTTGTAAAGTTAGACTGTTATTAAAACGAGAAGGAAATTTGCCAGTTCAGATTGTATGGATTTTAATGACCTTTAGTGGCTTTTACAATCATTTATCGATATTATATTACATAATGAAGTGCAAAACTTTTATCTACACCGCAACAACGGTTTTAAATGTACACAAAAGAAGAATATTTCTCAACTTTCGACTCTTAAACTTACATCAAATATTCTATGAATTATCCGATTAGTCATATAAATGTCACAAATTGCATAATATGACCTGCGCTTAACTATATAGTGACCTAGTGAATAATGAAATTGAATTATTTTATTCCATTGCATTACTTTTGTTGATGCTCGAAAATGTTATAAAGTAAATGAATTGTAAATAAATAGTTTAAATTAAATTTTAATCTCCAATTTTAAATTGATAAAAAATAACTAATTGTTATTAGTAAATAGTCGGCTGTTTTTTTTCGGTAAAAATTTTAATTAGCAACAAAAAAATAGCAGTGAAAGAAAACTATTTTTTAGTTGAAAATATATTATTTATTTATTTATTTATTTATGAAATTATGACTACTTTCAAAGTTATTTACATTTTAATTATTTATTTATTTACTTATTAAATTAAAAATTATTTACATATATATTTTAACTTATTTATTTACGTATTAAATTAAAAATTATTAAAAGGCATAATCAATTTTTGGAAGAATGAAAATTATTTCTTCAAAACTTAAAATTATTTTTTAAAATTGTTTTACAATTACAAACAATTGAAAAAATTCTAAGCAAATGAAATTTAGTTAAATCTTTTGAAAATAATTGAAAATTAGTTGGATATTTTTAAAATAATTGAAATTTAGTGCAATTTTTGAAAAATAATTGAATTTTTGGAAAATATTGAAAAAAGGAATTTTTTGGCGAATTTTACTTCAAAGTATGAAAACTGTTACTTTAAACTTTAAAATTACTTTTTTAAAATTATTTTTAACAATTTTTAAAAGATAGTTGTTATACAATTAAATTTTACTAAATCTCAGTATGATTTAGTTGAAATTTTTGAAAATAATCCAAATTTAGTTGAATCTTTTGAAAATAATTGACATTTAGTTGAATTCTTTAAAAACAATTGAAATTTGGTAAAACTTTTTTACAATAATTGAAATTTGGTAAAATGTTTAAAAAATAATTGAAATTTAGTGACATTTTTTCTAAATAATTGAAATTTGGTGAAATGTGTTTAAAATAATTGAAATTTAATAACATCTTATGAAAATAATTGAAGTTTAGTAGAATCCTTTAAAAATAATTGAAAATTGGTAAGAAAATTTTAAAATAATTGAAATTGAGTGAAATGTTTTAAAAATAATTGAATTTTTAGAAAATAATTGAGAATTGTCTATTTTTGCAGTTTTCTAAATTATTTTTAAACATTATTTTTTAACATTTTTTAAAAGATATTTGTTTTACAATTACATAAAATTAAAATTTCCTAGTAATTTAAATTTAGTTGAATCTTTTGAAAATAATTGACATTTAGTTGAATCTTTAGAAAATAATTGAAATTTAGTTGAATCTTATGAAAATAATTAAAATGTAGTTAAATTCTTTGAAAATAATTTAAATTGGGTAAAAAAAACCTTTGAAAACTAATTGAAATTTGGTAAGATTTTTTTTTAAATGAATTTTTAGAAAATATTACAAAAAATGAATGCTTTGAAAATATAATTGAAATTTAGTATAATTTTTAAAAATAATTGAAATTCGGTGGAATAATTGAAATTTTTTGAAAATAATTGAATTTTAGGATAATAATTGAAATTTGTTTTTTTTGTAGTTATTTATTTAGTTTTTAACATTATTTTTTACTATTTTTAAAAGATAATTGATTTACAATTACATAAAATTAAGTAATTGAAATTTAGTTGAACTTTTGAAAAATAATTGAAATTTGTTATAATTTTTTTTAAATAATTGAAATTTGATGAAATGTTTTAAAAATAATTGAATTTTTAGAAAATAATTGAGATTTGTCTATTTTTGCAGTTTTTAAAATTATTTTTTAACATTTTTTAAAAGATATTTGTTTTACAATTACGTGCAATTAAAATTTCCTAGTAATTTAAATTTAGTTGAATCTTTTGAAAATAATTGACATTTAGTTGAATTTTTAAAAAATAATTGAAATTTGGTGAAATGTTTTAAAAACAATTGCATTTTTTGGAAATTAATTGAAATTTTTCTTTATTCGTAGATATTTACTTAATAATAATTAATTAGTTATTGCTAACTAAAAATGAATTATTTTGCACATTTTTCGACATTTTCAACTAATAATAATTGATAGCCATTATTAACTATTTTATTAGCAAAATTAGTGATTGACGTTATACTATTAAATTTGTTTGTTATAACTAAAATTAGTTTAATGTTTCAAATTAATAATTAATTAAATTTTAATAATCCTTTTTTTTAAAATTAAATTCGTAAATTTGTTAATTTTAATGAAAATTAGTTCAAAGTTTTAAATTAATTATTAATTATTTAAATTTTAATGATTGTATTTCGGATATCTGTTCGAAAAATTCAAGGATTCAATTATTTAGTTAATTATTTAATTAGTTATTATTATTTATTATTGAATTATTTATTTAATTAATAAATTTATTATTATTATTATTTATTCTTAAATTATTGAATTGTTTATTTAATTATTAAATTTATTATTATTAATTATTATAATTATATTACTATAATTAATTATTAATTATTTACTCTTTTCCCTTTACAATTTTATTTCCTAATTTTTTTGTTTTTGGCAATTTTCCTTTCTTCGAATTGTTTAAATCTTTCTCTCTCTCTCTCTCTCTTTCTCGAGGAAAGTCTTGAAAGTAAAATTAAAAAAATTTTCACGTGAGTCTTTATGTTTGAAGCGAATCGCGTACTTGACCTAGCGTTTGAATGCACTACCTTTCACTTGCACGATTTCGTGCGTAAATATACAGATGGATATGATCGTACTTAACATATATAATCACAGGTTGTGTGAATTATATCTGTATCACGTTCATTTTCTATATATGTAATGCCCGTAAAGGTGCACTGGTCAAGTTTATTGCATGTTTCCGTTCATTGAATCCCTCAATGGAATTGCCATTTTCATTTTTAATTTTCCCTTAAAACATTTTTTTTTCTCGTATTTCTTATCATTTATGTGTGTATATGTAACAAGCACGCCTCTCGCATATATAATCGTCTCGCTAATTATATATTATTATCGATATATTATATAAATGTTGAATTCGAAAAAAATTTTTTTACTATAAATTTTATAAATGACAAAAATTTTAATACTTTTTTGTCCCGTCTGTAAATAAATTTAAATAAAATAAAAAAATCAAATAATTGTATTGGCCCGTCTATAATTAATTAATTGAATTAAATTAAATTTAAAAAATATAAATAGATAAATTAATATTTAAATAAAGAATAAAAATACAAAGTTTAATTAAAAAATAAAAGTACAAAATTTAAGTAATAAATCAAAATACAAAATTTAATTAAAAATAAAAATACAAAATTTAAGTAGAAAATAAAAATACAAAGTTTAATTAAAAAATAAAAGTACAAAATTTAAGTAAAAAATAAAAATACAAAGTTTAATTAAAAAATAAAAATACAAAATTTAAGTAGAAAATACAAAGTTCAAGTAAAAAATAAAAGTACAAAATTTAAATAAAAAAATTTAGTTTAATTAAAATAATTAATTTAAATACAGTGTGAAGAAATAAAAATTCTATTTTAAAAGCAAAATTTAATTATAAAGTATAAAAAATAAATTTTCTGTTTACCTAATTAAACAACGAAATTATTCAATTTATTAAAATATTGGAAAATAATTGCGAAACACAACTGAAAGGAATATTAAGAAAAAAAAATGAAAAATCTAATTCGTACATTCTAATTATCGAGTTACGAAAACTAGACACTATTTTTATGGGATTTCCTTTCGTTGTATGCAAAATCCTAATGAAAATTCATTTCAATACTTTTAGCTTGCAACATGCAATCAATTAGTCTTAACTTCAGTTAGATATCTATTTTTCACTAATTAACGATAAAATGATTAATTAAAATCTTTATCTACATTTGGGAAATGCTTATTTCATAAACTAAACTGAAATTACTGACCGAAACAATTATTATATTAAATTTCAAATTAATTAAACTATTATTATGAATTTATTTATTTATTTATTTATTACTATTATTATTATTAATTGTTTAAAAATTAAAAATTATTTGAACTAAATTTCAAAAAATTATACTAGTTTTTCAATTTTACGAGAGAAAAGAAAACTTAAAAATCCAAGTTGAAAACAATTTTTCAAATTCCTAATTTCAAATTTGTTTTTATCTACTATTTATTGAATAATTTATATTACTTGAAAAATCAATTTAAAAAAATTATTTATACAAACAAGCCCTTTAATTCATTTATGATAAAATTAGCATAAAACAAATTTCTATTCAAAATTTATCTTGTCGGGCAAAGTCGAAAAAATTCCTCTTCCTGTTTTTTTAAATAGTTATATACAAACAATAATAAACAGAAAAGTCATAAACTTCTTAAAAGCAATAAAAAAAAATGAAATGAAAATTTCATGAATTTATGAATATCAAATTAAAATTTTAAGTTACTTCTAATAATTTAAAATCTTTTTCAATTTCTATTTCTTATTTAAAAATGTTAGTCATATTTTTTTAAAAGGAAAAACCGTTTTTTAATTTAATAGTCATTAAACAAGTGACTACAGAGGTTAAAAATTTTAATTTAGCAAAAAAAGAAAGAAAAAAGTCAAGGAACGTTTAAGAAATACAAAATTTATAATTCACAAGTCAGATACATATCTTCTGTATTAATTTTAAAGTCAATTAAAAATTCTGTTTACAACATTTAATATTCATACAGTCGACAATGTTGGAAGGAATTTTTCCCCTTATAAAAATTCATAGAATGATAAATGTCACATCAATCAGAAATGAAAATTTTGTTGAAAAAGTAAAAAAAAAAATCAATATACATGAATTTAAAATCAGAAATTCTGATATTCTAATTTATATTATATATTTCTAAAAATAAATTCGAAATACCCACGACTCGTGAGTAATAAGAATGTAAAAATGTAAACGAAAATTTCAAATTTAAAAATTTAACTCTAAATTCATTATTCAAATGTCACAGTTGGCCAAGGAAAGATCATCAAAATAACGAATTAAAAAAATTGAAAGGAAAACAATAGATTTATTTGTTCTCTACTCTTAAAGGCCTTGGATCGACATTAAGACGCAGAAAAATCGCTTTTGTCGATTAAAAAAAATTTTTTATTCCAATTTAAAAAAAGTTTAATTTAAAACCTCTTGATATTTAATAATTTTAAAAAATTAAAACTATAACTCTTCCAAAATTCATTTATTTACTATAATTTTTAACTAAAGTTCATCTCTAAATGAATTATATTTTTATTAATTTTCGGAAAGTTTTTAGTAAATTTAATTAATTTAAATACAAAATTTAATTGCAACTGAAATTGTCCGTTTTTTATTTCAGTTTTTCAGGTCTATTGTCAAAAAATTATAGTAAAGAAATTTTTTAAATTAATTTTTAAAAATTATTTCTTAACAATTTTTTAAAGATAATAGTTTTACAGCTACATACAATTGAAAAAATTTTTAAGTAATTAAAGTTTGGTTAATTTATTGAAAATAACTGAAATTTAATTATGTCTTTTAAAAATATTTGAAATTTGGAAAAAAAACCTTTGAAAACTAATCGAAATTTGGTAAGATTTTTTTTTAATGAATTTTTGGAAAATATTACAAAAAATAATCATTTTTTTGAAGAATTTTACTTATAAGTATGAAAATTATTACTTCAAACTTTAAAATTAATTTATAAAACTATTATTTAACAATTTTTAAATGATTTTACAATTAAAATTTTCAAGTAGTTGAGATTTAGTTGAACTTTTTAAAAATAATTGAAATTTAGTTGAATCTCATCAAAATTAATTAAATGTAGTTGAATCCTTTGAAAATATAATTAAAATTTAGTTTAATTTTTAAAAATAATTGAAATTTGGTGAAATTAGGTGAAATGTTTTGAAAATAATTGAATTTTAGGATAATAATTGAAGTTTGTTTATTTTTGTAGTTATTTATTTACTTTTTAACATTATTTTTTTAACCATTTTTAAAAGATAATTGATTTACAATTACATAAAATTAAGTAATTGAAATTTAGTCGAACCTTTGGAAAATAATTGAAATTTAGTTGAATCTCATGAAAATAATTGAAATTTGGTATAATTTTTTTTAAATAATTGAAATTTAGTGAAATGTTTTAAAAATACTTGAATTTTTAGATAATAATTGAGATTCGTCTATTTTTGCAGTTTTTAAAATTATTTTTTAACATTTTTTAAAAGATATTTGTTTTACAATTCCATAAAATTAAAATTTCCTAGTAATTTAAATTTAGTTGAATCTTTTGAAAATAATTGACATTTAGTTGAATCTTTAGAAAAAAATTGAAATTTAGTTGAATCTTATGAAAATAATTAAAATGTAGTTAAATTCTTTGAAAATAATTGAAATTTGGTAAAAAAAAATTTTAAATAATTGAAATTTGGTGAAATGTTTTAAAAATAACTGAATTTAAGAAAAATAATTGAAATTTGGTGAATTGTTTATAAAAGTAATTGAAATTTGGTGAAAAGTTTTAAAAACAATTTAATTTTTGGAAAATAATTGAAATTTGGTGAAATGTTGAAAAACTAACTGAATTTATGGAAAATAATTGAAATTTAGTGAAAACTTTTAAAAACAATTGAATTTTTGAGAATTAATTGAAGTTTGGTGAAATGTTTAAAAAAATAATTGAAATATGGTGAAAAGTTTTAAAAATAATTGAATTTTTTAAAAATAATTGAAATTTGGTGAAATGTTTTAAAAATAATTGAAATTTCGTGAAAAGTTTTCAAAGTAATTAAAATTTCATGAAATGTTTTTAAAATTATCGAATTTCTGGAAAATAATTGAAATAATAATTAAAATATTCAATATAATCAAATTTCAATAAATTGAAATGAAAAGAGTGATAAAAATTACTTTTTTTAATAAATATTTTGATATAATATCCAGAAATTAATTTTTATTTATTTTCATTTAAACTTGAAAAGTTTTCGGTAATTCAATTGTTTTCAAAATTTGCAATTAAAATTCTTCAAAAGTTGATTTTTCAGAAATGTAACAAAATACTTGGAAAAAAATAATTATACTGAATTAATTGACAAAATTTAAATCATTGAAAATTTTTTTTTAATTGCCTATTTTGAAAATTTAATTGGGAAAATTATTCAAAAATAATGTTTGACATTAATTTTTCTATATAATTATATTTTACTCTATTAAAATATGAAATTAGTTGCATTTTATAAAAAAAAAAATTGTGCTCGAAAAAAGTCGCATTTTTTGAAAATTGACGAAAAAAGTCGAAAAACTTGTAATTTTTGAAAATAAATCGGAAAAAACGCATCTTTAGAAAATAGAGTTGAAAAAAATCGAAAGTCATAATATCCTCGAGGCTTTGCTCTCAAATATTATACAAAATAAAAAGAAAAATAAAAAATTGGAATAAACTGACCATTACTTTGCAAAATGAATTTCTTTTTTTTTATGCGTGCGCGGTCGTCTCCAAATGCAAAGGAGCGCGATTTACGATTCGAGAGTGAAGTGCTACCAAGTTACCATTCACTTCCGGATCCACAAAGAAAGTACAATACACACAAATAAAGGCGCGTACACACAGTCTACATATGACCGTGATTCACATATAGTGAGTGTTTGGTTCACATGTACTCGAATCACATTAACCTCCTTCTCCGTCGCATTCCGGACGGGCGAGAGAGTTCGCATTTCATCAAGATTTCATCGATCACTTATTCAGCATCGACACAGTGCACAGTGCCGTTTATGCGCCAATCGAGAGCGAGAACTTGAACTCGAAACTCGCCTCTCAAGGAACTTTGGGATATTTATAGTTTATTATCATTTATTTAAGTTTATTTATATAAAAAAAAAGAAAAAAATATCTTTATATGTGACGCGATCTGAGGAAAGGAACCTTAGACGCAAAAAATTTGAGGTTATGTTTGCAATTTTTTTTAGTCAAAATACAAAAAGAGAATCAACTGACAATAAAAATTATTCATGTTTGGGTCTTTGTTACAACTAAAATATTTAATAAACACTGATTTTTATTTGCAGTAAGTTAAAAGAAACATTAAAACAAAAGAAAAGTGGGGCTAACATAACCTTAAAGTGATTTGCCTCTAAGGTTCCTTTCTTCAGATCGCGTCACATTTAAATATGCATAAATTGACGAATAAATAAATAACTATAAATGCTCTCTAAATTTGAATCAGTAAAAATGTTTACTACTTTCAATTAGTGACAGAATTTTTTTGAATTACTAAATTTTACAAGCAAAAATATAATAATTTTTTACTAATTTATCAGTAAAATTTACTAATTTAACAAAAAATAATAAAATAATAATATTTTAATAATAATAATATTAATAATATAAAAAAAATAAATAAAAATAATAAAATAAAATAATAATAATTAAAGAAAAATAATAATATTAATAATAATAATAAGAATAATATAAAGTCAGTCACTAATTCAAAATAGTAAATATGTTTACTAACTCAAAATTTAGAGAGTGTGTCACGATCCGAAGAAAGTAACCTGAGTAAAAAATTTGAGGTTATGTTTTTAAATTTTTTTTTGAGTAAAAATACAGAAAGAGAAACAATTATTAATTGAAAATTACTGATCTTCAAGTCCTCGTTATAACCAAAAATATTCAATGAAAATTGGTTTTAAATTCCAATAATTAAAATTAAAAATGAATTTTTAATCAAGATAAATTTGCCACGAACATAACCTATAATTTGCACCTTTCTTGGGAGCGCGTCGCAAATAGATAAATTTCTAAATAAAAAAAAATAAATATAAGTTTCTGTACCATTTTAATTTTTGATTTTGACTAGAGTCAGAAATATGTTTTGAAAAAAGAACCAAATGACGAAGCCTAATTTTTAAATAATAAGTAATAATTATAATTTTCAAATTATAATTTTTTTAATTATAATTTTAATTATAATTTTCAAATAATAATTTTTTTAATTATAATTTTAATTATAATTTTTTAAATTGTAATTTTTAAATTAAAATTTTCAAATTATTTACAACTTATTTCGAAATATTAAATACTGGGTAATTATCAATTTTAACTTTTAAGTAAACATTTCTCACCTTCTTTTGACTCCAAAGTGCGTTAATGGATGGCTTCCCGCGGCGAAAGTCTGATTGATCGATCACATCGTCATGAACGAGGGATGCGCTGTGGATCATTTCAGCTATCATTGCCACCTGTCGCTGTGACGGCAAGAGATCACTGGGAAAAATGAAAAAAAACGAGAGTTAATAGAAAATCGAGCAAAAATTCAACCGATTTTCCAGTTAAGATACATAACCGATCCGGTTTCTTGTAGACTAACGATTTTATTTCTCTCTCCTTTTTTTTTGCTTCAAATCACCATTTTTTCAGTCAAGAAATAATTGTATAAAGAAAATACTTGACTTGACAAAGTTTTAGAAGAAAAAATAACAAATTTTTCCTTTTATTTTCGACTAATTTTGAAACATTCTTCTGAAACCGTTTATCTACAACTTTTTTTTAAAGCATTTTCTTGAAGCTTTCTTAAAAAAAAATTAAACAAGCGAATAAAAATTTCAAAAAAACTCAAATATAACAAGCTTGAAAAGAAAAATTTCAAAAAAAGTTTTAAAAGAACAGTTTACAAAAATGTGTCAAATAAAAAGTTTGAAAATAAAGCTTCTAAAGAAAAGTTTAAAGGAAAATTAAAAATAAAGTTTAAAAAAAGCAAATAAAAAAAGCCGTTTGCAAAAAAAAACGCAACAGAAAGTTTCAAAAGAAAGGGAACCAAAAAAAAGGTTTGAAAAAAAAATTACTCCCCCTCCCCTTGGAATTTTTTGGTTCCTGAAACAAAGACTAATTATTGTCTTTAATTTTTCGCAAATTGACAATAACTTTCACCTGCTCTGTATTCCCGACTAGACTTTTCGTCAGAATGATAAAAATACATATATCCAGATTGAATTCTTTGAATTACGTCCATCGTCATCAATGAAAATTATATATATTACTTGTTACTTTCACTTTCTTTAAAAGAGGACCGATGTCGAGAGTGGCATCTACTGTTTAAAATTCAGACTCTTTCGATTTCAATGTAAACTATTAATTGATCCTCTTCAAAAATTTACTTGCATTTTTTTCCTCCCATAAGAATTAAAATTAATTCTAAATTCAAATTGAATTTTCAATTTTCTTCCAAATCCAAATATTTAAATAATTATTAATAAGAAGAATTTAATAATTTCTGTCAAACGGTGCAATTCGTTAGTTTCTGAATTTGAATCACAAAGAGAAAAAAGAATACTGTTAATATATAGAACAAACAAAAATCGTTTGTTCTTGTTACAAAATTTTTTGTCACAATAGTTTTAGGTATAATATTTTTTGTTACATTATTTTTTGTTACCTCTACGGATTTATTGTTATTAGAAAAAATTTAAATCGTTAGGAGAACAAGATTTAAATTTATACTTGATTCCAAACATGAATTAATTTTTAAATGTTTTTTTTTATAATTTTAATTGATAATTTGGAAAATAATTGAATTGAACAAAGCATTTTCTCAATTTGTTGAAAATAAACTTGTCTCTTTAAAATTATAATTGAAAATTTGATTTTTCAATTCTTTTAAAATTATATTGATAATTGATAATTATTTGAAAATTGTGTCTAATTATAATTATAATTGAAAATTTTATTTTTCAAATCTATTAAAATAAAATTGATAATTGAATTTCTGCAAAGAATTTTACTATTTATAAAAGTAATTCAATTCTTCCAAACAATTCCTGTTATTATTCATGAAAATAATTTAATTCTTGTGATGAATTTTATTAAAATTTTCGAAAATAATAAAACAGTGATAATTAATTATTTATTTAATAAGTAATAAACATTTGATTTGTTCAAGAAATAAATAAAAATAATTTATAAAAATATTCAGAAATTTGAAATTATAAAAATTTAAGGGAAGTTGAATAATTATAATTGTGAATTGAAAAGAATAATATAATTTTTATAAACAAAAAATTCATTTAAAACTGTAAGAGGGACTTTAAATTTAAAAAATAAAATTATATTTACCGTCACTAACATTATTTTCAAAAAATTTAAATAAAATTCTTTAAAAGAATTCAATTATTTTTCAAAAAGTGTAAAGAAATTTCAATTACTTGAAAAATTTTCAATTATTTCCTTATAAAAATTCGATTATCTTGAAACAATATAATTTGAAAAATTACAACAAACTTATTTTTCAGATTTAGAAAATAATTTGCGAAAGTTCAATTTTATTAAACAATTTTAAGTATGAATATTTTTTTAAATTAACTAATAAAAATTTTAGTTATTAATCTTCACCGTTAGAAATATGAATACATTAGAATACGACTTTTTATAAAATTCAATTATTATTCAGCGATTAAATTAAAATACTTTAAAAATTCTATTTGTTAAAAAGTTTTTAATGAAATTCTTTAACAAATTTAATTACATATTTTTAGTGGAATTCAAAAATATTTCTATTAACTCCATAATTTTTTAAAATTTATTTACATAACACGTTTGAATTGGTGACTGATTTTTTACTATCAAATTAAATATTTTTAACTAATTCGAATTTAGAGAAGATTGGGATAATCTCTTTATTTATCTATAAAAATTGAAATAAAAAGTGATTTTTCAAAAACAAATTAAAGTAATAAAACTTTTTTTTAATTTTGGTGAAAAAATTCCCGGTTTGGTATAAAATTTCCGGCTAATTTCTGATTTTTCCCTGTCAACTTAAATTCCTGGTTATTTCCCGGTTTTCAAGGATTTTCTCGATTAATAACGTCGATAAAGTTCGCAACGTTTATAATCAACGATTGAAAGAAAAAAATTATTTTCCTACAAAAAAGAATAAAAATTTTTGTTCACAAATATTTTGTTATGTAAATCATTATTCAGAAAATTAAACGTACTATTTTTGGTACAAAAATTTATAAAAATTTGATTAAAAAAATATTTTTGTTCCGAAATCATTGACTATAAACGTTGTGAACTTCACCAACATGATTAGTAAACACCCTGATTTTTTTATATAAAATTTTCAGTTTATTGCACTTTTTCCCCAAATTGTATAAAATACTTTTACAAAATTCAATAAACATTTTCTTTCAGTGGCACTAATTCAAAATCCAGAGAGTATGATTCAAACATTCAGAGAAAACAGAAGTGAAACGAATCCCAATCCTACGCATAGATTTATTTCCCACGATTTTGTTTCATTAAAAAATAAAAACAAGATCTCGTTAAAATTCGCACGACAGTTTCAAGTGACTCGAAAAAATACCTGAAATTTAAGAAGTGACAAATTATTTCATCGCTACTATGAATTTAATCCAGTTTTTCGACTATTAGTTACATACATACAAAACTGGACGAAAATAAAAAAGAGATCAAAGACCAATAGTGTCGTACGTTGATCGCAAAAAAGTTTGAGGACACAAATACAAAAAAAAAAGAAAAAAAAGAAACAGAAAAGATTATGAAATCTGTGTATAGAAATCTGTCTTGCAATGGTATCAATTACGGTGCATAGTCTTGTTTAATGCTTATGTAAGTGTCGAGTGTGTGTGTTTTTGCACATGAGTGAACTATACTCACACAAACACAAACACGTTCACTGAGAAACACAGCATCCATTACGTTAAGAGTTATTTGAACCGTAAACCCATTCGATAATGTCTTCATACCAGTAATAAATTATCAATAATTACGTGCCATCATAAAACTTTTTTTTAAATACAATTTTCTTGTTCAACTCGGGCTTTAACTTCAAACTTGACACTTGAGCGTTCGTCAGGAATATTACGCACACTATTGTCCTTTCACTCAAAAAAAAAAAAAAAAAAACCCTATTGCTATTTTCTAATAATCATAAAACTTGTTATGTTGTCTGTAACAATGCGACAAAATGTTGCGACTGTTGTATTCTATATTCTTCAGTTCTTTTAATTTTGCCACAAGAAATGAAAACCGTACACTGAGAAAAAAATTTAAAAAAATATTTTTTTATTCAAAAATGATGTGAACGTTCAAATGAACGAAATTTTTTTTCACCTCAAATGTTTTTAGAAAATTACAATCTAAAAAGGAAAAGTAATTGAATTTAAATAATATTTAGTTTAGAATTAATTTTTTTAAATCTAAAAACTAATTTTTTTTATAAAGAAATACAAATTAGAAGAAGTAAAAAACTAAAGTCGTTCATTTTAACGTTCGACACTTTAGGAACATCAAAAATGAGTAGTTTACATGATCCTCAAGTTTCGAACGTTCAAATGAAGGAAATATTTTTTATTGAAGATATTTAAAAAAATTACTAATCATAAAAAAATTTAAAAACTGAAATTTTACGTTTAGAAACTCAGTAATTAATTTTTTGGATAGTGAAGCAAAAATAATTACAATAAAAATTTAATTTTTAGAGGAAATAAATAAATTTCGTTCATTTGAACGTTCACAACTTTAGGATCTTTAGTTAACCAAAAAAATATGTTTGAATGAAACATGTTTTATGATCGAATTAAACACAATTTTTATTGAATCAAATTTATTACGGTTTGGATCAAAATTATTATTTTTAATTCAAAGTAATTTTCGGTTGACTGTATAACAAAGATAATTATGCTTCATTCAAATATATTGTTTTCTCAGTGTATTTTCCTGATTCTTTTCTCAGAGAAAAATTTTATTTAACCGACTTTTTTTGTAGAAAAATGCAATTTTCAAGACCCTAAAGTTCTGACTATTGAAATGAAGGAAATTTATTTATTTCCTCTAGAAATTAAATTTTTATTGTAATTATTTTGCTATATTCAAAAAATTAATTACTGACATTGTAAACGTAAAATTTGAGTTTTTAAATTTTTGTATGATTAGTAATTTATTAGAAAATCTTGAATAAAAAATATTTCGTTCATTTGAACGTTCAAAGCTTGGCAATCATAAATTTTCGTCGCATTATTTAGTATAAAGTTTATTTTAAATTTTGAAAAACTGACATCGGATTTTTAATCGCAAGAAGTTGAAAACCCCCGAGTAGTAATTTTTATTACAGCTAAGCTTTAATTTTTTCGATTTTGTAAGTTTGTTGTAAATCCTGCCTTAAACATTCTTTTTTTTATTATTTTTATAATTCAAAAATTGTTTCTTCTTTATTGCACTGGTAAATTTTTTTTTTTTTATTTTGACTAAAAATTGTTCTTACTACGTTAGATTTGTTTTGAAATTCGAATTTTAGTTCGAATAAAATTACAGAGGAAAAATTAAAAAAAATTTACTTCGGACTTAATAAAATTTCCTCTAAGAATAGTAAAATTTAATATTAAAAATTTTTATTTGCAGAAAAACTTTCACTATTTGAATTGTTTACGAAGAAAATTTCTTTTAAAAAATCAGAAAAATTTACCTATGAGAAGTAGAAAATTTTACTCCGGGAACAATTTTATTGTTTATTGCCAGAATAACTTTACTATTTCCGAAAAAAATAATTAATAATAATTAATAATTATCTTTACAAAAATTAGAAAAATTTACCTTCGAAGTAAAAAAATTCTACTCTGGAGATAATTTTATTTTTCATTAATTTCAATTCAATTACTACACTAAATTATTAAATAAAGTATTAAAATAAATTATTAAATTAATTTATTAAACTAAATTATTGAATTAAATTGTTATATTAATTTATTTCACTATTTGAATTGTTTACGAAGAAAATTTCTTTTAAAAAATCAGAAAAATTTACCTCTGCAGTAGAAACTTTTACTTCGGGAATAATTTTATTGTTTATTTCCAGAATAAATTTACTATTTCCGAAAAAATCATTAATAATTAATAATTATGTTAACAAAAATTCAAAAAAATTTATTTTTACTATTTCCGAAAAAAAACTGTTTGTAAAAATAATAAACTATTTAGTTTCAAAACGATAAAATTTACTCTGCAGATAATAAAATTTACAGACCTCGGATCAACTTTAAGAACCAAAAATAGTCGAAAATAGTCGAAAAATAATATCCGAGGGTAACCAAAAAAAAAAATACTTTCTCATGCGATGAGAATTTAACATTTTATCACAGACAGAAATCTTGTTGTTACTCATTGTAACTGAAAGTTAATAAAGAACAAAAAATAAAAATAAAATAAAATAAAATAAAAATGAAAATGAGAACCATGTAAAATTGACGGTTCAAGTTTAAAACGGAGAATTCCTTGAGTGTCAATTGAAGGCAATGCCCGCACGACTCACTTTCTTTCCTTGTGGTAATTGATAGCCCGCGCCATGAGGATTGAAACCATCGGCCGCAAAGCTTTTCCCTGACCGCTAAAGTAGTACGACGCTATGGTCCTCAGCTCTTCCAATGTCGTATGACTTGCAAGTTCCTGAAACACAGTAACATCGACCTTGACTCTAATTCCACAAAATCATCAAAATTTCTCAATTATCGAATAAATTTGAATACATTTTTTTCCAAATTTAAAAAGAAAATGAATTTATTGTAATAATAACATATAATTATGTATTTTTTTTCTTATTCTCTCTCTCTTTTTTTTGGCAGATTTCTCTGTTGAATTGACGTAATCGGTTCGATAACTATTTCTCACATTAATCAGCAATTCAATTTTAATAATAAATTTGTCAATTTTTAATCGAAAAAATTTTTAGTCAGAAAATTAATCACTAATTTTAAAATAAAGTTTGAGAAAAATTACGATTTAAATGTTTAAAAATAAGAAAATAATTTTTTTTCTTTATTATTTTTATTTCTTTGTAAGGAAACTTGTGTTTTTATTTTGTACTTTTTTTGTATTCTGCTATTTTATTTGTATTAGTATTTTTTTATTTGGATTTCGTATTTTTATTTTGTTTTTCTTTTTGTATTTTTTTAGTTGGATTTTGTATTTGGTTTTTGTATTTGAATCAGTATTTTGTTTTTGTAATTGTATTAGTATTTTTTTTGTTTGGATTTTAAATTTGAATTTTTATTTTGGTTTTGTATTTGTATTAGAATTTTTTTATTTGGATTTTTTACTTTTATTTTGTATTTTGTTTTTGTATTCGAATTAGTATTTTTTTATTTAGATTTTGTTTTTTTATTTTTATATGTATTTTGTTTTTGTATTTGAATTAGTATTTTTTTATTTAGATTTTGTTTTTTTATTTTTATTTGTATTTTGTTTTTGTATTTGAATTATGTTTATTTGTATTTGCATCACAGTTTTTTTCAAAATATCAATTTCATACAAAAAATTAGTCCTTTTTTTACTTGATCCAAATTTGTATTTCTATTTGTATTTTTTTTTTAATACAACCAAAAATAAAAAACAAACAAAATACACAATTTTTTTCTGCCAAAAAAAGAAATAGAAAGAAAGAAAGAAGAAAAAATTGTGATTCATATTCAATGCGGTCACTGCGGATCTCGTATAGAAAAAAAAATAATAATAATAAATAATGGGGAAAATTCGCTTGTTTTCAAACTTTCCATTTCCACTTTTGTGCGTAAATCACGAGAAAAACTATTCATAATGGTGATTTCTTTGATTCGAAGGATATGGAAAGAGAGCGTGACGCATCTCATTTCTGAGGAATTAGTTTATAATTATAAAATAGTTGTGTCGACACGAATCAATGTGCCATTAGAAAAGTAGGTGTCTTCGAGAAGGTTAAATCCTTATACTCACAGCTCGATTCAAATTTAAAATCCCTTGATTTCGATTTTATACTCTACATATTCATCCAAATTCCACTAGTTTTTCGACAATAATTTTCAAATATTGCCATGAATTTTGTTTCGGATTCGAAACAAGTAAAAAATTTTCTTTTCTCACTAAATAGAAAAGACAAAGTGAGGGAGTAAAATATGAAGCCTCAGAATTTGAGAATTAATTCCAAAATGAATATTTATTGAAAGATTAAATTAAATAAAAGTAAATGATAGTAATTTATTAAATAAATTATTAAATAAAATATTAAATTCAAATATTAAAATAAATTATTAAATTAATTTATTAAACTAAATTATTAAATAAAATATTAAATTGAATCACTAAATTAATTTATTAAACTAAATTATTAAATAAAATAATAAATTGAATCACTAAATTAATTTATTGCACTAAATTATTAAATAAATATTGAATTAAATGACTAAATTAATTTATTAAACTATAAAATATTGAATAAAATATCAAATTAAATTATTGACTTAAATTGTTAAATTAAATTATAAACCTAATTTATTAAACCAAATTGTGAAATTAAAATATTAAATTAATTTATACTAAATTAAATGAAATGGAGGAAAATGAGTCGCCGCGGCTTTATAATTGAAAAGGAAGTGAAAACTGTGACTGCAGCATTCGTGTAGTTTTATAAATGAATAAAGGAAAGGAGGCGCAGGCAGGCGTTTGTAGTTTCTAATAAAAGCAAGTTATTTGAATTGCGGACGATTTGGATCGAAACTGATGATTGTGTGTATTGTATATATACGGCCCTGGTACGTGACACACGCAATGTTTCACTTATTGCAACAGTTGGAGAAGAAACGATATGGAGAATCGTCGTACTTCGAATTCCAGTCGTATAGCACTGCCTGAAAGTCCACTCTGGAATTCGGCCAAACGCGAAAGAAAACGCCTGCCTGCCTGATTGCTTGCCTGCGACTATAATTGCACCACAAATATCTATTCATTCATGTAATCTTTTCTCTCACATTTATTTCCGCACTCGTCTCTCTCTTTCTCTCTCTCTCTCAATCTCTTTCTTTCTCTTTTTCTATTTTTTTCCTTTTTCTGTTTTTCCCATTTCTATTTTTTTCCTTTTTCTGTTTTTTTCCATTTCTATTTTTTCCATTTTCTATTTTTTCCTATTCTATTTTCTATTTTTCTCCTTTTTTGTTTTTCATTTTCTCTATTTTTCTACTTTTCTGTATTCTTTTCCTTTTTTCTATTTTTCTACTGTTTTGTTTTCTGTCTCCTTTTCTATTTTTTTCCTTTACTAATTTTTTCCTTTTTCTCTTTTTTTCCATTTCTATTTTATTCATTTTCTATTTTTTCCTATTCTATTTTCTATTTTTTTCCTTTTTTGTTTTTCATTTTCTCTATATTTTTACTTTTCTGTATTCCTTTCCTTTTTTTATTTTTTACCTTTTCTATTTTTTTCCCTTTTCTATTTCTTACCTTTTCTATTTTTTTTCTTTTCTATTTTTCTTCTTTTCTATTTTTCTCCTTTTTTGTTTTTCATTTTCTCTATTTTTCTACTGTTCTGTATTCTTTTTCGTTTTTCGATTTTTCTACTTTTCTGTTTTCTTTTCCTTTTTTTGTTTTTTTCCTTTTCTCTTATTTCTCCTTCCCTATTTTTTTCTTTTCTGCATTTTTCACTTTTTCTCTATCTTTCTTCTCTTATTGATTTTTTGCTTTTCTCTACTTATTCCCCTTTTTTCCAATCTCAATTTTTTTCTTGTTTTTCCATCATTTTCATTTTTCTTTCTGGTATTTTCCTTTTCTCTTTTTCAATTTTCTTTCTGATTTTTTTCTATTCTCTTTTTATTTTTTACTCGTTTTTTGTTTTTTTCATTTTGTATTTTTCTTTTCTCTCTATTTTTCCCTTTTTTTTGTTTCTTTCTCAACTTAATTTTTTTCTTGTTTTTCCATCTATTTCATTTTTCTTTCTGATTTTTTTCTTTTGTCGTTTTCTGATTTTTCCTTCAAGTGTTTTTCTGCTTTTCTCTATTTTTGTAGTTGTTTTTTTTATCATCTCAATATTTTTCTTCTTTTTCCATATTTTTTTAGTTATCTTCCTGTTTTTTTTTCTTTTTCTCATTTTCTGATTTTTCTGTTTTTTATCTCTCTCTTTCTCATTATTTCTCTTCTCTGTTTGTTTTTTTTTCTCTTTTCTCTATTTTTTCACCTTCTCTGATTTTCTCCTTTTGATTTTCTCTCCTTTTCTATTTTCTTTTTAATTTCTCTATTCTTTTCTTATCTAAATTTTTTTTCTGTTTTACCCTCTTTTTTATTTTTTCTAGTTTTCTAATTTTCACTCTTTTTATTTCTTCTCCTTCTCTTGTTCTTTTTCTTCTCTCCAGTTTTTTTCTTTTCTCTATTTTCTTTATTTTTCCCTATTCTCTGTTTTTCTCCTTTTTTCCATTTTTTTTCCTTTTCCAGTATTTTTTATTTCTTTTTTCTCCTTTTATATTGTTATTCTACTTTATAGTAATTTTCTTTTCTTTTCTCTCATCTCAAATTTTTCTGGTTTTTCACTCTTTTATTTTTTTCCAGTTTTTTCTTCTTTCCTTTTTTTTCTCTTCTTCAGTTTTTTTTCTTTTCCTATTTTCTTTCTTTTTCCCGCTTTTCTCTATTTGTCTCCTTTTTAAATTTATTCCTTTTTCAGTATTTTTAACTTTTCTTTTTCTCCTTTTTATGTATTTTTTCTACTTTTTATTCCTTTTCTCTTCTTTTTTTCTTACTTTCAATATTTTTCTTCTTTTCTCCTTTTCTTGTCCCTTTCTTTTCTCTTTTTTCTCCTTTTCCTTTTTTCTGCTTTTTTCTCTTTTTTCCCCTTTTTCCACCTTTTTTTCTCCCTTTAATCTTTCCTTTTCCATATCTTTGCATTCATCTGCTGAAAACGTGATTCCATTATTCCCACTTGAAAGAGAAATTCTCCTTCCAAACAAGTATTTGTAATTAAGTTTCACAAAATGCTTGTACAGCATTACTCCTACAATAATTTAATGTCACTAACTTAACACTAACTTATAACGCAGGTATTTAACATTTCACTCAATACTTAACATTTAACAGTTATTCTAAAAATTAATTTTTACTTTAAATTACAGTTATTTTCATTAAAAAGTGAAATTTTTATTTAAACTTGAGAAATTCTTCACTCGAATCATCGAAACATGAAGAAAAAAAAGTTTTTTTTGTCTCTTTAAATGAGAATCAGTTAAACACTAAAATTTTAATTTTTAATTAATTTTCAATCAGTAATTAACTTTTGCTTTCGAATCAAATAAAAATTTACTGATTATATATTTAAAAAAAAAATTTCACGCTGATAAATCAGTAAATTATTTCATTTGTTTTGAATTAGTCAAAATTTACTGATTCGACAGTAAAAAAGAAAGAAAAATCTTGAAAAATTATTTTTCACCTATGATAAATTACTAAATTAATTTAACTTCTCGCTTTTAAGTCAGATAAAATTTATCGATTCATCACTAAAAAAATTTCTACTAATATATATATATATATATATTAAATTGGTAAATTTGAACTCATTCAAAAAGGAAAAATTCATCACTTGTTAAAATTACATATTTGATTCAAATTTAGAGTGTAAACTTAAATACACGAAAAATATAAAATACAAAAGTTCCTGAAAGATAAAATGCAAAACTTCCAAATGTACAAAAATAATATATACAAAAATGATAATTCCTGGAATTCACCTCTAAAAATAATACTTATGTAATTAAACACCTTTTAAGTGATTCAAAAAAAGAAAAAAAAAATTGCGAATAGTTTAAAAAAATAAATGAAAAAACGCAGAGTCATTGCGACGTAAACTTATAATATATAAATACAGAGAGAGAGAGAGACACAAATTCTTATAGTGCAAGGTGCTTTCTACGCGTTTACATGCGTATATGCATCGCGTACAGGATTGAACGACCGTGAGTAAAAGTTTTCGCCCATATGCAGACCGTGAAGCTGAATCCACGCTTCTCTGGCTTTCGTTCGAAAGCGAAATGCGCGCCTTCCACTCCGAGAAACCACGCACTTGATCATTTTACTCATAAAAAAAAAAAAAAAAAAAAAAAAAATTCTACACATTTATTTCTCGCACGTCATGTATACTCTACTTATTCACAAGTCTAATTATTCAAATTCAATATATAATTCAATTACTGTCAAAAAAAAAATAAATAAGAAAAAAAAATAATGATAAATCTTGATCATTAACCATAAATGACTATGTTAAATTAATACAATGTAAGGAGCGAGAAAAAAAGTAATTCATTATTGACTTTCATAAATATTATTACGCACACGCCGAAAGAAATTATTTTCTTCTGAACATCAGTTACTGCATATAAATCATGAGAATTAAAAATTAAAATCATTCATACTAAATTTAAATGTGCCGTGAAAATGCAATTTATTTCTGTTAAATTTATTTACGAGGGTAAATATTGTGTCAATTATAATTAAGGTTCGATGGAATTATTTTCTTTTTCATTGTATGCGCGGCACTGTTTCAAAGGAATAATTATAGGTGGAGAAAATAATTAATTATTAATAAATAAATAATTTTTAGTCTTTTGGAAAAAAATTTATTTGAAAGAAATAATTTTTGTTTAAAATTTTTTCTATTTATTAATTTAGATTATTCTTTCTTTCATTCTTATTTTTCTTTCTTTCTCTCTTTATTTAAATAAATTTGCATCAAATACGAAAATTATTGGGTCGAATAAAATATAGTTGAATAAAATAGAAAAATTATTTGATTAAAGTATAAATATTTCCTTGAAACAAAAAATTTTTATTTAAATTGTTTTCTATTTATTAATTAAAATTTTTCTATCTTTATTTATTTAAATAAATTTCTATTTATTCATTTAATTTTTTCTTTCGTTACTTATTTAATTAAATTATTGGGTAAATAAATAAAGAAAAAGGAAAAAATATTTTTCGAAGCTCATCGTCGACGCCAACTTCAAGGTAGTTAGTGGAAGTTAACAAACTTCATTAATAACTGGGATAATTAAAATTTTTTC
Organism: Leptopilina myrica (nomen nudum); assembly: GCA_032872475.1. Classification (NCBI taxonomy): domain Eukaryota; kingdom Metazoa; phylum Arthropoda; class Insecta; order Hymenoptera; family Figitidae; genus Leptopilina; species Leptopilina myrica (nomen nudum). The sequence goes on from CM065459.1 coordinate 4,681,354, forward strand.
CGTTTTTTTTTGCAATTTTTCTATTTTTTTTCTCTTTTTTTCGCACAAAAATTCGTACACGCATTTTTTTTTTACAATATCGAGTAAATAATTGTATACTGTCTCCTCGAGTCATGAAGTTTCGTTGGATGTCACTTAAGAATAGAATTTCATTAATAATTCATAAAGCCATAGCGTAATTTGAATTTTGTCTCTTTAAGGTGACGCATGTTACAACACTTTTTAGTGGGAAGATAGAAATTTCTCTAGAAATATTTGTTCTCACGCGCTTTTTGTTTATTTAATAAAACATATAATATCAAGAAAGAGAGAATAGAACAAATAGTCTCCATCATCAACTGTAGTTGGCTATTTTTTTTTTTAATGTCCAGGAAGAAAAAAAATAGCTAAGCTACGCTAAGAGACTGGAAAATTTCGTTTCTATTAATTTCTAATAATAAAGTGATGAAATAATAACATTAAAAAATAATAACATAAAAAATAATAAAATAATAAAATAAACAATAATAAAATAAACAATAATCACATAAAAAATAATAAAATAAAAAATAACATAAAAAATAATAAAATAAAAAATAATAACATAATAAAATAATAAAACAATAGAATAATGAAATAAAAAGAAAGAAACAATAATAGACTAAAAATGGATTCTATTTATTCATAATAATAATAAAATAATAAAATAAAAAAAACAAAAGGAATGAAATAATAATAGACTAAACATTTTTTTATTACAAAAAATTCTTCTAAAGAAGAAGTAACTTTAAAATAATTACTTGACAAAATATTTTCACCTTCAGCAACTTTTATTTATAGTAGTTTAAAAACTTTTGATTCAAATTGTAGAGAATTTTATTCAAATTTCATTTAAATAGTGGAATAATAATTATAATAACGAAAATTAGTAAAAGTTTTTATTAATTTAAATTAGTGGGCTTTTCACTGCCTCTAATTTAGAAAGTTAATTTCTATAATTAAAATTTTTAATTTCTTTTTATATGGTAAAATTTTATATTATTAAGTTATTTGTTTTAAAGGTCGAGTATTTTTATAAAGATAATAATTAATACTACTGAACTGAAATGTATCTGTTGTATTTATTTTTTATTCCTCGATCAAACGAAAATAATACTTTTTGTCATTTAAAATATTTTTTGAATATTTTTTTCGTTTTATAAATTACAGGAAATATTTTAGGCAAATAATTTAATTTTTTTATTATTATAATTTTATATTTTTGTTAATCTAATTTAATTATTTTATTCTTATTTTATTATAGTTATTTCATTATTATTTTATTGTAATGATTTTATTATAATTATTTTATTATAATTATTTTATTATAATCATTGTATTATAATTATTTTATTATAATTATTTTATTGTAATCATTTTATTATAATCATGTTATTATAATTATTTTATTATTATTATTTTATTATACTTATTTGATTATAACTATGTCATTAAAAATTATAAAAGTTATTAAAAATAACGAAGACAGCTAAAAATTTGCTAAAAAAATGAAAAATAGATAAATTTGCCAAACTTTTTTAAACTCAAAAACTTGTTTTTATTAAATGTGATTTTAAAAAAATGAATATTAATTCACTCACCTGTCGTATGTCTTGGTAAATTAATTTGAGATCGTCATCGAGTAGCTGGTAAGGATCGACTTGGTAATCTGGTAATGATCCTGGTTGTTGTGTTTGCATCGAACTCATTGCTCGTGCGACACCAAACCTGTGACTTCGCGAACATGTTTGTTTCTGAAATCAAAAAAATTCCACTTAATTAACAAGTTCATAGTGAAAAATATTTTGAAAAATCAGTTAAAACAATTTTTTATCCATCCCAAAGTTTTTCTCATGATTTTAATCTTTCAATTTTCAATATTGAAAGCAAAACATATTTTCAGATCTTTACCCTCTAAATTTTTTTTTTGTAATTATTTAGTTACTTCAATTAGTAATTAAATATTAACTTCAATTATTAATTACTTAGTAACTTCAATTATTAATTAATTATTAATTGTAATTAATAATTGTAACAAATAATTAAATAGTAATTAATTAATGATTTGAATTAATAATTAATTACTAAAGGAATTAGTAATTATTTAGTAAATTTTACTAATAAACACTAATTTTTACTACTTTATTAGTTAAATTTTCTAATTTTAAAGTAAAAATGAGGCTCTGTTTAAAAATTTGGAGAAGAGAAAAGTAGAAAAATTCAAAAAGAAGAGAATCAAAATTTACGAAAGGAATTATCAAAACAAAATTCTAAATGAAAACTGCAAGTAAATATTTTAATTAATTTACATTAATTTTATTAATTAAATTAATTTACATTAATTTTTTAAATTAAATTAATTTACATTAATTTTTTTAATTAAATTAATTAAATTAATTTAAATTAATTAAATTAATAATTATATTAATTAAACGAAAATTAAAAAAAGCGATTAGTTGAATATTTTCTCCTTAAAAAAGTAAATAAAAGTGGAAGTAAATTGTAAGTAAATTACAATTATTAGAGAAGAAAGGTCTTATTTGACTCGTACTACTGACTCGACGCTTGTCTGACGTAACATGACTTGTACTACTTAAAAGTTGCTACAGTGCTTCTCTTTCATCACTTCTCTTATTAAATTTCCACAATTGCATAAAACAATTTTTAATTTTCAATTTTTTTAAAATATTTTAATAGTGTTGAAAAATTAACAAAAGAAAAAACAATCTACAAAACAATAAATTAACTCTTCTCTCACAATTAAGCCGATTAATAAAAAAAAACTAACGAAACTGACTATAAAATTTCGAAATGAAAACTTAAAAATACGTTTCTTTTCTTTTTTTCAAATACAATTTCTCTCTTTTCAAACATGAGAAAAACTTTCTTTTTTCTTTTTTTTGGGGAAAAATATTGTAAATACATGCATAAAAAATGAGGGCACACATTTCCTTATAGAAACCAGTTTGAATTATGGGTATAGGAAAGAGGATATTTTGACAAGATTTAAATATTGTGAAACTTTCATATATATATATATATATATATGCATTGGGTACCTTATTATATAAAATTTATATATTCCAATGATAACGAAAGTGATTTCATAATTAGTCGGTTTTTTTTTCTTTTTTTTACTCTTTAAAGTTAAGAGATAAGAGGCTATTTTGTAATTTATAGTAATTCTCGTAATTATCGTCTTCATCTCGGATATTTCTTTTATTTGATAATTGAGGTCATTGTGTGCGTGGACTTTCGTGTATATAAACTTGATAGAAATGAATTTTCGTAATTGATATTAATTAGATATATATGATGTAATCGTATCGTAATTTGTTACAATTAGTCCTAATTGATCTTTCTAAATCTGATTTAGTTATAAAAATCATTATAAATTTTCATTTTATTTTATTTTCCTGATTTTTTTCTAATTTTCCGTGAAAAAAAAATTTACTGCTTTGTAAAATAGGTTTATTAAATTGAATTTCTGCAACAAATTTTATTATTAAATTAAAATTAAAGGAAGAGATTATTAAATAATAAATAAATAATACATTTTATTATTCATGCGAAAGAATTTAAATATTTATAATATAATAAATGAATAAATAAATTTTAAGAAAAATTTTTTAAATAATTTAATTCTGTTTGGAAATTTTATGAAAATAGTGAATAGTGAAAATCATGGATTTCGAAAAGTTTTTAAGAATAATTGAATTTTACAAAGAATAATTGAAATTTTGAGAATAATTGAATTTTTGCGAACGATTTTATTCAAATTTTATAAAATGATTGAATTTCCAGGAAAAATTTTTATTTCTTTTAAAAATAATTGAATTCTTGCGATGAATATTTTTATTTATGAAAATAATTGAATTTTATTAAAATTTCTTAAAATAATTGCATTTTCGGGAATAATTTTGTTATTTATATTTAATAATTGATTTTTTTCGAAGAATCATTATGTAAATAATTTAATTCTTAGAAAGAGTGTTATTCAAATCTAAAAAAATAATTGCATTATTTAAAAGAATTTAATTAAAATTGTATTTAAAATAATTGATTTCTTTCGAATAATTTTATTAAAATATTTGAAAATAATTGAATTTCTGTAAATATTCTAACATTTTTTTGTAAATATTTAAATTTTTTCATGAGAATTTAAAAAAAATGTTTTTTTAAATAATTGATATTTCCGTTGAATTGAAATTAATTTTTTTTAATAATTACATTTTTTGAATAATTTCTGTGAAGAAGAATTTTTTTTTCTTGAAAATAATTGAATTATTGCGAAATATTTTATTAAAATATTTTTAAAAAATGAATTTTTGTGTAAATTTTGTTATTTTTTAAAATAATTAAAATTCCTTGATGAGTTTTGTTATTTATGAAAATAATTGAATTCTTGCTTAGAAATTTATCTAAAATTGTTTTAAAAAATTGAATTTTCTTGAAAAATGTTATTATTTGTGAAAAATAAATAAATAATTGTATTTTTGCGAAGAATTGTACAAAAATTTTGTTAAATAATTGATTGAATTCCTGTGGAAAATTTATTATTTACAAAAATAATTGAATTTTAGATGAATTTTACCAATTTTGCTTCCTTATGAGAAGAAGTGTTTTTTTTAAATACTAAAAAACATATTTAAGCCGTAAGTGCATTAAGGAAATTTTTACAAGGTATTTTATAAGCAAAAACACTTTTTTCGACCATTTTTTGTGTGCATGTGCTTTAAAAATTCCTGCCACTCTTCATTATACACTTTCTCGCAACAAGTTAAGTTTATAATTATCTTAGAGGTTAACAAAGTAACCACAAACTAAAAGACTTGATTTGAATGCAATGCATGTGCTTCCGCATATTATAAATAAATTTCTGCTACAAAAGGCAAAGACTCTAATATATATGTATTGTTGGTTAAAAAATTAAAAAGTACCCACCGCGCGAGCGACAATGAAAGTATATTGTATATTGTTTTCAAGTATGACTTGAAAATTAAATTTGAAATTTAAGAAAGAGAGCCAGCCCTCTTCTCCGCATATATATAGTTTCTATTCTAGTTTGTGTTATTAAACTGCAATAATGTTGATTTCCTTGAATTATAAAATTCTTGTGGCTATATATTCAACCGTGATCTCGTTTTTGCGGTTTGTTAATGCTCAGGATTTAAGTGATCAAACTTATTATAATAATACTACTACTATATATCGTCTACACAATATTTAGGATGGATGTTTATGAAACATTGAGAAATTAATGCCGTTTTAAATGTCTGACCATGCGTATCAACGTCTTTAACCACCTTTAGAAGAAAAAAAAACCTCTTTAACTACATTCTCTATGGTTATAATATGTGTGTAAAACTAGTTCTCAATCGCCGACAAGTTCACTATCCAACTTTTACTTCTCGTGTTCGCAAAACAATTCTCATCGCTGTTTGCAAGGACGTTTGATTATTGCGTGGAGAAAAATGCGCGAAAAACGCAAGCGAGCCCCACTAAAAAAAACAGCACAAGAACCATTCAAAAATCATTCAAGAACTATTCACAAACAATTCAAAAACAATTCAAAAATCATTCAAAAACAATTAAAAAACTATTCAGGAACCATTCAAACACCATTTGAAAAGCATTGAAGAACCATTTACAAACAATTCAAAAATCGTTCAAAAACATTCAAGAACCGTTCACGAACAATTCAAAAATCATTCAAAAACAATTAAAAAACTATTCAACAACCATTCAAACACCATTCGAAAAGCTTTGAGGAACCATTTACAAATAATTCAAAAACATTTCAAAACCATTCAAGAACCATTAACAAACAATTCAAAAAACATTCCAAAACAATTCACAAATTATTCAAGAACCATTCAAACACCATTCGAGAACTATTTAAGAACCATTCACAAACAATTCAAAAATCATTTAAAAAACTAAAAAACTATTCAAGAACCATTCAAACACCATTTGAAAAGCATTCACGAACAATTTACAAACAATTCAAAAACCATTCAAAACCATTCAGGAACTATTCACAAACAATTAAAAAATCATTGAAAAATTGTTCCAAAATCATTCAAAAACTATTCAAAACCTTTCCATAATTATTTGAAAATTCATTATATGACAGAATCAACTATTCAAAAACCATTTAAAAAATGAATTATATGACAAAATCAACCATTGCAAAATCCTTCAAGAACCATTCGAACACTATTCAAAAATCATTCAAGAAGCATTCGAAACCATTCAACAATTGTTTAAAAATTCATTATATGACAAAATAAACTATTTAAAAACCATTCACAAACAATTCAAAAATCATTCAAGAATCAAGAACCATTCAAAACTATTCAAAAATTATTAAAAATTCATTACACGATTAAATCATCTATACTCAAAAACCATTCACGAACCATTTAATACTATTCAACAATTATTTAAAATATATTTTTATTTATTATTCAGTATATATAAAAAAATCATCCATTCAAAAATCCTACAAGAACCATTCAAAAACTATTCAAAAATCATTTAAGAACCATTCGAAAATTATTTAAAAATTCATTATTTAAAAAAATAAACTGTTTAATAGCTATTCTCAAACAATTCAAAAATCATTCATAAATCATTCGAAAATTTATTATATAACAAAATCAAGCATTCAAAAATCCTTCAAAAACTATTCAAAAATCATTAAAGAACCATTTGAAACCATTCAAAAATTATTTAAAAATCCATTACATGACAAAATCAACTATTCAAAAACCATTCAACATTATTCAAAAATTATTTAAAAGTATATTATATGATGAATGCACTATGCAAAAATCATTCAAAAATTATTTAACAATTCATTGTGTATCTGACAAAATAAAACAAATTCTTAGAGAATTTTCTTTCGGGAAATTTTAATGAGCTGTGATAATGAACACTTCTGCTAATTTCTGCAAATTTCAGCTCAACTTTCTAATACATTTGTAGTTAACGATATTATTATCAAAGTGTAAATGCACTTACTGCGTAAATTCTGCAATTATTTTCAAATTAATAAATGAGAAATAGGAGAGTTTTTCCACGCTAAATGATTAGATCGCGTGATGTTCTATATATACAAATATGCTAATCGAGATTTATTTCCGAACTACTCCTAATCGATGTCTGTTACAGTAATCGCACTATAAACAAACAAAAAAAATTACTTCTAATTCTAATCCATTTTTTCTTCCAACTGTTTAAATTAAAACTATTTTTTTTGTACTTTATTTTTAAAAACCTGTGACCATTTTTGACTAAATGTATTTACATTATCATCATTTTTGACATTTTTCTAACTAAAACGTCTCTTATATTAGAAATAACTTTGACCTAATTTTGTTTTCGGTTTCGACTAAAAAAAGTTTACAATACTACCACGTTTTAGTGAATTTTAATTAATTTTTGTCCCTTTTTGACACTTATTTAATTATTTTCAGTTTTTACTAAATTAATCGCGACCATTTTTTTACTAAAAACTCTTTTTAACAAAAACTTATTTTACTTTTGACCTCAAAAATAGTCTACTTTTAATTTATTTTGCTTTCAAATTAAATGTAAAAATATTAAGTACAACAGGAGCAACAAATTTTATTAAACATAAAAAAAGGAAAAATTTGTTTCTATAAATCATAATATTGAGAAATTTTTAATAGCGAAAAAAATCGAGTGAAAAATAATTGAAAGTGAGGCAATAAATTTTTGATTTACAATTTATCACTTATGAATAAAGAAAAGAAAAATATTGTCCAATGAATAAGCAGTTTTTGAAAGCGCATGATTTGTCACTTGCAAAGTTATACTTGTAGTAGTATTATTATGATTATTATTATTATTATTATTATTATAATTATTATTATTATTATCATTATAATGATAAACAGTAGTAAACACATTTATGATATATACAGTGAAACAGCAAATTTCGAATAACCTTCAATTATTTATTTTCGGTTTTTCACCTGGCATCGATTGCAGATAACGACCGCACCCAAGTTTAGTCGCGTAATTATCTCTCGACACTTTCAACGAAAACCCACGTGGTCGCGGCGCAAAAATTGGCACTTGCTTTTTTTCCGGTTTTGAATGAAACTTTGTAGCAATATTTTCGAAAAAAAATGTAGACAAGAAAAAAAAAAGAAAATCTAAAACATAATCTAGTAATTTAGTAAAATTTACTAATTCAAATTTAGAGAGTAGTCGTTTCCAAATTTTTGAATTAGTATTTAGTAAAATTTACTAATTCAAATTTAGAGATAAGTTTTTCACTACTTTCTAAATTTCAAGAAGTATATTTTAAGTTTTAACTAAATTCAATTTTACTAAATTTTTACTAAATTAATTAACTTTTAGGTTTTATTTTTGTTCTTTTTGTTCTTTTGACTAAAAATTACCTTCTTTTCAAAACGAATAAAATTCTTCGCAGACATTCAATATCCTGTTCAAATAATTTTTAAAATTCTCGTCAAAATTTCAATTATGTTTATTAGAAATAATAAAATTCTTCTCTAAAATTCAATTATTTTCAAACATTTTCTTCAATTTCACAGAAATTTAATAATTTTAATAAACAATAAAACTCTTAGTAGAATTTCAATTATTTTTACTACATATTTGATTAAGTTTCTTGAAACAAAATTATTCTTAAAATTTTCATTAAAATAAGTCAAAAAAATTTAATTATTTAAACATTTGTGGAATAAATTCAATTTTGTTCAGAAATTTTTAAAAATTCTTGTTAAAATTTCAATTATTTTCAAAAATTAAAAAACCTTCGTTAATATTTAAATTATCTTTCGAAATAATAAATTCTTCGCTAAAATTCAATTATTTTTAAAGAATTTTAATAAAATTCATTGCAAAATTCAATTATTTTTAAGAATAAAAAAAAATTCGTTAATATTTCAATTCTCTTTATAAATATTTATCGCTAAAATTCAATTATTTTCTGAAATTTTAACAAAATTCATCGCTAAAATTCAATTATTTTCTGAAATTTTAACAAAATTCATTGCAAAATTCAATTATTTTCAAAGATATAAAAAATTTTGTTAATATTTCAATTCTCTTTATAAATATTGAAATTCTTCGCTAAAATTCAATTAATTTCAGAAATTTTAACAAAATTTATTGCAAAATTCAATTATTTTCAAAGATAAAAAAAATTTCGTTAATATTTCAATTATCTTTCTAGATTTTTAAATTCTTCATCAAAATTCAATTATTTTCATGAATTTAAATAAAAATCATTGCAAAATTGAATTATTATAAAAAATTTTTTAAATTTCGTTAATATTTTAATTTTCTTTATAAATATTCATCGCTAAAATTCAATTATTTTCTGAAATTTTAACAAAATTCCTTTCAAAATTCAATTATTTTCAAAGATAAAAAAAATTTTATTAATATTTCAATTCTCTTTATAAATGTTGAAATTCTTCGCTAAAATTCAATTAATTTTAGAAATTTTAACAAAATTTATTGAAATTCTTCTCCGAAATTCAATTTTTTTCAAAAATGTTCTTCAATTTAATTTCTTTAATTTTTTAATATCCACTATTCTAAATAAAATTCTACGTAAAAATTTAATTATTTTCATAAAATAATATAACAATTTTACAGGAATTCAATTATGTACAAATTTTTTTTACAAAATTTCTTTTCAATAATCCAATTATTTTCATAAATAATAAAATTTTTACACAGAAATTCAATTTATTTTTGTAAATAATAAAACTCATTGCAGAATTTCAATTAATTTTAATACAATTTCACGAATTTTTATTTAAAAACTTTTTGATAAAATTTTTTACGAGAATTAAATTTTATGAAACATTTAGTTATTTAATAAATTATTTATTTTTTATATTTAAATAATTGAATTCTTCTAACAATATTGTAAAAGAATAAATTTTTTTGAAAAACTTTTTTTTGACTTTTATCTGAAACTATTGTTTTAAGTGTATTTTAAGTAAATTAAATTTTACTAAATGTAAGTTTTACTAAATTAAATTTTACTATATTTTTACTAAAGGTAAATTTTACTAAATTTTTACTATATTAAATTTTACTAAATTTTTACTATATTAAATTTGACTAAAGTTTTACTAAATTAAATTTTACTCAATTTTTACTAAATTAATAAAGTTTTAGGTTTTGTTTTTGTTTTTTTTTACTGAAGAATTAGAGAAATTTAGATTGCATATTCAATTACATAAATAAATTGCAATCAGCAAATAATTATTATCGTATAAAAATAACAAGATACTTAATGGCAAAATAATAATTGTAAAAATAGCAAAATATGTAATGACCATATTATATATGTAACGATCAACTAAAATACCCAAAGCCCGAATGATAGTTTCATAAAAAAACATCAAAAATACGCAATAATCAAATAATAAATTACAAAAATAATAAGATATGTAATATCGTCGAGAATGATAATTATCGAAAAAGTAATAAGATCACATAAGAGCCGAATGTTTCTATAATTTATATATATTTTCCGCGCACAGAAAAGAGAAAATACACAGTGAAATCAATAAATATGTTGCTGAGAATTTGTTTATGGAATAACGAGAGCCAAGAGTTTCTTTTTTAAAGAATAACTTTTATGAAAGTTTGCTAATTCAAATTCATATTCGTCAGTGTGTTGTTGCATTTGAATTATCATAGAAGTTTAAAAAAAAATCTCAGGGTATGAATGACAATTCAATATATACATGTATTTTCACGCGGCACAGTAGCCGCAATTGGCGTGCAAAAAGAAAATATAATATAAATGCGCTTATAGCCTTCATTGTGTGTATGTTGTCGGACACTGAGCGTTAGCACGTAGTAAAATGTGGTTGAAAAGTGGTTACACGAGTCTCTTATTTCCTGAGGCTTCATTTTCGTAATTATCTTACGTCTCATGTGTGTATATTTTAAGAAAGTCCCGCAAACATCGGAATGGCACACCCAACTCTCTGCGATGACAAAGAAATGTCGGGAAAATTTATTCTCGATTTATAAAGAAAAAAGAAAAAGAAAATTTTTTTTTTAGAAAAACCTATTTTAGCAGATAAATATCTAAAAAAATTCAAGAAAATTTAGGTAGAAATTTAAAGGTTCGAACGAGATACGGTAAATTTCGTAAATTTGCTTCAAGTCCCTAAAAGTCAGTTATTGAAAAAAAGGAAAAGTTCCATAAAGTCTACGGATTTTTTTTGTACAAAAAACGAACTTTTATTTTAATTTAATTTAACTTAATAGAAAAAGGACAAAATTTTTTCGTAAATTCTACGATATAATTTGAAGAATTTCATTGAAATTACAAATAATTGCAGGAATTTAATTATTTCCAAAGAAAAAAAAATTCTTCGCCGAAATTCAATTCTGTTCAGAAAAATTTTTTAAATTCGTGTCAAAATTTTCAATTATCTTTAATAATAAAAAAAGTCTTGTCCAAAATTCAATTATATTTTCAAAAAATGTTAATAAAATTCTTGACAAAATTTCAATTATTTTATTCAAAAATTTTCCTCAATTCAATGATTTTCAATACCAAATATTTTATAAAACTTTTCCAAACGAATTCAATTTTTTAAAAATTTTTGTTAATTCTTCATCCACATACTTAATTATATTCATAAATAATAAACATTGATGAGGAATTTAATTATTTTTATAAATAAAAACTTATTTTCTATTAATTCAATTATTTGCATAAATAACAATATTCATCATAATTCAATTATTTAAAAAAAAAATTCTAGTCAAAATTTCAATTATTTTTAAAATATAATAACATTCTTCTCTGAAATTCAATTATATTCAAAAAATTTTATTGAAATTCTTCGCAAAAAATAATAACATTCTTCTCTGAAATTCAATTATTTTCAAAAAAATTTTAATGAAATTCTTGGCAAAATATTAATTATTATTTTATTCAAAAATTTCCCTCAATTCAATGATTTTGAATATCGACTATTTTAATGAAATGTTTCAAAAGAATTCAAGTATTTACAAAATTTTTTAATAACTTTTTCCGTCAACATTTAATTTTTTTTTTATAAAATAATAGAAAAATTACTCATGAATTCAATTATTCGCAATGTTTTTCGTAATAATTCAATTATTTGGCATAAATAATAAAATTTTTACAGGGATTTAACTATTTTCGAAAATAATAACTAATTCTGTCAAAAAATTTATTTATTTTTTTAAATTGTATTCAAATTTTATTTAAAATTATTTTTTTGCACTTTTTATTTTCCAATATATATTTCTAATCGAATATAGTTGCAATTTTGTAAAATTGAATTGTAAACAAATTAATTTGAAAATTTTCAAAGAACTTTATCAAAAATTATTACATAATTAATTGAATTTAAAAAAGAATTTTAGTTAAGAAAATATTTTCAAATAATTTAATGTTTAAGAAGTTACAAATTATTGACGAAATTCAATTTTTTTTAAAGAAATTTTTAAGAAATTTTTTGTCAAAATTTTAATTTTTCTTTCGAAATAAAAAAAAATCTGCTCTAAAATTCAATTATTTTCAAAAAAAATTTAATAATATTATTATTAGCAAAGTTTCAAAAAATTTCCTAAATTTACTGATTTTCAATATTTACTATTTTAATAAAATTCCTCTTAAAGATTTAATTATTTACGTAAAATAGTAGAAAAATTGCACAGGAATCAAATTATTTACAAATAGAAATTCATTTCAATTAAGAATTTTTGGAAATAACTGAATCTGAAAAAGATTTCAGATATCAAAATTTGAAAAATCGCATTTTTCATACTTTTAACTAACGATATTGAAGAATTAATTTTTTTTAATTTAATTCCTTCCGAAATTATTTAATGTTTTTAATTATTTAAAAAAATATATAAAGTTTTTAATAAATATATTTAAAGTTTTTAATTTCTAATAAATATATTTAATTGAAGAATTTACGAATAATCAAAATTTCGCAAAATCGAATTAAAAACAAATAGATTTGAAAAGAAGTGGGGGACTGTATATAAGGAGCAAAGAATTCTAGGTTATGTTTGTTATGTTTCAAGTGCAAATGCATAAAGTAGGTTAAGCCTCAATTGAAACTAATTATGCCTAAGCCTTTATTTCATTTCAAGTATTCAATAAACATTATTTTCCAGTCTAAATTATTAAAATATTCCTTATTCAAGGTAAAAAGCCAACAAACATAACCTATTAAAAATTTGCTCATTTCCCTTTCTTCAAGACGAGACGCTGCAGCGTTTACTATTTTTCTAATAAGAAAACTGTTTAGTTAAAATGTTTTTAGTTCCAATTTTATATCTTTGGGATAACTATATTTTCAATATTAACTAATAATAAAATTAACTAATCTTAAACTAATCTTTGAGGACCAAAGACAAAAAAATCACAACTTTCGAGTTCAAAAATAATAAATTTTACTTTGAGGACCCAAGACAAAAAAATCACAACTTTCGAGTCAAAAAATAATAAATTAATAATTAATAAAAATTTTGTTAATTTCAGAGAGAGAGAAAAAAAAATAATTAAAGACTATACTCTAATTGAAAAAAAAACGAGTGTAACTTGTATACATATACAGAAATAAAATCGTAAAATTAAAATGAAAAACGTAATAAACAAGCAGTTAGCTCATAGTTAATGAAGTAAATATAATAGACTGATAGTCTATTATATTTATACTTCATTAACTCGCAGGCAAGTGCAAGTTGAGTTTATTGCGACACAACACTTGCACTAAGCATGCAGCAGCCAATATTGCAAAATCTATCGTACTTCTTTGGATCGTCAACCGTTAATGGACCCCCTCGTGCAACATTCAAGGACAAATTGATGGTGAAAAATTTTTATTTAAACTTCATAGAATTCATTGGCAGTCATAGGTTAAAGACCAATTTCAACAGACTACAATTTACCAGGAGTAATCAATGGATTTATTACTTGCTCTGATTGTTACTTTCTACGCACGTAAATAAAAGCAAGGTCGTTGAGTCCGCAAAGTTCCACAATATAGTGAAACTCTTTTTTTTTTGTTCCCTTCTGTTTCTTTTTTTTTTCTTCTTTACTTCCAAGGGGAGGGGGGGGCAGTGTATTTGCAAAATTTTGTTGCATAACAATTTTTAAAGGAACTTTTTCAAAAAGTAGTTGAATTCTAGTTGAAGAATTAAAATAAGGTTGAAGAATTAAATTAAGGTTCAAGAATTAAATTATGGTTCTAGAATTAAATTAAGGTTCAAGAATTAAATTAACGTTCAAGAATTAAATTAAAGTCCAAGAAATAAATTAAAGTCAAAGAATTAAATTTAAGTTAAAAATTATAGACTAAGAAACCCAAATTTCGGAAGTTGTAATGTTTAAAATTTTAAAAGGATTTTTAAAGTAACTTTTCAAAAAGTGTTAAATTAAAGTTGAAGAATTAAATTAAGGTTCAAGAAATAAATTAAAGTCAAAGAATTAAATTAAAGTTAAAAATTCAAGACTAAGAAACCCAAATTTCGGAAGTTGTAATGTTTATAATTTTAAGAGGATTTTTAAAGGTACTTTTTAAAATTTGTTGAATTTAAAGTTAAATAATTAAATTAAGGTTCAAGAATTTAGTTAAAGTTCAAGAATTAAATTAATATTCAATAATTAAATTAAAATTCAATAATTAAATTAAAGCTACAGAATTAAATTAATGTGAAAAACTCTAGACTAATTGTAAGAAACCCAAATTTCGGAAGTTGTAATGTTTATAATTTTAAGAGGATTTTTAAAGGTACTTTTTAAAATTTGTTGAATTTAAAGTTAAATAATTAAATTAAGGTTCAAGAATTTAATTAAAGTTCAAGAATTAAATTAATGTTCAATAATTAAATTAAAATTCAATAATTAAATTAAAGCTAAAGAATTAAATTAAATTAAAAAATTCTAGACTAAAAACCAAAATTTCGGAAGTTGTAAGTTTCATAATTAAATTCCACAAGTAAATAATGCGAATGATAGCAAAATCGCTATTTTTTGCCACGAGAGGAAAAAAAGTTCTCCAAAAATAGAATATTGAAAACAAAGTGTACAACCTTTTTTAAAAAAATACAATATTTATAGATATATTTACATTATTTAGATCATTAAAACGGGAATCTTGCAATGAAAATGTAAATTTTATCACGTGTGTGCATTCGCAGAAAGGCCAAACGTTAAGATATTGCCTAATATATTTTTAGTCAGATTTCCTGTTCCAGGTTGTGGTGAAAAGTATTTTTTTTTTTTTTGAATCCTATACCGCCACTTATGTAAACTATAAGCTCTATTCAGATTTCATCCTCAAATCTATATATATGCACATATTCTTTTTTGTAAATACTCGATTCAATATTTGCATTTTTCATTTTTAGAGAATTCTCTCTGTCATTGGTTCTGTTTTACTGGAGACACGCTTTTATACCTGACAAACACGCGCATTGCAGTCGATAATTCTTATTATTAGTGTATCGAACTCATTGTACCGAGAAAATGAATATTTATCAAGATGACTCAAAAAGAATCGCGTTAGTTGTTTTGACATTTGAAAATATATCAATATTTCTTAAATTACCAATATTCATCGAATTTAGTTTTTTTCCGGTTGTGAGAGGATTTTCATGCCGTCTAGGCGGCAATTTGAGGAACTACTTTTTGGCGCGAAATTCAAAAACAAGAAATTTAAGTAGTCGTTTTTTTCAAAATTATTCTCATCATTTCAATTAAATTATATTATTTTCAAGAATTTTTAAATTAAAATTCT
This sequence comes from Leptopilina myrica (nomen nudum), assembly GCA_032872475.1. Taxonomy (NCBI): domain Eukaryota; kingdom Metazoa; phylum Arthropoda; class Insecta; order Hymenoptera; family Figitidae; genus Leptopilina; species Leptopilina myrica (nomen nudum). Next base: position 4,697,196 of record CM065459.1, read on the forward strand.
TCTTTTAGTCAATTAATTTTTATAGTTCTCGAAAAAGTTCTTTATAGACAATTTTCAAAAATTATTTCTTAATTCAAATATTTCTTCAAAATTCTAAAAATTTCGAGAAATTAGTAACTAATTTACTTTATAATTTATATGAAAAAGAATGTTTTACGAAAATTGCATATATCAGCGAGTCATGCATGAAAATTTTTCAAATATATATAAAATGCAGAGGAGAATAAGCTATACTTTCACTTGAGTGAAGAAAGTATTTTTTTCTTCGCGGCAGTTGAACAATATTAGAGCAAATTAAATTGTTATGGGAAGAAGATCGAAACTGAAGGTGAGTAGAGTATGGGAGTCAAGTTGAGTTAATGTCCAGTCGTGTGTAAGAGGAGAAAGTGAGGTTACATGGTCGAAGCGTCGTCTGATGCCGCAAGGTGGATGATTATTATAACAGAGAAATGTCAACTTTTATATGGTGTAAAAGGAATAGTTGACTGATAAAAAATAGATGCCCAAAAAAAAGAAAGAAAATCCCCCAAAAAAACTTAAAAATAAATTTAAAAAAAAAACTATTTTTTGCTTTTAGCAAAAAATTCTTCTTCATTAAATGTAGTAATTGATCGAAAGAAAACTAAGCCTCATTTTTTTCTATATTACATTATTGTTCGAATAATTATATTTTTATATTTGTTTTTATATTTGTTTATATTTGTTTTTACTTGTTTATATTTCTTTTTATTTGTTTATATTTGTTTTCATTTATTTTTATTTGTTAATATTTGTTTATATTCGTTTATATTTGTTTACATTTGTCTTTATTTGTTATTTCCTTCTATTTGTTTTTATTTGTTTTTATTTGTTTTTATTTGTTTTTATTTGTTTATATTTGTTTACATTTGTCTTTATTTATTGTTATATCCTTCTATTTGTATATATTTGTTTTTGTTTGTTAATATTTGTTTTCATTTCCTTTTATTTGTTTATATTTGTTTACATTTGTATTTATTTGTTGTTATTCCCTTTTATTTGTTTACATTTGTCTTTATTTATTGTTATTTCCTTCTATTTGTTTATATTTGTTTTTGTTTGTTAATATTTGGTTTTATTTCCTTTTATTTGTTTATATTTGTCTTTATATTTGTTTCCCTTTGTTTATATTTGTTTACATTTGTATTTATTTGTTGTTATTCCCTTTTATTTGTTTATGTTTGTCTTTATTTGTTGTTATTTCCTTCTATTTGTTTATATTTGTTTTTATTTGTTTATATTTGTTTACATTTGTCTTCATTTGTTTTTATTTCCTTTTATTTGTTTATGTTTGTTTTTATTTGTTTACATTTGTCGTTATTTGTTTTTATTTCCTTTTATTTGTTTATATTTGTCTTTATTTGTTTGTATTTGTTTTTATTTGTTCATATTTGTTTTTCACTTGTATTATCAAAAGGAGATCGATTTTAAATTCATTTTTTAATACCCAATTAGCAAAAAAATAGGGGAAACTGGAAAAATGCGTGACTAAATTAGATGAAATTAAGAGCAGCGTGATTTTATTTTGAGAGAAGAAAATTTTTGCTTGAAAATTGAATATCTCGAATCGGCGCTTGGTGGATTACGAAGCTTTGAGCGCAGAATACGTTTACTATTGAAAGACCTTTACGTAAGTTGCATAATCCCAATCCATCAAGATCTTGATAAACGAGCTCTACTTACGTTTGCAGGATTTTGATCTCTACAATATCGTGTTATACAATAAATTCTCTTTTTAAACATTAAACCGAAAATTTCCACATTTTCCTTTCAAGTGTCATGCATGAATTTCAGGTTCACAGGCTCGTGAACGATGCAATTATTATTATAAATACTAACTAATGCTGTACTAATTAATAAAGTATAAGAATTATTATTATGCTAACTATTACTATACTAATTAATTTAGTATAGGAATTATTGTTATACTAACTATTACTATACAAATTTAAATAGTATAGTAATTAATATTATACTAATTAATAATGTAGTATAGTAATAATAACTATTCAGTAAAAATTAATATAAATAATTAATGTAAAAAATAATAATTATTATTTGTTTTTCTACGAGAAAGGAAATTTGAAAAATTCCCAAATTAAAACCGACTGAAATTGAATAATTTTGGAATATAAACCCTCGTTATAATCTTATTTCTTATTATAATCCTTCCAAAATTAAATTATTTTCTACAAAATTTTAACTCGACTTCATTTTCAAATCAATTATTTTTCATTTTTCCTCTTGAATTTTTAAATAGAAAAATTCAATTTACCATAAAAATTGTAACTGTAAATGTTTATGATGGTTCTTTTTAATAAAAGTTACTAGAATAAATTACTGAAAATATTTTACCAAAACTGTTGAAAGTCACTGTTTTTTAAAAAATTTTAATAAATAAATTCTTAAAATTAATTTAAAAAAAATATATTTTAACAATTTTTGAAAGTTTATAATTTTTTAATTTCTACAATTGAAAAACTTTCCAAATAATTTAAAAGAAAGTAATTTTTTGTTGAAGTTTATAAAAAAAAATGTTGAACATAAAGTGCTAAAAATATTTTTTAACAAATATTAATGTTATTTTTTCTACGTTTTTAAATTTTCCGAATAAAAATGTAATTGAAATTTGTTGAAAGTAATTGAATTTAAAAAAATTACGAGGATAAATATTGTATAAGTATTACTTTTTTCAAACATATTTTAATATAATTTTGAGAAGCTAATTTTCATTAATTTTTATATTTATTCGAGATTTTTAATTAATATTTTTGAGAATTTAATTATTTGCAAAATTTGTAATTAAATGTTTTCAAAAAACGATTTTTAAAAGTTGTAATGAATTATTTGGAAAAAATCAAACATTTTCAGTTAAATTTTACAAAATTTGATTTATTGAAAATTGATTTAAATCTATATATGAAAATCTAATTAGAAAAATCATTCAAAAATAATTTTTGATATACTTTAGATAAACTTTTTGCACTATTTTTACACTATCAACAATATATTGAGAGAAAAAAAATATTTTCCTACCAAAAAGAATAAAAAATTTTGTTCACAAATATTTTTTTTTTGTAAATCATTATTCAAAAAATTAAACGTACAATTTTCTGTGTAAAAATTAATAAAAAATTTGCTTAAAAAATATTTTTCTTTAGAAATCGTTGACTATATAAACGTCGTGAACTTCACCAACGTTAAAAATCAAAATAAATTGCATTTTATACCAAAATTGTGGTTTTTGGGACAAAACTTGCGGATGAAAAGTCGAAAATGTCGAAATTTTGGAAAATTAGTGGAGAAAAGTCGTAATTTCTGAAAATAGTCGAAAAAAGTCGAAAAAGTCGTAATATACTTGTTAGTAGAATTTTACTACAATTTTATAGTAGAATATAAAAAAATTCACACCTAGAGATGACTAGAAAAAAATTAATATTTACTTTGCTAACGGATTTACAGTAATAAAGAATAAAATATTACAGACTCTGGGTATTTTTGATTTTTAAATGCAACTTATTTACAAATTTCATAATATGCACATTCCTCAACTTGTCAATATATATATATATATAGGTAGAGAACTCTGCTTTTGAAAATGCGAGTGGTCGATACTTTCACTGTCTCATAGGCTATTCTTCCGACTGTATTTGTTTACGTGTCGGGTCGACATTTTTATATCTTACGCAATAATAATTAGGCGTATGTCGTTATTTAAAGAAAGTCTTCAATGCTCCTTCGCCACAGATATGGTATGGCTAAAAAAAATAACTTTCTTTTCCCCCCGGATTCAAAAGTTATTAATATTATATGAAAACACAGGTTTATTTTTCAAGAGTAAAAAATTTTATGTACTTTAATAGGGTTGCGAAAAAAAACTTTATTTTTTTTTCTTTCACTGACTTTATTCTGATTTTCAGGCAAAAATTTTTCACTTTATCTCACCCTAAAAAATATGTTTTTCTCTTTACAAATTTTAGTTCAACTATAACAGAAATTATATATACAATAATACAATAATACAATAATACAAATTTTAGTTCAACTATAACAGAAAAAAATCTTCAACTGTTAAAAACAATTGGAATTAAAATTAAAATTATTCCAAAACATAATTAACTTGCTTTTAAAAAAAATATTTAATAATTATCAATTTACCATAGGAATTAAAATTCTTCGACAGATTTAAATTCAAACTTTTTGACATTGAATAAGTGATAAAAATATTGGAAAACATGAAAAGAAATCGATAACATGGATTCTTTGTTTTCATTATGTTCTTTAATAATTAAAAATGACAGAATGATAAATGGATTAAGGGCTGATATCACTAAACTTAATTAAAAGTTGATTAAATGATTAAAGCTAGTTTAACGACTTTTGTGGTTAACTGCGAGGATTTAATGATTGAATAACTTTTAATCGTCATTTGTGAAACTGACCCAAAATCAATTATTTTATCATTAGAATTCAATTATTATTTTCTACAATTGTCACCTGAAATTCTTCTTTAAATCAATTATTTTTAATGATTTCAGAAAAAGTATTGAAATCCCACGAATAGTATTTTTTATATTAAATTCTTAAGAATAATTTCATTTTTCGAGAAATTCAATTAAAATTGTATTGAGAAAATAATTGATATAAAAAAAATTTAATTATATTTATGTTAATAATTAAAAAATATTGATGTGGATTTTCAAAAAGAAATTTTGTTGAATAATTGAAATAAATGTGGAAAAATTTATTATTAATTATTAATAATTAAATTTCTACGAAGAATTTTTCTATATTTATAAGAATAATTGAAATTTCAATGACATGTTTTTAATTTTAGAAAATAATTGGATTTTAGAGTAGAATTTTAAGATTTCTAGAAATAATTGAAATATCAATGAGATTGTTTTTAATTTTGGAAAATAATTAAATTTTGCAATGATTTTTATTAAAATTTTGGAAAATAATTGAATTTTGCAATGATTTTTATTAAAATTTCTGAAAATAATTGATTTTCTGGGAAAATTTTTTCTATATTTCGAAAAATAATTTAAAATATTAACGAAATTTTTTTAATTTTTGAAAATAATTGAATTTTACAATGAATTTTATTAAAATTTCTGAAAATAATTGAAGTGCATCGAAGAATTTCAAAATTTTAATATTCATAAAGATAATTAAATTCTTTTCAATAATTGCTTAATTCAAATACAATTCATTTGATTCAAACAAAAATTATTTGCTTGAAGTAAATATTTATTTGAAAGCAGTAAAATTATTATTATATTGTTATTATGATTATTATTATTCAATTTGCTTCAAATACTAAAATATTTAATTAAAATACAATTTATTCGTTTCAATTAAAAATTATTTGATTCAAGTAAATATTTATTTTCTAACAGTCAAAATAATCGGTTATTTGAATCAAACAAATTTTTTTTTCAGTCCAAACGATTCACAAGTAAAAAGTAGAGTAAAATTATTATTTACAGTTTGAATATTCCGAATACTCGAGAAATCAGTTGATCCCAATGTTTTGAACGTTCAAATGAACGAAATATTTTTTATTGAAGATACTTTAATAAATTACTAATCATAAAAGAAATGTATAAACTAAAATTTTACGTTTACAAAGTTAGTAATTAATTTTTTTATTAGTGACACAAAATAATTGCAATAAAATTTAATTTTTAGAAGAAATAAATAAATTTTTGTTCATTTGAACGTTCAGAACTTTATGGTCTTGAAATCAGAATTAAAAAGAAACAAAAAAATAAATGAATCGTAACTGCAGAGTTTCTTTCCTTCTTTCTCGTATAAGAAAGAGAAAGAAATGTGTGCCCATTCGTGAATAAAAGAAAAGAAAAAAGAAAAAAAAATGAATGGTCGCAAAGAAAGTGAAAATGATGAGTGTCTTGACGTCGTAAGGATTCGTATATGAATTTTAATGAAAAGCATCGACCTTTGAAGAATTTACAAATAATATCAAAAAATGTCGGACGGAGAGGGAAAATATACACTTTCTCCAGGTCTTGAACGACCCACATTCTGGAATTGACCAGCGGCATTCTCTCGTGGATGCTGTTTGGCCATGGTGAACGTACCATGCTCTTCGCCACCGAATCAAGGTCGCTCTCACGATCTCACTCTCCCTCTTACAATTTCCTTCTCTTTCGATTGATCCACAATCAGAATTCAAAAGTAACGCTTTGCAATCTTCCATATGTACCGCATTTCCTTACAATCCTCTAAATTCAACTACTGGCAAAATAATTTCCTTTCATTCAAAAAATAAGTAGTCAACGAAAAAAAAATTAAACCAAAAATTATTCAATTAAACATAGTTTATAATTGAATTAAACATAATTTTTAATGAATCAAATTTATTACGTATTAAATAAAATTGATTGAATCAAAATTATTATTCACTGAGGAAACAATATGTTTGAATAAAAAAAAATTATCTTTGATTTAAATATAAAAATTTGGAAATCAAAACATAATAAATTTGATTCAATAAAAATTATATTTACCTCAATTATAAAATATGTTTTATTCAAACATTTTTTCTTAGGTTGACTACTTATTTTTGAATTAAAAAATATTTTTTTCTATTATACAGTCAACCAAAAATTATTTTTGATTCAAACAGAATAATTTTGATTCAAAACAATAAATTTGATTCAATAAAAATTATATTTACTTCAATTATTAAATTTTTTTTTATTTACAAGTTATGTAATAATAGGCCTGTAGCCTACTTCAATTATTATAAAATAAGTTTCATTCAAAAATATTTTTTTGGTTGACTACTTATTTTGGAATTGAAAAAAAAAATTTCCCACTTTATTCAATTCAAAGATACACTGAAAAAAATAAATTGATTCAAATAAACGATTAATTGACTAAACTATCAATTAAATATTTACTTGAATCAACTAATATTTAATGGAGTCAATTAAATGGTATTTTTTGAATCAATAGTTTCAGTATTTTAAGCAAATATCATTTAATTGAGTCTAATAAATAATATTTGATTCAATTAAATATTTATTTAATTTTTTATTAAGAAATTATTCGAAGCAAATACCATTAAATTGACTCCAATAAATATTATTTGATTCAATTAATTATTTCATTTTTTATTAAAAAATTATTTGAAGCAAATACAATTTACTTGACTCTAATAAATATTATTTCATTCAATTAATTACTTCATTTTTTATTACAAAAATATTTGAAGCAAATACAATTTACTTGACTCTAATAAATATTCTTTCATTCAATTAATTACTTCATTTTTTATTACAAAATTATTTGAAGCAAATACAATTTACTTGACTCTAATAAATATTCTTTCATTCAATTAAATATTTTGTATAATTTTTTATTAGAAAATTATTTGAAGCAATTAAATTTTTTTTCAGTGTAATTTTTAATTGACTGCATAACAAAAAATGTATGTTTTAATAAATAAATATATTTATTACGAAATATATTTCGTTTTCTCAGTAAGAAATATTAATTCCCCCCAAAAAAAAAACTTTCCTTCTAATCTATTATTAGAAAAAAAATTGCCCTTGAATTTTTCAATTTCCATATATTCAAAACATGGGAAAGGTGAAAAAAGAATATTTCGAAATTTTGTCTGACTAGAAGGGATTTCGTAAGCATTTCTTGTACGATTGTAAAAACTGGGAATTTTTCTCCAAAGAACTTTTCATTCGAAAAAAGTTACACAATTTTTTATTTACCTTTTTGTAAGTCAAATAAAATTGTGCTAATGAGAAAACTTTAATTTATACACTTCTTATGAGAGACAATTTTAATTTTTCTGTGAAAAACATTGCTCTTTAAATTTTTTAATTAGTAAAAATGTTTAGTTATTTTAATTACTGATCGACTTTTTTTTGCTATTGAATTAGTAAATTGATAAATTCAATTAATTTCACTAATAAATACTAATTTCTACTAATTTTTTTTTGTAAAATTTACTAATTAGTGAATTCAACTAATTTTAGTAATAAAAAGTAATTTCTACTGATTTTTTAGAAAAATTTACTAATTAGCGACTGACTTTTTTTGTTTTTGAATTAGTAAATTGATAAATTCAATTAATTTGATTAATAAATACTAATTTCTACTAATTTTTTAGTAAAATTCTAATAAATACTAATTTCTACTAATTTTTTAGTAAAATTCTAATAAATACTAATTTCTACTCATTTTTTAGTAAAATTCTAATAAATACTAATTTCTACTCATTTTTTAGTAAAATTCTAATAAATACTAATTTCTACTCATTTTTTAGTAAAATTCACTAATTTAATAGGAAAAAGTCAGTTTCTAATTCAAATTAATAAACATTTTAACCAATTGAAATTTAGAGAGTGGTTTTTTAATTTGAAACGATCAACAAAATTTTTTGTTTTCTTTTTTTTCATGAAATAAAAATGAATCTCTTAGATTTAAGGATAATATAATCTTTTTTTTTTGAGAAAAGACGTAGGAGCATTAGAATTTAATGCAAATTTTTGCTAGGATGATGATTTTAATTTTGTAAAAAAAAATGGTCAAAAGGATCATATATGCAAATCATTAGACAACTCCTCATGGGGGTCATTGACTTCAAATCTCGTGCTGGGTATTTGAAAAATTTCAAAGAATTGTTTCTAATTTTCAAGGCTAGAAATTCTAAGGTCAAAACTTAATTTATTCTATTAAGTTCTAAGCGAATCGAGTTTTTTTTTTGCTGTAAATCTTTCGCTATAATCAAAAATCTTCCTCTTGATACTTCCTGTAATATTTTTCTTTTGGTCAAACGACCGTTTCTTAGTTCGCAAAAAAAAATTCGACGTTCTCGAAATTTGCGTATATAAATTGAATAAATATTGTTTTTAAAAATGTTTTATCGGAAATGGAAAAATTAGAATTTTTTGGAATAATAATAATTCTAACTGTAAAATTGAAAATGGAAATGGAAAAATTAGAATTTTTTGGAATAATAATAATTCTAACTGTAACTGAACATGTTTTTTAAAAAGTTATTATAATGTTTTTGAAAATTGTAATTAGGAAATTCTTAAAAATAATTTTTTTTTAATATTTCTAAATAATAATCCAACGATAAACAGTTTTTCAATTATATATAGTTTATAAATTTCTGAATAGTTGAAATGTGGTTAAGTGTTTTTAATAATAATTGAAATTTGGTAAAGTCCTTTAGTAATAATTAAAATTAATTAAAATCCTACAAATATAATTTTAAATTTGGTAAAATCCTTTAAAAAAATTAAAATTTGATCAAATTTTTAAAAAATAATGAAAACTTAGAAAAACCTTTAAAATATAATTGAAATTTTATAGAAAAATATTTGAAAAATAATTTAAATTTGGTAAATTTATTTTAAAATAATTGAATTTTAGAAAAATGTTTTAAAAATAATTGAATTTTTGAAAATAATTAAATTTTTATAAAACTTTCTAACAATAATTGAATTTTGGTTAAATCCTTCAAAAATAATTGAAATTTCGTAAAGTCTTTTAAAAATAATTGAATCTTGGTAAAATCTTTAAAAATAATTGAAATTTTATAGTAAAATCTTTAAAAAAATAATTAAATTTTCGAGAAATGTTCTAGAAATACTTGAATTTTTGAAAAATATTAATCAAAATTATTCAAATTTAATGAAATCTTTGAAAAATATTTTTAATTTGATAAAATCATTTAAAAATAATTGAATTTGGAAAAACGTTCTAAAAATAATTGAAATTTGGTAAAACCATTTTAAAATTTCGGAAATATTTCATTCAAAATATTGAAAATAAGTGAATTTTAAGAAATTAAAATAAAAAATCCTAAGAATTTATTCTTTCAAATATATTTTGATACAATTTTTAGACACTAATTTTCGTTCATTTTCATTTTTAAATTAACAATATTGAAGATTTTTCATTAAAATTTTTGAGAGTACATAATATTATTTTCTCAATAATTTCCAATGAAAATTCTTGAAAAGTTGATTTTCAAATAAATGTAACAAAATACTTGAAAAGAAACAATGATTCTTAACTAAATCTTACAAAATTTCAATTATTTTAAGACCTTTTGTATTTATTTTCGAAATTTAAGTAGCCAATGAAAAAAATTTGTTTTGAATTAATTAAACATATTTTATAATTGAATTACAAGTTAGATTTTTTATTGAAACAAACTTATTACGTGTTCAAAAGAAATTATTGTTTAATTAACATATTTTATAACTAAATGAAAAGAAAACATTTATTGAATATAAATTATGTGTTGAAAAAAATTGTGTTTAATTAAAAAATAATTTTTGGGTAATAAAATTAAATTGATAAATAAAATTGAATTAATTAAATTAATTAATTATTATTATTATATTATTTTTGTCTAACAAAGATAATTATCTTTGATTCAAATAAATTCTTTTCTCAGTAAATCTTGCATCGCGTGATTCACTTTATGGTTTCAATTTGAGAGCCTTAGAAATCAGTGATATAGGTTGTTAAAAAAAAAAGTGGAAAAAATACGTAAGAAGTATTCTATTGGAGATTTTCTTAAATTGATGGTCGATTTTTCTCTTCGACTTTATCAAGAATTGAAAAAAGTTTTCACAAGCTAGAAACATGAGAAATTATCATTTGTAATAGGGCATGTGAATCGGTTCTTATGGTTTCTGGTTTATATTGCACTTTTAAAGGTGTATTTCTATTTTAGTATCGGACTCCATGATTCGCGTTTTGTTGAATTCCAGTAAATGTCTGAGTAACTAAACAATTTATGTTACCACAAACGTAGCATTCTTTTAATTATTTGTATTCCTCTAATTATTTGTATTCTTTTAATTATTTCTATTCTCTTAATTATTTGTATTCGAGTAAACAATTACTTGGCTATTATCAAAGAAATGTTTATTTGAATCGGAAAAATTTGTGTCAAGTCAATTTGCTTCGAATCATTTTGATTTGAGACAATTCAAAGAAATTTGGTTTAAATAATTTTGATTTAGGACAATTAAACAAAATTTGCTTCGAATAATTTTGATTTTAGTCAATTAAAAGAAATTTGCTTTGAATAATTTTTATTTGAGCCAATTAAACAAATTTGCCTGAAATCATTTTGATTTAAGACAATTAAAAGAAAGTTGCCTTAAATAATTTTGATTTAAGTCAATTTAAAAAGTGTTACCTTAAATAATTTTGGATTAAGCCGAAGAAAAACATTTGCTTCAAATACAGAAATTAAAGGTTAAACCACAATTTATTTGATTCAATAAAAAATTATTTGCTCAAGTCTTGTGACTTTATTAAAAATATATTACTTATTTCGAAGATGATGATGATAATAAACAAGTCATTGGAATCAAATACATTTTTATTGTCATTGAAAAGTGAAGAAAAGAATGCAAAAGAAAACTGCAAGAAAAGAATTACGACTGAAGATAAATAAAGTCATTCTTTTTCTAATGGAAAATTTCTCCACGCTTCTATTCATGTATTGTGTGTAAGAATTTCTAAAAAATAAAAATTGTCAACAGATAAGAGGACTCTTCACTTTATTATATATGGAAAGTGTCGTCAAGGCTCGACTTTTACATTCCACTGCATGAATTCACAACTAATGCTTATAATATCCAAAAAGGGTGGATTTTATTCTCTAAAAACTGTTGTTTTTTCTATAATTATTATTCTAGTTATTAAAAATCTAAAAACCTAAATCTTCAAACAGTTCCCTAGGTGCAAGGCAAAGTGTCTGAATTTTGTTTCCAAACTTCTAGTTGTTAAAAATCTAAAAACCTGAATCTTCAAACAGTTCCCTTGGCTCAAGATGAAGTATCTGAATTTTGTTTCCAAAATTCCAAAATTATTATTCTAATTATTAAAAATCTAAAAACCTAAATCTGAAAACAGTTCCCTAGGCTCAAGATAAAGTATCTGGATTTTGTTTTCAAAATTCAAAAATTATAATATTCTTAATGTTTAAAAATCTAAAACCTAAATCCTAAAACAGTTCCCTAATAGGCTCATCATGAAGTTCGTTTAATCATTTATTAAATTCATGAAGTTCATTAAGATCATTTAATCATTTATTAAATTAATGACAGATCATTTGTTGGGGAAAAAAAGCAAATAAATGTGTGCGGTGTAATTTCTAAGGCGTATAAAAATGTGACTCACGAGCTTTAAAAGAATGACATCAAAGAAATCCGAGTGGACGTGATGAGTTCAACTTTTACTACAACTCTCATTTGGATATCGAGGACACACCGATCTAATGTTGTATATACAACATAACAACAACAACAACATATAGGTGAAACGTGCCTTCCATTCTTTAGTGATGATGGGCGCGAAAAAATAAAAAAAAAAGTTCGTCAATGATAATCACCTCTCAGTAAACCTCGATTCCCTTTTCAGCAAACTCACTTATTCTTAAACAGTAAAACTTTTCTCCACTAGCCTTTTAATACTACAAGTCATCTTTTCGATTTTTAATTTTTCAATGCCTCCTGAATTGCTCTGAATAATTATAGTTTACAATATTTTTAAATACATCCCACTATCCTATGCAATATTTCCACAAAAGGAAACTTCTAAGACTTTTAATTTAAACGATTGAAGAGGAAAAGAACCTGAACCTAACTTTTGACTTTTAAGACGAAGAGAAAAAAACCCAAGCTTTTGATTTTTAAGACTTTCAATTTAAACGATATTGAAGAGGAAAAGAACTAAAACCTAAGCATTTGTCTTTTAAGAAGAGGAAAGAACCCAATCTTTTGATTTTTAAGACTTTTCAGCGATTGAAGAGGAAAACGCAAGCTTTTGACTTTGGAGATTTTTAACCGATTGTACAGAGAAAATAAAACCTTTCTTGTATTGGTTATTTAATTTATTCTACAAAAAATCCATTTGATTTTTAATTTTTCAATGCCTGATGAATTGCTCTATAAAATTGTAAATTTAAATAATTTTATTTTTAAGTGTAGGTATAGTTTTAAAATCCTTACAATGTACTTTTAAGCGACTGACAAAGAGGAAAAAAACATTTTTTTTCTAATTTATTTGATTTATTCTAAATTCATTGCTTTTGAATCCACATAATAGCAGGTTGGATATTATATCATAAAATATTTCACAATATCCAGACAAAATCCCTTTTTCAATGTTTCACGAGCATTAGTTCGGAAATACCGAAATTTTATTAAGAGCCCTCTGACGTTAGTGAATATATTAAAACGTTAGATAATTAGCATTTCAACTTTTTAAGTATCTAACAGGGATAACGGTATAAGTATTGGAATAAATCTTATTTTTAAGCAAAAAAATGTTATTATTATCATTATTATTATCACTATTATTATTATTATTACCATTATTATTATTATTATTATTATTATTATTATTATTATTATCATTATTATTTTGCAATTGCTATAATTATTAATAATTAATATTATTTTTCAACTATCATCAGTCAAAATACCTGCTATTTTCTTTATTAATTTATTATCAATAGAGAAGAAGAAAAAATTAATGAAGTCCCCTCAGGACGATTTTTTTCGGAGATAAATTGTCAAAGTAAACATCAAAGTTTCTTGTAAAATCCAACAAAAACAATTAAAATTTGGTAAAGTATTACAAAAATAATTGATATTTGGTAAAATTTTACGAAAATAATTTAATTTTGGAAAAATGTTCTAATAATTCAGATTTTTCAAAAAAAAAATTAAAATTTGTTTAAATTCTTCAAAAATAATTAAAAATTAGTGAAATCTTATTAAAAAAATTGAAACTTGGTAAAACATTCCAAAAATAATTGAAATTTAATGATTTTGTAATTTTTATGATTTGAAAATTTGATTAATTTTAGAGAATATTCCAAAAAAATAAAAATTTGATTAAATCCTTAAAAAATAATTAAAATTTGATGAAATCTTTCAAAAATAATTGAAATTTTGAAAAAACTTTAAGAAATAATTAAAATTTTGATAAAATCCATCAAAAATAATTGTAATTTGGTAAAATTCTTCAAAAATATTTAAATTTGATAAAATCGTTCAAAAATAATTGAAAGTTGATAAAATCCATCAAAAATAATAGTAAAAAAAATGATAATTATAATAATAATAATAAAATAACAAAATAATAATAAAATAAATAATAAAATAAAATAATAATAATTATTATTATTATAAATATTAATTGAAATTTTAAAAAATTTTTAAAAATCTTCCGAAAATAATTAAAATTTGGTAAAAACTTCCAAAAATAATTGAAATTTGATAAAATCCATCAAAAATAATAAAAATGTGATAAAATAATTGAAATTTGGTAAAAACTTCCAAAAATAATTGAAATTTGAAAAAATCCATCAAAAATTGATGAAATAATAAAAATTTAGTAAAACTTCTTGGAAATAATTAAAATTTCATAAAATCTTTCAAAAATAATAAAAATTTAATTAAATCTTTTTAATTTGATAAAATCTGATGAATTTTGTAAAGTCTTCCAAAAATAATTGAAAGTTAATGGATTTTTTAAAATCTTCTAAAAATAATTGAATTTTGATAAAGTCCATCAAAAATAGGAAAAATTTGATGAAACAATTTTGTAAATAATAAAATTCTTTTTATCAAATTCAATTATTTTCAATACAATTTTAATCAAATTTCTCGAAAAATGAATTTATCCTTAAAAATTTTATTAAATTTTGGTCAAAAGAATTTATTATTTAAAAATTTCTCCATAAAATTCTTCATGAGAATTAATCTTTAAGAAACATTCAATTATTCTGTAAATTATTTATTTTTATATTCAAATAATTAAACTCTCGTAGAATTTTCTCTAATAATAATTAATGTCAGTTTAAATTTTAGATAATAATTTAATATTAAAAGCAATATTCAAAAATAGCGGGAATTCCTATAGAAATAATTGAATTTTAAAAAGGTTCGGAACAAAAATCTTCGAAAATCTGTGAAAAAACTTTAACAGCAATAATTCAGTGTAGAATTAATTTTTTTTATTATAAAAAAATAATAAAATATATAATAAATAAATTATTAATAAAGGTTTGAAACAAAAATCTTTGAAAATCTAGAAAAAACTTGAAAAGTAACAACTTTGTGTAGAATAAATTTTTTTAAAAGTTGAATAAAAAAAATAAAAAAAAATAAATATGTTTAGTAGAATTGAAATAAAAAAATAGAAAAATTTTCAAAGCCTACAAGTCTAATAATCTAATTATCTAATTTCTACACCAAGTATAATATTACGAGACGTATTAAACGATTCCCCGTCACTTTTTCCCTCAATGAAAAATATTATTTCAAAAGAATAATTTAAAATTGATTGATCGATGTCGAAAAATCAAAAACAGATTTCAAAAAAAAGTCAGAAGAGAATAATATAAATAATTCTTACATATTTATTTTACACATTGTGGAGGTCAAGTGCGAGAGACACGTGCTGGTGAAAATAAATAAAAAAAAACACTTTGACTTTTCAAAAAAGAGAACGGAAATACTTTTTCGAAATTCCCATTTAGATTGAAAACTAAAAGTAAATGTTTCACACTGAAAAAAATTCTTTTTCCCTTTTATTTCAAGAAGCGTAAAAATTTCTTTTTTCTCAACTTTAATGTCGTGTTTTGTTGCACATTTTGTATGTAAATATACGATTTTATTGAGATGACAGTGTACGCACCAAAAAAGGGGAAAGAAGATGAAGAAAAAAAAAAATGTGTATGAGCCTGTTTAGTAAGCTCTCTATGATATTATGAAGGCAAGAGCGCATCATGCATACGTGCAAAATTTAATTCGCAGTCATATCGTCAAGCTCTTTTCAAGGACCACAATACTTGTCCATCACGTACGGAATTTACGGAAGTCATTTTTTGGTTTACCCGGTATCCCAACTGTAAATCATGCCTTTTTTGTAATTTTAATTTTTATCGTCTCTGTACACAATTTTCCATGTCTAATTTTCGATTCTATTTGAGGAGCGACGAGGAAACTTTGATAATCAATCTCCATAAAAAGTTCTCCAGGGGGACTTGATTAATTTTTTTTTTCAAATTCTTTGTTGATAATAAATTAATAACGAAAATAGCATGTTTTTTGACTGACGATGGTTGAAAAATAGTATTAATTGTTAATAATTATAGCAATTGCAAAAAAAAATGATGATGATTTTTACAAGATTTGACCAAATTTATCAACTTTTAAATATTTTTGAAGGATTTTACCAAATTTCAATATAAAAAAAATTCAATTTCTGACAAAAATTTTAAAAAAAATTTGAATTTATGTGAAGAATTTTATTATTACTGACAATAATTGAATTTTCCCAATCATTTGTAACTTCACAAAAATTTAATTTCTTTAGTATTTTATTGTTTTGTTTTTTTTTAAATTTTAATATTGAATTATTGAATTATTGAATTACTGAATTATTGAATCATTGAATCATTGAATCATTGAATTATTAAATTATTGAATTATTGAATTATTGAATAATTTAATTATTAATTATTTAATTATCAATTTATTTAATTATTAGTTATTTAATTATTAATCATTTAATATTGAATCAAATATAGACATTTATATTTAGATGCGGCTAAAACTTTCGAACGTTCAAAAGAACGAATTTGTTCTTCCTCTAAATTTTTCAAAATTACTACCCAGAAAAGAAAAAGTATTTGAAACTAAAAAATATTTAGTTTAGAATTCAATTTCTTTTAATCTAAAAAATAATTTTCTTTAAAGAAATAGAAATCAGAAGAAGTGAAAAAAATATTGTCGCTCCTTCGAACGTTCAAAACATCAAGAACATGATTTAGAAAATTAAATGAAAAAAATCTCCCTAAATAGAGTATGAAAAAATGTTTAATGCATTCAAGCATTAAATGCGAGAATACAAAATTGGGAATACCGGCATTATTTCTTTCATGGGATTTCCCTGTACTGTTTTCTAGCAGTGTCTCTGAAAAGTTGATTAAAAAAAATCCATACACTCATTTCATGCAAGTTGCGTTTTAGCCATTGACGCACTTGAATAAGCTTGAAAATGATTCAGAATTCTCGAGAAGTACTTTACACAAATGGAAACGTCGTCGTCCTGCGTATCTTTCTGATTTTTCTCTCTTATAAATTTTCAAGATTACATCGATAAAACTTTGGGGGGAAAAAAATTATCCCCACATACACAACGCATAGTTAGACTTTTGAAAGATGTTTCAATTAAAGAAACTAATTTTACTTTCATCGTAAATTTTAATTTTAATGATTATATGATGATAATCGCCTCGAAAATTGGGTTTACAACATTCGTAACTTTTTTCCATTTTCCACAATTATTTTTTTTAAACTAATTTAATTTATTAAATTTATTATTAAATTATTTAATTTATTAAATTTATTATTAAATTATTTAATTTATTAAATTTATTATTCAATTATTTAATTTATTAAATTAAACTAATTTAGTCTTTAATGTTGCCTTTAATGTTGTAAACAAATGTTGCAAAATAGATTTTCATTACTATTTCTCTTACATTTCTTTTACATTTTTTTTTACTTTTTTCACATATTTTTTCTTTCCATATCGAGAAGTCTGAAAAAGTTTGATAGAAAATTAAGAGTAATCGAACTAATCTCAAATTTACCGTCTGGAAAATAAATCATTTTCGAAGATATATAATTTTCTCTTCAAATGCTTTCTAAATTGATTTTTTTTCATCTATAAACTCTAACAGATTACTATATAGCTTTGGTAACCTCGCGGCGGTAACTTAATTAAGTTACTCAATTTTCTCAATGAATTGCCAAATAAGATGCAGACTACATTTTTTCAAAGGAGTATATAGTAATATATTTCATTACAAAAGTTGTTTTAAATGATGTTGCCTAATGGTTCACTTGGAAAACAATGAACCATAAATGTTGATTGATTCCGTCACGCTATAGTGGGTTCGACGATCGTTAAAGGGAATTAACTATAAAACCTTTTAAACATCGCAACTTTCGCAAGAAGCAACATTTATTTATTTATTTTATTTTTTTTTTGCATTAATCTATTCAAACTCTTTTACGATAATCCTTAGCTGCGATCATGAGAAATAGACGTTTGCGAGAATTCATGCAAATTTACGCAAAGGGGGGAACATTATTAATAATAATATAAATATAGAAAATGAGGGAGATTTCAGATAAAAGATAAACGTATAGTGTGTGTAATAATATTTTCTTGGAAATTACTCTTCGTATCTCATTCATCATTATGGTACAGAAAAAAAAGAAAAATGGAAATAGTTTCGAGTAATCTAAAAATAGGGCTAACAACCATACTAGTAATAATAATAATAATAATAAAAATAACAACAAACGTAAAAATAAAAATAATAATATTAATAAAAACCCTAACGACAAAAACCATAATGAATAAAAATCATAATAATAAAAATAACAACAAACATAGTAATAATAACCATAATAACAAAAATCCAAATGAATAAAACCGTAAAAATAAAAATAACAACAAACATAATAATAATAATAATAAAAATCATAATAACAAAAACAATAACAATGAAAATAACAAAACCCATAATGATAATAATAATAATAATAATAATAATAATAAAAACCATAATAACAAAAACCATAACAATAAAAATAGCAAAAAGCATAATGATAATAATAATAATTGTTATTACTATTATTATTTTTATTATTTTTATTATTAAACGCGGTACAATTTTTCTTTCATCTGACGAACTCCAAGAAGACGTCATACCCAGGCATTAAAATCTCTGGAATGTCGCGCCAGTAAATCCGGTATTTATTTCATTTTAAACTTTAAAGTGCGTTAGGGAATAATCAAAGTCAATTATTATTCTCTGTGTTCTTTGGTGGAAACGAGGCGATTAAAGTTTACATTGTTTTCACAAAAGCAAACAAGATTTTTTTTTAATTGTCCATTTTCCAACATCTTTAAAACAAGGATCTTCGACCGTGGCTCGTATATATATATATATAAATTCTCAAGGACAACAATAATTACATTAATTCATTTTCATTTCTCGCACATTTCTTTTCTTCTTTTTTTATTTTTATTCCAAATCGTTTTCCATAAACTCGTTTATCATTTTCCTTCATCTTTTAATAATCATCACTCGCAATCGGAATTTTAATGATCGACAATATAAGTTTTTGAACTCGTTCATAAAAGATGATTGCAATTTTTTTTTTATCGCAGAGTAAATAGTTATTGTGATTCCAGAAATATAGTAATGAAAAAGAGAGCAAAAGTAGGTAAATATATTTGAAATCTTTGTGATATTTCTAAAAATTTTAAAATTAATTGAAATTTGGATGAAATCTTTCAAAAATAATTGAAATTTTATAAAATGTTACAAAAATAATTGGAATTTGGTAAAATCTTACAAAAATAATTGAATTTTGGAAAAATATTCTAAAAATAATTGAATTTTTGAAAAAAAAAATGAAATTTGATAATTTTATAATTTTTATGATTTGAAAATTTGATAAATTTTGCAAAATCTTACAAAAAAATGAAAATTTGATAAAATCCTTAAAAAATAATTAAAATTTAATTAAATCTTTCAAAAATAATTGAAATTTCATAATAAAACCTTTGAAAAATAATTGAAATTTGGTAGAAGCTTTCAAAAATAATTGAATTTTGAAACAAGTAATCTAAAAATATTTGAATTTTGAAAAAATAATTAAAATTTGATTATTCTTTAAAATTAATTAAAAATTAGTGAAATGCTTTTCAAAAATAGTTTAAATTTCATGATTTTGTAATTTTTATGATTTGAAAATTATTGATAAATTTTGTAAAATCTTCAAAAAAAATCAAATTTGATAAAATCCTTAAAAAATAATTGAAATTTGATGGAATTGTTGAACAATAATTGAAATTTTATAGTAAAGTCTTTGAAAAATATTTGAAATTTCGTAAAATTCTTCAAAAATATTTAAATTTGATGAATATTGTAAAATCTTTAAAAAAATAATTGAAATCTTGTAAAAACTTCAAGAAATAATTAAAATTTTGATAAATTCTTTAAAAAATAATTGAAATTTGGTAAAATTCTTCAAAAATATTTAAATTTGATGAATTTTTTCTAAAATCTTTAAACAATCATTGAAACTCTGTAATATCTTTCAAAAATAATCGAATTTTGAAAAAATAATTGAAATTTTTTATTATTCTTCAAAAATAATTAAAATTTGGTAAAATCTTTCAAAAATAATTGAATTTTGGAAAAATGTTCTAAAAATAATGGAATTTAAAAAAAAATTTCAAAAATAATTGAAAAAAAACCAGTGAGATTTGGTTGAATCTTTTAAAAATAATTTAATTTTGGTAAAATCGTTAAAAAATAATTGAATTTTGCTTAAATCCTTTAAAAACATTTAAAATTTTGATGCTATTGATAGAAATAAATAAACGAATTTTTTTATAATTTTCCAAATACTAATTAATTTTTTTATAGTCTCTTTAAAATATTGTAATTTTCTGTTTTAAAAATAATTGCATTTCTTAAAAGAATTTTTCTATAATTTAAAAATAAGTAATTAGATATAATTTATTCTTTGAATTTTAATTAAAAATTTCGAATACGATTATTTTCTCAAATAAAATGTTAAAAATAATTCTAAAAAATTTGTATTAAGTATAATTGTTTTCTCAGTGACGTAGTTTAGTCAAATAAAAATTGCAGAGTAATTTAATATTAAAGTAATAAAATAATGTAATAATAAAAATTGCAAACAAATGTATTCTCTGAATACTTTATTAAATTTAAAATTGAATTTAAACGAAAAAAAATTGTTGTGCGTAGATTTTTAAATAAAATAATTTAATAATAAAAATTGCAAGCTAAAGTATTCTCTGAATGCTTCATTAAATTTAAATGCAAAAAATTGTTGTGCGTAGATTTTTAAATAAAATAATTTAATAATAAAAATTGCAAACTAATGTATTCTCTGAATACTTTATTAAATTTAAAATTGAATTTAAACGGAGAAAAAATTATTGTGCGTAAATTTTTAAATAAAATAATTTAATAATAAAAATTGCAAACTAAAGTACGTTCTGAATGCTTTATTAAATTTAAAATTGAATTTAAACGAAAAAAAAAATTGTTGTGCGTAGATATTTAAATAAAATAATTTAATAATAAAAATTGCAAACTAAAGTATTCTCTGAATGCTTTATTAAATTTAAACGAAAAAAAATTGTTGTGCGTAGATTTTGAAGCAATATTATTTGCTATTATGTATGTACTAAAATGCGTTTATGGGTAACCATGCAAGACACACTGTCCCACATACCAATCTGCATAACGATGTCTATGGTCATGACATTTATGAATCCTCTCTTACCCAATCGCAATTATCCACATTAACCCTGAAGGATTCTATTTATTCTACACATCGTTAAAAAAAAAGGGGGGGGGTTTGTTAAATGCATCAAAATAACTTGATAGATTTTCTCGCGATGGAGAAAGTTCTCCCACACACATAGAAATAAATGCTGTCTGAGATTATACATATGTAAACATAAACTCGTAGAAATTTATACCGCTTCATACAATCTATTTAAACACATGTCAAGATCAAGTCATTGATCGTTGTGTATTGTCTTCCATATGTACTACGAGTTGCATAATTTTTTATTTCCTGTAAATTCCCACATAAGCGAGTTTTTCAATTAATTAATTTATTTATTGAATTATTAAAAAAAAAATATTACATGCGGAATTGTGCATAAAACTTATGCATATTTCTTTTCTCGCTTCATTTACACTACCGGTCAAAAAGCAACTTTGCGGTAATTATTACCAAGTAATTAAGAAAAGAAAGTTTCACCAATATTTTGCAACTTTGTGCATTATTTTTATACTTTATCTCTTTTTCTTTTTTTTTCTTTGACGCATTTTTTAATTTGAATAAAATTTTAGAAATCCTTATTCTTTATTGACAGGCAATTTTTTCGACCATTTTGAAATAATGCGATCACAACTCTTTTATAAAATACAATTAATTTTGAAATTATAATTCAGAAAGTCAAAAAATAATGGTTTCTAAATATTTTTATAATTTTTAATTTAAT
The DNA here is from genome assembly GCA_032872475.1 of Leptopilina myrica (nomen nudum). Classification (NCBI taxonomy): domain Eukaryota; kingdom Metazoa; phylum Arthropoda; class Insecta; order Hymenoptera; family Figitidae; genus Leptopilina; species Leptopilina myrica (nomen nudum). Next base: position 4,719,387 of record CM065459.1, read on the forward strand.
ATTAATTATAATAGAAGTCATTTATTAGAATTATATTTAGTTAGAAATTATTACTAACTTTCATTTTTTTTTTATAATTTTAATATAAATTTTTTTTTCAGGTGAGTTAAGCAACTTATGTTTCCTCTCGAGTTTATTTCGTAAGTAAATATATTATAAAATGTATAATATAATTATATATCATAAGTTAATTATGATTGTCAAAGAAATCTTTATGTTTAATAACACATTTTTTCTCAATTTGATATCCTTAGAAGAATTGTGTAAGATTTTACTCTCTAAAATCCTAATCGGTTGAAATTATGATAAATTTGAAATCAGTGAATAACTTTTTGCTTTAAAATCAGTTAAAATTTCAACTGATTTGATTTAATAAAAAAATGTAATGTAATCTAATCTAATCTAATCTAATAAAAAAATCTAATCTTATCCAATCTAATTTAATAAAAACTTTGTAAATAACATTGTAAATTTTAACTGCAATTTAAAACAGAAAAGTAGACAACAAAATCAAATTAGTTTAAATTTTTACTAATGCAGATTATTTGTAACAGATAAATTTTTATTTAACTGCATTCAAAGACGAAAATTTGACACAATTCTTAATTTTTTTACTGGTGCAGATCATTTGTAACAAAGAAAATTTTAACTGCATTCAAAGAATGATGAAGAATATTTTTACTAATGCAGATCATTTGTAACAAAGAAATATTTATTCTAATGCATTTAAGGAAGAAAATTTGACACAATTTTTAATTTTTTTAGTGATGCAGATCATTTGTAACAAAGAAATTTTTATCAATTTCAAAGATGAAAATTTGACACAATTCTTAATTTTTTTAATGATGCAGAACATTTGTAACAAAAACATTTCTATTCCACTGCATTTAAGGAAGAAAATTTGGCACAATTTTTAATTTTTTTAGTGATGCAGATCATTTGTAACAAAGAAATTTTTATCAATTTCAAAGAATGATGAAAAATATTTTTACTAATGCAGATCATTTGTAACAAAAAAATTTCTATTCCACTGCATTTAAGGAAGAAAATTTGGCACAATTTTTAATTTTTTTACTGATGCAGATCATTTGTAACAAAGAAATTTTTATCAGTTTCAAAGAAGAAAATTTGGCACAGTTCTTAATTTTTTTACTGATGCAGATCATTTGTAACAGAGAGATTTTTATTCTACTGCATTTAAGGAAGAAAATTTGACACAAATCTTAATTTTTTTACTGATGCAGATCATTTGTAACAAAGAAATCTTTATTTAAGTGCATTTAAAGAAGAAAATTTGGCACAATTCTTAATTTTTTACTGATGCAGATTATTTGTAACAAATAAATGTTTATTCCACTGCATTCAAGGAAGAAAATTTGACACAATTCTTTATTTCTTATTCGGTTACGAAAAAATCTCCAAGATTAGTACATTTTAAATTTATATCAGTTAAAAATGAGTGATTTAGAAGCAAATAGTTAGTCACTAATTCAAATAGTAACATTTTTACTGATCGTTGAAAATAACTGATGCTTCAGTAAATTCTTTTTGAATGATTCAATGACTATAGTAAAACTAATTAATAATAAAAAGTTTGTCACTAACTGTCAGTTAATGCTGCGATTTTTAACTGATTCGAGTTAAGAAAGGAAGAATACGAAAGGAGTAAAAATACAAAACTATGGTAAGAATACGAAAAGTAGTAAAAATGCGAAAACTAGTCAAAATACGAAAAATAGTAAAAATATGGAAAAGCAGAAACGAATTAAAAAACAGAAACGAAGTAAAAAAAGAAGCAATAAGACGAAACAAGTAACTGACTGCTTCTGGTAAAAATGCAACTATCATTACAACTTTAGAAGGTAGTTCAATGTACCTCATTTCAAGGAATAAAAACTTCAAGGCCAAAAGTAGTTTTTCAAATGCGAATAAACTGGAAACGATTTCCATTCTAAAAGGAGACTAATTACTTTCCATTTATTTGTGCACAACGAGGAAATCCGTTTGGAAATTGCACTCGCATTATTGTCATCACCATCATCATCATCATCTCCCTATCTCTTATATTAATAATAATACAATAAGAAAGTCTGGAGGTTTCGGAGTATTGAAGGTCACTTACATATAATTTCTGATAGCATTCTTTTTTTTTCTTTTTTCCTTCCATAAGGTTTGAAAAGTGACTTTGAAATGACTTTGAAATTCAGCCTTGGAGTAAAAAAAAAAAAGATGAACGGAAAATATATAATAACATCCCATCACAGTATGCCGACAAATTATATTGAGAGACAAAGAAAGGATTATTGTAGTAGAGAGACACCTCCTCATATTTGTTAAAGAGTATATTTCGCTCAAAATCAACACACACACATACACACAAATCATACACTCAGACTACAATAAATACTGATGAAATACCAAGAACAACAAATGAAAAATAAGAATAAATTCTTTGGAACTTTCTGTTTTGAAAAGTTTTTAAAATGTGTTAAACACTAAATTTACCTTGCGCACGTTTGTGTTGGTATTACGTTAAATGTTACGCAGGAACTTAGAAGTAAAGAATTTCAGACAAACTGTATACATTTTTACATGACACAATACATAGCTTTTTTACATATGGTATGAATAATTAACGTAATATGCTTTTTTACATGCCACACACATATACACACACATTTTGCTTCTTTTTTTTCTCTCTAAACTTGTCTGCGTGCACATATAAATAAATAGTGAGAGATTGTGTTCATTAAGTCCCTTTGTTTTAATATTGTAAATTGTAATTAATTAAGAGTAGTTAGAGAGAATATCCTAATAAACATTTGTGTGTGCGCGCTAGAGAATTGAATAGACAACCCTTTTTGTATTATTACATATTAACAATTATATCTCGTACTCTAATCTTTTTATTTTCGCAACCTTTCACATTAGAATTTTTAATAAAATACGCACATTTAATGGGTAGATAGATTTCTGTTATTTTAACATTTCTCACCAATTATATAAATGATTGCAAAAGTAGGGAAAATTTATTTTAATGTCTATTTTGATGTGGGGAATTTAATGATTAAATTGTGCGATGAGGAAAATTTATTTTATTCAAATAGGCGATTAGTTGTCGAGTAGCGAAATTAATTTAATTAATTGTTACTTGAATCAGTTTTATATCGAAAAAAATTATTTTAAATCGTTTTCATTTCGAATAATTTCAATATCAAATAATTATCAATTTTCACGACTTTTTTAAAACGATTTTTACTTAAATAAAACTAATCACTGTTTTTCTAAAGATTTAATTTTTAATTTAAAGATTGGAATTTGGTAAAAACTGAAATCTAACAAAAAGTTTTCAAAAATAATTAAAGTTTAATGATTTTGCAATATTTATGATTTGTGAATTTCATGAATTATGCAAAATTTTCCAGAAATAATTAAAATTTGGTAAAACATTCTAAGAATAATTGACATTTAGCAAAATCTATAAAAAATAATTGAACATTGATAAAATCGTTCAAAAATAATTGAAAGTTGATAAAATCCATCAAAAATAATAAAAATTTGATGAAATAATTGAAATTTTAATAAATTTTTTTAAATCTTCCAAAAATAATTGAAATTTGGTAGAATCATTCAAAAATAATTGAAATTTTATAAAATCGTTCAAAAATAATAAAAATTTGCTAAAATCCTTCAAAAATAATAAAAATTTGATGAAATAATTGAAATTTTAATCAATTTTTAAAAATCTTCCAAAAATAGTTATAATTCAAGGAAATTTTCTAAAAATAATTGAAATTTGATAAAATCCATCAAAAATAATAAAAATTTGATGAAATAATTGAAATTTGGTTAAAAACTTCCAAAAATAATTGAAATTTAATAGAATCATTCAAAAATAAATGAAATTTTATAAAATCGTCCAAAAATAATTGAAATTTGCTAAAATCCTTCAAAAATAATAAAAATTTGATGATTTTGTAATTTTGATTTTTTGTTGTAAATTGTAAAAACTTCAAAAAATAATTAAAATTTGATAAAATCGTTCAACAATAATTAAAATTTGGTAAAATCCTTTAAAAATAATTAAAATTTGATAAAATCGTTTAAAAATAATTAAAATTTGGTAAAATCCTTTCAAAATAATTGAAATTTGATAAAAATCGTTCAAAAATAATTAAAAGTTCAAAATTTTTGTAAAATCTTCTAAAAATAATTGAAATTTGGTAAAAACTTAAAAAAATAATTGAAATTTGATAAAACGCATCAAAAATAATAAAAATTTGTTGAAATAATTGAAACTTTACTGAATTTTTTAAAATCTTCCAAAAAAATTGAAATTTGAAAAAACCATAAAATATAATAAAAATTTGTTCAAATAATTAAAATTTTAATGAATTTTTAATAATCTTCCAAAAATAATTGAAATTTGGTAGAATCATTCAAAAATAATTGAAATTTTATAAAATCGTTCAAAAATAATTAAAATTTAATGAAATCTTTAAAGTTTGATAAAATTTCATTCATTTTGTAAAGTCTTCCAAAAGTAATTAAAATATTGAAAAGAAAAAAAATGTCGTTCATTTGAACGTTCAAAACTTTAGAGACATAATTGTAAAATATTTTTGACAGTATTAACACTTAATTTATACACTTGTATTTAATTTAAATTTTCATTGTTTAGTTTAACATTTAAACTGAAATTTTTATTTTATTAAGTTTGACTAAAATATTTTTAGTTTAAATGCGCCTGAAATTTTAATTTTATTGAGTTTAACTAAAATATTTTTAGTTTAAATGCGCCTGAAATTTTAATTTTATTAAATTCGATTTAAATTTTAATTTCATTAAATTCGACTAAAATTTTAATTTTCTTAAATTCAACCAAATTTTGTACTTAATTGAAATTTACAATTAAAAATTGCAATACATGGCAAAAAAAAATAAAATTTCTAGTATAAAGTTTAAAATTCATTGGCGAGGGGAGGGAAAACCCGAACATGATGACAGTTCCTTTTTGGGACTTCAATTGCCAATAATTTACCAAGTACCGTCCGTATGTGCTCGCGATAATTTGTTGCGTTAATAAATAATTACATTGTGAAAATATTCATGCGTTCTTCAACGTACCTGCATGCGTACAGTCATACGAGACCAGAATACCGTGAATCGAGACTTTTTGCGTCAGTCCTGACACCTGTGACACGTTTGTCAATTCAAGATAAAAGATTCTTTTTTTTCAAAGAAAGAAGATGTCGACAGAATCTGTTAGAAATTTTCAAATCCCCTGAGTTGCGAATTAATATATGTTATATAAACGAAGAGAATTTTCATTAATACCAAAAAAAATGTTAAATTAAATATCGTTAAAGTAAAAAAAATATTAAATACAAAAAATATTCAAACCATTTTTTATTTTAATTTAATTTATTGAATTCGAAAATATTCAAATAATTTTCTATTTTAATTTAATTTGTTAAATAAAAAGATATTCGAACCGTTTTTTTTATTTTAATTTAATTTATTGAATAAAAAGATATTCAAACCGTTTTTTTAAATTTTAATCTGATTGATTAAATAAAAAAATATTCAAACCATTTTTTATTTTAATCTAATTTATTAAATACAAAAATATTCAAATCATTTTCTATTTGAATTTCATTTATCAAATAAAAAAATATTCAAACCGTTTTTTATTTGAATCTGATTTATTAAATAAAAAAATTTTCAAACCATTTTCTATTTTAGTTTAATTTACTAAATAAAAATATATTCAAACCATTTTTTATTTTAATTTAATTTATCAAATAAAAAAATATTCAAACAATTTTTTATTCCAATTTAATTTATTGAACAAAAAAAATACTAAAATAAAAAATATTAAAAACATTAAAAACATGTTGAAAATAACTAAACAAGTTAAAAATTTTCACGTTTCGTAATTTTCCAATTGGAAAAGAAAAATGATCGAAGAATATTTTATCGTTCGCACATTTCTATAATCTTCTTGCAATTATATTCCCTCAAAGCAAAATGAATAGAAGAAAAAAAACCAATAATTGCCAAGAGTGGAATATAATCAAATGAATTAAGGAAAAATTTATGTTTTATATCGTCGAGAATATGGAAAAGATTTATGTGGGTGCATTTGTCGACGATCAGAATTACCAACATAAACATGAGAAGGAATGTTAGGAGCGGCTTTTCCTTTGCCATTAATTCATAATTCTTGACAAGTTTTTCTAATTTTAATTTTTCCATCTTTCCTAAAGCAAAAAGAAAAAAAAATTTAAATAAAATGCCAACTTTTGGTATTTTTTTTCCATTTAATAAAATTTCAATACTATATAATGCCTCAATAAATATCGATATCTTACGTTTTGTTTATAAAACAGAAAAGATATGAAGAGACTTTCACCGATTACAGAGTTTCTGGTGTTTAGAATATATATTTTTTTTTTTATTTCGAGAAGAAACGAAACTTTTCTTTTAGGACAATCTGCGCTAAAGAGATGCGTGCGAGAAAATCGTCTGACAGAAATATATTTATGATCAAGCTGCGCTTAAAGTAGCTATTAAATATTTAATTAATTGGTGAGCGAAAGTTTTTGTAGCGTATAAAAAATTCTTCTTCTTCTCAGAAAGTCACTCTCAAAAAATGTTTAAAAAATGTTGGAAAAAATCGAAAAAAAAATTCTGTTTTGTAACAAAATTGATATCGTTATGTAATTATAATTTTTGGTTCCAAAAAAAAGAGAGAATTTTTTTTTTCACTTGTGGAAGATTCTGTGTCCTGCTTTAAACATGTGCATGAAGAGAAAAGAGATTGAATGGGTCAATCAGATACTTACATGAAAAAAGAATATTGTTCGTTTTTAGAGTTACTTGAATATATAAAAGAATATGGAAGAGGTAAAAATTGACACGTGTACATATCGACATTATAATAAGATTACACCTCTAAATTTAACAGAGTGAAATTTTCTCTAAATAAAACACACCGCGAGGGGAAAAAGATAATTTTTACTCTTGAATAAAAATTTCATTAGTTAAACTTTTTTTTTATTTTATACTTGAAAAAAATTCGCTGAGAAATTTATCAATGTTCCAAAAGTAGAAAATATTTCACGTTTTTTCTGATCCGAAATGAATTTTTTTTTCGATTTGGAAAGTAAAAAATTGTTGAAAAAATTATTAAATTGTTTTACTGTTTTTCCTGATGTGGATTTTTTTCTATTTTAAAAGTAAACAATTGTGTCTTTGGATAAAATTTTTTTAAAAACTACGTGGAGATAATTGAAATTTGGTATAAACTTCCAAAAATAATTAACACTTGAAAAAAACCATAAAAAATAAAGACAATTTAATACAATCATTGAAATTGGGTAAAAACTTCAAAAAATAATTAAAATTTGATAAAATCATTCAAAAATAATTGAAATTTGGTAAAATCCTTGAAAAATAATTGAAAGTTGATGAATTTTGTAAAATCTTCTAAAAATAATTCAAATTTGGTAAAAACTTCCAAAAATAATTAAAATTTGATAAAAGAACTTCAATACCAAAAAAAGTTGATAAAATCCATGAAAAATAATAAAAATTTGATGAAATAATTGACATTTTAATTATAAAGCTTCTAAAAATAATTGAAATTTGGTAGAATCGTTCGCAAATAATTAAAATTTGCTAATATCCTTCAGAAAAAATAAAAATTTGATGACATAATTGTAATTTGGTAGAAACTTCAAAAAATAATTGAAATTTGGTAAAAAAAACTTCAAAACCAAAAAAACATTTGATAAAATCCATCAAAAATAATAAAAATTTGATGAAATAATTAAAGTTTTAATTTTAAATCTTCAAAAAATAATTAAAATTTGGTAGAATCATTCAAAAATAATTCGAATCTTATAAAATCGTTCGAAAATAATTGAAATTTGCTAAAATCCTTCAAAAATAATAATAATTTTATGAAATAATTGTAATTTAGTAAAAACATCCAAAAATAATTGAAATTTGGTGAAAACTTAAAAAAATGGAAATTTGATAAAATGCATCAAAAATAATAAAAAAATTTGTTGAAATAATAGACATTTTAATGATCTTTTTTAAATCTTCCAAAAATAATTGAAATTTGAAAAAAACCATCAGAAATAATAAAAATATGATAAAATAATTTAAAAATTGTGAAAACCTTAAAAAAAATTAAAATTTGATAAAATGCATCAAAAATAATAAAAATTTGATGAAATAATTGAAATTTGACAAAATGCAGAAAAAAATAATAAAAATTTGATGAAATAATTGAAATTTGATAGTCTTTCAAAAATAATAAAAAGTTGATAAATATTTAAAACTCTTCTGAAAAATAATTAAAATTTCATAAAATCGTTCAAAAATAATTGAAAGTTGATGAATTTTGTAAAATCTTCTAAAAATAATTGAAATTTACTAAAAACTTCCAAAAATAATTGAAATTTGATAAAATCCATCAAAAATAATAAAAATTTGTTAAAATAATTGAAAATTAGTAAAAATTTCAAAAAATAATTAAAATTTGATAAAATCGTACAAAAATAATTAAAATTTGATGATTTTGTAATTTTGATTTTTTTTGTAAAATTTGATGAATTTTGTAAAATTATCCAAAGATAATAGATGTTTGGTATATAAAATCTTCCAAAAATACTGGATCTTCCATAAAATTCTTTAAAAATTGTTAAATATAATTAAAGAAACTTAAATAAAGAATTTAAATTTGATAAAATCTTTCGAATTTCTTAAAAGAATTTTTTTACAATTTTCAAAAAAACTAATTAATTTTTTTTTTTTGTAGTTTCTTTTAAATATTGGAATATAATTTCTTGAAAATAATTAAACTTATTAAAAAAAATATTTTGTACAAATTAAAAATAAGTAATTAATTTTTCAATAATTAAAAGTTTTTAACATAATTTTTTTTCCCCGTCCCCCTTTGCAATAATTTCTGCTTTAGGAGAGAAAGAAGACCAGTTATAAGTAAAACTATCGAAAGATTCAAACTGATCGAAAGTCTTTAGGAATTTACTGCGACATTCTCAACTAACAGTGGGCCGGTTTCATTTCGTACTATTTCTACAAGACAGAAAACTTACTCTCTCGCGCTTAGAAGAAAGCGAGAACTCGTCTCTTCGATTTAGGAATTCAGAAGTTAAAAAAAAATTTTTTTCCGAAAAATAAAATATAAAATCGGTTTTAAAAATGATTCGCATGATTCAGAAAATAAAAAAAATGATTTTTTCCCTTTAATTTTCACTTTAGGTAAAAAAAATTAGTTTCTCAAGTTTTATCTAATTTCGAAACATCGAAAATTTTGTTTTTTAAAAACACTAGTTACTAAAAATTAATTTTCTATGGCCTATGGGTGAAAAAAAAAATTTATCAATATTGATTGGGGGAAATTAAAAAATTGTTTTTCGATGATGATAATGCGGGAATAAGTAGATAATCAACAGGTAGGTAAGAGTAGACGTAGAAATGAAGGTAGTGAGGCAAGTTTGTGATCGAGAAAGTCAAGAGCGCCAGCGGACGTTCCAAACAGACTTGAGTAAAGATCTCTGCCATTTAGCCTACTTATGTTTAGCTCATAGAGTTAAAATTCGCTCGACCGGTTTCTCGTCAATTACACATCAAAATTGAAGAAAATGGAAAGTTTTGTCTATATATATATATATATTGTTTCAATATGAAAATCTTTTAAGAATACGCGCTGCTATAATCCATAAGAACATTGAACTCCAAACAACAAATAACAAATATTCTCCTATCGTATTATATACATCAGATATGATAATATCTTCCTCGAGAGACATCCTCCTCCATTGTTTCCATCTTCTATTTCTCATTTACAAAAAGAAAAAAAAATAGAAAAAACTTTATTTATATACTTCAAAATTATTTCCATCATTTTCAGTTAATTTATATTTTTTCCTGAAATTTGTGTACTAAAATTAATTAAATTATTAATTAATAATAATGCTAATAATAATAATAATAATAATAATTTTTTTTATTATTATATTATTAATTAATTAAATTTTTTCTCCAAATCAATTATTTTTACTTAATTGTATTTTGTATACAATTTGCTGAATATTGTATTTTAATTATTGTTCTTGTGGTTCGCCTGGGACAAAACAAAGAAATTATTTATTTACTAAAATATAGTAATATTTATTTAATAAGAGAAATAAAGAAATTATTTGTTTAATAAAATGTAGTAATATTTATTTATTATTTATTTAATAAAATAAATAAAGAAATTAATTTATGGAGCTAAAGTTTCGAACGTTTAAATGAACGAAATTTTTTTTCGCCTTTATTTTTTAAAATTACCATTAAAAAAAGAAAAATAATTGAAATTAAACAATATTTAGTTTAGAATTATAATTTGTTTTAATTTAAAAAATAATTTTTTTTGAAATAAAATACAAATTGGAAGAAGTAAAAAAATATTGTCGTTCATTTGAACATTCAAAACATTAGAAACATAATTATTTTGTAAAAATTTCTTTGAGAATTTTCAAATTCATTTGTTTGGAATTCAATTTTATGAAAAACGTTCAATTACTCGAAAATCCTTTAATTAAATATATATTAGAAAATAAAAAACTGAAGTAATTTAAAAAAAAAAATTTAATTTAAATTTTACAAAAAAAAATAATTAAAAAAATTGTATTAAAAATAATTGAAATCCTGTATTGAGTATTATTTTAAAAAAAAAATATTTAAGTAATTAAAACCAAAAAAATTAAGTTTTTCAATCAATTTTACAGAATTTTTCTAGTAAAAAATATGAAAAATTCAGATTTTCAAATATTTTAATTTGCAACCTATAATTTTAAACATACAAATTATATTTTTCAATCATTTAGATTATAATTGTATTAAAAGTTATTGAAATTCTGCTATATGAGTTTTGTTGTTTCTGAAAATACTTGAATTACTAAATTTTTTTTTATTATTTAGTAAAATAATTGAATTTCAGTAAAAAATTTTATTATTTATAAAAATAATTGACTTTCAATAAATAATGTCATTATTTATGAAAATAATTGAATTCTTGCAAAGAAAAATGTAAAAAATTCATAAATAATTGAATTCCTATGAAATTTTTATAGTATTTATAAATAATAATTAAATGTTTGCGTAGAATTTTATCAAAATTCCAATTAAATAATTGAATTCTTTTAGAAAAATTTATTAAAATAGTTGTTATTGAAAATTAGTGAACTAAAGTAAATTTTTGAGAAAATAATTAAAATTTTACAATGAATTTTATAATTTATAAAGAAATACTAATTTCATTATTAAAATTGTTCAAGAATTTAAGTTCTTTAAAGTTTTTTTTAATGAAATTTAATCAATATTGAAATTTTATGAAATTTAAAAATAAAACCTTTAGAAGTTCTACTATTAATGAAAATTAACAAAATTAATTTTCAAATTTAATTTACTTTGAAATATTTAAGTAAAAATCTAAATAAATAAAGTAAACAAAATAAATAAAAGTTAATTACATAATTTCTAAACTTAATAATTTTGTGATTGTCTTTCAAGAATTAATTTCTTTAAAAAGAAATTATTGACAGAAATACAGAAAAAATTAAATAATTTAAAGAATTAATTTATTTAAAAAGAAATTATTTACAGAAATACAGAAAAATGGTATAAATTGTAAAAATTGCAAAATTATATTGTGTTAGATTTCGTGGTAATTTAATTTTTTATAAACCAAACAAAAAAGACTGTAAAAATCAAAATTTTCTTACAAATTTAAGAAATTTAATTTTTTACACCACTTTTAATAAAAATGGACTTTTCCCCGATTTTCCTGGTCGATTCTACGTTTCCTATGACTTTCCTAACCTGTGGAAACTCTGATGAAAGTGTAATTTACGGGAAATGAGAATCGGAGTTAACCTGACAATATTTTACAAAATAAAGTAAAAAAAAAAAAATAAAGAATTATATAATATTGACCATGTGTGTGGCAATGGAAAGAAAAAAGAGGAAGGAGGACCAGATTTACGGTCAGAGTGTTTAACACCAGGTCGCATTTACTTAGGAATTACGCAAGATGAATGATGATTAGCACTAAGCTATCGGTTTTACTATGAACTCGCCGATGGAAATTTAAAGGGGAGTCCGCCCATTGAGATAAACGCACAACTCAAAACAGGTGCGGCCACATTCTCTATAAAAGATGAAATTCAAAAAATTGCACCATCCTTGAGAAAAAAAAAAACTTTCCTCGATATCAAAATTGACATAATTCGTCCATAAGTCGATATTTACTCTCCAATTTTTTTTTTTACAAAACTTTCTAAAAATTATGCTATCTAAACTTATGCTAATTAATTTAATAATAATAAATGCAGTTTTTTTTCTCCATTCAGTATTTTTTTCAACAAAATCCAACTAATAAGAAAAACAAAATTTACAACTTACGTTTCGGGTAAAAATATGCACAAATTTAAAAATTGGCGGTAAAAAAACGCACCTGCGCGATAAGTTCCCTTCAATTAAAAATTATAACAATTACCAACAATTTGGATAATTGTTTTCCATTTGAAAAAAAATGATTCAATTTCCCCTCACGTTTGGAGAGAAATTAGATTTATGTGTAGCAGAAGAAAAGATAAATGTGTAGAGAGCAGACGACACTGTATTTATATTGGCGTCTGCTAGAAATAAACAGCTGATACTACCGTGTAGATAATTCTTTGCCGGATTTCACTCCGTTTTCTAATAGAATAATTACTATAAACATCAACGGCTTTCACGTGTGATCATCGAACTAAGAAAAGAGAGTTCTATCAATAATTACTGTCATGAAATAAACACTGACAATAACAATTTTCATTCAAAAATTTATAAACGTCAAAAGTTCTGACAGATTCCACTTCGGCGTTATGTAACTTATTTTTTTTTTTTTAACACTAAGGTAAAAGAGTTGCTAAAAATTTATCTACTATTAAGTATATGCTATTTGACGAAGGTTGCCAACTATTTATATAACATGAAAAACTACCGCTTGATTGAATTGCCAAAAGATATTTTCACTAAATTCATTCAAAATATTGCAATTTTTCCTTCTTTGTGATTTTAGGTTAGAATACCCGAGTAAAAATTGTGAATTCAAATCGGGAGGTTATGTCAAAATTGATTTTCACTTTTGAATAGTAAATTAATTGAAATATTGTCCAATTTTTAATATTTAATTGGGGAAAAATTAAATTTTTGGAAATGTGTGTCAAAGAAGAGTTCCAACTGATCAAGGTTAAATTGATTAAAAAAAAAAATGTTATCAAGGTACCTGGCAGTGTTGAAGAAGAGGGCTGGTAGGTTGCTCGACAACCTGTCGAAACTTAACACAAGCAGTAGAAACTTTCCTTCGAAACTGGGCAAAATGTCCGAATTGGCACAGTTTCTCCGCACGAGCACAGAACCGAGTCGACCCTATACAAGCCATAGCCAAAACTGTAATGAGCCGACGACTCGGCCGATCGCCGATGTCGACCGCAAAGTCTTTCAAGCTAGTTCCACTATTCCCCACATTGTCATGTCAAAATCAATCCACAATCCCTATCCCCCCACCGACTTTTTCTAACCGCACCTTCTCCATTTTCCACTTCTCTATCTTTTTGGCGCAATTTTCAAAGATTGTTGTACTATTCTGCATTATCCATGTCCGATATGTAGCGCGGACTCTGCATTACCGACCAAAGAACAGGTCTGCCAACATAAACACAATAAGGTTATGTTTACGTTCTACACTACTTTTCTTTAATTTCGCGAGTGACAACAAATGATAGTGGAAAAATTATTTAATTTAGTTTAAGTTCTTACTGTTAAACATATTGTTAATAAAAACCAAGTTTGTTAATTATTCTAAAGTTCGGAAACAATGGCCGGTCTTTTAACAACAAGAGTCTCGCTGATAAAAGCCATTCAAGTAAGTGAATATAAATGTTAGAATATAATATATAAGTAATATATTTAATTCGTAAGAATTATATTTAATATATAAGTAATATATAAGACATTTTTCGCATAGGCGGTGTTTTTATTTTGGATTTTCCTTACAGAAAACGCCAGCATGTTTTTTAGCGCCGACACAAGTGGAAATTGTAAGAAATCGTATGGGAAAACATTGGGATCCAAAATATAAGAAAGAGCGATTTCAGAAAATTATTAAAATAGAACTTCCAGACAGAAAGAGACTTAATAATTCAGATAACTTTACAGAAGAAGAGCAACGTTCTTACATGAAGAAATTCGGCATAAAACCATTCAGATCTTGCTTTGAGAAGGGCATTATTATGAATTGTACCACTGACATTTTCGAGGCCTACGTTCCTCCTGAAGGGGACGGAAAATTCTCAGTCACATCCAAAACGGTAGGAAAATTTTTTTGTTATTTATTTTAGTGTCGAGTATTTATTTTCCTGATTGGTTTTTTTAGTTTAGCATATTAAGTATTTATTTTTCTTTTTGTTATTTATTTTAGTGTTAACTATTTATTTGTGTTTTTAGTTTTTATTTTCGTGTTTAGTTCTTATTTTAGTATTAAGTATTTATTTTCGTATTTAGTATTTATTTTTGTATTCAGTATTCATTTTCGTATTCAGTTTTTATTTTCATATTTAGTATGTTTTTTAGCATTAAGGAAGTTGTTGACAATAGCGTTTATATAGTAACAATGTTTCAGGGATTAAAACAAACTGCAACTACTATTGGCAAGAAGACGACTTCTATGTATTCGATAAGAAAAATCAAGAGCTACTTAGACGAATTTTCACAAGATTCTTTCACAGAACAAGCCAGTGATATCTACATTAAAGCACACACTGCTTTGGCAGAGTAAATAACTTGCTTTTCAAAATTCCATTTTAAAATTCCATTTGAAATTTATTTCAAACTTGTTTTTAAATTTATATTAAACTTGTTTTCAAATCTAATTTAAACTTTTTTTTTAATTTACTTTAGACTTCTTTCTAAATTTGTTTGAAATTTATTTTAAACTTTTTTTAAAATTTATTTTAAACTTCTTTCTAAATTTATATTTAACTTGTTTTCAAATCTAATTTTAACTTTTTTTTGAATTTACTTTAGACTTCTTTTTAAATTTATTTTAAACTTCTTTTTGAATTTACTTTAAACTTCTTTTTAAATTTATATTAAACTTGTTTTTAAATTTCATTTTAAATTTATTTTAAACTTCTTTCTAAATTTATTTGAAATTTAATTTAAATTTCTTTTAAACTTCTTTTTAAATTTATTTTAAACTTCTTTCTAAATTTATTTGAAATTTATTTTAAATTTCTTTTTAAATTTATCCTAAACTTCTTTCTAAAGTTATTTAAAAAATTTATTTATAAATGTACGTTTAAATCTACATTTTAACTGGATAAAATACATAAAATTAAATTTGCTTTTTTTGTAACAAATCGTTTTCTTTTTATTAACAGGAAAGATTTTGATAACCTCACGGACCATGTGACGGAAAAAGCATACATGGTAAGACAAAATCAATCGATTCTTTCTATCAATATAGTAATTTCTACTAATTTACAAAAAAAAATGTAAGCAAAACCGATTTAAAAAAGAAGTGTCCGGTTTTGATTAATTTTAGGAAAAACGATCGAATCTATCATCGTTTCCGTATTTTCAACGTTTTCAGTTGATTTTCTTTCGTTTATTAAGAATATTTTCAATTAACCATTACAGGCAATGACGCACAATGTCAAAAACAAGCAAATTCGGTGGAAATTTATCGAATCTTTGGAACCTGCTCGATTAGTTCGCGCTCGACATCAGGCAGCTAATGATCAAGTCTACGCTCAATTGACGGTTCGATTTCATACCAGACAGGTTCGTTAGATTTTTTTTAAATCAATTGTTGTTATTGTAAATAATTTTTATTGTAAATAGTTTTTATTGTAAATCATTTTTATCGTAAATAATTTTTATTGGAATTAATTTTTATTTTAATTAATTTTTATTGAAACTAATTTTTATTGAAACTAATTTTTATTGTAATTAATTTTTATTGTAATTAATTTTTATTGTAATTAATTTTTATTGAAATTAACTTTTATTGTAAATGATTTTTATTGGAATTCATTGTTACTGTAATGAATTTTTATTGTAATGAATTTTTATTGAAATTAACTTTTATTAGAAATAATTTTTATTGTAATTAATTTTTATTGGAATTCATTGTTACTGTAATGAATTTTTATTCTAATAAATTTTTATTGTAATGAATTTTTATTGTAATTAATTTTTACTGTTTCTCAATTTCAGTCCCTGGCCGTTTACGATCGATTCGGACGCTTAATGCATGGAAGTGAATTCGTCGGGAAAGATGTTTTGGAGTACATCGTCTTCGAGAGATTCTTGACGCAAACCTACGGATCGTGGCGTCTTCACGCAAAAATTATTCCACCTTGGCATCCAAAAAGAGAACCAATCCCAACGACTGTTGTTAAACCTGTAGCCGAAGCAAATGAAGAGCAATTGCCTGTCGCCAAAGTGAAAAACGTTTCACAAGTTCCTCGTTTAGATGGACACTAATTGCAAAAAAAAACACCAATGAAATTCTATTTACAAACTATTGTTAATAAAAAGAAAATATTAAATCTTTTTTAAATTCTAATTCAACAATGGTACATGTAAATTTTATTCTCTTTTTTTATTCTTCTCTTTAATTTTTCTTTTCATTTTTTGTACCTTTTTATTTTTCTTTTTTAATTCTTCTTCTTGTTTTTTCTTTCATTTTTCTTTCATTTTTATTCATTTCTATTCTTTTTTATTCTTTTTTGGTTTTTTTTCATTTTTATTCTTCTTTTTACTAAATTATCATTGGTTTGACTAAATCGTAATTTCTTTCAATTGCAGATCGAATATAGAAAAGATCACGAATCTACAGTTAAAATTTAGAGGAAATTTAATTTTGATCAAAATTAAGAGTTCAGAAAGTCAAGGAATTAAATTTCGAACTAACGATTACAATCCGAAATAATCCAATTCGGATTATTTTTTCTCGTGTCCATTTTTAATTTTTGGACGTTGGAAGAAGTCAACGAATGCGCAGGTCATCACAAAAGACGCAGTTTAGATTCACGCACTGAAACGCAAACGTGCATTTCTAAAGAATTTCTCAACAAATTTCCAAAATATTTTGTTTTGCAAAATCGAATTCATTCCAAGGGAGCGAAAATATTTCATTCCCCCCTCCCCAAAAAAGTGTTCCATTCACGAGGATTTTATAAAAGATTATTTCAAAAGACGGAAAATATTCGTAAATAAACAAAGATCCGCTCCGTAACGGAAGTCACGTATTCGCGAACTTTTTTGAAAATTGGTAACTTATTTAATTAATTTTGTTTTCTAAAAACAATTTTTTAGCTTTAATAATATTCGATAATTTTACGATTTTTACTTTATTTTTATTTCTAACTTTTCAGATTTTCCACCGCATAGTTTTTTTGTTCAACGAAAAAGTGTTTCAAATCTTTCGAAAATGTAGTGAAAAAGTTTTTGCCCCGAATTTACACGTTTTTCGAAAATAAAGATGCAAAATCCGGTAAAATTGAATTTCGGTAAGTGAAGAACTAATTTTGAAAATTGAGAATATGGGGAATGGAAAAATATTGAATTCTAGAGAGAAAATTACAAAATTCAGAAAATAAAGGTTTAGAAAAAGAATACGAAACATAATTAGGTTTACTGAATAATAATTTCTAGAATTAATTAACCGTTTTTGAATGTGAGAACTTTGTACGTTGAAAAACGCACATATTGTGTGACCTCGAACCTTCAAATGCCCTCGTAGTTTCTACGCCCGCCCAACTTTCTGTTCAAACTACGTTGTGATACTACAATATCCTTATGGTTATTCCGAAAGGTTTTTCGAAAAGTTATTGCAAAAAAAATTTTCTATCTAATTTTTGCTAAAAAAAATAGAAAAACAGGTCCAAAAAACGGTTATTTTATTTGTCTATTTACGAAAATAATTTTATCTAAAGACAATTAATTCCGACTGTAATTAAAAGAAATGAAAAATTATTTTAATGATTCATTCATAACCGAAAGATACAAAAAAAAATTGAAATTTAAAAAACAAAAATAAAAATTGCAAAAAAGTGTCTCTACAAACAAAAACAAATTTAATTCCCCTTCTACAAATCGCCTGGAATTTTTTACTCTTTACCCCCCCAAAAAAAAACAACAAAATTTCCAAATTTGATTTATTTTGCCAAAAAAGAAGAATGTAAAAGTAGAGATACAAAAACGTGATTCGCGCCGCCTCCACAAGTTGGCAGCACTGTGCAGCTCGCTGTTATACTTGCGGCCACCATTGCTTTGGTTGATGCCTTGACGATTTTTTGGCCGAAAAAAATCGTATATTCGACGGACTTGTACAGACATCAAAAGAAAGGTGTGTAATAACGAGAAATCAATTCGCTGAATTTCCAATCTTCATTATGTGCATTGCAACAGTGTCAGGATAACCATTTGGAATTGCTCATTAAAAAAGCCTAGTGAAATCAAGTGTGGCCATCGATTTACGTGAAAGAAAGAGGCACCCATGTCCGTCGGCTATATTGTCGTCGGGGTGTTGGTGCGTTTGAATCGTTGATTATACCGTGTGCGTGAACAAGTGCCGGTAAACACGCGTTTCTGTGTTTTTTTCCCCAATTTCACATTAACCCCCATAATATGTCCAGGTCAAAGAACATTGAAAACAATTGACAAAGCTGTTGGGATTTTAACGACATCAGAAGAAAAAAACGTTCATCGTTGCCCTCTGGCGATATTTTGTTAATCAAAAAAAAATTTTTTTTGCTGTTGCTCATTGCAAAGAATTGTCTTTTTACAAAGTAATTAGTGCTAAAAGTTCTATTATCGTGTTTTCTTTAAAAATTCTTACGTGGCCCTTTTTTGCCCGCGTGTTAAAGCGTACCCTTTTATGCACGCCTGCATGTGTGCGCCTGTCGCACCTACACTTGATTTTCTCAACATTGCAATTTTTTTTTTTTTTTTTCCTCTATAATACAGGAATTATTCATTTTCACTCGTGTGAATTCATCTAAATTCTATATGTATTTTTCGCTCCGTCACCTCCATCACGATTCTTCCTCTCGACAAGTTTGTTAACGTCATCCGCCACGCCGAATTTTCCGCCCTTGTTTTTTCCACGATTTTGCACCTGTTCGCGTCTAACGGAATTTGCATCTATACCCTTTTTGCAGTTAGGCCAAAATTTGTTTTACCCGTCAGAGGAGAGGGGAAATTTTTTAATTTATGTTAATTTTTCGGCTCGATTATAATCGAGTTGTAATTTTTTGGGGAAAATTATTCTTTGGAAACAATTTGTATTACGAGTATTTTTTTAGGAGCAAAACGACGAAGTGTTTATCTATTTTTTTCTAATGACAATTTTCTCATTTTTTTAATCGTAAAATTCTTAATCAGTCTTAAGAACTTGAAAATTGTATCATATGTCAGCCCACACGAGTTTGTTTTTTTTTTTAAAGTTGTATCTTTTCTACAGGAAAAGGAATATATGTCCCACAGCGTAGGCTTTGGTAAATTCTTATTTGCTTGAAACCTTGTATTTTTCGAATTTGATTATCCTTTCGAAAACATTCGAATTTTAATGAATCTTTCAACTGGAATTAATTTATGATTGGAAAATTGTTTATGTTTTGCTTTATAGACAAACAATTGTGTAAACTGTGTCTTCTGCTAGTAATTTCACAATACTAAAAAGTCGCTCCTTCGAGGCTTGTAATTTCCAATTCTTTTTAATATTATCGAAAGTAAAATGAGAGTTTGCTGAAGGTAAACATTTTTTTTGTTTCGAAATTCTTACAATGTTTGTACAGGAAAAAATTGTTTTTTTGCAGAATTGGATAAAGCTCTCAATCAACAATTGATCAGGGACAACGAGCTGCAGGATTGGAATTATTTATCCTGCATTGGACAGAATTACAGGAAGATTTCCAACTCTAATGAACATTTGCTGAGATATTTAACATCGTTTCAACATGGTGTGACTTTGTTCGAACCTGATGCTGTCTTCAGCAATGGTAAATTATTTTTTATTGATTTTGTCAAAATTGTTAAAAACAAAAATTCGTATTTTACATTTTGTTTTCTTTTGCAGGGTTTTCGATACAGGGAAATGCGCCTTATGGGGCGCTGCCAACAAACTTCCACTGGAACAATAATCAAGAATTATTGCTAACACATAAGGACTTACTGAAACCCGATACAAACAACGCAGTAAATCCAATTTTAAGCATTATCGCCAATTCCTGTGGTATCGACGGCATTACAGAACCAGCTTACAATTATCGAACAAGATCTGATTTACTCTCTAATCAAGCAATTTTTCCTTCTATCAATTCTAATTCAACTTGCAATCTGGAAGATAAAGGTGAAAAATCATCATCATCATCATCAGCCACCACCACGTCTTCGAGAAAAGATCAAAACACACAACCACAAGAAATCTTCTCGAATTTCAACTCACGGCCTTCAATTATTAATTCTCATCAAACAATTGCAAACACTTCAACTCCATCAAATACTGCTTTCAAGAAAAATTCGAAAATATCGAATTATCAGAAATTAACAATTGACGAGCCTTCTTGTTCAAATCAAAAGGAAATTAATGAGAGATTGGCATTCAACTTACTCAAAGGCACTATAGATTTTAATGTAACACAGTGTGACATTGATAAATTATTGAAATTAGATACAAAAAGTTTAAGCGAATTATTTAGTGACAATACGGAAAGAAGAATCTTTGAGACATTCGAAATGTCGGGACAATATCCTGGTCATAGTCGGCCACCAGTTGGCACACCACCGCCGCAAACTGTCTGGAATCATCTCACCATGACACAAGGACAAGGTATTTTACACCTGCTAGTAGTTTTGATATTTTCATTTTTTTATAATAAAAAAAAGAAAAGATCAAACATTCATTTGTAGCTTATCTTATCGCGAGTAATTTTTTGATAAGAAACGTAGTTGAAAATAAAAAAACTTCAAAATTCGTTGCACAATTTTTATCGTTTTTTAAAAGGAAATATGTACTTTGAATTTTTTGAATCAATACACCTGAACTACACAGGCTTTTTCTCTTTCTTTTTCTATTTAAATTTGTTTTGTGTTTATTGATTTTTTTTTCTCATTCTTTTAGAGTAACTTTTTACTAGTCCTAAATTAAAGTTCTCTTGTCACACTTTGTTGATAATTAACCTGTTTGGAAATTCTAGCCTTTCGTAGATTCTTAACTTTTATTTCTGTACTTCGTTATTACAAATCTTGGATAGTACCAACTTTTTGGACATTTTTACGACTATTTTCTTAAAAAAGCAATTTTTTCGACTTGTTTTCCAAATATGCGAGTTTTTCGAAACATTTTCCAAATATTGCAAAACTATTAACACATTTTTGATAGAAAATGCAACGTAACAATGTTTCGATTTTTAAAGTAGCAACTTTTTCGATTCGTTTTGAATAATTTTTTTAGGGAATTCAATTTTCAAAATAGGCAATTCCAGAAGTTTTTAAATAACTAAAATTTTGTATAATTTGAAATGTGATATTTAATTTTTTTTTAAGAATTTCCTTAAAATTAGGAAAAATTAAATTTTTAATCATTTTAAAATGAAACTGCAATTTTTAATTAATTTTAATTAGAAGTTCTCCAAAATTTAATTATTTTCAAACAATTTTTTTAAATTAATGATTTTCAATTTCTACTAATTTTAATAAAATTTACTAAATGACTTCAATTATTTAAAAACAGATATTTATACAATTTTATGAAGAGATTTAATTATTTTCATAAATTATAAAAATCTCAACAGAATTCAATTATTTACAATTTATTTAGAATTTTCTTCGCAATGATTCAATTATTTTGATAAATAATAAAACTCATTACAGAATTTTAATTATTTTGACATAATATTAATTTAATTTCTGGAAAAATCTACTTATTTATAAAACTTTTGTTAAAATTCGTTAAAAGAATTCAATTATATAAAAAAAAATTATTATAAAAAAGATTTAAATAAAATTCTTTGGAAAGATTTAAATATTTTCTAAAAAATTAATCTTTTTTAAATATTAATTTAATTTCTGGAAAAATCTACTTATTTATAAAACATTTGTTAAAATTCGTTAAAAGAATTCGATTATAATAAAAAAAATGATCCAAAACATTTTAAAAAAATTCTTTCAAACGATTTAATTATTCCCAAAAATTTGTCAAAATTCAATTATCTTTATATATAATAATACTCATGGCAGAATTTTAATTATATTTAATAGTTTTAAATAATTAAATTCTTGCAAAATTGTTTTTTAAAAAATTTATTTATTTAAAAATATTTCCCAAAAATTTGTCAAAATTCAATTATTTTCATAAATAGTAAAACTCATCGTAGCTTTTCAATTATATTTAATACAATTTTAAATTACTAAATTCTTGTAGAATTTTCTAATGAAAATTTATTTTGAGATGAATTTCAATAAAAATGGTAAATAATAATTGAATATTAAAAGCGTTACAGTTTGAATTTTTTTTAAATAATTGATTTTATGAAAGGTTTCAATGGAGAATCTTCGAAAATTTGAATTCTTCAATCTTTTGGCTAAAAATTCTGTAGAGTTGATTTGTTTGAAAAATTTCAATTGAATTTTGTAAAATTAATTTGATATTTTTATTTTCTAACGTATATTTAATATTTTTGTCAGTTGTTTAATTTCGAAATTTTTGATAATTTTAATTCCAATAGAAAAATAATGTTGATTAAATATTTATTAAAAAAAAGTTGTTGACATTTTCGAATAATTGTACAATTTAGGAAATTCGCAATTGTAATAGAATATTTTTTTGAATATCTAATCATTTTGTAAAGCAAATTAGAATATTCTTTAGAGTCAGAAAAAAACAAAATTTCGTCTCTAAATCAGGGAAAAAGAAATTAAAATTTCCGGAGCAACCATAATCACATTTTCAAGTTTATTAGATGTGGCTAAAGTTTTGAACCTTCAAATGAACGAAATTTTTGTTCACCTTAAATGTTTTTGAAAATTACGATCTAAAAAAGAAAACTAATTGAATTTAAACGATATTTAGTTTAGAATTAAATTTCTTTTAATCTAAAAAAATAATTTTTTTGTAAATAAAATACAAATTGGAAGAAGTTAAAAAATATAGTTGTTTATTTGAACGTTCGAAACTTTAGGAACATGTTTATTGGAAAATTTCTTTATTTATTATTTTATAAATAAAATTTATTTAAAAAATAAAATTTTTAATTATTGAAATTATGGATTTTCAAAGAAACAAAATAATAGCACACTAAAATTGTAAATCCAAACAAAATAACAGCACAATATTTCTTTATTTGAGTTTTAATTATTTTGAATTTGATTTTAGGATTGAACATACATCCAACGGCGTTGTCTGGTGCGTCGTTAAATCCAGCGGGATTTTACACACATCCATCAATGGCACGAGCGTCTCATTTAACACCTCAACTTACACCTCAGTTGGCGCATACTCAGGCTCCACCTACGTGGCACACGCCAACAGTACCTGCAAAAACAATGACACCGTCAAACACAGCCGGCAATCCTCTCTTCAGCCTTCAAATGTTAGTTGATAATCGACAAAATCAAAATCAGTACAGAAACGCCCCGGGCGTTCAAAGCACTCTCGATTTATCGGCAACGTCTGAAATGGCCGAAAACTACTCACGTATACCTCAAGATATTCCCATTAGTTTAACTGCA
This sequence comes from Leptopilina myrica (nomen nudum), assembly GCA_032872475.1. Taxonomy (NCBI): domain Eukaryota; kingdom Metazoa; phylum Arthropoda; class Insecta; order Hymenoptera; family Figitidae; genus Leptopilina; species Leptopilina myrica (nomen nudum). Next base: position 4,743,255 of record CM065459.1, read on the forward strand.
CGCAGTATAGATAAGGGCAGTCGAAATGGAAATATAATTTCTCCGCCAATACCTCTGAACGGTGACACGTCGTGCGACAGTGGCATTAGTTCATCAGTTCCCACACCTAATTCACTCAGTGAGCCAGTATCACTTTCCACCAAGGAAATAATTACACCTAAAATAACAGTTAAAAATTTCGAAAGTAATCTTAAGGGCGTCTCGAATCTTCACGATAAAATAAAGGAGAGCAGTATTGACAGTTTTGTGCAAAAAGTCATCAATCTACCTCCAAATGTGACAATTGAACGTGTCACGTCAGACAAAAAGGAAACAGAAGTGACAAAATTAAAAGACACATTGAGCGTTATTGCGCAAGTGCCAAGAAACGTTATGCCAGTTATTGTCAATCTCACATCCAAGGACAAGGACATGATTGACAGTCCCCATCGTGAACCATCGTTGGAGACTGAGAGAAAATTAGAAGACATGTGTGTTCGATCGCCGAAAACATCATTGAAACGTTGTGGAAAGAAAGGCGTCGATTCACTATTGGAGAAATTGGAAAGTGGCAATAAAAAGCTGGGTACAGAAAATATTGGCTCCGTCATTGTCACTCCATTGGAGGAGAAAGATTCCGCGAGTGTCAAGAGCATGTCACCAGAACGACATATATCAAGGTCACCAAATCGAGACGAGGATGTCATTTCGCCGTTCAGCAATGAGGACTCAAATGACAATACCAAGCAGCGAAGAAAACGAAAACTAGAAAAGCCAGTGAGACTTAGTAAGGATTCAAAGACAGAAGTCGAAGATATGGAATTGGAACCAACAGAGCCGACGGAATCCCGAAGTTGTGAGATGGAGATTAATTTACCCATGGACCATACTCAAACGTCCCTGTTGATCAATGAACGAATCAACAGAACAGAACAAAAAATTGGTGAAAAACTCGAGACTCCCGTTGGTAAATCCGAAAGTCAGAGTAAGCCAATAATTGAGAAAGTCGATAAGAAATTAGAACAAAGAGTAGAGGAGAAATTAGTTGAACGAATGGATGTAGATTTAGGCGAGAGTGTCGATGAGAAGAATGAGGAAAATCAACCGATCAGAAGGCGGAGATGTAGTGAGGGACCAACGTTAAGTCCAGTCTTCAGTCAACGAGTGAGGAGAAAATCAAGTGACGACGCTGAATTTTCCAAAGTCACAAGTCCAAAAGTAGGCAATGCGAATCCTTTTAATGAAGTTGAATCAGAATTGGAGAAAATGTTTGCCGGCATTGTTGAGACGAGTGAGAAGCAAGAAGCGAAACTCGAGGACGAAGAGAAGTCGGATGATTTATTAAAGACGGAGAACTCGGAGAATATTGTGTCGACAAGTGACATGCAGAATACTAGTTTGGCTGATGTGTCGTCGTCGGTGGAGACAAAGTCAACGCCCACGAAGGCCAAGAAGCGTAGAGTTCGTGGGGGCAAGAGAAAAGCTGTTAAATCCGATAGTCAGGGCGGTGAGTCTAGAGACGGTAGGAGAGGCAAGGCGACGAAGGGAAATAAGAAGCAAGACAGTTCCAAGAAGAATGTGAAGAAGACGACGAAAGTCGAGGGTTTGAGGGAAGTGACCTACGACTCTGGATCTAATGCGAGTTCAATTAGATCACGTGGACCTGTTGTTCATGTCGAGGGACCTCGGGACAGTCCTTTAAGTATTCAAGTTGTTAATGTTCCTCGCGAAGAGGAGGAGGAGAAGAGTAAAGAGAAGCGGAAAAATGTCGGCAATGGAAATGCAGGGCGAAGTAAGAGGCTCAGTCATCAAAATGATCTTGATTACCGGGGTTAGTGAATTATTTATCTTATTCTTTTGTATTCTCTCTTATATTTGCTAATTTTGCTAATTTCGTGATGTTTCAATTGCAGGGAAGGTTAACAAAGCCGGTCTTTTTAGTTCAACGTTATCCTCGAGATACGACGCGCATACAACAGATTCAACATGGGTCTGTGTATTTTGCAAACAGGGTCCACATTCAGTTGTTCCTGGAGATCCTGCGAGGCCACATCCAAATCTAGCTGGTCCTCACATAGCACCTGGATCATATGTTGTGAGTGAAAATTGTGTCAATTAAACGTCCCTCCCTGACAACTAGGATTTACGTCCTTATAAATATTGAAAACGCAAAGAATTTTCAAAATTTTTAAACCACTTGAGAACATTTGTTTCCCCTAATTATTTTTTTTATTAAAAGTATTGGAAAAAAAATTAATTTTTCAGAATTCATGAGGAAATTTAGAATTTTTGTGTCTTTGAAACTATAAAATTATCATGAACACAAAACCTTCAATTTCTACCATTTCTAACAATAATTTATTTCAATTTAATAAATAATTCATTAATAATTTATTTATTCCTGAAGAGATATCGCAAAATTATTTCTCAGAAAATATGTAATTAATTTTTATAATATTAGTTAAAAACACAAAAAAAATTGTGAAATTACGAATGACTGCAGGAATTTAATTATTTTCCAAAAGTAATGAAATTCTTCGTAGAAATTCAATTATGTTCAAAAATTCTTAAAAATTTCGTCTAAATTTCAATTATCTTTGTAGATAAAAAAAATTCTGCCACATTAAATTATTTTTGAAAATTTTAATAATTTTCTTGGAAAAATTTCAATTCTTTTCATAAATAATAAAGCTCATAGCAGAATTTAAATTATTTTTGAAACAATATTAGTTGAATCTTTGAAAAAATGTAATTATTGTTGTAAATTTGATTAAAAGTTCTCGTAAGAAATCAATTTGTGAAAAATTCAATTATTGAATTAATTAAGTACTTTTGTATTTAGATAATTGAATTTTGGAAGAATTTTATAATAAAAATTGATTTAAAAATGAAGTTTCGTTAAAATTTTGGATAATAATTGAATATTAAAAGCAATATAGTATTAATGTTTATAATTTAATTTAAAAACACTTTAAAAAATTGGAGAAGTTACAAATGTCGCAGAAATTAATTTCTTTGCAAAAGTAATAAAAATTTCTAAACAGAAATTTAATTATGATTAAAAATTTCAAAAAAATCTTATCAAAATTTCAATTATCTTCATAAATAATAAAATTCTTCTTTGAAATTTCAATTATTTGGAACAATTTTTCTCTGAATTCAATGATTTTTAAAATTTACTATTTTAATAAAATTTTCCTAAAGAATTCCATTTTTTAAAAAAAAAATTGTAATAAAATTCTACGCAAAGATTTAATTAGTTAAAAAGGTTTAAATAAAATTCTACTTAAAAAAATGAATTATTTTCATAAATAATAAAGCTCATCGCAGAATTTTAATTATTTTTGAAACAATTTTAGTTGAATCCTTGAAAAAATATAAATATAGTTGTAAATTTGACTGAAAGTTCTAGAATGAAATCAATTTAAGAAACATTCAATTATTGAATAAATTAAGTACTTTTGTATTTTGATAATTAAATTTTGGGAGTATTTTATCATAAAAATTGATTTAAAAATGAATTTTCGATAAAATTTTGGATAATAGTTGAATATTTAAAGCAGTATAGTATTAATTTTATAATTTTATTTAAAAATACTTTTAAAAAAATTGGAGAAGTTATAAATGACATAGAAATTTATTTCTTTGAAAAAGTAATAATTTTTTCGCAGAAATTTAATTATGTTTAAAAATTAAAAAGAAATCTCATCATAATTTCAATTATCTTTATGAATAACAAAATTTTTCTTTGAAATTCAATTATTTTGAAAATTTTTCCCTGAATTTCATGATTTTCAATGTTTACTACTTTAATAAAATTTTTTCAAAGAATTAAATTATTTTAAATAAGTTTTAATACAATTCTAAGCAAAGATTAAATAATTTTAAAAAAGTTGAAGAAATTCGACGTAAAAAGTGGATTATTTTCATAAATAATCAAATTCATAGCAGAATTTCAATTATTCTTAATAGAATTTTAATCCAATTCCTCAAAAAATGAAATTATTTTCAAAAATTTTAAGAATTTTTAATTCAATTATTTTCTAGAATTTTTAACTAAAATTCTTCTGTAAAACAATTATTTTAGTTAAAAATTTTAGAAAATATTTAAATAATTAAGTTAATAATTTAATTAATAATTAAATAATGAATTAAAATTTTAGAATCTTTAACTAAAATTCTTCTTTAAAACAATTATTTTAGTTAAAAATTCTAAAAAATAATTGAATCGAAATGTTGAAAATAATATGAATGAAATTACAGTGACAATATTCTTATAATGTAAGATGTAATGTAATAATAACGATTTTGTTACTTAGTCATCTTTAATTATAATAAAACATGAAGAAAAATAAATATCTGCATGTTTTTTTATAATATATTATAAATTAGTTGAATTTCAAAAAGGTTCGAATTTGAATTGTTTAGAAAAATCTTAATTCCTCTAGGAAAAATAATAGTAGTTAAATATTTATTTTAAAAAAAAGTTATTGATAATTTTACTTCTAAAGAAATTAGTAATTGAATGAAATAGAATTTTTTTTTGAATATTTAATAATTTTCAAAGTGATTCAGAATATTTTGTAAGTTCAGGGAGAGAGTAAAAATTTTATCTGGAAATTCAAGGAAATCAAAATTTAATTTTTCCTGGCAACTCTTATGCTTGTCAAATATTTAATTGAATATTTAATAATTTTTAAAGTGATTCAGAATATTTTGTAGGTTCAGGGAGAGAGTAAAAATTTTATCTGGAAATTCAAGGAAAACAAAATTTAATTTTTCGTGACAACTCTTATGCTTGTCAAATATTTAATTGAATATTTAATAATAATTTTCTAAAGTTATTCAGAATATTCTATAGGTTCAAGAAAAGAGTAAAAATTTAGATGAAAAGTTAAGTTGCTGTGTGTATTTTATTTTTACAATATGTAATGAAAAGATCTCTTTGTTGGATTTATTCAATTTAAATGAAATGAGATGAAAATAGTGAAAAAATATTTTTTCTTCACAATATAGTGATAAAAAAAAGCGAAAAGCAATTGTTATGATGCATAATTAATTTCAGGTTCCAGCTGGTGTTTTGAGCGATCTTTTCGGTCCGTATTTGATAGGCAAGGAGCGCTTGGAGGATGGAATTCTATCAGCAGACGAGCAAGAAATCATGACTGAACAGAAGAAGGGTGGAAAAAATAAACGTAGTTTAAGGCACGCAGGACTGGCCGATCAGTTCACTGCTAAAATGAGTAAGAAAAAAAGAAACTCTGTAGAAACTAGTACTAATACTGTATTTACGGGCATGACATTGATTCCTGGCGAAGAACAACGTTGGGAAGTTTGGCTACATGAACAATGTGCAGTCTGGACAGCTGGTGTTTATTTAGCAGGTAATATTATTTTTTTCTTCCAATAAAAATATTGTCTTTTATGACAAGAATTATTTGTTTCGTTAGAACATTCCATCATTCGACAATAGTTTTTATTTTTTTTTATTTGTATTTAATTATTTTTTCATTTTTTGTTGTTGTTCCTAGTTTACAATTAATATTTCTCTATCTTTATCTAAATTTTATTATTATTTTTCCTTTTTTTTTATTGTTGTTTCTAGTTTACAATTAATTTTTTCTTTATCCAGGCGGAAGAGTGACAGGCTTACAAGAAGCAGTTTGGGATGCAGCAAAGTCTGTTTGCGATGCTTGCGGTTTGACTGGAGCAAACATTGGTTGTGTGAAACGAGGCTGCAAGGCTGTTATACATTATCCTTGCGCCTTAACAAAAAGCTGGCTTCTCGACACTAGTGACTACATACCTAAATGTAATGTTCATCGAGTAACGTGAAATTTCGGTGAGTTTCTAATCAATTTCTAATCCGAGGGTGAACGATGAAAATCATACTTCTTGCTGCACAAGGCTTCTAATGGATTTTTGTTAATTCAAAATAACAGATTAAAAAAGAAAAACGTAAAAATACGTTTTTGACTGAAATATCGCCTTACAAAAAGAATGTGTAGGGTTTCAACCACCGACGAATCCATTTGCAAAAATTATTGTAATTCGTACTTCACCAATTTTTTTTTTTTAGTGTACACATGAAACATAAAATTGTTTGTTTTTGTAATTGTGTAAAATATTTCTCATTTTGATCGTGATCGCGTCGTTGTAGAATTTGTCAAAATTATACAAACGAATCGTTTGATTTTCAAAAAAAAAAAAAAAAAATTGGCAGAGGCCTCATTGTAAGATAAAAAAAAGGGGGAGGGAGAATAATGAAATCTTCAATTTTTATATTGAAGGGAATTTGTATACACTTTTGAGAATAATTTCTGAGATCTGTTTCTGATTCTACACTGGCTCTTAATTTGAAAATTATTATCAAAGGCCAAAAGTTTTTAACAGTTTTTTAAGTCTTGAGTCAAGTAGAATTTTTTAGAATGTTTTTACATGACAATTTGAACATTGAGACGAGACTTTCTTATCTGTTTGCTTTGAAAGGATTAATTTTTGTCACTTTATGGCCTTGGAAGTGGCCTTTCGAAAATTTGCTTCTTGGTTGAAAATAAAAAACCAATTAATAAAAAAATTTAGAATTCACCAAAATTCTGTTTAATTCGTATATTTTTAAAAATATAAAAAAAATTTCCAAAAAAATTTGCTTCTTGGCTGAAAATATAAATCAATTTGTAAAAAAATGTAGAATTCTCCAAAAATTCTGTTTAATTCGAATATTTTTAAAAATATAAAAAAAATTTCCAAGAAAATTTGCTTTTTGGTTGAAAATATAAATAAATTTGTAAAAAAATTTGGAATTCTCCAAAAATTCTGTTTAATTCGTATATTTTTAAATATATAAAAAAATTTCCAAGAAAATTTGCTTCTTGGTTGAAAATATAAATAAATTTGTAAAAAAATGTAGAATTCTTCAAAAATTCTGTTTAATTCGAATATTTTTAAAAATATAAAAAAAATTTCCCAGAAAATTTGCTTCTTGGTTGAAAATATAAATAAATTTGTAAAAAAATGTAGAATTCTTCAAAAATTCTGTTTAATTCGAATATTTTTAAAAATATAAACAAAATTTCCAAGAAAATAATTTTCTTGGTTGAAAATATAAATCAATTTGTAAAAAATGTAGAATTCTCAAAAAATTCTGTTTAATTCGTATATTTTTAAAAATATAAAAAAAGTTGCCAATGAAATTTGCTTCTTGGTTGAAAATATAAATCAATTTGTAAAAAAATGTAGAATTCTCCAAAAATTCTGTTTAATTCGAATATTTTTAAAAATATAAAAAAATTTTCCAAGAAAATTGGCTTCTTGGTTGAAAATATAAATCGATTAATAAAAAAATTTGGAATTCTCCAAAAATTCTGTTTAATTCGTATATTTTTAAAAATATAAAAATACTAAATTTTCAAAGTGTACTGAATAAACGATCTCAGAAATAATACAAAATTTTCGAGCATGTAATATTTATTTTGTAAATACGATCAATTATTGGAAAAAAAATATACTCAAGTTAGCTTGAGATACTTTATAGATTTTTTTTTTTAAATTATGTCTAGAAACAAATTTTTTAGATTACAAGTGAAAAGGAAAATTTACATTTCACTAGATTTGCGATTATTTTCGTGTACCTTAATTAAATAAGGTAATGATTTTTTATATACATTTTAAAAGTGTTTTTGTCTGAAAATGAAAATTGTCTTTTTGTCAAAAAAAAAAAGTTCTTTTTTTTGTTCTTTTTTTGCAACGATTAATTTTTTCTGAATATACAATTGATTCTTCAAGTAGTTTTTGCAATTCTTTCTCTTTTTTTTAAATAGCCTTTTAAAGACCAGTGAATCACATAAATAGATTAGTTTATTGTTGGTTTAATCATTCATATCATTATGGTAGATTTTGTGAGTGTGTAAAAGATGATTTTTTTTTTGTTGCAAACGAAATTGTATGCAATTGCCTAGGATATAGCTAAGAATGGAAAAATTGTAAAAAACAAACATAAAATCATAATGTACATATTGAGTAGACAGAAAAAAATATATATAAATATATAAGTATATATGAAAGGTATATGTTACAGTTTTTTCCAAGAGCACAGAGTAAAATGATTTCTGTTTTTTTTTCCTTTTTTTTAACTTTTTCGAGTGAAACTTTGATTTCTTATTATGTAACTTATTCTTTTATTTCTATTTAAAACAAAACACTTATACGTAGAAATCGAGGTAGTGCTTTTGGGAAATCTTCTTCAGAAATAAAGGCGTCCGAAAATTACGCTTTTGAGGGGTTAAATTTTAGATTTTAAGAATCGCGAGTATGGAATATTAAACTTTTTTGTACATATGATACGTACATAGCAACAAATTTATGTATAAAAGATAACGAGGACGCGTAAATTTAGATGCATAATATCAGTTTTAATTGTAGAGAAGAGAAAACAATTTGGATTGAAAAGATTTTCTATTTGCGAAATATGATTGTAAATCATGAATTCTTATTTAATTTTTCTAAATTAACAGAACAAACAGCAGCCAAACAAAAAATTGTCTACGGTCATGTGTGAAAGGGAATAAAATTCTATTTTAAGAAAAACAACTGTTTATAATTGTGATAAAAATAAAAACTATAAAATGAGAAAAATCTGTTCAAACTGGCATGTCTGTAAAATTCCACGTTCTGTTAACTCTGCATTCGAAAAAAAAACAAATTCTATCAAAACATTTTTTAGAAAAATTGACATTTCCTTCTTTATGAAAAGAAATTATTTTTCGAATGCATTGTAATGATTATATTCGAAATGTGTCTTTCCGAAAATCGAACTACTTAAATTGGCTTAAAAAAAATAAATTGTGCTGTAATACCCAAAATAGGTATATAAATAATAAATAATTAAAGCCTATGTAAGTTTTTATTTGTAAAAAACGAAATTTTTTTTTGTAAAAATAAGCATGAAATGATTATCTAAGCGACGCTGACCAAGACGATAGATGAGACGTTGAAATAAAAAATGGGGAAAAAAAAGAATTAATCCTATTGTGAATAAAATAGTAGACAATTTTATTTCCATTAGTCACACTTGACTTTAGGAAAAGGTTTTCTTCTGTCCTTTACACTCTGCAGATTTATCGAGTTTCTAAGCATCATACGCATTTTCGTGACCTGGTTTAAATATTAATGATGATCAGTAAAAAGATGTTGCAAAATGTTGCTTTCTCTCTATCTGTTTAATTACATATGTGAAATGATAGGTCCCTGTGGATCATATCGAGATTTATACAAACAAAAAAAAACGATACCATTACGTATACATCTTTGTGTAAAATAAACATTAAAAAAGTAATAAAACGATATAAATCGAAATTCAACCGAGTATTTATTTATTTACTCCTCTGCGACGAAAAGTACATTGACAGTTTTGAGAAACATAACCTAAAAATTTCAACCGTACTTTCTGCAGTTGCGTCCTTTTTTTGCATACATTTTATATATTCTACTCATTATTATATATTCTTTTATATTATATTCTTTTAATTACAGTATAATTATTAAAAATTTATTAAATAAGTACAGTATTAACTTTTCAATGGATTTAAATCGTTTCTAACTATAAGCAAAATTCAAATTGCGCGCCAAAAGGAAAATTGAAACTTTCGCGCGACTGCAGCGGCGCCAAGCGGTGAAAAGTGTCGCGCCTCCCCCACCTACACAAATGAATATATTTTCACCAGTGTGTCACCGATCGTCGTGAAGTTCGGTTATGTTTCTATCGCGAGTTATATGTATGTTGTTAAAAAAAATGAGGGGTGAAAAATTGCCACGTTAGAACAATGTGGACCATGAAATAATGGGTAATTTAGCAACAGTGGGTGTTGTTCTTATTCCCTGCATAGTGGATTACGTTTGGGGCAAGGAGGCAATACGAGGTTATTATCAACTTTTTTTAAATTATTAATATAATCACTTTTTCTTTCTGAAAAAGCACGTGTCATCAATAATAGTAATAATACAATTTTTCCCTTTTATTACATTATTTTGCTTTGTGGTTGCATGTTGTTTATTTTTACCTTATAGGCAAAGGTCAGGGTAACTGTTGTTGTTTTTTTTGTGCATGGAAAGCAACTTCAAACTTTTTGAGCGTCCTTTCTATTCTTTGTAAACTTTTTACAATTGTTTATTATTTGAATGCGTTTCATATTGAATATTTAATTTCTTAGTTTTTCTTTTTCTTTCAATTCGTTTGGGGGAAATTTTGTGTTTATAACATGAAAAAGTTATTTCGCGTTTTAGTTCCAATTTTTAACGGGTAGGATTTAAATTCTAACGAGATTTTAACGGCTTTTTTTTGTCATTTTCGGTTATTTATTATTTTAGGTTAACATTTCTCGTTGACGGTTCGATTAAGGTACGTCCGGATGTAGTTTTATTGTGGATTAGTCTTATTTCTTAATTATGTCGTCTCTTCAGTGAAAGTTTAAGTTTTATAAGGTGTGTCATGAATAAAGTATTGACTATTTTCCTTATAGTGAATGTTGAATATTATAATTCTTCGGGTTGAAAAGTTCAGTAAGCAAATTAAGAATTGGAATGGACGTTGAAGAGTTGAAGGTAATTTTTATTTGTATTTTCCGCTGATCTGTCTAATAACAAACAAGTTTAGTGTTTGTATAATTAATATAGTCTTATAATGAATAGCGAATTGTAAAAATATGATTTGACTTCCTCTTGTGAAACTGAATATCGCGAAAACAATGCATGAGAAAAAGAAACATTAAAAGAAATAAAGCGTTTGCTCAACTTTGGAGGAAAGTGAATAGGAGTTTAGTACAAAAGAGAGCCTCCGAAGTTTGGTATAATGCAGTCGAGAGTTTACAGGTGTTAAAGCATCCGCTAAAGCAAAGGTACCAACGGGGAGTCTTATTCTATGACGCTATTCAAAGCAAATATGCATTTAGTTTACCAACTTTGTAAATTTAATCAAGTCTGTTATAGAACAAAATGGAATATATTTTAGATTAGGATCTTTTTTTTTTTAATTTTATGCGCAGCTATAATGTTGAATAACGACATTTATTTATTAATTTGATCATCATTCCGGTTGTTTTCTTTTTTTATTAGAATAAATTGCTTACTTCGAATAAAGCAACAAGGTGTTAATTAAAATCAATTAATATATCCACCGCTTGAAAACATTTATTCAGAAGTCAATTATCATTAGAAGCACAAACGATGAATGCTCTCGGGACATGTTGAATGATCACGTATATGGGACATTAATGTGTACTTTGATAAGCGTCAGCATCCTGCGCATCTACAATAAAAATCTTCTTTTGTCGAAGAAACATTTTTTTCCCATTCATTCAAAAATTTAACAAAATTAAAAATTAATATCATTTTTTTTACATATTTCAACGTATATTGGGAAAATGTAATTTTTTGACAGTTCGCATTTTTTTGCGCGTATAACTAATTAAATCTAGAATTTTTACTTAATCGAATTAACTATCCACAAAAAGTATAATAAAATTCTTTAAAACGATTCAGTTACATAATTTCCAAAAAAATACTCCAAATTCATTTATTTTCAATGTTTAGTATTTTCTTGAAATCTCGCGAAAGAATTCAATTATTTAAAAAATAATTACAAAATTAATGAAAAATTTAATTATTTCAATAATTAAATTTCCATTATGGAATTCAATTTTTTGAGAATAGCATTTTCAAGAAGATTAATTATTATTTAACAAAATTTTTATACAAATTTTTCACATTAATTCAATTATACTTTAAACTAATGATATTTTTCATGAAAATAAAATTTTAAAAAACTTTTGATAAAATTCTGATGCAAGAATTAAATTATTTTCATATATAATGAAACTAATCTCGAAGAATTTCAATTAATTTTGGTACAATTTTAAATTAATTAATAATAAAATTGAATTATTTTTGAAAATTTTAATAAAATTCTTTGCAACTATTGAATTAATTTCATAAATAATAATTTTACAAGAATTGCTTGGGAAATAATTAAAAATTTAATTTCAATTCTCCGAAGAAATCAATTATTTAAATAATTGTTTTTTAAATCTTTGGAAAAATTCAATTTTTCGAAAAATGACAAAATTTTTCACTGAAATTCAATTCTTTTTAAATCATTTTAATAAAATTTTCCTCAATAAATTCAATTACTTTTGGTATAAATAATAAAATTCTTCTTAGGAATTCAATTAGTTTTGTGAAATTTTAATAACATTTTTAACAACTATTCAATTATTTTCATAAAAATAATTAAATTCATCACAAGATTTCAATATTACTTTTAATATTACAAAATTACAGGAATTATGCTCGAAAATAATGTAATTTTTCTTAAAAATTTAATTTCAATGACCTGAAGAAATCAATTATTTAAATAATTGTTTTTTAATTCTTTGGAAAAATTCAATTTTTCTGAACATGACAAAATTTTTCACAGAAATTAAATTCTTATTCTTTTTAAATCATTTGAATAAAATTTTCCTCAATAAATTCAATTACTTTTGGTATAAATAATAAAATTCTTCTTAGGAATTCAATTAGTTTTGTGAAATTTTAATAATATTTTTAACAACTATTCAATTATTTTCATGAATAATTAAATTCATCACAAGATTTCAATTATTTTTAATACTTAAATTTTACTGGAATTATGTTCGAAAATAATGTAACTTTTCTTAAAAATTTAATTTCAATGTCCTGAAAAAAATTACAATTCGATTTTAATAAAATTTTTCCAAAAGAATTCAATTATGTCGATAAATAACAAAATTATTCCCAAAAAATAATACATTTCTTCTTGGAAATTCAATGATTTTTGAAAATTCTAACAAAAATCGTTTGCAAGAATTCAATTATTATTAAAATTTTAATTGTTCTTTGTAAAATTCAATTATTTTAAAAATTTAATTATTTCTTGTAAAATCCAATTATTCTTAAAATTTAAATTATTCATTGTAAAATTCAATTATTTTTAAAAACTTTTCGCAATACAATGATTTTCAATATTTACCATTTTTCATAAAATTCCAAATTGAATTCAATTAAAAAAAAAATTTTTTGTAAAAATCTTTCTAAGAATTTAATTCTTTTCATGAATAATAAAAATTTCTTAGGAATTCTATTATTTAAACTAGAATTTGCATAAAATTAGTCGAGAGATATGAATTATTTAAATAAATTTTATTAAATTCTTAGCAAGAATTAATTTTTTTTGCAAATAATTTTTGATAGCTACTTTTTCCTATTTTTTTTTTAGTTTGAAAGCTACTTTTTGCTACTTTTTTAAAAATTAATTAACAATATAATAATAATAATAATAATAATAATAATAATAATAATAATAATGAAAATAATAATAAAAAGAATAATAATGACACTTAAATAATAATAGAATTATTTACAATTTAGTATGTTTCTAAAATTCCGAACGTTCAAATTAACGACAATATTTTTTTACTTCTTCCAATTTGTATTTTATTTCCAAAAAAATTATTTTTTAGTTTAAAACAAATGAATTCTAATCTAAATATTGTTTAATTTAAATTATATTTTTCTTTTTTTTTAATAGTAATTTAAAAAAATACTGAAGGTGAAAAAAAATTTTCGTTTATTCGAACTTTCGAAACTTTAGCTCCATAAATTTAGTGATAATTTAAAATCCGGAATAATTTTACAATAATCATAATAATTATTATTATTATTACAGGTGTATTTAATATCAGACGTTAAATGATAAAAAGTGGGGGCAAGAAAAAGTGCGTGTAAACTGAAAAATTCATGAGATGACTAAAGTTTAAATCAAGGGATTCGTTTTATAAAAGGTGATTTCTATTCCTTTCGAAGGACGACAAAACAACGTACAAAAGGAAAATAAACCATAAATCCGTAGATAAAATAAAATTCTCTCGATGCGTTGGAAATCGAGAGGAAAGGTCTTTTCCTTTTTTTATTTTTTTTTTTTTTTGTGTGTTGAGAAACGAATAAACGCATGGTGTATATATGGTCTTTTAAGCGGAACTCATATTTTTCTGTCCCTGCGTTATAGTCGAGAAAAGCGCGCGTCGAGAGAAATGTTAGACTCTTTATTTAATTTTCTGCGCACAGTACCGTTGTCCATTTATCTTTTTTCTTTTTATACAACTAAAAATATTAAATTCATACCCGCTTCTTATCTGAAATTATTATTATACATTTTAAATTCCACGTTAGGCATATATCTTTTTATTTGCCTTGAAAAGTGTTTTAGAATTGCAGAAATAAAATTATATTTTCATTTTTCAAAAAATTCCTGATGCAAAATGCAGAGGTGATTTTTTTCTCTCTCTCTCTCTCTAAAAATTGAGTCTTCAAAGTTTCAGTTCTTTCTTCCACTGTATATAGGTCGAAACGTATTTTTTCCACTTATTTATTACCAATATAAATTTTCTAATTATAAATTTATCCTCCTGCTACAAAGCTGCTGCGAATAATAGTCGTATATTTCTCCTATAATATTGAAATCGCAAAGCAAACACAAAATCGATAATATAAAACTGAATTATAATAGAAAATGTAAATAAACTATGGAAAATTATTGCATGCTTCATATTTGCAATTTAATAATCGTGAAAAGTAAATTTAATAAATTATCTCATGAATATATATTATCAGAATAGATATATATGTACATAGAGAACCCTGTGAGTCACATTCTTCTCCTTGGATTCAGAGAATAAGATAAAAGGGTTCATCAGATCCTCAGTGACTGGAGCAAGGATCTTTAAACTTTTAAAGACCATCATAAAACTCAAGTCAAAAATGTAAATGTAAAACATTTTTCCTAGAAATTTAAGAGGAGAGAAAAATACGAATTTAATATTTTCTTGCGCAATAGTGAAGAAGAAGAAGAAGAAAATAACAATCTTCTTTTTTTTTGTTTAGAGAAAAACAAAAGTATTGACACTTTTTTTTTTTAAAGTAACAAGTGTACTGCGAAAATAGAAATGAATATTTTTAGACGAAAAATAATTCAGAATAGAGGAAAGAAATTTTTAAACATTTAAGAAAAAAAAATTAAAATTTCTACTTTTTTACTTAATTTTGCAACAAAGTACCATATTTTTAATATAAATTGCAACTTATTTCGATTTTTACAGTGTGAAAAGTGTAACTGTAGAAAAATTTTGTAAAATTTATTTTTGAATAATTCTTCTAATTAAAATTTGGTAAAATTTAATTTAAAAAAAATATTTTATTTCAACATTTTTGAATAATTCTTCTAATTAAAATTTGGTAAAATTTTATTCAAAATAAATATTTCTTTTCAACATTTTTGAAAATTAATTTTTAGAGAATTTTGGTTGAAAATTTTGCGAAATTTAATTCAATTTTCAAAAAGTTTAATGAAAATACTTTGAGTGTAGATTTAATAAAAAAAGAAGATTTATAAACATCGGATTATAAAAATAATATTGAAATATTTTTGAATAATTTTTCTAATTAAATTTTGGAAATACACAATTAAACAAATTTTGAGTATTTGAATATTGAAATTATGAAAAATTTAAATAAAAATAAATAATTTTATTCAACTCTTAAAAATTCATTTTTTTAAAGAATTTTAATTGAAAGTTTTTGAATTTTATTCAACTTTCAAAAAGTTTAATAAAAAATTTTAAAGTTTAAATTTAATAGGAAGAATGAAAATAAATAAAAATTAGGCTACAAAAATAATGTTTGAAATGTTTTTGTATAAACAAAATTCAAAGAATTATTACATTTTAATTTTTTTTAATTCAATTATTTTCAATATTTTCAAATAACATTTTTTTGAAAATTCAAATACATGAAATGAATAATATATAAGATTTTAGATATATTTTTAACAATTTTTGAGAAGAAAATCGTGTTCAAAATTTTTAATTCAAATTCTTCAAGAAATTAATTAGTTCATTTTTATTTATACAAAAATTCTTTTTAGAAATTCAATTATTTTTGAAAAATTACAATATTTGTAAAAAAAAAACTAATTTTACGAATTGTTATATAATATTTTACAAAATAAAATAAACTTGAATGAAGTAAATTAACATTTTCTTTTTAAATTCGATTTTTAGATTAGTTAAAGTTTCGGAGAAATCATTTTTACTTAAAATTGTTGAAAACTTGGATTATTTTTGTTGAAAATCAATTTATTTTTCATAGTTTTCAGCAAATTTCAATTAGTTTTGAAAGATTTTAACAAATTTTAATTATTTTGTACATATTGGACAAAATTTCAATTATTTTTCAAAGATTTTACCGAAGTTCAATTATTTTTTAAAGATTTGACCAAATTTCAATTAATTTTGAAAGGTTTTTCTAATTTTTAATTATTTTACAAATATTTTACACAATTTGACAAATTTTCAATATTATTCTTCAAAGATTTTATCCAATTTTAATTATTTTTCAAAGTTTTTACAAAAGTTCAATTATTTTTCAAAGATTTTAAAAAATTTTAATTCTTTTTTAAAAATTTCACAACATTCCAATTATTTTTCAAAGATTTTACCAAAGTTAAATTATTTTTTAAAGATTTTACAAAAGTTCAATTATTTTTCAAAGATTTTTCACAATTTGAATTCTGTTTTAAAAATTTGACAAAATTCCAATTATTTTTCAAAGATTTTACCAAAATTCAATTATTTTTTAATGATTTTACCAAATTTCAATTAGTTTTTAAAGATTTTACAAAATTAGAATTATTTTTTTAAATATTTTGCCAAATTTTAATTATTTTTCAAAGATTTTACAAAAGTTCAATTATTTTTCAAAAATTTTTCAAAATTTGAATTCTGTTTTAAAAATATGACAAAATTTCAATTATTTTTCTAAGATTTTATCCAATTTTAATTATCTTTCAAAGGTTTTACCAAATTTGAATTATTTTTTAAAGATTTTACCAAAGTTCAATTATTTTTTAAAGATTTTACCAAATTTCAATTAGTTTTCAAAGTTTTTACAAAATTTAAATTGTTTTTTTTTTTAATTGAGAAAATTTCAATTATTTTCAATGATTTTATTAAATTTCTATTATTTTTTAAAGATTTGACAAAATTTCAATTATTTCTTTTAAACATTTTGACAAATTTCAATTATTTTTTAAAAGATTAAAAAATAGTTGTAATTTTTGTAAGTTTATTAATTTCTTAGAATTTGGAATTTTAAAAATTTTATTTCTCTTTAAAAAAGAAATCAGAAGAATTTAAATATCTTTTTTGTTTTTTTATTTAAATTTTATTTAAATATTTATTTAGCAAAATTTTTAGTGTTTTAATTAATTGAACTGAGAAATCAGTGAAGAATCAGGAAAATAAATTTTAAATAATAAATATTTTTAAAATATAAGTAATAAATATAATAAAAATATAAATAGTAAATATAATAAAAATATAAGTAATAAATATAATAAAAATATAAGTAATAAATGTAATAAAAATGTAAATAGTAAATATAATAAAAATATTAAAAAAATATATAATATTTATAAATATAAATATAAATATAAATAGTAAAATAAATTTTTTTTCACGACACTGAATTGAATAAACGACTAGTTAGACTTTTTTTCTTTTTGAAATCGACTAAAGCGACTATTTTTTGGTTCGTTAAAGTCGATCTGAAAACCTGTGAATGAAAAACACAATAGCGTCGAATGCTTTACAATATCGAATTCTTCAATATGTCAAAGAAATGAATCGCGAGAGTCATAAAGTTGGATTATTACCGAACAAAGAATATATAGAATAGTATATTTCATCGCAACTGACAAATCTGCTAATAAAAAGTAAATTCTATTAAGAGAAATCGCTCTCCTGTAATATTATACCTAGAATAGCGCGTGCAGCATTATTTCTGGTACATAAGTAAAATGCAGGATGTGAATTGTTGTGGAAATAGCGCGAGAGCAGGTGAATGTCAGACTTTTTTTCTCTCTCTCTCTCTCTCTCTTATATATATATATTAATATTTCCGGAGAATTATTCTCAAAAGAAGAAGTGGAAGATGAAGAATAAGAATAAGAATATGATTTGAAAAATGTGTAAAACATGAAGAAATGTTTTTGTCTCTTTTCATATTATTTTACGAGGTCGTTTACGGAACGCGAGTTCGATGACATTGGCAGACGTCTAGCTAAAGTATTATAAGTCTCAAGAATTTCACGAATCCGACCGCAGGAAAGGTTATCCACAATTACGATGCATGCAACAACATTGCTCGCCAATACATTTCATAAACATTTCAATATATATATATATATATTTGCCCGTGTTCTATTGACTTGTAATCTGTCATTCATTTTTTTTTCCACTATATATATGAATTTCCTATCGTAATTTTCATATTCCGTTCACTTTTTATCATATTTGACATGCGATTTATACAAAATGTAAGCCATAAACTATTGTTTTTCATTATATAAACTTGAAATAAATACGAGGGGGGAAAAAACGGAACAGACTTTACGTGAAAGTTTAAAATATATATCATACAAATATGGCATAAAGATCATGATGCAATTTTTCGTGAATACGTCATACAAAACTGATTTAATACATTTATTACTAACTTAATAGTAGCAGATTGCAACGATTTGATACCAAAAATGTGGATAAACTGAACAATTGGTCCAAATTTTTGGCATAAATCTGATCCATTTTAGTGTCAATTTGATACCTTTAAAAAAACTGTGTCACTAAAGTTAGCGCCGAACGAAGTTGAAGTGCACAACGTTTATCAACAAAAAAAAATTCTGTAATACTTATAAAATATTATTTTTAATTGAATATTAATTTATACAATAATTATCGTTAAAAAACATAAAAATCAATCTCTTTGTTCAAATATTTTTCTGTCAAAATTGATGCATATTATTTTTTCATTATTTATAAACTGAACAATTTTTTATCGTTGATCAACGTTGTGGACTTCAACTTGGTCGCCGATGCTCATTGTCAAAAATTATATTGTCTGAGGCTTTTTAACACGAAAATGTCACAAATATATTTTCAAATGTTTTTATTTTTATTTTATTATGTTACCTTATTTCCCTAGGGAGTTAACAAATTTTCCAAAGTGTCTCTTTAAGTTAAAACATCGGGAAAAAATTGTCTTCCTCTCGGTTTGGTAAAAAAAGGCCTTTGGTCGATTTTAAGGCGCAAAAAAATTGATTTGGCCAAAAAAATCCATTTACTTAATTCAGTTATACCTGAAATAATTTTGTTTCAATAAATATTGAAATAATATTTGATTTTCTACCGGAAATACAATTAAAAAATATATCATAATTTGAAAAATATAACTCTTCAAAATTCAAATATTTTCTACAATTTTGAAAAAACTGTCATTTCCATTAAGATTTTAAAAATAATTGAATTTTTGAATATTTTTAGATAAATTCTTGAAAAACATGAGATTTTGAAGAAATTAGACTTAAAATTTTGAAAATAATTGAATTTTTAGAGTTTGAGTTTAAAATTTGAAAAATCATTGAATTTATTATTGTACAAATTTTAATTTAATTTTAAAAACACTTGAATTTTTATAAATTAAATTTAAAAATTTTGAGAATAATTTCAATTTTAAAAACTTTAATTAAACATTTTTAACTTGCAAAATCATTTAAGTTTTGTAACAATATGAATTGACTTTTGGAAGTAATTGAATTTTTAAATTTTACAATTTAAAATTTGGAAATGATTGAATTTAAAGATAATGTAACTTCAAATTTGAAAAACAATTAAATTTGTAACAAATTTTGACTCAAAATTATGAAAATAATTGTATATTTGTAAAGTTTTAATTAAAAATTTTGAAAATAATTGAATTTTTAAAGAAATTGTACTTAAAATTTCGAAAATCATTAATATTTTTAAGAGTTTTCTTTTAAAATTTTTCAAAATTATTTTATTTTTGTAAAATATTTAACTAACTTTTTAAAAATAATTAAATTTTGAAATTTTACAATTTAAAATTTGAAAATAATTGAAATTTAAAGAAATTATACTTAAAATTTCGAAAATCATTAATATTTTAAAGAGTTTTCTTTTAAAATTTTCAAAATCATTTTATTTTTGTAAAATATTTAACTAACTTTTAAAAATAATTAAATTTTGAAATTTTACAATTTAAATTTTGAAAATAATTGAATTTTTAAAGAAATTATACTTAAAATTTCGAAAACCATTAATATTTTAAAGAGTTTCCTTTTAAAATTTTCAAAATCGTTTATTTTTTGTAAATCTTTTAAATAAATATTGAAAATAAATGAATTGGTGTAGAATTTTAAATTAAAATTTTGAAAATAATAGAATTTTTAAAAAAAATTTGACTTAAAATTTTGAAAATCATTAGATTTTTGAAGAGTTTTAATTTAAAATTTTCAAAATAATTGAACATTAAAAAATTAAATTTATAAATTTTTAACTAGCTCAATTTCTAAAGAATTACATTTCGAAATTTTGAAACTAATTAAATCTTGAAGAATTGCAATTTAAACTTTTTTTCAAAATAATTATGTAACTATATTATTTTGAGTATTAATTAAAAATTTAGATTATTGAATCATACAGAAAATTAATAATTTCGATAATAATTGAGTCTGCAAATATTGCAATTAAAAATTTGAAAAATAATTGATTTTTTAAAAAATTGCATTTGAAAATTTTTGCAATAAATTGATAGTCTTGAATTATTGTTATTTAAAATTTTGAAAATAATTAAATTTCTAAAGAATTTTTATTGAAAATTTTGGAAATAGTTGAATTTCAGAAAAAGAGTCAAAATTAAAACTATTTTTATTAAAAAAAAAATTAAAGCTAAGAAAGGAAAATAAGGCATTATTTTTTATTTTAAAAAATATTAAAGGAAAAAGAATGAAAATTGTTTTTAGGAATAGAAATGAGGAAAAAAATCAAAGCAATAAAAAATAATAGAATAGAGTTTAGTCAGATTAATTTTACAAGGCCTTTAAACAGTTTTAAAACGGATTTAAGAAATTTTAATTATTTGAATAAATTCTTTCAGTGTTTATCATCTAATTAGTTCCATTAATTCTGAACTTGAAAATATAAATTCAATCAAAAACGGTTCATAATAGAATAAATAGAATCATATATTCGTGCTCAAGAAAGTTTAAATTGTTAATAGTTGTTGAGAGCTGAACGGTATAATTGGAATATTACATACTCGTTGTTAGAATCATCTGCCTGAATTTATTAGAGCCTTGAATGAAGCAAGTGAGTGCTGTATTGATTGTATGTGTATATATTTTTCTTCTTCTTTTTTTTTATGTGAAGTTGTGGCACACTTATATCCTTCTTACAACTTCCGCCTTTTGCGCACAGGCCAAAGCAGACTCTTTTTCCATAGAAAACACCTGCCGTCTCTCTTTCGTCCTTTATATTGTACATATATATATATACATAAAGAGAATATGCGTGTGCATATTTCAAAACCCTTCATACATACTGTTTATTATTCGCCGTTTTTTCTCCTAGCTATTGTCGCATATTTTTCTTCCTCAATGCATATGGTCACTGGTTCGACAAGTGCAAAATTATGTTTATTATAAATTTCAAAAAGGTCATACACTAAAATGTTTTTCCTTTTTATGCCTTTCACTATTAGAGAGACGTAACGGGTAACATCAATATTTTCATATTATAAGTATGTTACCATGTTCTCACGTAAAATGCGTGGAATTACGAAACTTTTAAGAACCGCGCACGTTTATGAGTGTTTATCGTGTTTATATGTGTATTAAAAAAGAAGAAAAATTGCTTTGCCAGGCATCGCACTCGATAATTAATTTTTAAAGAGTAGCAAAAAAAGTAGCTTTCAGAGATTAAGACTGAAGAAAGTAGTAAAAAAATAGCTATATTGGGAAAATTAAATCCAACGACTCAATTTTTTCATAAATTCTAAATTGAATTACATATTGAAAAAAAGAAATATTTTTAAGGGCATTTGAACCATTATGACGCATGCTTTTCATAAATTGTGACATCATAATGGTTCAAATGCCCTTAAAAACAAATATTTATATAGTCATTTTATTTATTTTTCCACGGTACGTAAAATATTTTTAATGATTTCAATGTAAAACCTTTTTTGCAATTTAACTGAACATACGTCGCTAAAAATAACAAAGTGCATCAAAAATTTATTAATTTTTTGTTGTTGGAATTTTAAAAAAAACATTTCAAACTCCATTCAATTCATTACAAAATTTGCAACATCATTCAATTTTGGGTAAAATTTAAACATAATATTTTTAGAATCATTCAATTTAATTAAACAAAAATTTGAAAATTTCGAAAAATTTATTTCAATTCAAAATTTGGAAATAAAATTGACTTAAAATTTCAAAAGAGTTTTAATTTAAAATTTGCAAAAGCATTGATTATTTTTGTTAAGCATTTAATTTAATTTTATAGAATTAAAATAAATTATGAACATAAATAATTTTCAAAAGATTTTAACTTTAAATTTTGAAAATAATTGAATTTCTGTAAAATAATAATTTAAAATTTTGAAAATAATTGAATTATGGTGAAGAATTTTTAAAAAAATTTCAAAATAAAAAAATAATTGCAGCTTTTAAAGATTTTATTTAAAAATTTGTTAAAAATAGTTGAAATTCAATTAATTAAATATAATTTAATTCCTGTAGAAGTTAATAATTTGTGAAAATAAAAAAAATCCATCTAAAGTAATTACTAAATGAATTATTTTTTAATAAACAAATTGTAGTACAATATTAATAAATAATTCAATTCTTTTGAAATTAATTTTTAAAATGACTGAATTTTAGAAAATTAAAATTTGAAAATAATAGAATTTTTGAAGAATTTTACTTGAAATTTTAATAATAATTGAATTTTTAAAGAATTCTTTTTTAAAATTTGGAAATAATTTTTTATTTTTAAAGAAATTTGACTTAAAATTTCGAAAATAATTAATGTTTTAAAGAGTTTTCATTTAAATGTTTCAAAGTTATTGAATTTTTGTAAATTTTTGAAATGAATTTGAAAAATAATTGAATTTTAAAGAATCAAAATTTAAATTCTTGCGAGGAATTTAATTAAAAATTTATATATAATAATCATTAAATTAATTATTTTTTAGTAAACAAATTATATCGAAATATTATTAATTAATTAAATTGTTTTGAAGTTGAGTTTTAAAATAATTGAATTTAAAAAAATTAAAATTTGAAAATAATAGAATTTTTTAAGGCATTTTACTTAAAATTTTTAAAATAATTAAATTTTTGAAGAATTTCTATATTTCAAATTTGCAAAATCATTGAATTTTTCAAGTTTCAATTTAAAATTTGGAAGTAATTTAATTCTTAAAGGAATTTGACCTAAAATTTCGAAAATAATTAATGTTTCAAAGAGTTTTCATTTAACTGTTTCAAAGTTATTGAATATTTGTAAATTTTTAAATGAATTTTAAAGAATTAACATTTAAAATCTTTTTAGAAATTTAATTTAAAATTCATCTAAAATAATTATTAAATGAATTAGTTTTTAATAAACATTTGTACGCAGAAAGAAAAGTTTTTGAAAATTTTAAATGAAAACTTTTTTAAGAAATCAGTAATTTTGCAAATTTGTTTTCAAAATTTCATGTCAAATTTCTTCAAAAATTAAATTGTAAAAATTATAATTGATAATTTTCAATTATAAACAATTATAAAAATTTACAATAATTCAATTATACGAAAAAAGTTATTAAATAATTAAATTCTTTTGAAATTTGAAATTAATTTCATTTTTTAAACTATTTTTAATATAATATTCATTTGGAAAATAATTGCTTTTATTTGAGAAATTAATTAGAAAATGGTATTAAAAATAATTTAAATTCTTCCATGAGAAAGATTTAAAACTTATAGGGTCTATAAAAATTACCACTTTTAATACACATTTTCTTCATTTTCTATTTCTCTTTCCATTTCTATTTCTATTTATGTTTAAAATGATTTCACTTGAAATGACCCTTATTTACCGATGTAATTACTAAAACGATAAAATTTATCCGCCTTGCAAATATTTAATATCGAATTAGCGAAATTAATTAGACGGCATCACTTTCGCTTCTTGATTTTCTTGTAAAATTTTTCAACTGGTGCTCGCAATTATATGAAAATTGTATATATGTTTATAAAATATTCAGTAATTGATAAAAGTTCTAAAAAAAACTTGACGATTTGATTGACAAGCGTTTTTCTTTTCTTTCGCTCCTGATTTATTCTCCACCTTTAAATTGCCTCTTGAGTGAAAGGTATTTGCTTTATTTATCAGGTATCTAATGCTTTTATTTTCTCAAACTTGCGCATGATTTATTTGTCACTAAAAGTTCATTAACCTAAACAGCTTTCATTTCAAGTTATAATTTATTTTCCCGAAAAAAAAAACAAACAAACAAAAAAATATTGTTCATACTGGCGGCACTTTCGTTCGCACGCGGGGAGGTTCATTAATCTTCGCGCGCGCGCGGCTTTTTTTTTGCATGCACACACGCGCGAATCATGCGTGACATTAATTATGACGCTAATTCTTATTCAATTTAATTTCAAATAAGAGTAATTACAAATATAAGTATGTCATTAGATTTTGCCGATATGTGTTAATTTATTTGAAACTATATTTGCAAAAATTGACCGCATGTAAGGTGTTAAACTTGTAGACTTGCGAGAAGGATTCTATGTTCGGAATTGGAATGAATAAATAATAAAGTGGTTAGAAAGAGGTGATTATTGAATCAAATATGTTTCTTACTCGTCAGTCTATATTCCAATCGAGCAATGAACAAAGAAAGTATTTACCGTTAAATTCGTATCTTTCGGTCAACCGAGAATCGAACGGAATAGCATTGAACTGCTTGTACGAGTACGGAATGTCTATGAGGGATCATGTTTTGTTTTATTTTTCCAACATAGTAGCGAGTAGTTTTAATTGTCACTGTGTTTATAGTGGACGATAGGGGACAATAATTCTTGTGTAACATTAATTTGTCATTATTTGACATCATTAGTGTAAAAAGAAGGCATCTTGTTATTTTAAGATACTTTGGTAGTCATCAGTTTTTAGTTGTTCCGAAAAATTTATCCAATAAAGCATCTTAAAATGCATTAGTTTCTAAGATAGAAGATGGAGAAATAAGATGTTTTAATTGTTTTAAAAGTGATTAGAATGTATTTTAAGATGCTTGTTTTAACATAGTGATTTGTCTTTTTTTGACATCTTTATTTTTTTAGTTGACGAACAAAAATCTTTGTTTCTTTTTCGGAAAGGACTTTTTTGCGCATTTGTTTCTGATTTGTATATGTATATGTATATGTTTATCGGGTTATACATAACTGTACCAAGTCCAGGCCACTCGGGGTAAACCCTGCATTAACTAAGTTACGTAATGACTGGTTTTCTCAGAGAACAAATCCTGATATCTACCTCTCTCTTTCCGTCGTGTTCTGTTACTGCCTCCTACTCTTTATTCCCCAACCTACCTCCTGGCCAGAGAGTAATTGCAAAGTACAGTTAGTTCTTTGTAGCCCTACTATACTACTACTACTACTACTACTACTATACACTACCTCAAGTCTCAAGTCTCTTGATAAAAAGATATATAGATAGATATCTCCTGGTGAAACCAGATCAACGGAATAGGCGCGCGGATCTATATTATATTCTTCATCGTTATACAAGAAAAACTCTCGTGCAAGTTTAAATGCTTCAGATCGATTAACAATCGATTAGAGAAGGCTTTCAATTATATATTTGTCTTGTCTGAGAGACATGTCGTTGATGTTGTTGTTGTTATTTGTTATCTTCTTTTGGAGTGAAATTTTACAATTACTCCACAACATTGTGTGAAAATTCTCTTGACATCTGAAGAATGACTGTTTTCTGCATTCATTCAATTTAGCAGAAGATTGTTATCTGAAGTTTGTAAGGGTTCAGTTGTACATCTTACATCTAAAAAATTAAAATTAAATTATTACATAATTTAATTAAAGTACAACATTATAATATTTGGATACCCTAATATTTAAAATATTAATATAATTAATATGAATATTATAATTCTCAAAGAAACCTGTAATACCTTGATTTTCCCCTGTAAAAGGAAAACCCAAAATTAAAATTGAGAATTAAATAATAATTCCGAAATAAAATAAGAGATGTCAATAATTGTAGTTAATATATACCTCTCTCAAATATGACATTGCGTACGAATGTTATAAATACTTGGGTTCCTTAATTTAAATCTAATATTAAAAAAAAGGCTCATAAAAAACGAACCGTTACAATTTTTATTTTTGCATTGTTTGCAGAATTTAAAAATTGACCACTAAATAAATTTTTTCTTGTTGGTAAAATTGTAACTTATCATCATAATCATAACTTATACTGTTGAATTTGACACGTCAGTGAAGTTCTTCGCAACTTTTATGATCAACGATTGAAAGAACAAGAATTATTTTCCTACCAAAAAAGTAAAATTTTTTTTGTAAATCATTATTTGTTAATAAATATATTTTTTTGTAAATCATTATTTGTAAACAAATATTTTTTTTGTAAATCATTATTTGTTAATAAATATATTTTTTTGTAAATCATTATTTGATAATAAATATTTTTTTTTGTAAATCATTATTCATTAAATTAATCGTACTATTTTCATGGGGCTAAGGTTTCGAACGTTCAAAAGAACGAAATTTTTGTTCACCTTCAGTGTTTTTGAAAATGACTATCGAAAGAAAGAAAAGTAATTTAAATTAAATAATATTTAATTTCTTAATATTACTTTAGAATTAATTTGTTATAATCTAAAAAATATTTTTTTTTGTCAATAAAATACAATTTAGAAGAAGTAAAAAAATATTGTCGTTCATTTGAACGTTCGAAACTTTAGGAACATCTATTTTCTTTACAAAAATTTATAAAAAGTTTCTTTAAAAAAAAATTTTTCATTTAAAAACGTTGACTATAAACGTTGTGAACTTCTCCAATGCAAATAATTAATAATAATTACTATAATTAATTAAATGTTAATTAATTAATAACTAGTTTATAATTTTAATGAATTATTAATTAGTTATTTATTTAATAATTTATTGTTTAAATAATTATTTGTTAATTGTTAGTTGAATTAATTTCGTTCTTGAATATCTAGTATGAATATCCGTTTTTAGGTATGTTAGTTAAAAACTTTTCCAAAAGAATTCCATTATTTAACAATTTTTTTTTATTAAATTCTTTTGTAAACAATTCAATAATTTTCATTAATAATAAAAGTTTCACAGGATTTTAATTGTTTAAAACACAATTTTTATAACGTTTTTGATTTTTCGAAAAAAATTAATTATTTTAGAAAGATTTTTATAAAATTATTTATGAAGAATATTATTTTTAAAAAAATAATAATAAACTTCTTTTGTAAAAATACAATTATTTTTTTGTGATAAATAAAAATCATCTCAAGAATTGAAGATTAAATTTTTTTTTAAATCAAGTAATTTCGAATAAAAATCAAAATGGATTACAAAATGAATTCAATTATTTCTTTTTAATATTTATATTCAAATTCTTCAAAAGAAGATACAACATAATTTAAAATCCGTATTTTCTTCTATCCGGTAATTCAGTAATAATTTATATATTCATAAAGTTCACACGTCAATTACCTGTTTAACATTTTGGTTTTTAAGTTCATCATCGCGTGTAAACGTTTCTCTTTTATTTTCAAATTATAGTCGCCCCACCAAAAATTCACATCATTTTCCCACAGAATTTCTACTCGCGTCGCTTTTTATTTTTTTTCAAATGAAAAAGAAATGTCATTAATCCACCGAAATTAGTTTCCTCGCTTTCGATTTTTGTCCGTTTCTATTTTCAGCATTAATTACTGACACGAACCGTGAAAAATTAAATTTGACTCCGTTATAAAAGGTATTTTTTTCTCTTTCAAATATTATTATCAAAAATGCAATAAAGTGAAAAAAAAGAAGTGACATTAAACTTAATATCGAATTACAATATCCGACAATCAAAAATGACAAAATTATCACTATAATATTAAAATTTTTACTTTATTCGAAAAATGAATTTTATTTATTTATTATTTTATGATTTTATTTTTATGCTGAAGAAAAAAAGGAAAATTACATCTTGAAAACCTTTGATCGTTTTTGATTTGAGTAGAAAACAAATTTAATAATTTTGATAATTTAGAAGAAATTAGAAATAAGAAATAAGAAAATGTTAATAGTGTGTTAAATTGAAATACAAAATCCACGATACGAGACAATTGTAAATACAATTGAGATAAGAAGGCGATATGAAACGGAACACAACAGGCCAACTTGAGAGCAAAAACTGTTGATCCCATGGAGAACTATAAATTACAGAACAACTGGATGTAGTTGTGTAACGAGGCAACTAACTCTAATATAAAGGAAAAACTTTTTTTTTATCACTGTCTTTTCTTCAGACCTAGATTCCACGTTTACTATTATCATCCTGTTACATAGTCCATTCAAAACACTAATTAAATCCACTAATAATTGTTAAAGCGAAGAAATGCTTTTTAGAGTATTTACCATTTTTTTAAATTGAATTTTTAAAATGAACTTTATTGCCAGTTTTAAAAATAATTAAATTCTTTGAAAGAATTTTAATAAAATTTTTAGGAATAATTGTACTTTTTTCAAAGAATTATATAGAATATATTAAATTAAAATTTGTAAATTATGACAATAAATTAATTTTAGAATGATTTTAACTTAAAATTTTGGTAATAATTGAATTTTTTGGAGTTCTCCTTCAAAATTTGCAAAATCAGTGAATTTTGTTAAATCTTTAAATTAAATTGTACAAAAATAATTCAATTATTTAGAAAAATGCTTAAAATTTCTTCGTATGAATTAAATTACTTTAATGAATAATAAAATATTATTAGTAACAATATTCATTACAAGAATTTAATTATTTTCAAAAATTTAACGAATAGGTCAAAATTTAATTGTCTACGAAAACAGCAACATTTTTTTTTAAATTCAATTATTCTCTAAAATTTTTAATAAATTCTTTGTAAAATTTAATTATTTTTAAAAGTTTTTTTTATAATTTAATGATTTTCAATTATTTACTACATTCATAAAATTTATCACGAAATTAAATTATTGAAAAGAATTTTTTGATGCAATGCTACGGAAACATTCATTTATTTTTACAAAGAATAAAATTTCTTTTATAAATTCAATAAGTTTCATGGCAAAATTTCAATTATTTTTTAGTTTTTAATATAATTTAAAATAAATTCCTCGAAAAATGAAATTATTCTTCTAAATTTTCTCCCAATTCGACGAAAAAATTCAATTTTAAGAAACACTCAATTTTATAAAATAATAATAATTCGTTACAATTATTATTCAATAATTATTTAATTATTTTCACAAATAATTTTTATACCGTCGCAGAAAATCAATTATTTTCAAAATTTTTTAAATAATTGTATAAAACAATTCATTTATCTTGGTAAATAAAATTCCTCCCATAAATTCAATTATTTTAAGAAATTTTAATAAAATACTTTTCCAAAATTCAATTATTTTTCATAAATGTCGAAATTTAACAGAAGAATTCAATTCTTTTGAAAAGAAATAAAAACATTGCTAAAATTAAATTATTTTCCAATTTTTTTTTTAATTCTTGTCTAGTATATAATTATTGTTATAAACAAGTAGCAAAATTCTTCTCAAGAAGTCAATTTTATTATTTTCAAAAATTTCAATTAAATTCTTGTCAAAATTTCTATTATTTAAACAAAATTTTAAAAAAACACTTTCTTCGACTACAATTTATTATTTTCATAAATTATTATTTTAAATTCTTTCCATAAATGCAAATATTTTTAAAAAATTTAATAAAATTCTTGGAAAAATTTTCAATTATTTGCAAAAAATTGTGATAAAATTCTTTAATTCAAAAAATTTCTGTAAAATTTCAACTAAATTCCTAAAAAGAAATGAATTATTTCCAAAAATTCCGAATAAAATTCTCCATAAAAATTAAGTTTTTAGAAACATTTAATTATTTAAAAAACGATTTATTTTTGTTCTTCAATAATTGAAATCTCGTAGAATTTTTTTTAGTTAAAATTTAATAATTTCTAGTTTAATATTTCAATATTTAATATTTTTATAATTAATATTTCGACATATTTAATATTGAAATCTTAAATATTTCATTGTTCATTTTTTCCATTTTTGAAAGATTTTATCCTTAATTTTCGAAAATAGTTTAATTTTGTTTAGAGTTTTAATTTAAAGTTTGCAAAATCATTGAATTTAGTAAAATATTCATTTAAATTTTTCTTTAGAATTTCATTATTTTGGGTAATTTTGACATTTTTTCGAAGAATGACTTTTTAAAATGAATATTTTAATACATATTTACTTTTTTCACTGGAATTAAAATTGTTTAAATGATTTGAATGTAAAACTTTTTTTATAAATTAAACTACATACTTCTAAAGATTACAAAATAATTTATTGAATTATTAGTTGATAATTAATTAATAATTAATTTAATTCTGATGGAGCTAAAACTTTGAACGTTCAAATGAACGAAATTTATTTTCACCTTAAGTGTTTTGGAAAATTACTATTGCAAAAAGAAAAATAATTGAAATTAAGCAATATTTAGTATAGAATTAATTTGTTTTTAATTTAAAAAATTTTTATGTAAATAAAATACAATTTAGAAGAAGTAAAAAAATACTGTCGTTCATTTAAAAGTTCTAAACTTCATTTTTCTTCATCTTTTTTTTACGTCGGTGAAGTTTGCAACGTTTATGATCAACGATTGAAAGCAAAAAAAATTATTTTCTACCAAAAAGAATAAAAATTTTTGTTCACAAATATTTTTTTTTGTAAATCATTATTAAAAATATTAAACGCACTATTTTCTGTACAAAAATTAATAAAAATTTGCTTAAAAAAATATTTTCCTTCAGAAATCGTTGATTATAAACGTTGTGAACTTCACCAACGTTTTTTTTATGAAAATATTAATAACGTTCGTTGAATTCTCGTATAGAATTTCCTAATGACAATTTAATAATTTCCAATTTAATATTTCAATTTTGTTTAACAATTTAATATTTAATATTTTTATATTTAGTATTTTCGACATATTTAGTAGTGAAATATTATAAATACTTCATTGTTTGAATATTTGAAAATTTCACGCATGAAAACATTTTGATGTTTAATATTTCAGTGCATATTCATATAACATTTTGGAATTTAATATTTTCATGATATATATATATATATTTGAAATTTGAAATAATGATAATGGTTATTGCAATTCAGTGTTGCGAACGAACGAACAGTTTGCGGTTTTAAATTCAGAAACAATTTCAAAAGTTATACATGTGGCTTTGCCATAGAAAGTTTTGAAATCTCGATCGCGAACTTTGCCATGAATCAATGAACAAATGTCAGAAGGAAGATCGATGGTTGTTTGAGAGCTGAACGCATAACGACAACGACAACGACATCGACCTTTCACTATAGGACAAAAGTATCTTTTTCTATACTCTCTCTCGAACAAAGCAGGAAGAACTTGCTTAGGGACAATATTCGTCGCTCTTGTCTGTCTCTTGATTATTGTTCCAGTTATTTAGTTAAATTGACCGTGGGCTTATTAAAAGTCCACATACGTGTCCCGACTGTCAATGTAGCCTTGACAAAAGCAATGAAGATCGTGGAAAAATTCTCTCCTTAACTATTCTCTCCCTATCATTATCCATCATATTATATGCATCTCGTTTATTTTTTATTTTGTATTTTCGAAAAAAAAACAATTTTTAATATTTTTTTCTTCCAGAATATTTCTATTTTATGGCACCTCTTTTTTTTTTATTATTTGTCGATACTTTCACGTTTTCTCTCGTTAAAAAATAAAATTCCTTATAGGTACATACACACTTGTAAAAGAGGAATTTATTTTTTTTGGTCTTGACTTTCACGCAAAGAGAGAGAGAGAGAGAGAAGTTCTTTTTTTGGGGAAAAAAAATTTATTAATACTAAAAGGAAACAAATTTTACGAGACAAATAATAATATACGAGCAAAGTAAAATATTGTCTTCAGACACAAATAATACAGTTGTCAGTTGTATTTTTTCAAGGGAAACTTTAATGGCTCAAACCTGTTCGAATCCAGAGTTCATATAAGGATAGTCTATATTTTTTACTTATTCCAATGCATCTGTACTTATTTTATTCCAATACCTTTCGAATAGGTTTTTTTCGAATGCGAAGAAAATTGAATAAATTGAAAGATTATGGAAGAAAATAGTAATATGTTGGAAATTGTGTATGTGAATTTATATAAACATGCAACATGAGAGAGTTTTGTTTTTGTGAGGAAAAAAGCGTTATTTCTTTTGAAAATGGTTTCAATTTGTCGTGTGATGGAATTTTTTTTATGATTTCGATTTTTTATTGTCAACGTAACAATTCTTTTTTTTGAGTTCATAAAAGTTTTGAATTTTTGTGACCTTTTTTCTTTTCCAATTATTGAACAAGGAAACTTATTTATTTATTTATAAACTACCACGAATTTACATATCAAACCTTCAATTAATTTTTCTATTTTTGACAATAAATTCTTTCTGCATTAAAAATAAAATTCTTCGCAGAAATTCAATTATATTCAAAATTAAAAAGAAATTCATCACAAGAATTCAATTAATTTTGAAAATAAAAAAATTGTCCGTAAAAATTCAATTTTTTCAAAAATTTTAACTAATAATTCGTCAAGCATTCAATTTTCTTCATAAATAGCAAAATTTTTCATGCAAAATTGAATTATTTTCTAAAATTTTAAAGTAAAACTATTTTAAATTTTTCAAAAGTATTTTTAATTCAATGATTTTTAAAAATTTACTTTCTTTATATAAAATTCATATCACGAAATTAAGTTATTGAAAAGCATTTTTTGATACAATTCTACAAAAATATTCAATTATTTTCATAAAAAAAATTTATTTCAAGAATTCAATTATTTTTATCGCAGAATTTCGATTATTTATTTATATGTAAGTTTTGAATACCATTTTAAATAAATTCTTTGAAAAATGTAACTATTCTTAAAATTTTTAATAAAACTAGACGAAAGAATTTAATTTTCAAAAATATTCAATTATTGAATAAAAAAAATATAAATCCTTGCTTAAATATTTGATTATCTTCATAAATAATTTTTATATCGTTGCAGAAAATCAATTATTTTCAAAAATTTCTAAGTAATTCTACAAAACAATTCAATTATTTTGGTAAATAAAATTCTCCCCATAAAATCAATTATTTTAATAAATTTTAATAAAATACTTTGCAAATATTCAATTTTTTGGCAAATGTCATAATTTAACACAAAAATTCAATTCTTTTGAAAAGAAATAAACTAATTTGCTAAAATTAAGTTACTTTCAAAATTTTTGAAAATTTTTCGTCGAATATCTATATTTTTATAAATAGGTAGCGAAATTTTTATCAAAATTTCTGCGAATATAATTATTTTCATAAATTATTATTTTAATTCTTCCTACAAATGCAATTATTGTTAAAAATTGTTATCAAATACTTTGCGAATATTCAATTATTTTCAAAAAATTATGATAAAATTCTTGAATTTAAAACATTTCTGTAAAATTCCAACTAAATTCCTTAAAAGAAATGAATTATTTTTAAAATTTACTAATAAAATTCTTCATAAAATTTCAATTTTCTGAAATATTTAATTATGCAAAAAACCATTTTGTTTTCTACTTAAATAATTGAATTCTCGTAGAATTTTCTAACGAAAATTTAATTCAAAATGAATGTTGGTTAAAAGTTTAGATAAGTGATTATTAAAAGCATAGCGTGAATTTTTGTAGAAATATTTGAATTTTCAAAAGGTTTTCAAATTAAAATCGTTGAAAATCTTATTTTTTCATAATTTAAAAATAGAAATTCTGTGAAATTAATGTTTTCGATTTTCTTTCGAAACGATTACAAGTTTTTATTTTCTAATTTTGATTCTAAATGAAGATTTTTCGATTAGACAATATGATTGCAATTTAAAAAAAAATTTTGTCTGAACATGATGAAAATAAAATTTTTGTCTGGCAATAATTCTGCACTGAAAGAAAATGTATATTAAATTTTGTAAAAATATTTACATTTTGGGAAAAAATGCAATGAACCGAAATTTTTGTATAAAAAATACTAATCTTTAAGAAACACTTATGTGGAATTTAGTATAATTATATCAAATATCAAAAATTTTAATTCAATTTTAAAACAACTTTACTAAATTTCACATAAGTTTTTTTAATGTTTAGTATTTTCTGTATCGAAATTTCGGTTTGTTGCACTTTCTCCCCAAATTGTAAAATACTTTTGTTAAAAAAATTTAATATACATTTTCCTTCAATGTATAATTGTTTCTTTTTTCTCTTCTTTTTCAATTTTTTTTTCTTCCTGTCTTAGGTAAAATATTTATAGTGTGTCCCCTGTATGTCTTAAATATTGCGTACGCTATATTTCATAATTGTTGAATTCAATTTGTCTCGATCGAGTCCAGAAGTGTTGGTACTCAGTCGTTCTCCAATTACACTGGCCCTCCGTAACTTGCAACAGAGGCGGATATTAACCCTTCTACCTTTAGCTCTTCCTACACCAGGCTAGCACAACGGACATTCATTTCCTGCTTGGCAGCACCCAGTTGCCCCAAGTTGAAAATTACAAAACGGCTTTTCGCACACTCGTACCTCTTACACACTATTCAGATAATTTCAATTTGCATTTTTCCGCATCGCTCAATAAAAATCGAGAGTTGCTCCCTGTTTTTTTCTTTGCATTTTATAGTTTTTATTCACCGTTTTTCTTTTATGGTTGGCAAATTAAGGTTTTATTCGTTTTTACTTTGGGCTCAATTTTTAAATCCTTAGAAACACCTGTGAATTTGTAAAAGGGGTCCTTAAAGTTCATGTTCCTAAACTTTCGAACAATGTTTTTTTACTTCTTCCAATTTGTATTTTATTTACACAAGAATTAACAGATTCATTTGTTAGAACCAAAAAGCACTGATTTGTAAAATGTGTCCTTAAAGTTATCATGTTCCTAAACTTCAGAACAATGTTTTTTTACTTCTTCCAATTTGTATTTTATTTACAAAATAATTAACAGATTCATTTGTTAAAACCAAAAAGCACTGATTTAGTAATTTTTTCTCTAGTTTCAATTTAGAGAGAGGGGCAAAACATTTCGACCGTTGGAACACGTTCCTAAAATTAGCGTCGACGCTCATCATCAAAAATTATTTTTCTCAGTGTTTAGAGACGAAAATTACTCTAATTTCACTTCTTTCATTAATTTCGAAAGTGAAAAATTAATTTAGATCACTTTTTCATTCTAAAACATCAGAAAACTGTTTTATTTTTTAATTTTTGACGAAAAAAAAAAGAATTTTAAGTCACTTAGCGTTGATCTGCGTTTGAAAATCTTTCGTTATCCGAAAAGCACAAAATATAAAGTCAAAACTTAAAAACAAAAGTTTCAATAAACAATATTTCACGTGTTTTGACATTTATGCAAAAAACATTTTTCAGATTTAAGCAACAGTGGTATTTAAATATATGTTTGATTTCCAAGATGTTCGACTA
Source organism: Leptopilina myrica (nomen nudum) (assembly GCA_032872475.1). Classification (NCBI taxonomy): domain Eukaryota; kingdom Metazoa; phylum Arthropoda; class Insecta; order Hymenoptera; family Figitidae; genus Leptopilina; species Leptopilina myrica (nomen nudum). The sequence goes on from CM065459.1 coordinate 4,779,018, forward strand.
ATTCCCAACAGCGCAGGTTTATAACTACATACATATGAATGCATGAACATTTATTAAAAGTTCACGTCTTTTTTTCCAAAATGTCAGGTCAATAATGTTGCATAGAAAGTTTTGAAATTATACATATACACGTTTATAATTTACGAGGTAATAATCTAATCGGCCGAAAAATTTATATCATCATGATCATCATGAGAGGGACACCAAAATGAAGTTCATCATTAATTCCCTTGAATTAAGTGCCTTGTTAAACTGTCGTCGACATGGAAAAAAAAAATTAAAAGCCGCGTTCTTAATTAAATTCTCAAGAAGAATGTTTGCAAATGCACTTTCTCACTTGACTTTTGTTATAAACAAAATTATGCCGTTGATTCTGGCGAATTATTGGAAAGCGAGTCTGTTGTTCGTTCGTGCATGTTAAGAGCTTGTCGATACAATTTAAATTGGAAACTTGGAAAGAATTTACAATCAAAGTATCGCAAACTTGATCTCTCCCGTGTAAATTCTAATGATGATAAAAACATAACGATTCATCGCGATTTGCGTTTATGCTGAATTTCAATTCGAATTCCACTCTTTCGATTTTTCTCGCGTCTTCAATAAATGCGACTATTGCGACTTTTCTTCATTTGTAAGAAAATAAATAAATATATAATAATAAATAATAAATAATAAATTCATAAATTTATTTAATAATAATGATAATAGTAAAAAAAATAAAAATTATAATAATAATACAAATAATAATAATTTAATTTATTTAATTTTATTTAATTTTTAAAAACGAGTTTAAATTTACAAAAACGAAAGTGGATTATTTTTTTTTGTAGTAATTTTCCTTAATTCCCATTTATAGTAATTTTCACCCCATTTATCTTTTAATGATCATATTTTTATCCGACATCTAAAAACCGTTAGAATTTCGAAGATTAATTTATAATAAAGTACTTTAATTAGAGAAGAAAAAATATAATTTTAAAAAATGTTTAATCTAATTTAACAGTAAATCCGTATTTCCTCTCTCTCTGTTGAACATTGTTTTCATTTATTAAAAACTGTAAAGAAGATGATTTAGAAAAAAAAAATTAGATAGAAAAATCATTTCATCACCTCGTAATAATAACGAAAAAAAAGAACCCTAAACTTTCAAATACCGCACGACTTATAATTTTAAATGCACTTTTCCTCCTAATCTAACTGTAAAATATAAAATATATCTTCCTTGAAATTTAATAATTTAATATAGCAAAAGATATTTATTTTTATTCTTTTTAGACTTTTTATTCTTTTTAGTAATTTTATTCTTTTTATTCTTTTTATTTATTTTATGTTTTTACTCTTTTTATTCTCAATTATTTCTGCGCGCTTTCTTTAAGGAAGACTCATTTAAGATGTATACATAAAAAAAAGTGTAAAATATAATAATTCACAATAAAATCTTTTTTGAAGGCATTAAACTTAATGTCTTGAGATTTACATTTTTTTTTGCCTGTTTTTGTATACAAAATAAGTACGTCGTCAGATTCGCTAAATTTTAACTCCTATACACTGTTTTCTTTAATAAACGCTATTATATTTTATGTTTTTCGAGGGGGAAAAAAAATTTAAATAAATATCTAGTCAATTTCTAGGCTAAATATATTGCGGACAGTTTATATAAAGAGAAAACAATCACTTAAGAGTAATTATAATATTTTCTTTTGCCAAGGAGAAAATTCTTGGTTTTCCGTTAGCATTGGAGAGAGAAAATAATATAATTATATCGCACGAGTGGATTATAAAATTTTCTGATTTTTAATGTATATTTAAAGTTTATCGAACTACGTTGGAACGACGATAGTTTTTATTACTTCTTGTAATTTGATGTTTAGTTGAAAAAAATTTTTTTTTTAATTAATTTGTTTTTATAATAACTGAAAATAAACGCAGTAGTAAAATAATTATTTTCTATAAAAAAAATACTGTTACTCTAACTTCTTCGAAATTATTTTCTAATAGACATTGTAAGGAAAATTATTCTTTAAATATCAATTATTTTTAATTGTTTTTTTGCAAAAAGGTGTTTATTTCCAAATCCGTTTGTTTACAATTTAATTTTAGAAAAAATTTTGCTATTAGTCAAAAATTCTCGTTAAAAAATTAATTAATAATTTAAATTTATTTTATTTTATTAATCAGAAATTATTCTTCGCATTTAAATCGATATTAGAAGACAAAAATTTGTAATAATTTCAGAAGACAAAACAAAAATTATTTGGGAAAATTAGTTTCACGGAATTTTCAATTAAAAAGTATGAAAAATTAAGATTTTCAAACATTTTAATTCAAATATTCAATTATTATCTAAAATTACATCCGAAATTCATTTTGAATTTGAAACAAATGAATTTTTAATTTAATAATTCAATATTTCTTAAAATTGAATTCTTATAAAGAATTTTATCAAAAATTATTAAAATAATTGAATTCTCTTGAAGAATTTAGTAAAATTTTCACGAATAATTGCATTTTTCGAAGAATTTATTTAAAATTGTATAAAATATAATTTAAATCCTGTGATGTATTTTATAAGTTAATAAAATAATTACGAATTTCATTAAAATTTTTTTAAATTAAATTCCTCAGAAGAGTGAATTTGTTTAGAAAAATAATTGGATTTTTGCGAAAAACTTTTTAGGATTTTTAAAAAATAATTGAATCCTTGTGAAGAATTTTAATTAAATTTTTCAAGAAAAAATGCATTTTTCGAAGAATTTATTTTTAATTATGCTAATTATGTTAATTAATAAATTAATACAATAACAATTAATTTTTGACGGAATTTTTTCAGAAATTAAAAAAAAAATTCTATTTCTGCAAAGAATTTTATTTCTTTTCAAAAGAATTGAATTCTTGTGTTAAATTCTTTCGTCGAGTTTTAATAAAATTTAGAAGAATAATTATTTCATTTTTTGTGGAATTTATTTTATATTATATTAAAAAATTAAAAATAATTGAAATTCTGCGGTGAAAATAGTTTAATTCATAAAAGAAATTTTATTTTTTGTATAAAAATAATTAAATGTTCCGTAGAATTTTATCGAAAAATTCTTTTCATTAATTTAATTTCGTGATATAAATTTTATGAAAGTGGTAAATAATTGAAAATCATTGAATTGCGAAAAGATTTTGAAAATAACTGAAAATTTGTAAAGAATTGATTTTGTTATATTTATTTAAAAGAATTTTAGAAAATAATTGAAGTTTGGGTAAAAATTTTTGCTATTTTAAAAAAAATTGAATTCTTGACGAGTTATTCGTTAAAATTTTTGAAAATAATTAAATTTCTACGAAGAATTTTATTACTTTTGAAAATAATTTAATTCTCGTAATAAATTCTGTTATTTATGAAAATAATTAAATTTTTACAACGAATTTTATTAATTTTTTTTTTCAAATAATTAATTTCTTAGAATAATTTTATTATTTATAAAAGTAGATTAATTCTTGTGAAGAATTTTAATAAAATTTTAAAGAAAAAATTGCAGTTTTAAGAAGAATTAAATGATGTAAAAAATATATCTGAAATTCAATTTATTAATTATATATAATTTAATTCCTGTAAAGAATTATATTCTTTATGAAAATAATTGAATTTCTGCATCATATTTTTAACTTCTCCTGAAAATTCAATTTTTTTTTGTTTTTTTAACTAAAATTCTAAAAATTTTTGCTATAATGCTTTTAATGTTTAATTACCGCCTACAATTTTAATTGAAATTCATTTCTAAATCAATTTTTTCTATAAAAATTCATAGGAATTAAATTATTTACTTATAAATATTTTTAAATATTATTTTTTAAATATTTATTATGAAAAATATTCTTATTCATGAAAATAATTGAATTGGTACAACGAATTTTTTTTTCCACACAAAAAATTTTTTAATTCCAAAAAAATAATTGCATTTCAGTGAAGAAATTTTTTATCTACAATAAGATATTGCCACTTTTCAAAAGAGGAACATTAAAGCATTGTATATAGAAAGAAGAAATAAAAATAATAATACAAGAAGAGAAATAAAAATTTATTAGAAAAAATAATAGAAAGAGAAATGGAAAAAAATATGGAGAGAAAAATAGGTTTTTGCAGAACTTGCATTTTTATTGTTAAACATTGTGTAAAGTGAAGTACTTCGCGTAACACGGTTTTGTGTGTATAGACCAACATCCGTTGGTGCGACGAATAGCTAATTAAAAAAATTTTTTTTTCCTATTTTTCTAAATGAAAAAAGGGCGCGTAAAGCTCATGTTTTAAAAACAAAATTGGTTTACATCATAAACTAAAATCCTCCATTTTACCATAAAAACTGGGTTAATTACAGTCTGTATTATTTACGCTATATTTTCTTTCACATATAGTTGCGCAAAAAAAGTATATGAAATATTTAACAAAAGAACAAGTTTCTTTTTCTAAGTCATAGCAATGAAATTTTTCCTTTAACTTTTACCCACTTTCAATTTTTTTTTTTTTGCTCCTCTAAGAAAATTATGTCTTTTACATACAGAAATTATATATTTGTTTTAAAAAAAATTGTAATGCAAAATTCACTTTTACGCTAAAATTTTTTTTTACTTTTTACAACTTAATTAATTGTTTTGAAATACTGGATATAGTTTAAAATTTTTTGTTAAATTTTATCTCCCTTTTTCAGTGGAAATATTTTTCTCTCCTTTTTTTCGTGAAGAGAGATAGAATTTTTTTCTTTTGTAATAATAATAAAAGGATGTTTTTTTAAACTGCGTGGAAAAAAAGTGTTTTAACGCCGCTATTCACTTGGTCAGAACACAAAAGTTTCTCCAGACTAATTAACAAGTACGATTTCTATAACGAAGGCGTAATAAGGAAAGATGAAATTAAAATGAAATAAGGATTAAAACTTTATTTCATCTCGAGCGAATTTTCTTCGCGAGTTTTTTTCTCTCTCGATATTTTTTTTCTTTTTGGAAAACAAAAAAAAAAGGGAGAAAAATTTTTAACTTCTTTCGAAGTATCGCGCATAGTATGACTAATATATTAACTTTGGAGAAGCAAAAAGAATAAAAAAAAGAACAGAAGCTGTGATAATTAGTGAAAACTGACTCATTTCTTTATACAATAGTTAGATTATGCAGGCAAATATTTTATCTGTTCCCCTAAAGTTTTCAAAGTCCAAAAGAAGAGAATTTTAGAGAATTTTTTTTTAATTTGGAACTTTGTTATAAGAGAAATTAATTTTTTTACTTTAGAATTTTGTGAAGAGAAATAATTTTTGAATTTGGAATTTTTTTAAGAGAAATTAATTTTTTTTACTTTAGAATTTTTTTAAGAGAAATTAATTTTTTTTTAATTTGGAATTTTGAGAAGAGAAATAAGTTTTGAATTTGGAGTTTTTTTAAGAGAAATTAATTTTGTTTACTTTGGAATTTTGAGAAGAGATATAATTTTTGAATTTTGTTGACAGAAATTAATTTTTTTTAGTTTAGAATTTTGTTAAGAGAAATATAATTTTTGAATTTGGAATTGTTTTAAGAGAAATTAATTTTTTTTACATTGGAATTTTGAGAATAGAAATAATTTTTGAATTTGGATTTTTTTTGGAGAAATTAATTTATTTTACATTGAAATTTTGAGAAGAGAAATAATTTTTGAATTTTGTTGGCAGAAATTAATTTTTTTTTAGTTTAGAATTTTGTTAAAAGAAATCATTTTTAAATTTGGAATTTTTTTTAAAGAAATTAATTTTTTTACATTGGAATTTTGAGAAGAGAAATAATTTTTGAATTTTGTTGACAGAAATTAATTTTTTTTTAGTTTAGAATTTCGTTAAAAGAAATAATTTTTGAATTTGGAATTTTTTTAAGAGAAATTAACTTTTTTTATTTTGAAATTTTGAGAAGAGAAATAATTTTTGAGTTTTGTTGACAGAAATTAATTTTTTTTTAATTTAGAATTTTGTTAAGAGAAATAATTTTTTTTTAATTTGAAATTTTGTTAAAAAAAGTAAATTTTTCTTTGAATTTGAAATTTTCTTTTTTGTTTCAAGATTAATATTCTTTTAGAAAAACTGCAGTAAAAACTTGTGAATCATAATAATCTGTAAGAAAGAGTTAAATTTGTATTAATTAATTTTTTCTAATTAGTCACTTAGTTAATTAATATTTAAGTAGAAAACAATTATTTTCGAGTTTGTGGAAATTCCAAAAACCTTTTTCAAATAATTTCTTTGATCGTGATTTTTAGTTATCAAAAAACGTCAAATTTTTTTTTGTCAAACGATCTTTTATTAATTTTTTTTTTACATTTTGGTAACATTTGCGTTAATTAATAAATTATCGTTTGACTAAAGAAAAGATTTTGACAAATTAGTTAATTAATTAATTAATAACATGAAGTGGATTTTTACTATTATTTCGTTCGTTTTTTTGTTGTTGTTTGTTTTTTTATTTGTTTTGTTTTTTTTTATTTATTTTTGTTTTTTTATTTATTTTTTGTTTTTTTATTTATTTATTTTCGAGGTTAAAGTTTATACTTTTTCGCTCCACACGAAATAATAGAGTGAAGATAATTTTTTGACAACAAGTTTTTTATGTTTTTCCTGCGCAATGACGTAAGATCTTTATGAAATAGGTGCATTACAAGAGGAAAAAAAAATTATTCACGCGACAAACGTGCAGGAGGATAATAAAAGTTTAGTAACAGCGGTTTGATGTAAACACGTTTTCTGATCCCACGCAATCGCAATTGTCTCAACGTGTTTGATGACAATGCGTGACAGATCTGATAATACTTTATCAAGACCTTGTGACATAAAGAGAGTTTCAGTAAATTATATAGGTTCGTTTTGTGTATCAAAAATTCTACTCTCTCAAATTTTCAATTCCATTTAAAAAAAAAAACAACAGACAGACCAGACAGATATATACACTTGAGAATTCGAAAATAAAGAAAAGAATTTCTATTCTATTGTTGTTTTAGAAAAAAAATACCTTTTTGACTCTTCGACTATTGTTTGTATATTAGAAAAAAAGGTAACTTTTTGATTCTGAATTTCTAAATTTCATCTTGAACAATGCTTCTTTGGGTTAAAATTAAAATTGATTTTGGTTTGGATTTCTCTTTTCATTTATTGAGAAGATAAATACAAAATTTTTTTTGTTTCTTATTTTCTTTTATGAATAATGTTCGCCGACGTAATTTTTTTAAGGATATTAAATTGAGAGAAAAAAAAACTTTGCTTCGCAACTATTTTGATGTGGGTTTTTTTGTTTCAATTGGATATTTTTAGAAAATTGATGAGACTGAAGTATAGAAAAAGTTTTTTAAAATTAATTTTTTTTTAAATTAAAAGAAGAATTTTTTTTAAGCTAATTTATCTCCACTAACATTATTGAGTACAAAATTTTAAGGAATTAAATTTCTTTTTAGAAGAAGTAACTAGAAATGTTTGAATAAAATTCGACAAATTTAATGAAAATGCGACTTTTTTCAAAAATTGCTACTATTTCCACTTTTCTTTCAAATATTGCAAAAAAATACTACATTTTTTTAGTGAAAACTGCAACTTGTTCCGATATTTATAGTGCAAAAGGTATAACTACATACAAATATGTGTCAAAAATTATTTTGAATATTTATTTTAATATAATTAAATTTTTAAAATGAATTTGTAATTAAAATATTTTTGAATAATTTAAATTTCGTAAAATTTCATTGAAAATAATTTTTTTTCCAGTATTTTACTCTAATTTTGGAAAAACAACTTTTTGGGAATTTTAACTGCGAATAATAATAATAATAATAATAACACTTTTGAATAATTAAAATTTTGTAAAATTTAATTGAAAATAATTATTTTTTTCAAATTTTTTACTTCAATATTTGAGAAACAAATTTTTAAAAGATTAGCAAATTGAAAAAATTTAATAAAAAATCTGGAAAAATGGAAATTGATGAAAATTCGCTTCTAAAAATTATATTTAAACATTTCCTAAAAAAGTGAGTAATTCATAGAATTATTTTCATTATAATCTTTTAAAAATCCATTATTTTCAAGATTTTTAATTAAATATTTCTAAAAAGAAATAAATATTTAACAGAATTTACCACAATTCAATTAATTTCTACAGATTTTTCTAAATTTCGATTATTTTTGAAAGATTTAATTAAATTTTAATTATTTTTTAAAGATGTATATAAATTTCAATAATTTTTGAAAAATTTGTTCGAATTTTAATTATTTCTGAAAGATTTGACTGAATTTCAATTATTTTTTAATAATTTGTCCAAATTTCAATCATTTTTTAAAGATTTATTCAAATTTCAATTATTTCTTGAAGATTTGACAGAATTTCAATTAATTTTTAAAGATTTGTCCGAATTTCAATTATTTTTTAAAGATTTGTCCGAATTTCAATTATTTTCGAAAGATTTGACAAAATTCCAATTATTTTTGAAAAATTAGTCCAAATTTCAATTATTTCTGAATGATTTCACCAAATTTTAATTATTTTTTAAAGATGTATCCAAATTTCAATTATTTTTGAAACATTTGTTCGAATTTCAATTATTTCTTGAAGATTTGACCGAATATCAATTATTTTTAAAATATTTATTCAAATTGCAATTATTTCTTTAAGATTTGACCGAATTTCAATTATTTCTTTAAGATTTCACCGAATTTCAATTATTTTTGGAAGGTTTGTCCGAATATCAATTATTTTCGAAAGATTTAATAAAATTTCAATCATTTCTAAATTTTACAATTGAACATTCAATTAAATTTTTGTATTTAAATAATTGAAATTTCGAAGGTTTTTACATAAATTGTTAAATTATTTGAATCAATAATTTTTTGATCTAAAACTTTAGATATTTAAATTTTATTTTCGATTTTGTAAAAAACAAAATCTTCTTTAACCTTAACTTTAGAAATAAATATATGAGAATTCGATTTTTTTCTTCTTAAATTAATTGAAAAATTAAGTCAAGTAATTAATTAATTTTAATTACTCTTTAAAATTGAATTAGTTAAAATATTTACTAACTTGAATTAGTGACTGATTTTTTGCTTCTGAATTTGTAAAATTTACTAATAAATTAGTAGCAATGACTGTTTATTAGTAAAATTTACTAATGAATTAGTAGCAATAAGTATTTATTAGTAAAAATTTACTAATTAAAGAGCAAAAGATCAGTCACTAAATCGCATTTGTAAACAGTTTTACTAATTTCAATTTTGAGAGTTCTCAATTAAAATGTAATAATTAATAATAATAATAATTAATAATAATAATTAATAATAATAATGATAATAATTTTTAGGGTATATTACATAATCTGAATGGTGTAAATTATTACACGAGCTTTATTTATTATCTTTCGAATGAAATGTATACCTATTTTTAACACATTATAGGTAAACCTGAAGGAGACGAAGAATAATAATAATAGTCCACTATACGTTGCATGGGAAAATTTTTCCTTTAGGACGAGTGTTAATATTTATCTTTTAACACATGCGCCCCCTTCATAGTTTTAAATACGTGTATTTAAGACACACGTATATATATATTGTAGAACATCTGCCTTCCATCCGGTCCGCCTACAATTTGTACCCTCACGTTTATCTCACAAGTTTTGGTTACTTCAAAGTTAATTATTACTTGACTTGTTGCTTTCAAATTGTTGCCTCAACTTGCATTACTCACTCTTTATATGTATGTGATAAAATTCTTTTTATCTCATTTTATATATAATTTCCCTTTGAACGTGTGTATAGGTATATTGGAGATTTTCTATTTTTATTTTATATTTTTTATTTTACTTTTATTGCCTTGTCTCGTTATTTATTGTTAATTTTTTTCATTTTTATTCCTCTTTTATTGTTTTATAATTTCTCTTTGAACGTGCAGTTGGATTTTCTTTTTTGTTTTATTCTTCATGCTTTGTTTCATTATTTATGTTGTTAATTTTTTATTATTTTATTCTTCGTTCTGTTATATTGTTTATTTTCTCAATTGTTTATTATCTCAATTATTTATTTTCTGTGGATTTTCATTTGTTCTTTATTTATTATTTGTTATGCTATTTTTCATTATTATTTATTATATCACTTTATTATTATTTTTTATCATAATATTTTTATTATTATTTATTGTATTAGTTTTTATACTATTTTTCTATTATTAGTTCTTTATTATTTATTTATAAATATTTTTATTTGATAAATGCCAAAAAAATTTGCTATTATTTATTTATCATTTATTTATTACTATTTATTTCATACTCTTGTCTATTTAATAAATGATGGAACATTTGTATTATTATTTATTTATAACTATTTTTATTTGATGAATGATAAAAAAAAATTTATTATTATTTATTTATTATTTATTTATTACTATTTTTATTTGATGAATGACAACAAATTTCTATTATTATTTATTTATAACTATTTTTATTTGATGAATGCCAAAAAAATTTCTGTTATTATTTATTTATTATTATTTATTTATTACAATTTTCTATTTAATAAGTGATGGAAAATTCGTATCATTATTTATTTATTATTTATTTATAACTATTTTTATTTGATGAATGCCAAAAAAATTTCTGTTATTATTTATTTATTCTTTATTTACTATTACTTATTCATTACTATTTTCTATTTAATAAATGACGGAAAATTCGTACCATTATTTATTTATTTAACATTTCTTATTATTTTATTACTATCGTTTATTTAATAAATCAGGAAAAATTCTGATTACAATTTATTTTTTACTTTTGATTTGAAAATATAACGGATCTTTGTAGCAATTGTTTTTTTTCTTTTTTTTTTTAATTGTACTGAAGACGATACAAGAAAATACTACAAACGTATTATATTATTTTTTATGCTGATCAATGCGCTTAGATTCTAGGAAAAATATTGTTACTCCGAATGAAAAAGAATGTGGACTTTTAAATGGGTGCAAATGTCAAGTGTGCATAAAACCTGATTCTTCGGTGGTTGCTTATCATTTTTATCAACTTTCAAAGAAGTAGTTTTTTTCCCCCCGTGACTCAATTCATTTTTATAAATAGGATTTAAATGATAGTTTAATAGTTCTAGCCACGCGTTTATTTTCACTTCCATATTTACTCGAGTTGCAATCATTTTTTGCTTGAAAAAAAATATTTTGTTTTCAAAAATAATAATAATTACTGCTATTGATTAATAATATTATTTTAATAATAATATTCACTATTATTTAATTTTGGGATGAACTAATAATTCTAATAATAAGAATAATTAATAAGAATTGTAATAATAAATTGTCAATAATAATTTGTAAAACCTAATATTATTTTACTTAATTTTTTCCTATTATACTAATTATCATTAATTGTTACTAATAACAATATTAGTGATAATCGATTTCCATTTACTCGAGTTGCAATAATTTTTTGCTTTAGAAAAAAAATTATTAAAAATAATAATAATTATTACTGTCATTAATAATATTATTTTAATAATAATTAATTATTATTATAATAATTATGATAATTATTATTTATAATTATATAATTATTATTATTATTATAATTAATTATTTAATTGTGAGATGAACTATTATTTTAATAATAATTGTCAATAATAATTTGTGAAACCTAATATTATTTAACTTAATTTTTTCCTATTACTAATTATTATTATTATTATTAGAATTAATTATTACTAATAATAATATTAGTCATAACAATTACTACTACCATTATTGTTATACTGTTATTATTTTTCTATTCGATTTTAACGATTACAATGAATCTAATAAAATAATCATTATTACATTATTCCCAAGCGTGAAACTTTTATTGTTCGATTTTTTTTCACACAACAACCTGTTTCGTACACGAAAAAAAATAAAATAAATAAAAACTTATTTCTTGTGTAATAAAAAAACAAATTTATTTTATTTTTACTCTCTGATCGGAGAAGATTGATATTTCATTTGCAGTTCATCATATATATATATAAGCATTCAGCTTTTGACTTCCGTTATTAATCACTTAATTATGATCGATTGCATCGCAATAATTATTGTTTTTATTCTATCACTTGTCATGCAAATATATATTGTGGGAGAGAGAAAGAGAGACAAAATGAAATGTATGGTGTAATTGAGATTTTTTTCTGACCTTTCCCTTTTCATGATAGATACGTGTGTATTTTCTTTTAATGCAAATTCCCAACCGATCGATTGACCGAAGATCAAATGCAGTCTAATCGATAGCTGAGATTAACTTTATATATTCTATATATATATATATATATATATATCTATATAGATATACATAGAAAGCCCGAAGGTGATCGCAACAATCTTGAGTACAAAATTACTATGATTACTGATCTCAATGGTCTAATTTGTTTTTTTTTATTTTGTTATTTTTTTTCGTCGATTTGTTTTATATATATGTACGGCTGGTTGCTCAATTCACATTTTCCCTGGAAAGAATAAAGACATTATAAAAGAAAGAAAATAATATGGTATCATTTTTGAATGAGGGGGTATTTGTTATTAAAAAAAAAATTATTGTTATTAAGGAAGAGATATTTTTATTGATACAAAAAAAATTGTAGTAAAGAATCTTTTCATTGGTATTAATATTTAGTAATAGTTATTACAGAGAAAAAATTTATTACTGGAAAAAGGGTATTTTTTCTATATTTTTATTTTGTAACTTCTTTCTAAATGTTATTTCATTATTTTGTTATTGTCTAATTGTTAATTTAGTTAATTATTATCGTTAAGTGTATTTTAATGTATTTTTTTTATTTTACTTCTTTGTTGTGGTTTATTATTATGAACCTATGTTATTGGTCGTAATCGTTAAGGCACTGAAAAGCGTAAATTTGTCTTGCGTTCGAATCTCGCCGTGGGTAAAGATTTTATTTCAAGATTTTACATTTATTATTATTATAATTATTATTATTGTCATATTTTTCAATTTACAGTAGATTATTTTATTTATTTGCTTGAATGCTATGTTTATTATCATTATAATATTATAGAAAGAATATTATAAATAATAATATTTAAATAATTTTATTGTTATTGCTATATTAATAATACTGTTAATAATAACAGAGTAATAAAGTCGAATAATAATTATTGTTGTATTATTGTTGATTTTATATGAATATTTTTTATTTATTATTATTATTGTCATATTATTCAATTTACAGTAGATTATTTTATTTATTTCCTGGAATTGCTATGTTTATTATTATTATTATTATTATTATTATTATTATTATTATTATTATTATTATTATTATTATTATCATTATTACATTATAGAAAGAATATTATTTATAATAATATTCAAATAATTTTATTATTATTTTTATTATTATTATTACAATTATTATATAATGCAGTTTAAAGTAGATTAAATTAATTATTTATTAATGAATTACAAGAATTTGATCCATGGAAGGTAAAATTTATTTATTGTAATTTTATTATATTATTATTATTTAATTTGAAGTTAATAATTTTCCACGCTTATTTTCCTATTAGAAGAAAATAGCCTTCTATTGTTGTTGAATTCTTGGGGAGAATATTTTTTTTTTCGAATTCTATAATTAGAATACAAAAAAAACGTACCGCTCGCAAGAAAAAAAATACAGTTTAAATTGCAATTAAAGATAAAGTAAAAAAAAATGCCTTTCACTTTCATGACTTAGTTATTTTTTTAGTTGCTATAATAACTGTCGGAAAATAAATGAATGAACTTGTTAAAATTTTTTTTAACGTCCGAAGATGAGGAACCGTCCCTTCTCATTAATTTCTCGTGTGTCCGAGGATACTTTGGCCTTGCGCACGTGTATATTTTTCATGTAGAAAGAAAGAGAGAAAGAGAGAGAGAGAGACGAAGGACTTTTTGTTTTCAGATATAAATATGTTCCTGCGAGTTATATACGTTCTTATTTATTTCCTTTGTTTATTTCTTTGTTTATTTATTTTTTATTTATTTTTTATTTATTATTTATTTTTTATTTATTTTTATTTATTTTCTACTTATTTTTTATTTATTTTCTTCCTCACTTTTTCGTTTTTAAACTCTTTTCTTTTCCTTTACTCTATTTTTTTCCTTTTTCATTTATTGTTCTTATTTATTGTCATCTTTATTTTTCCATCTATTTTCTTCTTTATTCTCTTCTTTATTTTGTTTATTTATTTAGAGTTCTTATTTGCTGTTCCATTTATTTTTCTTTATTATTTTCCCTTCTCTTTTCTCTTCGTATTTATTGTTCTTATTTATTTTTTTATTTCATTTTTTAACTCTCTTCTTTACTCTCTTGTTTATGTTTGTTTCTTCTCTTATTTGTTATTTCATTTATTAATTTTTTTTCTACTTCATTCTCGTCTATATTTTTTTTCATTTAGTCTTATTTATTGTTCTATTTATTTTCTTTTTTAATTTCTTCTTTATTTTTTTTTTATCGAAAATTGATTTTTGATCATTTTTCTTTCTTTCTTTACTGCTCTCATTTCTTCTTCTATTTGTTTTTCTATTTACTCACATCTTTATTTTTCTCTCTTTTTATTTGTTATTGTATTTATTTTTCCATTTCTTTCTTCTTTATTCTCGTCTTTATTTTTCACTATTTATTTATTTTCATTTATCGTTCTATTTATTTTCTTCCTTATTCTCTTCTTTATTTTTCTCACTTTTTATTTGTTATTCCAATTATTTCTCCATTTTTTTCTTCTTTATTCTCGTGTTTTTTTTTTATTTATTTATTCTTATTTATATATTCTTATTTATTTATTCTTATTTTTTATTTATTTCCCTCTCATTCTCTTCTTTATTTTTTCTATTTTTATTCATTATGCCTCTTGTTTATTTTTCTTCTTAAATCTCTTCTTTGTATCTTTTTTAAATTTATTTTTCTATCAATATTTTTTGTTTACTTTTATATTTTTTCTTCTTCTCTTTCTATTGTTATTTTCTATATTATTTTCATCGGTTTTTTAATTTTTGGAAAAAAATTGTCTTTTGCTACTTTTTCTTTTCTTATTTACTCCTTTTTATTATTCTTCTATTTGTTATTTCTATTTATTTTACTCTAAAGAGTAAAATTAAAATTAGATAAAGTTATCTAATTTTAATTTCTTGTTATCTATATTTTATATAAATATTAATTATCAAAAAATGAAAAATTTAATAATTTCTTTATTCTTTTCTTTATTCTTTTCTTTTTTCTCTTCTTAATTTTTTTATTTATCTCTTTATTTTTTTCTCTACTTTTCTTTCATTTTCCTTTTTTTCGTTATATAAACGTTTTAGTCTCTCATTTATAAATTTCGATAATTACAAAATATTGCATCGAGAATAATTTTCATTTAAGTGTAAATAAAGGTCGTGTAACTTAATATATATATATGAATAAAGAACTTGGCTTTTATAAAGACTGTTATATAGTGTTGTAGATAAAAGTTTTTCTGAATGCTCCATATTTCATGTCCATTCTTTTTTGCATTCACCGACCATGCAAACGTGAACTTAAGTATATATTATGCATATTATCAAAGAACGATGAAAACCATAATTATATATAAAATTCCTGACTCACACTTCCGCCGCGCGCACTTTAGGATTTTCATTATAAAATATACATTTTTCTCTCATTTATAGTTTTATATACACTTTCCCTATATATATACTCTATACACAGATTCCAAATAGAAAATTATAAAAAAAAATATTTGTTTCTATAATCTTCTTCTGAAAAAATTTTCTTAACTATTTTTCAGAAGAAGATTGTCTTAACTATCTTTTTCTGAAAAAAATTTCTTAACTATTTTTCTGAAAAGGTTGTTTTAACTATCTTTTTCTAAAAAATAGTGTTTTGCATCTCTATTTGAAAATATTGTCTTCAATATTGTTTTTTATATTTTTAAAATGTTTTTAAATATTTTTCAATGTTATTAAATGCTTTTTAATATTTTTTAATGTTTTTAAATGCTTTTAAATGTTTTAAATGTTTTTAAATATTTTAAAATGTTTTTTTTTAAGTTTTTAAATATTTTTGAACCTTTTTTTAATGTTTTTTAATGTTTTTAAATATTTTTGAATCTTGTTAAATATTTTTAAATGTTTTTTAATCTTTTTTAATGTTTTTAAACAAGTCCGGCGCGCATACAATGCGCAATTTTACGATGCGACTCGATTTCATATGGTTTACGAGATCGTTAAGATTATATATCTCTGCTTTAATTTAAAAACTATTTATCACTCGTCAAGTGAAACTAATGAATGATTTCTTATCCTCCATTTCTCTTTAGAGAAATGGCTCATGTGGAAAACTCGTTGCATCGCTTTTCCCTCCTATTTTTATTGTTTCACGTTACAATTATTATTATTATTATTATTATTACATTCATTCACAAGTGTTTTAAAAAATTTACAATCCTACAAATTCGCAAGACTTGTATAGTAAAACGTTCAAGTTGTAAACATTTCAAAAATTAGACGCTCCAAAAGAAATAGATTTTATTTTTTTTATACCAAGAAATACGAGCTAGTAAAACAAATAAGTAGTGATAATATAATTTTATTGGTGACAAAACGGGAAATTAAGACTATATATTATTTTATAGCTTTAATAAGTATATTTTTAGTTTAAGAGATTTTTTTTTAATCAGAGATTTTTTTTTATTCGCTCAGAGATTGTTTTTTTTATTTTATTAAAGATTGTTCTTTTTATTTGTTCAGAAATTTTTTTTTTATTTGATTAAAGATTGATTTTTTTCTAATTTGATTAAAGATTTATTTTTTTTCATTTCATTAAAGATTGATTTTTGTGATTCTAAAGTTTTGAACGTTATGAAATGAACGAAATTTTTTTTTTATTTTAATATTTTTAAAAATTTGCATATAAAAAGGAATAAGAATTAAAATTAAATATTTTCTTAGTTAAGATGACATTAATCTTTTTAATAAACAAAATAATTTTTTCTATTAAATAAATAAATTAATAAAAAAAGAAAAACTTTGTCGTGCATTTGAACGTTCAAAACTTTAACTTTCATTGATTTTTTCTAATTTGATTAAAGATTGATTTTTCAAATTTAATTAAACTTTGTTTTTTTTATTCCGCTAAAAAACCCGTATCTGTTGCAATGTAGGCGAGACTTTTTTTTCCCTCTAAGTTTGTGATTTATTCCACCTGCTGTTTATCCAGATTGCCTGGTTTAAAGTCTTTAACACAGTGCTTGAGCACACAATGTATATATATATATATGCGTTAGAGAATGGTTAACGTGTTAACTTCCTAGGCGCAGTTTATGAAAAATCAGCGAACAGAAAACTTCGCTTCACAAAAGATAATTATTTACCCATTCATTGATTATGATTTTACAGAAAGTTAATTCCGAACAAAATAGTCCATTATTTTTTTCTCAATAATATTATTTCTTGAATCTTCATTTAAAAGGTTTCCTTATTTTAGCTTAATTTTAATTTTTTTAAATTTGTTTTTTATTGTATTTTGGATTTATGCCGCGTAAAATATAACTTATAGACAAACTTTTGGATGTTTATTTTTTGATAAGTTTTCTAATTAAATGCTTCAAAATATTACAATTAAAAAGATTTCCAATAATTAAAATTGTGTAAAATTTAATTAAAACTAAATCATCTTTTCAAGTGAGTTTTATTCCAATGTTTGAAAATTAACTTTTGAAGGATTTTAATTGAAAATTTTTCCAATAATATTAAATTATCAAAAATTATAATAAATAATCTTCAAGTGTAGATTTAATAGAAATGAAAATTAATGAAAAATAGGTTTTAAAAATAATATTATAAAATAGTTTAGAAAAGAATAATTCTCTAAATTATTACCTTCTAATTTTTTTTAAATTCAATTATTTTCAATATTTCCGAAAATTAAAATTCATACAGAAAATAATGAAATTAAAATTGTTCAAAATTATTTTCAATATTTTGGAGGAAAAAAATCATATATTCCAAATTTTCAATTAAAATTCATGAAAAAAAATTAAAAAACAATTTTGTTTTAAATTATACAAAAATTCTTCAATTATTTTTGAAAAATTATACATTACAATATTTATAAAAAATTAATTTTTACAATTGTTTTATTACAATTTTCTAAGATTCAATTACCTTCGAATAAAGTGAATAAATTTTTTTTTAATTTACTACTTAAGAATTTTTCAGAAATAATTTATTTATGATTACAATTTTTTGAAAAATTTGATTTATTTTTTTGTTTTTTCTATTTTTAAAAAACTTAATTATTTTTCCTAAGAATTTGACAAATTTTGAATTATTTTTTAAATGTTGTACTAAATATAAATTAGTTTTGAAAAAATTTGACCAAATTTTAGTTTTTTAGACATTTTTTAATTCTATTTAATTTTAAACCTTTTTTGTATTTTCAATAAATTATTTGGAAATATTTTTAAATAGTTAATTTTTTACGAATTTCTTTATTAAAATTTCTGTAAATTTTCTACCTTAATTAATATTTTTGAATAGAAAAATGGACGGTTTAAATTATTACAAAAAATAGGATTTTTTACACAGCACTAGTTTATAATTTTTCGGAAATAATTTATTTTTTAATTAAAATTCTTTGACGTATTTCATTAATTTTTTTATATTTTTAAAAAAGTGAATTATTTTTCCTAAGATTTTGACAAAATTTTGAATTTTTTTTTTTTGTTTTACTAAATTTAAATCAGATTTGAAAAAGATTTGACCAAATTAAAATTTTTTAGACATTTTTTAATTAGGATTTAATTGTAAAACTTTTTGTATTTTAAATAATTAATTTAGAAATATTTTTAAAGAGTTAATTTTTACGAATTTCTGTATTTAATTTTTTAAAAATGTTCTACTTTAATTAATATTTTTGAATAGAAAAATGGACGGTTTAAATTATTATAAAAAATTTGATTTTTTTTTATTCAAATAATTGAATTTTTTAAAGAAATTGCAAAAAATGATTAAAAATTCATATAGATAATTCATTCAGAGATGAAGTTTAATTAAAAATTGTAGAAAGTATATAAATTTATAAAAGGGTTGTATTGTTTTATTTTTTAGAAATTATTAAATTTGAAAAGTTGAAATTTTTCAAATTTTACTTCCTGTGAATAAAGAAGTAAGAAGTATATTTGAATATTTATTTAGCAAAAGTATACAACTTTGGTTAATTTGCATTTTTGTGACAAAACTTAATTAAATAATCGTTTTTTTCGACTTTTTTTCTATTTTTAATCGACTAAAGCGACTTTTTTTGTTCGTTAAAGTCGATCCGAGTCCTCCTGTATTTTTTTTCTGATTTCTCTGAATTTCAATTGTCTAATGACATAAGTATAAAAACGTGTTTAATCTGTAAAAGAATTTCCGTCATTAAAACAAATTTCTGTGTCTAACATGATGATAATAATTTCCAAATGATCCGAATTCAGAAAGTGCGACATTGTTTTCGAGTGTAAAATTCCAATTCTCATAAATGCGGAACAATAACTCATCTTACTTGCATTTCACGCACATATATTTCAATTGATATTGTTATACTTTTTCAATTGTGTATTTTAAAATTTCTAAAAAAGAATCACATTCAGAAAAAAAAAGAATAATTTCTGTTCCATTAGAAGAAAATCCCATTTTTCCTCTTTCTTATATAATCCGTATAATATGCATAAATTAAAATTATCCCCCTTTTTAAAAGTGCATCATCATAAATCTTGTTTAGAATATCTCTCTAATATTATGTGAGAGACTTGTAATGAAACACAATTTTCGATGTAATGATATATTTCATAAGGATCGTATTATTATAAATCATATCTGATTATACGCGGTATAAATTTCAATAAGAAGGAATTTCAAAGTGACGATTTCTTTGTCAGTCGTGTATCAACGGGTTCTTCTTCTTTTTCTTCTTTTTTTCAATTGTGTGACAAGAAAAACGAGATCAAGGCACTCACGCGGGTCTTATTAGTCTACATATTACAGTTATAGTTAACTCTTTGCTCCTTGGCAGCAGCAAATATAATAGTCGAAATCTTTTATAGAGACCTCAATCTCAAGACCAAATAAGGGTCACACTAGCCGTTATAATTTTTCCCTCTCTCCAAGCCTTCTGTTTGCTTTAGACAATGAAAATTATTTCACCTTATCTTTCGCTTTTATCAAAAGCGTCTATATAATAAATTAGAGAAAGAGTCGAGTCGAAATAATATAACATTTTATGGGAGATTTATTTTAATCTACCTACGTTGTAAAAAATGCCTATCTTTCACTAGAAGTTTACTTTTTTCTTTAATTATTCTCAAATGGGAAAAATTATAATATTATAAGTTTAAAAAAAAAATTTATTAATTTATTAATTATTTTATTTATTTATTAATTTATTTAAACTGCAATTAAATTTTTTCCAAAATGTCATTTTTACCATTAGTGTTAGTTCAAATACCCTTAAAAAAATAAAAAAAAATGTTTTATAATTAAAAATTATTAACAGTAGCAACAAACGAATAAAATTTTTGTTTAAACTCAAGCACAGTTTTCTTGAAAGTATCAAATTGATACTAAAGTAAATCAAATTAATGCCAAAAATATGGATCAATTTTTTATTCGATCCACATTTTTGGTATCAATTCGATGCCATTTGATACTTTTAAGTTTGCAGTGAGACGAGACAAAGGAGAAAATTGTTTATTTATATTTTATAAATTTCATATATTTTATATATTTTACAAATTTTATAAATTTTTTATTAATAATCCTTGTATTCTGGCAATCTGTTCAATTTTTTCTTTCAAATACAAAAGATTTTATTATTCAAAAAATTAAAGAAAAAAATTATCCTCAAGTTTTGAACGTTCAAATGAACGAAATATTTTCTATTGAAGATATTTTTATAAATTACTAATCATAACAAAAGTTTAAAACTGTAATTTTACGTTTAGAAACTCAGTAATTAATTTTTTGGATAGTGACGCAAAATAATTGCAATAAAAATTTAATTTTTAGAAGAAATAAATAAATTTTGTTCATTTGAACTATATCAGAACTTTACACTGAAAAAAAATTTATTTGAATCAAATTAATTGTATTTGATTTAAATATTTCAGTATTTGAAGCAAATACTATTTAATTGATTCAAGTAAAAATTATTTGATTCAATAAGTAAATATTTATTTGATAATAGTCAAATAATCGGTTATTTGAATCAAATAAATTTTTTTTTCAGTGTAGGATCTAAGAAAAAATGCAATTCTTTCGGGAAATTTTATGGAAAATAATATAAAATATTTACAAAGATTGTATTACATTAAAAAAAAATCATTGAATTGTTTCGAAGGATTTATTAAGAGTTTAGAAAAGAATTAAATTTGAAATTTGTTGAAAAATTTTTTAATAAAATTGAATTCTTTTGTTAAATTTTATTGAAAATAAACATTGGTGAAGTTCACATTTATAATCAACAAATTTTGAAGAAAAATATTTTTTTAGCAAATTTTTTTTGATAAATTTTTGTACAGAAAAATAGTATGTTTAATTTTTTTAATAACGATTTACAAGAAAAAAATATTTGTAAACAAAAAAAATTTTTTTTGGAGGAAAATAATTTTTTTTCTTTTAATCGTTGATCGCATAAACTTTGCGAACTTCACCGACGTTGAAAATAATTTAAATTTTATTAAAATTTTATTTCATTCGAAATTATTATTATTTGAAAACAATAATTAATAACAAATATTTTACTATTTGATAAAATTTATTAAAGTCTTCCGAAGAATGTTATTATTTATAAAAATATAATAAAATTGAATTCTAGTTAAGAATTGTATTAAAATTTTGTTTATAAAATTATATTAAAAAATTTATATTATTGATAATAAAGAATTTAGTTATTACCATAATAATCAATTAATAATTTAAAGGGAAAAAAACTTTTTATTTTTGTTTTTTAATTAATAATTAATTAATTAATTAATTAATTTGCCAATTTATTAACACGGTTTTCCTGCAAATATTAAATTGAGACAAAATACGAAGTCAAAAAGTTTTTTGTGAAGCGACGTTTTTTATTTATTTATTTTTTTTAATTTTAATTTAATAACTTAGAAAAACTTTGAAGATGTGCGCGTTAGAAATTAGAAACAGTAATAAGAAGCGAATAGGAATTTTTCTTCCGACCTCAATATAAATTTTCTCTCTATACTGTCGTACAATTTAGATTAAAAAGAGATTCTTAAAATTTCCGTGATCTACAGCCGGAGGCTGCGTGCAGACGAACGTTTCGAATTTCAAAAAAGGAACGTGTATCGAAATTCCAAAAAGGGAATGAATAAAAAAATTTCTAAACCTGTATCAAATTTTCTCGAAATTAAATTCACTATATGCCCCAATATGAGGTTTTCTCGAAAAAATATCAAATTGACAAAAATCCACCGAGTATCGAATATTGATCCGAAAAAAAATTGTTTTAGCTTCAAATTACTATTTTATTATTATTTTATTTATTATTATTTTTATTTACTTTTATTTTATTGTTATTTATTTATTATATTTTCATTTTATTTTCATTTTATTTTTATTTATTTTCATTTTCATTTTATTTCTATTTATTTATTTTATTTTTATTAAATATGAAAGATGAAATTCCATTTTTCATTTATATTTAATATTGAAATTGACGAATGATAAATTCACTCCCTTCAATTATTTTATTTTATTATTTTATTGCTTCCTCATATACACTGAGAATAAAAATTATTTGATTCAAACAAATTTTGTTTAAATCACACTTAAAATATCTTTGCTGTACAGTGAAACATATATTTAAGTTTAATTCAAACATATTTTCTGGTTATCACTTTAAAAGATTATATATTAAAATCAAACATTGTGATTGATTTTAAATTATCTGTAGTTATCTTTTAAGTTTGATTCAAACATAAAATTTTTAAACATAAATTTTGTTTAAACAGAAAATATGTTTGAATTAAATATAATTATTCAAACAAATAATACTTTTGAATCAATGCAGTAGATATTTTCTATATTATATTGAGATTAAACTTACAAACTAATTTCAATTAATCAAGATCCTTTAAAATTATTATTTTATTTATTTAATAATTTAAATTTTTATTTTATTTATTTTATTTATTATTATTTTATTATTATTTATTTATACTGGTTGTTGGTAGATTTTCCTAATTTTTAATTTTACTATTTGTGATAAATTTATAGTTATTAGTTATTTTTGTTTTGTAATTAATTATTATACTTAATTATAGTTATTTATACTTATATATAGTTAAGTTTATTAATAAATTTATAAATTATAGACTAATAAATATAAATAGTTTACTAACAGTAGATTTTAGTAGATTTTACTAACAATTAGTAAAACTGTTTTATAAATAGTCGATAAAACAATTTCACTAGTTCATTTTTAAGTGAAATAAGTGGCTTTTAAATTAGTTGAATTCTACTAAAAAATTAGTATTATCCTATACTAATTGAAAAAGGGTATAATCAAATAGTGGAAGAAATTCTGTTTCAAGGAAAACATGAGATATGTATATCATATTTTCTTCCGCACAAAGAAAAAAAAGGAAAAAGAAGAAGAAGCAAGTTTCAATGAAAGATCTATGAAAGTTGTTGATATTTTTCTTTTTCCATTAAAATAAACTGCTGGCAATGCAAGAACCGTGACCTTTTCTCATATATATATATATATGTATATAATACGCGGAAGTTTACGCGAAAACTCTATCCGATGTAATCAAAATAGGTGTCTTGTAAGTCTATGCAATACAATGATGAATCACACTCGACTCGAGGTCTGACACACTCGGCTCCAAGGGAACTTACGTATGGACAATAATTTTCGTCTCTCTTTCTCTCTTTTTCTCTCTTTTTCATATACAAACCAGGCGGCGATTCCATAATGCTGGACGCGGCGGCGTATATGTTCTCAACTTGGAGAATGTAACATTACTATTGCAAGTGACTTGACTTAAACTCCAAGAGACCCACATAATCGCGAAACCGGCAACCACATTCCTCATACACACTTCGTTTTATAGTCTCAGATTTCTGTTTCTCGCACCTCCATATTACTTTTCATTTTTGCACTCAATTTTTTACGTCCAAACGGCTATCCTTCAATGAAAAGTCGAAAATTTATCAAACCATTTTTTTTTTTTACTTTTTGAACCGGTCTTGGAAACTTTCATTAAATTTTTTTGGGGGTTTTTTTTTGTGTATACATAGAGATAAATTGCGAAAGTGGCGAGACTGCAACAATATTGCAATGATATAGTTTTTCTGTAGATAACGGATTGAGACAAAAAAAAAAAAATTCAAAACGCTGCTTCGCAACACTTTCAGATTCGTTTTTTTTGTCTCGAATATCTAGAATAATAATAAAGAAAATAAAGACAAAATTAAAAAAAAAATACTTCCTCTATACACTGAGAAAACATTATAGTAAAAAAATAATTTTAAGTGATTTTGTTTAATTGAAATTAGTTTGTAAGCTTAATTCCAATATACAGAAAATATTTACTGCCTTGATTCAAAAATAATTTTTGTCTATAAATTATGTTTGAATTAAATATTTTATATTTTTTTAATTTTTTAGTTCTATTTTTTTCTATATTTTTTTATATTAATGATATTTATGTAAATATTTAATATTTTTAGGTGATAATTATTTTTTGACACAATCGATATAATTCTCAAGGAAAATTTTTTTAAAAACTTGTCTCTCTCTCTTTTTTTGTTGCAGGATGCACCGTAGGAGAGGCCGGTTGCAAAACGTGTCGAGGTGCTTTATGCTTGCGATGTGCCAATCTTTATCATGATGGTTCTTGCGTTGACTCGTGTCCACCGGGTCACTCCGCTGAACCGTCAACGAGAGAGGAATACTTTGGTTTAGTCTGCAAGGAAACAATAAGAAAATTTATGTTTGGTCTCTCAGGAAGTCAAATAGCGATTCTCGTTGGCGTTGCCTCCGGTGCCACAATATGCATCTTTATCATTCTCTGTGGAGTTATTGTTGTCCATCGAAGAAAGAAAAAAGCGGCCAAAATGATTCAGCACTTTGAAGACAGGTGAAATTTATACACCCCCCCAATCTTTTTTTCTTCTCTCTTTGAATTTTTTTTCCTACCTCAATAATTCAATTTTCCACTTAATTTTTTATTTACTTTTTTATTTAATTTGTTATGTTATTTTTATTTTGTTTTTTATTATTTTTTATTTTATTTTTAATTTAATTAATGAATTAATTTACTTAATTTTCCAATGTGGAACGAAATTTGCTAAAATTGTTTTCTTTTATTTTCAGCGCTGAGAGGAGAGAATTTTTAAAGCACCTCGCGACCCTCAGAGGTGAGGGGACAACGTTTCTCTCAATGCTCAACGACACCCGAAGACAAGTCAGAGAATTGCACTACTCAGGAAATAATGGGGACGGAGCTGTTGGTATTCAAGCTTACAGGTGAAATTCCCTTGTTCAAGGAAAACAAATAAATAAGAAAGTCAACAACAAAAAAAACTAATTGAATAAAATATTTCTGCATTAGAATTCTATTTTTATCTAAACTAATTAATTTACAAATTTACAAATTTATTTGAATAACTAATTGATAAACTAATTGGATAAAATATTTCTGGATTCAAATTCTATTTTCTCATCGAAACTAATTGAATAAAATATTTCTGAATTCAAATTCTATTTTTATCTAAACTATAATTGAATAAAATATTTCTGAATTCAAATTCCATTTTTATCTAAACTAATTAATTTACAAATTTACAAATTTATTTGAATAACTAATTGATAAACTGATTGAATAAAATATTTCTGAATTCAAATTCTATTTTTATCTAAACTATAATTGAATAAAATATTTCTGAATTAAAATTCTATTTTCATCATTTCGTCTCTTTTAGGCCCGTTCTCCGTGATCTTGCCAGAATTCTAGTACTGATAAATAGGAGAGACGATGAAATACCAAGACCCCCGGATGACTGGCAAAGACTGCTCTCATGGGCTGAACGACTTCTTCGAAGATACAAACGACACACATCTCCACAAGTGAGTTAAACTTTTTTTTCTTTTTTTTTCATGGAGATTAATTAAAAATAATAGTATAATAGTAGTCTTGAATCCATTTTGACCGTTAAATTTTTTTCTCTCTCAATCTTTACAAGCTAGTCCCTTAAAGAACATGGTGAGTCGAAAAATATTGATCTATACCTGAAATATTTCAGTGTTTTTCTAATTTGTTACACTATTTTTTGTATTATTCTTTTATTATTTCTGTGACGTTTTCCTGTCTCTTTGGAGCAGAAAATAGAAATGGTTTTAGTTCTTTAAATATTATTTTCTAATTAAATGAAATGGGAAACAATTTTTATTTAATATTTGGTGATGTTTAGTGTACAGACTTTGCACTCGGTAATTAATTTTAAGAAGAAAGTAAAAAGTGTATTTTAAACTGAAAAAAATTAGTAAAAAAGTAGTTATCGATTTTTATAAAATTTTCTTAAATTCAATTCACTTGGAAAATTTTATTTTAATAGTAGATATTAAAAATCATTGAATTGGGAGGAAATTTTTGAAAATATTTGAATTTCGGAGGGAAATTTTTATATTTCTGCAGATAATTGAATTTTTGACAAGAATTTTTGAAAAACGTTGAACAAAATAGAATTGTTGCGAAAAAATGTATTATTTTCGAAATTAATTTAATTTTGGAGAAGAATTTTTGTTATTTTTGAGGATAATTGAATTTTTTAAGAGAATTTAAAAAAAATTTTTGAACATAATTGAATTTCGGAGAAGAATTTTGTTATTTATAAAAATAAATGAATTCTTGCGAACGATTTTATTAGAATTTCTTTCAATAATTGAATTATTTTGGAAAATTTTCTTAAAATACTTAGTCGATTTAAAGATGTCATTGAACTGAGCAAATTTTTTTAAAATAACTGGAATTTTATAAAAATGCTTAAAAATAATTAAATTTTCGGAAATAATTTTATAATATTCTGGCATAATTGAATTTTCCAAAGAATTTTATAAAAATGCCTCAAAATAATTAAATTTTCGTAAATAATTATATTATTTATCGGCATAACTAAATTCTGTTGAAAAATTATTTACGCGAATAGTTGAATTCTTGAGAAGAATTTTATTAAAATCTAAAAGAATAATTGAATAATTGCAAAAAAATTATTTTATAATTGTATTTAAAATAAATGATTTTTTCTATCAATTTTTTAAAAATCTTTGAAAATAATTGAATTTCTGTGAAATATTATAATATTTTTGTAATTGTTCCAAAGTTGTAATTCTAATTGTTTCAATGAATTTAAAAAAAAAATTTTTAATTAATTGATTTTTAGGTCGAATTGAAATTAAATTTTTAAGAATAATTACATTTTTTGAGCAATTAGTGTTAAATTGTTTAAAAAATAATTTAAATCCAGCGATGAATTTTATTATTTATTGAAATAATTGAATAATTGCCAGAAATTTTTTTTAAATTTCCAAAATAATCGAATTCCTGTTAAAAATTTTATTATTTACAAAAATTGTTGAATTTTTAAGAAAAATTTTATAAAAAAATTTCAAAATAATTGAATTTCTGTAAAAAATTTATTATTTTTGAAAATAATTGAATAATAGCCAGAAATTTTATAAAAATTTTCCAAAAATAATTGAATTTCTGTGAAAAATTTATTATTTATGAAAATAATTGAATAATAACCAGAAATTTTATAAAAATTTTCCAAAAATAATTGAATTCCTGTGAAAATTTTATTATTTATGAAAATAATTGAATAATTGCCAGAAATTTTATAAAAAATTTTCAAAATATTTGAATTCTTTACAAGAATTTTATTTTTTACGAAAATTATTGATTTATTGCAAGTAATTTTATTAAAATGTTTAACAAGAATTGAATTCCTGTAAAAATTGTATTATTTATGAAAATAATTGAATTTTATCAATTTTTTTTGTAAATAATTGAATGTTATTAATTCTTTTTGGAAATAATTGAATTTTATCAATATTTTTTGTAAATAATAGAATTTTTGTCGAAGTTTTATGAAAATACTAGACATTAAAAATAATTGATTTTTAAATATGTTTCGAAAATACTTGAATTGTTTTAAAGAATTATATTTTAATATTTGAGAAAGAATAGATTTTGATTTTTAGAATTAAGAAATTTAGTCAAAATAGTGGAAATTCTAAAAAAAAAATAGAAACAGTCGCTTTTAGAGACTGAAAACTAAAAAAGTATCAAAATAGTAGCATAACGTAAAAAAAATGAGTAAATTGTAGGTTTTAGTAAATGAGTGCGAAGTCTGCAATATCCTTTCGTCGGAAATTGTCACATTTTCGTTTTTCCTTATTAAAAAAAAAAGAAAGAAAAAAAACTCTGAACTAAAGAATAGAGTATAGAGAATAAAGTAACAATGGAATAGAGTAATAATTCTGAATTCCTTCCTTCAAAGGTTGCGCAACTGGTGACATTTCTCCAGCAGCCAGCAACATCCGTCCAAATAGGAACAAATCCACAGCAAATATCAATATCGCAGACATTTCAAAATTATGAGCCAAGAGCAACACCAACGAATCTCACGACATTTCAGGCGAATGCTCCACTAACGACATTCCAAGCTAGTGATAAATCGAGCATCAGTCCAGCAAGTTCAAGTATTGGCTACACAAAAGACAGTCCAGTGGGTTCGAGTCTTGGTCAAAATAGCTCTAGCATTTATAATGAGAAACTCAGTCCGAACGGTTCCACAATTGGACAATCAACGCCTTTGGTGTCAACAAAGGATAAACGTGTGAAACCAGTGGGATCGCATCTACAAGAACTCGCCATTTCACCATTCAATCACACTTACAGTCCCGACAGTAATTTAGCGCATAATAAACATTTAGTTGATAATAAACAATTGGGCGAACTCGATCACGAATTAAATCCACAATGGGAATTCGAGAGTACAATCGAGGCGGCGAATTTCACCATTTTATCCGAATGGGCTCCGGGTCGTGACTACCTCGACGATTTCACGATTTTAGGATTTCGACCACAAGACGAAATTACCACCGAATTGTAATAGTAGTCGATTTCTTTTTTTTTTTTTTTTGTATTATAACGTTTTGTTTTCATTTTTCGAAAATAGGACAAATTAATTTATCCCTTTCTGATTCACTTTTGTGCTGAAAAAAATTTTTTTTTCTGGTATATAGATCGTATTCTTCTTTTATACCGAGAATTTATTTTTTAATTTTATTCACGAATAAACTGAATATTTCAGTTTTGTTTGAGAAGAAAATATTCTATTCTGTTTTTTTTTATGACAGAATTTTGTGGACACATTTTGCTTTTTTAAAAAATGATTTTTTTGTAATTGGATAGTGTCCTGGAAAAAAAAATCTTTACCTAAAAAACCAATTGTGAGTCAACTTGAACATTCTTATACATAGTATCTACATATAACATATCTTTAATTGTAGACGAATTAGTACGAGATTATAAGAACACCAAATAAGAATGAATTTTTGTATAATATATATATTTGATTATTTATAAACATGTCGAAATAGAGTCGCATTGTAGCCGGCTTCTCTCTTTTTTTGTCTCTGTGGGAATTGACCGATCTCTTTATATACATGGCCACTTTTGTACCTTTCCACTAATTGTTATGTCCCCTTCACTATATACTTATTCTTTATTTCACTTTAAAATTACAGTTGAAATCATTGTTTTTCTCCAGCTCCGTTCTATTTTTCTAAATTGCAAAAAGGAGAATTGCGAAATTAGCTCAACTTCGTATATTTGTATTTTTAAGCAAGAATCTGAGGGACAGTCGAGGGAAAAATTTGTCCAATGTTATAATTTAATTCACAAAAGGAAAAATTTGAAATTCATATTCAAAGAAAAAGTTGTCGAAAAAAATTAATTTTGAACGTTTAAAAGAAAAAGTTGTCGAAAAAAATTAATATTGAACGTTTAAAAGAATTGAAAGTTGTCGACGAAATAATTTTAAACATTTAAATGAACTGAATGTTGCGCTTGGATAAAAATTACAATTTTCTGTCAACAAAAAACATTTGTTAAATTTTATACTTTGTAATTTATTATTAAGAAGAAAAATTGTAATTTTCATTCAAATTGAATCTAAAACTGTTCAAAATGTACAAACATAAATTCCTTACGTCTCTGCCAAAAGGAACAAAAATTTATTTTGATCTTTTCTCTTAAAACACGAAATTATCACAAGAAAAAGGTAAATTAGTAAATTCAAAGTTGCAATTTGAATAAATATTTCCGAGCGTTGAAAGGAACGAAATTTATTTATTTCTTCACGAAATTAAATTTTTATTGCAATAATTTTGCGTCACTTGGGAAAAAAATTATTCTCAGTGTTTCAAAATGTAAACATCAGGTTTTTACTTTTTTATTGAAAAATATTTGCAAAAATATTTGAAAAAATAATGTTTCTTTACTTAAATGTTCAAAACTTGGAGAAAAGGGAAAAATTATTTTTTTAGAGAAAGTGTGAGGAATTTAATTTCGAAAAATTTAAATAATTAATAATTGCAATTTGAATAAATATTTCCGAGCGTTGAAATGAACGGAATTTATTTATTTCTTCTCGAAATTAAATTTTTATTGCAATAATTTTGCGTCACTTGTGAAAGAAATTATTCTCAGTGCTTCACAATGTAAACATTACGTTTTTACTTTTTTATTGCAAAAATATTTGTAAAAATATTTGCAAAACCAATGTTTCTTTATTTAAATGTTCAAAACTTGGGAGGACAATTTTTTTAAATAAAAATTACAATTTTTTGTCATTAAGAAATATTTCTTACTTTTTTGTTTCGTCACCGAAATTCTTTCTATTCTTCAGACAGAAAATTGTAATTTTTAATCAAATGCAACTTTTAATTAAAGTCTCGATTAAAATTTGATTAAACTTATCAGTTGAAAATTAAGTTCTTTGAAAATTTAACAAAGAGAACAAAAAAGAATTTTAATTTTAGTTTTTTTGGTAAAATATACGACGTTGGACTAATTTTTTTCCGGATTCTTCTCGAGTACTTCCTTCATCAAGAGAAAATTGTTTTTCTTAAAGTGTAACGCGTTGGGAAGAAAAGAACTTGAAAAGCAAAATGTTACTATTTTACCTTGAATGAAGGATTCTTTTTCAATTTTGTAAAATAAAAACATTTATATTGTAAACGTAAAGTCATTTTCTTTTATAACAAAAGAAATTTTTGCTTTTCAAGTTTCTTACTTCCCGACGTGATTTTTCCGAAAAAAATGTCAAAAAACTGAATTTTTCCTCCACTTTATCAACTTCGATTTTTCCCCCTCGATTTATCATCCATTCAACAATTTTTTTTCCAATTTTGGTGCTAATTCCTCATTTCCGGTACAATTTTCCCTCTTTTAAAAAACATTTCCTTGCTATCTTCTTCCCTGAAAAGCAAAATTTTCATCATTTTTCGCCTTTCGTAGAGGGGAAAAATTAAAAAACAAAATTTACTTGTACTAAAAACTGTTAGTGACAATTAGGAACAAATTGGCGAGAAGAAAAAATATATATATATATCATAAAGTTTAGAAATTGTTATAATAAGCAGCAATTTTCGCTTTATTTTTAACAATACTTTTCTTTTGTTGTATAAAGTGTTGGAATTTTCCGACACTCGCAGAGTGCGTATTCGAACAGTATTTTTTTTACACCAATTTTTCACGCGCTTCTTCCATTTATTTGTGCAATCAAATATTCACTTAGAAATACAAAATCTTTGTAAAAAAAATGATTACAAAAAATGATACAAGATTTTGTATCTCTTTTTCGAAAAAAATGACATAATAATTGTATTGTGTACGTTTGTACACAAATTCTTTTTTTTTTTTTTTTGACCAAATCGGTCGTTTGTACATATCGTTGTAAATAGTGGTTATTATTTTTAATATAAATTACAGCGACTGTCGAAAATAATAATATATGATTAAAATAAAAAGAGATGAAAAGTAATGGTTTGTAATGTTATTCTTCCCTTAATTTATTTTTTATAAAAAATAAAAATAAATAAAAAATGATTTTTTTCTTGTTTAAATTTTCCCGCCGTTTGCGCATTGGCAACGGAGTCGCTGAGCGCGCAACATCCGGTTGCGCGCGCACGTCTCTATTATCAAAAATCCCATTTTCTACCTTTTAGACTCTAAATTTATTAGTTTTGCTCTATTTTTCTCGAAAAGGAACCTTCGAGTGATTGTTTTAATCAATTGAAGTCTAGGGAAATTTTTAATTAACTATTAAGTCATCGAAGGAGATCCGCGCCTCATGCGGGTGGGCGACGTACGCCATTTTGCATCGTATTTTCTCTTAAAAACCGTCAGTGCGTTGCTACATCCGACAGTTTTTGCAAAATTCAATGGTTTAAAGGCAATTGTCTCGGCGAAAAAGAACTTATCGTGGCGCGATTTGCACGCGTTTTTCTTTGCCGTTATTTTGAAAGCAAGCAGTGAGGGCGCGGGGCCATTATTAAGAGGCAAGAGGCGTCCCCCCTTGCGTCGATACCTCCTCCATCTTGTCCCCGTTCCACAATAATCCTTGAATAAATATGTGCGCGAAACCAGAAGATGGTGTCCAATTTCGGTCGTCTTGTTCTTCACGAGCTCTCTAAATCACTGATTAATTAGAGTTCAAACATCGTGGACGTGAATTTTATTCTCATTTTTTTTGAATAGTTCTCGACAAAAGGTGGCCTTCGAACGGCCCCCGGAAGATGCTCTGATGAGTCACCCTTCCCCGCCTATGCTGTAAGGAATATTTTCGGACAAATTCTCAAAGAATTATTCAATTCTTCTTTTTCCTTTACTTTTTCATTTTTTTGTATTGTTTCAAGAAATTTAATTTTTTTTGTTTAAATTCAGGGAAAAAATTGCATGCATTCGTATAAATAATCTTTTAGGTTTTTTTTGTTATACTGACCTTGAATGTAGAATCGAGGGTTAATTGTCTATCCTTTTTTGTGTTTAGAGACAATGAAAACCACTGCGAAGGATTGACAGGTGGTTATCAGTGAAGAAAAAAATGAATAGTGAACAACATTCGCTGCCAGCGACTACGCAGGCACAGCAAGAGGTGAGAATAATTCGATTTTTTACAGGCTACTTGTCTTTCAGGCAAATGCGCATTATTATGTATTTCATTCTTGAAAATGTTACCAAGTCGTGTGTTGTGTTGCTAAATTTGTCATTTCAAACTGATCGACTTGGTTGCATTTCGCTTTGAACACTATATATCTTTAAGTATACCTAAAGTACAAGTTTGTTACAAGCACGGACGTTTATAATTTGTAAATTATAAATGTTCTCTTTACTCTCGTTTTCTCTACAGTGAAGTTGCTTTTGCACTTAATTGGTATATAATTTTTGTGAACTCTTCAATTTAGCATCAAAAGAGAAACTTTTTCGATAGAATGTTTTTAGAGTGTTTGTCTTGTTTCTGCTTAGTAAATTATTGAATACTATGTAATTTGTCAGTGTAATTTTCTTGGTCAATTTTTTAATATGATTTTTTGATGGTAATTTTTTTTATTATGATTTTTAAGATGGTAATTTTTTAATATGATTTTTTGATGGTAATTTTTTTATTATGATTTTTAAGATGGTAATTTTTTAATATGATTTTTCAGTGGTAATTTTGTAATATGATTTTTAAGATAGTAATTTTTAAATGTGATTTTAAATGATAATTTTGAAGACAGTAATTTTGTGACGAGATATTTTTCAACAACAGCAGCAGATGATTTAGCGCATTTGTTAATTAGACTAGTGCCTATTGCATGCTGCTGCATGCCATATCGATGTTGTACAAAATGTTTGAATGTATATCGATAGGAAGTAAACACTGGTCAAAGTGGTCGTCCTTCGTATCCGGGTGGTTTGCCGGCAACAACCAGCCTTGGAAATGTAGGAAGCACACCGCACTCGTCGGCTGACCTTCGTGTAGGTACAGCAGTAGCGTTAGCTTCCTCGGTTGCTAAATATTGGGTCCTCACGAATCTATTCCCGGGACCGATACCGCAGGTCTCAGTCTATCACCATCCCCACCATAACGCCTCACATAGAGGTGGTGGAGGTGGCGAAACACCAACGAAAGAATCGCCATCCGCTCTCAATCAGGAAATGGCACTGGCAACGAGCTCCCATCACCAGAACACCACATCTCATCAACATCATCATCAACCGCCCGTTACCACCAGCAATCATCACAGTTCGTTGCAGTCAAACACCCAGGTTTGTTCAAAGTAGTTGCACGTTAGTTTGCCATCCAACACCAAGTTTTTTTTTTTTAGAAAAATCTCTTTCAAACCAGCATGCCCAGCAAAGATATTTTTCCCTTTCATTCAAGGTTTCGAGATCAATTCACAATAAAACAGGAATTTTGTAACCTTTTTCTTTCTTTCTTTCTCTCGACAGATTCCAGTGTCACTTCCTGGTTTGAATTTGGATGGAAATCATATACCGGCGAGTCATTTACAAGCAGCACATGCTCAAATGCAGCAGCAGATGCAGTCACAGCAGCAAATGCATCAACAACAGAGTCAACAGCAGCAGCAGCAGCAACAACAGTCGCATCATCAGATGCAGAATCACCAAAATGCGCAAAATAATGCACAAGCAGTCCAAAATCAGAATTCCCAAAGAGACGATAAAGTGAAAGACGAGAATGGAAGTTGCACCACTGAACGATGTAGTGACAATCAAGTGCACTGTCAGGTGCAATGTGATCTTCAATTGCAAGCACCGCAGGATTTGCAGCAGACTCTGATGCAGCAGCAAATTGGCGTCAATATCGGCGGCAGCTCCGGTGACAATGGCAATCCTAATAATTCGGAGAAGGCTGAGAAGAAGGAGGAAATGCGGCAAATTAATATGGCACAGTAAGTTTTTTGTAAAAAGTACTTTTTAATTCTCGTGGAGAAAACACGAAGTTTAGAAGAAAGAATTAAGAATTGATTAAGACGTAAAAGAACTTCTTAATCAATTCTTAATTCTTCATTAGGTTAAATGAAAGAAATAAAATAAAAAGTGAATACACTTTTTATTTCAGTATTTAATTTACTATTTATTTTCTTTCTTACCTCATTTACTATTTATCACGTTAGTGAAGTTCGCAACATTTATGATAAACGATTCAATAAAAAAAATTATTTTCCCACCAAATAGAAAACAAATTTTTGTTCACAAATATTTTTCTTTTGTAAATCATTATCCAAAAAATTAAACTATTTTCTGTACAAAAATTTGCTTTAAAAAACTATTTTTCTTCAGAAATCGTTGACTATAAACGTTGTGAACTTCACCAACATTATTTATTTTGCTTCTGGAACTTCTGGAAACTAAATGTAAAATTCAATGAGTTTTTATTGTTCATCTGCTTTGAAAATCGCTTCGACTTTCACAAATCCCATGACAAGTGATTTAAAATTCTTTTAATAGATTCCAAGTTCCGGATTTGAAGCCCGGCGGTCACATGATGGATGTAAGAACTGCTGACGGATCAGTAGTCAAAATCAGCGCTGGAAACGAGCAAGATTTGGCGAAAAGTCTCGGCGTCGAAATGGTGCAAAATATGTATAAAGTAAGATTGAATTTTTAGTAAAAATATTTGAGAAAATTGAGTAAAAATACTGAAGAAAATTGAGTAAAAATACTAAAGAAAATTGAGTAAAAAATACTTTTAAAATATTGAACTTTGTAAAAGTTCAAAATTATTCCAGATGTGCAGAAGGTCAATTACTTTCAAAAGTAACAAAATTACTTCGCTGAAATTCAATTATGTTAACCCTCCTGCGCATAAAGCCGAATATATTCGTCCAACTATTTTTGTTAATAACTTTTGATTAAATTAACATTAAGTGATCTATCAAGTTGCAAATTATTTCTTAGGGATAAACAAATGTTATTAAATTATTTAGGACACTTTATATTATTTATTTCACAATAAACATTACTTTTAGAATGCTTAAAACAATAAAAAAAATTATTTTTGATTGAAATGTATGCGCAGGAGGGTTAAACAAAAAAAATTCTCGTCAAAATTTCAAGTATCTTTATAAGATTCATCTCCGGAATTTAATTATATTCGAAAAAATTTAATAAAACTGTTGAAAAAATTAATAGTTTTTCAAAAAAGAATTCAATTGTTTTAGAAAAATTTTGTAAAATTCTACGCAAACGTTTAATTATTTTTAGAAATAATAAAAATTTCACATGAATTCAATTATTTACAAAAATAGCAAAATTTGTCACAGATATTCAATTATTTTCGTAAATAATAAAATTCTTGTCAGAAATTCAATTATTTTGGAAAATTTTCATAAAATTTCTGGCAATTATTCAATTATTTTTATATTTTTATAAATAAATAATAAAATAGTTCTCCGCGATTTAATATTTGTCATAAATAATAAAATTTATCGAAGGATTTTAATTATTTTTGGTACAAATTTTATTAAAAATTAGTCAAAAAATTCATTTATTTAATAATTTGTTAAAAATAAGGTTTGTGAGGCTTCAATTTTAACAAACATTGCATTTTTTAATAATTTATTTACTTTCGAATTTAAATAATTAAACTTTCGTAGAATTTGCTGTCAAAAATAAATTTGAAACGAATTTTTTAATTTTTCTTAAATAATTGAATTCTTTTGAGAAATTTTACTACTTGGAAAAATAATTAAATTCTTGCGAAGGATTTTATAAGAATTTTCGTAAATAATAAAATTCTTGTCAGGAATTCAATTATTTTGGAAAATTTTGATAAAATTTCAGGCAATGATTTAATTATTTTTATAAATTATAAATAAATAATAAAACAGTTTTCAGCAATTTAATTTTTGTCATAAATAATCAAATTCATTTTAAAAAATTCATTTATTTAACAATTTGTTGCAAAAATGGTTTGTGAGACTTAAATTTTAACAAACATTCAATTTTTCAATAAATTATTTACTTTTGAATTTAAATAATTAAATTTTTGTTAAATTTGCTATTAAAAATAAATTTGTAACGAATTTTATTACTTTTTCTAAAATAATTGAATTCTTTTGAGAAATCGTAAATTTAAATATAAATTTTATTAAAATTCGTCAAAAAAATTCATATATTTTAAAATTTGTTGCAAAAATGGTTTGTGAGACTTCAATTTTTGAATAAATTATTTACTTTTGAATTTAAATAATTTAATACTTTTAATTTAATTTTTTGTTTATTTTATTTATATTTTTTTTAATTAAAGGAATTTGTAAACCAAATAGAACATTTTTTTGAGTATCTAATCATTTTCAGAATGAATCAGAATATTATTCGGGGTAAGGGAAAAAGTCAAAATTCCATTTAAAACTCAGGGAGGAAAAAATTAATTAATTGAAAATTAAATTAATTTATAATTTATTTATCGATCGATCTCTTCTTTTAGGTGAATGTAGAGGACATCAATCAGCTTCTGACGTACCATGAAATTTTCGGAAAGCTACAAAGTGAAATAGCGGCGGGAACAACTTTAGTCGGTGGGACCGTGCCCACACAGACAGTTACCACAATCCAAAATGGAGCACCAATAGTGCAACAAGTTCAGTTAAACAAATTTGACATTAAGACCAGCGATGGAGAAGCAACGCCAGGACCCAGTGCATCACCAGTGTCCGTTGGCAGTCACAATTGTGACGTATGCGGAAAAATATTTCAATTCCGCTATCAATTGATCGTTCATCGAAGGTATCACACAGAGAGAAAACCGTTTACTTGCCAGGTGATTATAAACAAATAAATATCAATGTCAAATTAATACAAAATATACAACAACAACAAAATTCTATTAAATTCATTTTAAAAAATTCAATATACAATAAAAAAAATTGAAAAATTAAAATTCAATAATAATAATTCAATAATTGGGGTTTTTCGATAGGTTTGCGGAAAGGCGTTTTCCAACGCGAACGACTTGACCCGTCACGGAAAATGCCATCTGGGAGGATCAATGTTCACCTGTGCTGTATGCTTCCATGTTTTCGCAAATGCTCCATCTTTGGAACGCCATATGAAACGTCACGCAACTGATAAGCCATACAATTGTACAGTTTGCGGCAAAAGCTTCGCTCGGAAGGAGCATCTCGACAATCATACTCGCTGCCATACTGGAGAAACACCATATAGGTAAGACTTGTTTTCTTTTCTTTTTTTTTCTATTTCGCTCAACATAAAGTACAAAGTTCCATAGAAACTTGGCTAATCTTTCTTTTCTTTCTTTCTTTTTTTTGTTGTCTAGATGTCAGTATTGCGCAAAAACATTCACACGCAAAGAACACATGGTGAATCATGTTCGCAAACACACTGGCGAAACTCCCCATCGATGTGACATTTGTAAGAAAAGCTTCACAAGAAAGGAACATTTCATGAATCACGTGATGTGGCACACTGGAGAGACCCCCCATCACTGTCAAGTTTGCGGTAAAAAATACACTCGCAAAGAACACTTGGCTAACCACATGCGCTCTCACACCAATGACACTCCCTTCCGATGCGAAATATGCGGTGAGTTGTCAATTTGCATTAATGGAAATAATGTTTCTTTAATTATTATTAAAGAAATATTAGTTTACGTTAATGGAAAATTTTTTTTAATCAATTTCCACCAATGGGAAATGTTCATTTAATCAATTTCCATCAAAGAAAAATGTTTCTTTAATCAATTTCCGTCAATCAGGGCTCGAAGTAGATCCGTAACTTTGCTTCAAGTCCGTAAAAGTCCGTTTTTAAAAAAAAAAAAAAAAAAAAAAAGGTCCGTAAAGTCCGTAATTTTATTCAAAAAGGATGAAAAGTTCGTAAATTGTACGATATAATTTGGAGAATTTTAGAGAAATTATAAATGATTGCAGAAATTCAATTATTTTTAAAAGTAATAAGATTCTTCCCAAAAATTCAATTATGTTCAAAATTTTTTTTAAATTCTCGTCAAAATTTCAATTATCTTTAGAAATATTAAAATTCTTCTCCGAAATTCATATATTTTCAAAAAAAAACTAAAAAAATTGTCTTCATTTCAATTATCTGTATAAATAAATAGCAAAATTCTTCAACAAAATTCAATTATTTTCAAAAATTTTATTAAAATTCATTTTAAAATTCCAATTATTTTCAAAATTAACAATATTTATCACACGAATTCTATTATTTTCAAAAGTAATAATATTCTTTGCAAAAATTCAATATTCTTCAATATCTTCTATTTTACAAAAAATTTACCAAAAAAATTTAATTATATAAAAAAGAAATTTAATAAAATTCTACGAAAACTTTTAAATATTTCCAAAATATAATCAAAATTTCACAAGAATTTCATCAATAACAAATTTTTTAAAATAAATTTCTTCGCAATCATTCAACTATTTTCCTAATTAATAAAATTTTACTGTGATTCAATTATTTTCGAAAATAATAAAATTCTTTTTAGGAATTCAATTATTTTTAATAGAAATTTAATCGAATTCCTCGAAATTTTTTAAAATAATTTTATTAAAATTCATTCAAAGAATTTAATTGTTTAAAAATTTGTTAATAAAATTTTTAATAGTAATTGAATTCCAAGAAACATTCAATTATTCAATAAATTATTTATTTTTTTCTTAGGTTATAAAAAAATAATTGAATTTGGGAAATTTTTTTAAAATTGTCTTAAAAATAATTGAATTTCTACCAAAAAATTTTATCAAAACGTTTTAAAATGTTTGAATTTCTGCTAAAATTCTATTATTTTTTAAAACAATTAAATTCTGGCGATGAATTCTATTAAGATAATTGAAAATAATTGATTCCCTGCAAAAATTTTTATTATTTTACGAAAATATTTAAATTCTTGCGAAAATTTTATTAAAATTTCTGAAAGTAATTAAAGATCTGTTAAGAATTTTGTTATTTTTAATTCATGCCAAAAATTTTATTCAAATTTTTTAAAATAATTGAATTCCTGTTAATTTTTTACAAGAATTTAATTATTTTTGAGAATTGTAATAAAATTCTTCTCAAGAATTCAATTATTTTCATAAATAATAAAATTCAATGCAGAATTTCAATTATTTTTAATACAATTTTAATCGAATTTCTCTAAAAATGTAATTATTCTTAAAATTTTTATTAAAATTCGTTAATAGAATTCAAGTATTTGATAATTTGTTGATAACAATTTTTTATGGGAATTGAATTTTAAGAAACGTTCAATTCTTCAATAAATTATTTATTTGCGTTTTATTTTTATTTAAATAATTGAATTCTAGTAGAATATTCTAATAAAAATTAGAGTTTTTTTAATACTATTTTTAGTTTCTATTTTCTAATATTTATTTAATAAAAGAATTTAACTAATAATTGAAATTTCGTAAAATTAAATATTGTAAAGAAATGAATTTAAAAATTGTCAAAGAACTTTTTCGAAAATTATTAAAAATAATCGATATAAAGAAGAATTTTAGATAAAAATTCTGAAAAATAATAATTGAATTGATAATTAATATTAATTATTATAAAACACGAAGAAATCGATGACTTCGAGTCTCCGACTCGAAGTTATGAAAAATTGAATTTCTAGTTTTAAGTAAAATGTTCTCTTATATTTGATTCGGCCTGATTTTATTTTTGTCAGTTGGTCCGTAAATTGTTCCTAATTTTTAATTTTTTGTTCGAAAAGTCCGTATTTTTAAATACTTTCACTGCTTCGAGCCTTGATCAATGGAAAATGTTTCTTTAAATTAATTTCCATAAATGGAAAATGTTTCTTCAATTATTATTCATTAG
The DNA here is from genome assembly GCA_032872475.1 of Leptopilina myrica (nomen nudum). Taxonomy (NCBI): domain Eukaryota; kingdom Metazoa; phylum Arthropoda; class Insecta; order Hymenoptera; family Figitidae; genus Leptopilina; species Leptopilina myrica (nomen nudum). The sequence goes on from CM065459.1 coordinate 4,820,010, forward strand.
TAACTAATTATTTTCTTTTATTAAAAATGTAAAACAATAACGAATATACGTCAAAAATTAAAAAAAATTTGTTTTGGATTTGTTAATGTGAATACAGGTAAGTCGTTTACAAGGAAGGAACACTTTACGAACCACATTATGTGGCATACGGGCGAAACACCTCATCGTTGTGACTTCTGTTCAAAAACATTCACACGAAAGGAACATCTTCTGAATCACGTACGACAGCACACGGGTGAGTCTCCACATCGATGCGGCTTCTGCTCCAAATCGTTCACCAGAAAGGAACACCTTGTTAATCACATCCGCCAACACACAGGTGAGAGCGGTTGGCAGATGTTCAAATCGCGGACAACCAACTTTGTCCTTAACATTATATATATATAAATCACTCTTGTGATTGATTGACAAATATTTTTTTTTAAATTCTGGGGCTGTGATATTTAAAATTATTTTTTAGCAAATAACGCACGTCTCTTGATCAATTTTTAGCACGAAATTGAGAAAGAATCATTGTTTCGTCCAGTTGTCGAAAAATTCATTTGCATGTTGATAAACATTTTCTTAAAATGGTTCATGGGATGTTAGAGGAAATTTGGCCTCATCACCATTTTTTTTTACAATTGGATTCAATTTTTGTTTTTTCGTAACTTGGTATTGTTTCATTGTTTATATTCTAATCTCTAGGATTTTATTGAAAAAAGAGACATTTATTGTTCTGCCTAATACACCGCTCTCATATATGCTTACCACCAAAAAGTATTTGCTAAAAGTCTCAAGTTTTTACGAGTCTTCAATTTTATGTTTTCTTCTTCTTTGTGTTTTAATCTTGCGAAATTAACATTTTTAACTATACTATTGTATTTAATTTTTACTTACTTACAAAACTCGAATAAGTGAAAGTTAAGAAAATTATTCCGTTTAGTAATAAACATTTTTTTACAACTTTAATTTTATTTATCTAAAATTTCGAGCACTTTAGTTCAGTTTCAGTAATTTTATTTTTACTACAATGGTGGTTAACTTTCTAATAATAGCTTTCTTTCGTTTTTGTCCGTTAATAGAAATGTTTACTAATAAAATATCTTCGTATCATTATCGAATTTTGACTGTAGTCATAAATAATGGAATTATTGCACAAGTTACGTTTTTTCGAATACGTTAATTTAAAATAAGTGTCAATATTCTTTAATTATAAATATTATAAATATTTTTAATTATAAATATTGTAAATATTATAATTAATTATTATTAATCAATTAATCAATTCTTTAAACTTTTTTCTACAATTGAATATCAAATGAGAAAACTACAGCCTGATGAAGAAAACTATTAAAATTGTTGAAATGAACTGTCGCACGTAATTTAATTGATTGTATTCGGCGAAAAGTGCAACTCGTGCAAATTATAGCCGACTGGAATAAAATATTAACACTGTTTATTTTTTTTTCGCAAATAAACAGGTGAAACACCCTTCCGCTGTCAGTACTGTCCGAAAGCTTTCACGCGAAAGGACCATCTGGTGAATCATGTTCGCCAACATACGGGTGAGTCACCGCACAAGTGTCAGTATTGCACCAAATCGTTCACGAGGAAGGAACATTTGACCAATCACGTGCGTCAACACACAGGCGAATCACCGCATCGATGTCACTTCTGCTCTAAATCTTTCACCCGCAAGGAGCATTTGACGAATCATGTTCGCATTCATACCGGAGAATCGCCACATCGATGTGAATTCTGCCAGAGGACATTCACCAGGAAGGAGCATCTCAATAATCATCTGCGTCAGCATACCGGCGACTCCTCTCATTGCTGTAACGTTTGCTCCAAACCATTCACACGAAAGGTATGAGACTCGGATTTTGTTTCAGAAAATAAAAAAAATCCACTTAATAAATAAATAAAAAGCCACTTTGTGTTTATGGGACAAAAAAATATTTACTATATTTAGCAAAAATAAATGATAAATTCACTTTCTATAAATTTTTTTTGTTAATGCTTCGACTTTTTCTTTTTAGGAACACCTTGTAAATCATATGCGTTGTCACACCGGCGAACGTCCATTCGTTTGCACTGAATGCGGAAAGAGTTTCCCATTGAAGGGCAATCTATTGTTCCACATGCGATCGCACAATAAAGGAAGCAACGCAGAAAGACCGTTCCGCTGCGATCTTTGCCCCAAGGATTTCATGTGCAAAGGACACTTGGTGTCTCACAGAAGATCGCATTCTGACGAGCGACCACACAGTTGTCCGGACTGTGGCAAGACATTCGTCGAGAAAGGCAATATGCTTCGACATTTACGAAAACACGCCGCCGAAGGGCCGCCAACCCAAGTAAGCACTCCCTCGGTGATTCCCCAATCAGCGGCCATGCCAATTCCAGCGGCAGCCGCTGTTCTCGTTGGACATCCCCTCACGGCTGCCGCACCTTCCGTTGTACCTCAACACACCGTTGTCGTACCAACTCCTCCCGGTGTATTAGCTTCTTACTAAAATTCTATTTGATGAAAAAAAAAAACAATTTTCCTTTCAATTCCGTTTTTCCCTGTTAAATCAATTTATCAAAGTGATTTTAATTTTTGTTGATCGAATTTTCTTTCTTTCTTTCTTTTTTTCTTCTTTCGTTAGTTGTAGATATTATATTTTTTCGTAATTCAAGTAGAACAGATTTATAGCTTCCCTAGAAGAAGAAAAACATTTTTAAAAAGCGAGTAACGTCTTCTTTCATTGTTTGTTGTTATTCTTAAAGTAAGACAAGCAATTTAAAGTCGAAACCTTGTAACCAAATATATCAATCAAATTGTCGATTCTACCACTAGAACAGAAATTAATTGCTTTATTAAAATTATGAAAAACTTTGTAAAAAAAATCTTTATACGGCTGAGTCCAATTTTCAATAGAAGAAAAAAAAATGAAGAGTTCTTTGTTGAGACTTTCAAGATGACAGTGATCGCGCACTGATGACTGATTTTTATGTCAATAGAGTTAAACATCTCTTGCACAATCTCTTTGCTTCCAGGCAACTCGATCGAAATCTAATTCCGCAAAACAATTCTTTCAAAGAAGTTAAAAAAAATTATCATTAAACTATAAGTATTTTATATCATGTGAGACAAAATAAATAATTAATTAATAATAGAATATTTAATAATTGGGTAAAAGATAGAGATTTCGATCTGAGTTTCGGTTGCTTTCTTTTTTAACCAACGGTTTAAGATTGATCTTTTTTTTCAAAGGGAATCGCTTTTTATTCTATGGTGTCTTTAGATTTAACCAAAAAAAAGCAAAATAAGTAGAAAATAAGTATTCGCGTTCATCGACGTGAAATATCTACTTTTACACTTTTTGATTAGCGCAAAATTGATAGCGTGCGTTATTTAAATGCTAAAAGTCTAATATAATAATGTGTGGAAAAAATGTAATAATTAAAAAGTGGTAAACGATGTCAAAAAAAAATAACAATCTTCTAATGAACTATTTTCTATCTAATTGACCGGCTGGCTCGATGGTGTGTAGATATTTAGATACCAATTTGTCAGGTTAAGGTGTAAAAAAAAAAAGAAACACTTTCTCTAGACGTATAAATGTTATAAATATCCGAGTGCAATATACGGTTTATATTAAAAAGCCGCTTTTGCGTTTTTACCACATCTGCTAAATTTAACCAGTTTCCGATACCCGTGATTAACCAGCGACTCGGCCCCAAAATTTTCTGTATCGGTCATCTGTTGAGTTCTCGTTTTTTCGCAGAATTTTCTCCATTTTAAATTAATTAATTAATTAATTTTATTTACGTAAAATGTTTTACTAATATCGTTTTAGTAACTAAAAAGGATTTTTTTTATTGGAAATATTAAAATATTTTAAGAGACATGAATGGTGGGATTTGACACTGGACATGACAATACGATTCTTTATTGAAGTAAAAACAAAATATGGAACAATTATTATTATGACAATAAATTTTTCCTTGGAGAACATTTGTTAACAAAATTCCATTCATAGCTCTTTCGAGTTATGTTAAAATTAATTAGGATTTTCCTTTTCTGAAAGGAATGTTTTTTTCACAGGCCTTGACTGTTTTTGAAGATGATTTTTTTTTATTTTCAAATCGTGACTTTTAATTTTATCCATAATGTTGGAAATATAATGTTTATATTAAAATATTGCAAAGAAACTACAATTTTTTGGGGGGTGTAAATTGCAAAATTATTTCAACTTTTATAGAGTATAGAAAATATATATATTAAATTTTGTAAAAGTATTTTATAAATTGGGGAAAAATTATGCGACAAAGCGCACTTTTTCCCTAATTTGGAAAATGTTTTTGAGAAATTAAATATATTTTTTCCTTGAGTGCGGGGGAAATAGTCAAAATCGTTCTAAAAGTAGTTTTCAAAAAAGTATCCAAGGTCTGCTTTTCTCGACAAAACAAAAAATAATTTACCGTTGTAAAATACTGCGCTAAACGGGAACTCAACACTAAAACTGTAGAAGACATAAATAAGGCCATGTATTTCGTATAAAACATAGAATATAAGAAAAATCAGTAATGGAATGCATATGCGATATGCTTGATAGAGACATTTTTATGATATCCGATAAGATTGTGATTGTCACACTATTCAGTTATTGTATAGGAATATATATATTATATTATATATATAAACTAATCTAAAAAAATAATGTACGATAATTTTATGGAATAATTCTGAAAATAGACGTGGAGCTGATTTTATTATCGATAATATGTATGTGTGCGTGTGTGTACACATCACATGGGATTTGCGTGCGTTTACGATGTTCAACACCCAATAGACGTCTAGATTCATATATAATATATTATATATATATATCAATGAATATTATTAAATATATTCAAATAAAAAAAAATGTAGTTAATCGCAATAGTGTACGCCTTAGCGGCGCATTTTAAAGTCGAAAAGTGTTAAATTGCCACTGTAAACTTTTTTAAGTGCCGCTAAGACGTATAAAAATGTAGTTAACACCGACTGTGTTACATATAATGGGGAACACCGTAAATCCTTATTACGTTCTAGGAAAAGAGGAATTACACGGGCACGTAGAACATTGTATTCAGACAAATATTATATAAATAAAAAAAAAGAGAGATATATTATATATATAAAAATATATGTATACGCTTGTATACATTACGCATATACCGCATTATACAGATTGAGATAAAAAAATAAATAAATAAAGCTCTTGCAGCGATTAACACAAGAAAAGGGAAATAAATAAAGTTTATATGAATTATTATTATATTATTATTATTATGAATAAGTTACGAGAGTAACATTTAAGAGTTGGTTTTATGCTTTTAAAAAGATTTTGTTTTAAGCTTGTTTTTTTTTAATGAAAAAGAACAAGTTTCAATCAAATCCTAATATTTCTAAGTCAAAGCGATTTTTTGTCGATGAAATTATGATTTTTCTTGTTTTGTGAATTTATGAAATTTATTAAAATGGGTATATAAAACGCTTTGACTCAGAATCAAACAGCAAGGGACAGATAAAAAAAAATATGATTTACCTATAGATAGAAAAAGATATGTATAGAATTTTATTATGCACCATTGTAATATTATGTATCCCAGTTGTGACACAATATACACTGGTGTTATGTTACATGTGAGAAAAACGTGTTATTTATTGACAAACCCTATTTTTGAATTAATTTGATTTCTTTTTTAATTTTTTTAATAAGAATTAAATTTTTTTTGAAAAAAACAGAACATTTTACATAAAACGAGAAATTCAATTGTTCATAACTATAAAACATGAAGAAATCGATAACTTCTACTCGAAGTCATCGGTTTCTTCATGTTTTACAATAATTAATATTAATTATTAATAAAAATAATTTATAATAATTAAAATCATTATCAATTCAATTATTATTTTTCAAAATTTTTATCTAAAATTCTTCTTTGTATCGATTATTTTTAATAATTTTCGAAAATAGAAACTAAAAATAGTTAATAAAAAAACTCAATTTTTATTAGAATATTCTACAAGAATTCAATTATTTAAATAAAATTAAAACGCAATTAAATAATTTATTGAAGAAGTGAACGTTTCTTAAAATTCAATTGCAATAAAAAACTGATATCAACGAATTATCAAATACTTAAATTCTATTAACAAATTTTAATAAACTTTTTAGAAATAATTACATTTTTAGAGAAATTCGATTAAAAATGTATTAAAAATAATTGAATTCTTGCAAAGAATTTTATTATTTATGAAAATAATTGAATTCTTGCGAAGAATTTTATTAAAATTTTCAAAAATAATTAAATTCTTGTAAAAAAAATAACAGGAATTCAATTATTTTTAAAAATTTTAATAAAATTCTTGGCATAAATTAAAAATAACAAAATTCTTAGCAGATCTTTAATTACTTTCAGAAATTTTAATAAAATTTTTCGCAAGAATTTAAATATTTTCGAAATATAATAAAAATCTTTGCAGAGAATCAATTATTTTCCATAGTCTTAATAAAATTCTTCGCAAGAATTTAATTATTTTAAAAAATATTAGAATTTTAGCAGAAATTCAAACATTTTAAAATTCCTATTAAAAATGTCATCAACAAATTTTTAAACAACTAAATTCTTTAGACGAATTTAAATAAAATTTTAAAGAATTTTTTCGAGGAATTCGATTAAAATTCTATTAAAAATAATTGAATCCCGGTAAAATTTTATTAATTAAGAAAATAGTTGAATGATTGCGAAGAAATTTATAAAAAAAAAATTTGTTATTAATGAAATTCTTGTGAAATTTTTATTATTTTTTTTTAAGTAATTAAAAGTTCTTGTAGAATTTTATTAAATTTTTTTAAATATAATTAAATTCTTATCGCAAATTTGATAAAATTAGTGAATATCGAACAATATTTAATTTTTGCGAAGAATATTATTACTTTTGAAAATAATTTAAATTTTGCAATGGATTTTATTAAAATTTTTTACCAGCTCAATTTTTTTTTTAAATTTTAATTCTTATTCTCTTGTAATTAGTTGATTTTTTCTATTATTTAATTATCAACTATTTATTTATCGAAAATAATTAGTTTAGAGAAGATCAATGAAAATTATTAAAAATAATTGATTTTAAGAAGGTTTTGTAAATTTTTAAAAAATCGTGTCAGATAAGGATTTTTGTACATTTAAATACATTTTTGTATTGAAAAATGCATTACTTTGTTTGGAAATCAGGGAAGAAACAATACCAATTCTTTGTGGCAACCCTGATAATATTTATTTTAGAAAATATGTAAATATAAACATTTTTCAATGAACTAAAATTTCAGAATTAAATTATTTTTATAATTAAAATTTCAATTCTATAGATTACAGAATAATTTCTACTATAAAAGTATTATTTTTTATTTTTCTGAAGAACTAAAAAAAAGATCTACAGGATTTAATTATTAAAATCTAACTTAAGACTATAATTTTACAAAAAATGATTTTGTAATTTGGACATTTTATTAAAATATACATTTTCATCCAAAATACAAAAAAAAAGAAGAAGAAGAAGTGATGTATGTACAATTGATGTTGCCCGAAGTATTTTAAACGATTACCATAACTGTTGTTATAATATATAATTATATAAACTGTTATTATAATTATAATATATTTTGCAATAACAGTAGATGAGATTTCAATAACATAAAGCAATAATACCTCTTTTTTTAACGAATTAATTTTTTTCACTGAATTGAATGCGGAATCAAAAATCAAAAACCAGAAATCTGATTCTTAGAAATTTTTTTTTTAAATTTTGTTTAAACATTTTTACACGTGAAAGTGATATTATAGAAATTCTCAAGTTTATCATAATAAACCAGTTTTGTTATAATTTTTAAAAATATATTTATAAATAAATGAATACAGTCATTGCAGAAAGACCTTTTTTTTAATAAGGTTAATTATAATAATATTATATTATCAGAATAAAATTTGTTGCCGTAAAAAGTCGATAAATTTATAATTGACATTTTTCTAATTAGCAACTTTTAATATATATTATTAAAATAAAAACAATAAAAATTAAACGAAATACAAACAATTTATACAAAAATGTGGATATGTACGACTTTTACATCGACTTTTTACAATCAGAACAACAAATTTTAAATCTCAACATCAGATAAACAATTAAAAAAAACAATTGATCGTATTTCAGTTTACAGGATTTTTTTTATGAACATTTTACATAATACTAATAAATAATAATAATAATATTGTTACAATTCACTACCTAATTAATTATGTTCGTGCAGTGACATTACAATTAATTTCTAGCTTTTATTTGGCGATAATTTTTTTTTCCTTATAACAAAAATTCGAAAAGTAAATCAATTTTTGTGTGTATAATTTTTTTTTTAAACTTGGGGTGTAAGTAATTTTTTGTTTGCAATCAGATATTTACAAAATTTTACAATTACATTTATCTATTGCAGATAGGGCGCTTTATTTTGTACTGGTTGCAATTTTTTTTTCTAAGGCACTCTTCAGGCATTCAACAAATGTATGTCCAAAAGAGTTAATTTTCTCTTAACGTATAACAAAAAAAAAAAAAAAAATTCTACATAATCTTAGACATCTAACCGATTATATTTTTTTTACGTTAATTAAAATTTGTAAGGACTCTGTATTTCGAATTTAAAAAGTTGGCACAAATCTGTGATCGACAAATCTATTTTCAAAAAAAAGAATTTTTTTTACCAAAACAGTATTAAATAATTAAGTTTTTAATTAATTCGAAAACTGTTCTAAATCTGAAAATATCGAATCCTGCAAAGTTCAGTCTTTATTTAGAATTTGTTTAAGGTTCCTTTTAATTAAAAAATTTTTTTCCTTCCTACAACATACAAACTAAACTAAGATATTTTTCTTTTATTTGTAAATTCAATTAATATTGCCAATCGCAATTATGTATTTCTATTCGCAGTGAAAAATACATCAATTCACTAAAAAAAAAAAAAACTACGAAAAAAACAATTCACCTAACAATCTCTTTAACTATTCTTGCGATATGATTGATCACAGTTCTGGGCGCGATATAAATTTAGATTTATGACATTGTAACAAGTAAAAAGACGATAAAAAAAATTTTTTTTACTTTTTTTTGTCAATTGATCAGCCTTGATATTTATAAACCCCATCAACGCACGAAACACAAAAATAATTTTTTTATTAATTGATCCAATTGAGCCTAAGTTCCTATTTTTCAATAGAATCTTTTTTTTTAAATTAAATATTGTACGGTTTAAATTAATATTAATTTACATGTTTATTTATAATTATCAGCTCAAAAGCAGAGCATTTTCAACAAATCTTAGACCTAGTAGAGCGGACTAATTGAAAGAAAAGATCCGCAACACTTCACTAAAGAAATGTTTTTTTTTATCAATTATTCACAATTTTGTCGTGGCAAACTTTTCACTGTTTCATTCATTTCAACTTCGCTGTGATTAAAATAAATTCTAAATTGAACATGTTTTGCCTAAATTCTAAGTGAATTGTGTTAATTAAACAATTTTTGCGTTCTTTTTTTTTGAATTATTAATAATTCTTTTGAATAGTTGACGAGAAAATTTATTCGTGAATAAAAAGAGTAATCACAGAATGAGTAAGTTTTCGAAAGAATTTCCTGATTTTTCGATTTTCTACTCAAATCTGTGATTTTTTTTTTGAAGGCGAAGTGACAAAGTGCAATCGAACCGTAAGCATTACGTTCATTTTTTTTTGTTTCCATTTTAAGCCTGTGCTTTTTGTGTAAACATTCAAATAGAGGCACGTAAAGTATTTATACTCCTTGAGTAAAAAGGCAATGCTTTTCATGATATTCGTTGCGATATGGTAAAGTATTTTTCTCTCTCTATCTCTTAAAACATTTTTTTTTACGATTTATTATCGTTTCTTCATTTTTCTCCGAAAATCGTTGAAAACAGTTTGTTGATATGTTATTTTCCTGTATTTCTTTTATTGTCGATAAATTCTCTTTTATACCTTTTTTTCGAATTTATTTCTTTGATTAATAAATCATCACTCTTTTGTCATGATGCCGAACAAAAATTGATCTAAAAAGACATCTGACAAATTTTGATGCATTTTTTTTGCCACGTGAGCACGTCGTTTCAATACAAAACAATAAAAATAGATTAAAAATTTACAATCAATGTTAAGTAATAAATAGCACTTATCAAAGACTTTGGATACAAAAAACTGAAACATTTAAGTCTTTTTTTAAAAAAAATTCGATAATTTATGTACAAATACGCCAAAATAGAGAACTAATATTTACTGAGACAATACAATAATATTAAAAAAAGAGAAAATTGAAATAAATCTCGTATTATTAGCGTCAAAGTACATAAAAAAATATAAATTTAAATTAGTGCTTCGTATTTTTCTTTTAAGCTAAATTTGGTAAAATTGCAACGCTTAATTTTCAATTTCTAATTCGCTTGTAATGAAATGCAGGTACGTACCCAAGTCAGCAGAAAAATTTTCATATTCCTTTTCTTCATTGTACGTATTAATTTTTCAATTTGACGAATTCTTTTTGAAATCTATTTTGGGGGAAAATTATTTCCATCAGTTATTTATTAATTGAATTACTTGTCAATTGCAGGGCTCGAAGTAGGTACGTAAATCCTGAAAAAGTCCGTAACTTTGCTTCAAGTCCGTAAAAGTCCGTTTTTTTGAAAAAGGGTCCGTAAAAGTCCGTAATTTCATTCAAAAAGGATGAAAAGTTCGTAAATTGTATAATATAATTTGAAGAATTTTAGAGAAATTACAAATGATTGCAAAAATTCAATTATTTTTAAAATTAATTAAATTCTTCGCAAAAATCCAATTATGTTCAAAATTTTTTTTAAATTCTCGTAAAAATTTAAATTATCTTTAAAAATATTAAAATTCTACTTCGAAATTCATATATTTTCAAAAAAACTAAAAAACATTGTCAACATTTCAATTATCTTTATAAATAAATAGCAAAATTCTTCAACAAAATTCAATTATTGTCACAAATTTTAATAAAATTCATTTAAAAATTTCAATTATTTTCATAATTAACAATAATTATCACACGAATTCAATTATTTTCTAAAGTAATAAAATTCAATTATTTTCAAAAATTTTAATAAAATCCATTGCAAAATTTGAATTATTTTCAAAAGTAATAATATTCTTTGCAAAAATTAAATATTGTTCAATATCTACTATTTTTATAAAATTTACCAAAAGAATTTAATTATTTAAAAAAGAAATTTAATAAAATTCTACAAAAACTTTTAAATATTTTCAAAAAATTATAAAAATTTCATTAATAACAAAATTTTTTTATAAATTTCCTCGCAATTATTCAACTATTTTCATAATTAATAAAATTTTACCGGGATTCAATTATTTTCGTAAATAATAAAATTCTTTTTAGGAATTCAATTATTTTTAATAGAATTTTAATCGAATTCCTCGAAAAAATTCTTTAAAATTTTATTTAAATTCGTCTAAAGAATTTAATTGTTTAAAAATTTGTTGATGACATTTTTAATAGGAATTTAATTCCAAGAAACATTCAATTTATTCAATAAATTATTTATTTTTGTATTTAAATAATTGAATACTGGTAGAATTTTCTCATAATCATTGATTTAAAAATATATTTCAGTTAAAATCTCAGATTATTAAAAAAAAATTGAACTTGGGAAATTGTTTAAAAATTGTCTTAAAAATTAAATTTCTACAAAAAAAATTTTATCAAAACTTTTTCAAATGTTTAAATTTCTGCTAAAATTCTAATATTTTTTAAAATAATTGAATTCCTGCGAAGAATTTTATTAAGACTATTGAAAATAATTGATTCCCTGCAAAAATTTTTATTATTTTACGAAAATATTTAAATTCTTGCGAATAATTTTATTAAAATTTCTGAAAGTAATTAAAGATCTGCTAAGAATTTTGTTATTTTTAATTCATGCCAAGAAATTTATTAAATTTTTTTAAAATAATTAAATTCCTGTTAATTTTTGACAAGAATTTAATTATTTTTGAAAATTTTAATAAAATTCTTCGCAAGAATTCAATTATGTTCATAAATAATAAAATTCAATGCAGAATTTCAATTATTTTTAATACAATTTTAATCAAATTTCTCTAAAAATGAAATTTCTTCATAAAAATTTTATTAAAATTCGTTAGTAGAATTCATGTATTTGATAATTTGTTGATAACAATTTCTTATGAGAATTGAATTTTAAGAAACCTTCAATTCTTCAATATATTATTTAATTGCGTTTTATTTTTATTTAAATAATTGAATTCTAGCAGAATATACTAATGAAAATTGAATTTTATTTCATAAAAATGAATTTCAGTTCAAATTTTAGATAATCATTGAATATTAAAAGCAATAAAGTGTGAATTTTAAAATATAATTGAATTTTGAAATTAATTTTTTTGAAAAAGTTTAATTGAGTTTTTTTAATACTATTTTCAGTTTCTATTTTTTTAATATTTATTTAATAAAAGAATTTAACTAATAATTAAAATTTCGTAAAATAAAATATTGTAAAGAAATAAATTTGACAATTGTCAAAGAACTTTTTCGAAAATTATTAAACATAATCGATATGAAGAAGAATTTTAGATAAAAATTCTGAAAAAAATTTAATTTTTAGTTTTAAGTAAAATGTTTTATATTTGATTCGGTCTGATTCTATTTTTGTCAGTTGGTCTGTAAATGGTCCGTAATTTTTAATTTTTGGTCCGTAAAGTCCGTATTTTAAAATACTTTCACTGCTTCGAGCCCTGCAATTGTAACAGTATAAAAAATTTTTTAAAAATAAATAAAACTAATTTCTATGGAAAGAAAACATACGAACCTATTCGACGGCAAATCCGCATGTTTCCTCAACTGCCTGTGTAAGTTTGTCGAGCATCTTCTGATAACAAGGATAACTCTGAGGAATATCTATCCGATTAAAACAAGTGTGTGCTTTCGGTAAATTTTCACTAGGCGCGTCTACCGCATGAATTGTGAAAAGACGGGGTCCAGCTGCTCCAGTAGATCCTTAAAAAACCAATTAATTCATAAAAATAAACTTTACCAATAATAAAAATTAAAAAAATGTAAATTGTTTTATTAAATTATTATTTTATCCTAACTATTAAAATATTTTTTAAAATATTAAATTTGAAAAATAGATTACCTTGTAAAGCCTTGAAACCTTGAAGTGGAACTCTGGAGCTTCCGGTGACAAATTGCAACAGTCTTGCTCTCATTTCTTCGCTGTAGGATTCGACAATTTGCCAGAACCACTTGACAACAGGTGTATCGGGCGTGCAATGCTTTAGTCTTGTATGCGTTTTCCAATCATTAATATCGATGGTGCCTAGGCCGCCAATAACGAGTTCGAGTTCCCTCTCATCGAACGGTCTCAATAATTGCGGCGGTATTAATTCATGGAAACCTTTGTGCAAAGCTAAAAATTGCTGCTCGATTCCTCGCATGAAACGATAATTTACGTATAAACGAACGTATTCCTTCTTATTGTCTTCGGTGACTGTCATCTCCTTACCACCTGGTTTTAATTCGTGATTTCGCAAAACACCAAAACTACTGTGCTCAACTGAAAACGACGCGTCCAGAACACCGTCTATACTGTTCTCACTGGAAAGAGAAACAAAAGAGAAATTTAGTTTTTAGTTTTAATTTAATTTAATTTCAAATTATTTTTTAGTAGAAAAGAACATTCACTATAAAAATTATTAGATACTAAACAAAAATGTTCTGTTATATTTTTTAATTGCAAAATTATTCGAAAACGTGCGTAACATTTGCTAGTATAAGAATATAAGAAAAGGATAAGAATATAAAAAAGAAAAGAAGGAAGTGGAACTCACAGCATCCAAGTGAGACTTCTGTGAAGATCAGGATCCACACCCTCGATGTCACTGAGAGTGATCGCCTTGTTAAGAAGCATTTTATAAAACGGCGTCGTAAATCCCCCATCAATATGATGACCGTGAAAAACAGCAATGCCAATAATTCTGCCGGCAAAATGAAAATAGGACAAATGTTCGGGATTAATTCCCGAGTCGGCATTAATTTGCAATGTATAATTATCGTCTCTCGAATACTGAAACAGTCCATATTGTGGATTTAACATTTCATGGGACAATAAATAGAGCCATTCGCGTGCAACGCCACCGTAATCAAGACCCTCTTCGCCGCGAAATTTCACCATAAGTCTTTTTCTCATATCTTTGGGACGCATCTTCATTATTAATCTGTAGGACTCTTCGAATATTTCGTTCCTCGACACTTCCAATCTACAGTGACCGCTCTGTGGTTGTAAAGCATTTAATTCGGCTCTTAAACACTTTAATTTTGCTACAAGATCTCTTTTATACTTGGGCAATAATTCACTTTCCATTAATTCCTTGGGTAAATCGGAAATTGTCTGTTGTACTACAGGTAGAGTTTCGGTGATTGAATTATTATTGCTCACTACTTGTGGTTCAACGCGTGGTCTTGGCTGATTTGTATTATTTGGCGGTGTTGTCGGTTGTGTTGGCGATGAATTACCAACGACTACTGTTGTTTCGGTTGTTCTTGTTGCCGTTGAATTAGTGGTGTTATTCACGGGAGTTGTTGTTCCGACATTCAGCCTTTTTAATAGACTATTAATGATTTGGGTGGAGAGTCTCGGGTCTGTGAACTGTGTTGTTCGATTATTATGATCGACGAAATAAACTCTTCCGCTTTGTGTTTGGCGCATTTCCCAACCGCTTGGGAGAGGGCCGAGGTCCAATTCGTTGGCTGATAAATCGCGAGGAATCCGAGGATCATGCCATGTTGATGATCCGGTTGGTACGTGATAGAAATAAACTTGTCCTTGTTGCGTTTTTCGCATTTCTGCAAAAAAGAGATTGTTGTTTTTGAGAATTTGTCCTTAAATAGCAAAAAACAAAACAAAACAAAAAATAGGGTTTCCACAAATTTATTTTGTTTTTCCCTGAATTTTTGGACAAAATTTTTACTTTCTGTCTGAACCTAAAGAAAATTCTTATTCCCCCTTAAAATAATTAGATACTAAAAAAAATGTTTTATCAAATTTATTTATACTTATGTAAAATTATTCGTAAACATAAATAATTTCTGTTTTAAATGAATTAATATTCATTATTATTATTATCATCATTGTTATATTTCCACAGGAATTCAGATTTTAGAAAATTTCCAATTCACATTCAAATTCTTAGGAGAAAAATATTATAAATCATGAAAAAATCGTTTAAAAAAGTTATTTGAGAATTTTTAAATCCATTTGTTTCGAATACAATTTTACGACAATTCGATTATTCAGAAATTCTCAAATTAAATCGAATTAAATAAAGAAATCAAATAAGTAAAAAAAAAATGTAAATAAAATTTTACAATAAAATTAATTGTACAGAATTGTTAATTAAACGTACGAAAAATTCAGATTATCAAACATTTCTATTTAAAAACCTTTTGAAATTTAACTGTTTTGAAAAATTCATAATAGTATTATAATAATAATTCGAAAACGGGAAATTCAATTATTTACATACAAAAATAAATAATTTATTAAATAATTAAATGTCTTTTTAAAAATTTGATTCTCATAAAGAATTTACCAAGAAATTCTTAAATAATTCTGCAATGAGTTTTATTATTTACAAAAAATTATTAAATCTCTGTAAAAAATGTTTATTATTTATGAAAATAATTAAATGTTTGTCTAGAATTTTATTGAATTTTTCATTTAAATAATTATTCCTTTTAGAAATTTTTTAGAGAATAGAAGATATTGAAAAACTGTGAATTGAGGAAAATTTTTCAACATAATTGAAATTTTGCGAATAATTTTATTAAAATTTGTTTAAATAATTGAATTTCGAAAAAGAATTCCATTATTTTAGAAAGATAATTGAAATTTTGATGAGAATTCAATTATTTAAATACAATAATAAACCATTTATTGAGTAACCGAATTTTTGTCAAAATTAAATTCTCGTGAAGTTATTTATCAAAAATCTGTTTAAATATTTGAATTTTTTCGTCAAATTCAATTTAAAAAATGGCATTTTTCGATAAATTCATTTAAAATTGTATTAAACATAATTGAAATTAAATTACATGAATTAGATAATTGAATTTTAGTGAAATTTTTATTATTTAGAAAAATAATTAATTGTTTGTTTAGAATTTTTTTGACATTTTTTAAAATAATTGAATTTTTTTGTCAAATTTACAAATAAAAGTTTTTAAAAATATGTCATTTTTCGAAAAATTGAAAGCTTGAAGAGAAGTTTTGGTAATTTTTAAAAATAATTGAATTTTCACGAAGAATTTTATTACTTTCGAAAATAGTTGAGTTTCTCCAATAATTTGTAACTTCTCAAAAATTAAATTTTTTAAAGTATTTTTAGCAAAAATTCTTCCATTATTTTTAATACCTAATTAAATGTATATTTAAAAATTTAACTAACTTTAGAAGAATTTAAACTACTTGAATTTTTCAAAAATGTAAGTTCTTTCAAATTTCTCATTAAATTCGTTGAAAATTGAAATTTTATAAAATTTCAAATCAAAAATTTTGTAGCTCATCTATTTTTGAAAATTTTAATCGCAACTTTTTAAAAATTGGATTAATTTTGAAATATTTAAGTAAAAGTATTCATTTAATAATTTGTAATTAATAACTTTTTTTTAATATTTCTTCAAGTTATGAAAATAATAATTAAATGTTAGCCTAGAATTTTATTGAATTTTTTTGAAAATAATTATTTCTTTTAGAAAATTTTCTTAAAACAGAAGATATTGAAAATCTGTGAATTGAGGAAAACTTTTTAACATAATTAAAATTTTGGCAATAATTTAATAAATTTTTTTTTAAATAATTGAATTTTAGAAAAGAATTTGATTATTTTAGAAAGATTTAAGTGGTTCATCAATTTATGAAAATTTAAAACACAACTTTTTCAAAATTGTATTAATTTTGAAATATTTATGTTACAGTATTCATTAAATAATTTGTAAGTAATACTTTTATATTTCTCGAATTTTCAATTTCAAAAATTTTGCTATTTAAAAAAAATTATTGTCAGAAATAGAAAAAGTTGAAGGTTTTCAATCAGAATTCGTGGTAATTTCATAGTTTATGCGAAAAATGAACATTGTTACAAAAATTCAGAATTTTCGTATGAACTCTGACAAATTTAATTTCTTTCCAGTAATTTTAACAAAAAATACCCCGACTTCTCTGGCCGGTGGCAATCATCGAAAAGGAAAACGAAAAAAAAAGAAAATTGTAAGAAAACTAGTTTTTCTTCTCACCATAACCACGTGGTAAATCTAGAGGTTGCACATCACTTCTCCTTTCACCGTTAATAAACCCACTGTTACGATTGCGATTAGTTCGATTAGGCCTTCGGGGTTGATTTGTATTGGTGGAAGGACGTTCAACTCTCAGATTTCCATTTGGATTTCCGTTTTGTTCATCATTCGGTCTCGGCACCGGTCTTCTCTCTCTCACCGATGAAGAAGGTGGCGTATTTCGAGTATTCTGCTGACTTGGCGTTTGCTGTTGCGTTGGCGTATTTTGTGCGGAATTTTCCCTACTCGGAGTTCTATTCGGAGTTCCCTCCCTATTTGGAGTCCGATCCGTATTCCACTCGGCCGATTGCCTTGAAGGACTTTCGCTGTGTGCTAAAGTATTGCTCGCACTGCCACCCGGGAACGTGTCAGAGCAAATTACAGGCGGCGGCTCGGGCGTCGTTGGTATTATATTATTGCTAGCTCTGTAAGGAAAATTGAATACCGTTGGAATTAATGAAAATAGGTTCAAGCTTGTCGTCGGGAAAAAAATACCTAAAGGAAAAGTACTTTAGCGAAAAAAATACTTAACCGAAAACTACTTTAGCGAAAAAATACTTAAACGAAAAGTACTTTAACGAAAAAATACTTAAACAATAAAGTCCTTTAAACACTACATTCAAAAATTCTTGGAGAAAAAAATGTTTATCCAAAAATGTTTTTCTTCAAGAATTTTTGAATTATGGAGGAGAAAAAATTACCTGACTGTGGGACGAATCCACTGAGTTGTTCTGGTGTAATGATTGACGTAGTAGAGTCTGCCGCTTGCGGTTCGCTGCTCCTCCCAGCCATCGGGAAGATCCGTGGGACAACTCAAGTCGCCGAGTACGTCAACAACTGCATTGTGCCCGACAGTGTTGCTAACAGCACCATTGTGACCGTCGCGCGACAACAGGGAAACTACAATTTGACCTTTGACTGCGTCAGTGTCATCCATATTCGCTTTGCAAAGATCCAATCGTTGATCTGAAGTCAGTCAATTTAGAGAGAGAATTATTAATACCACTAAATATGCCAATGAAATGAAATATTGTAAAAATAGAATAATATATAAATGGCAATTACATCCTGTATCTTTGAGCCTCTGAATAGTATTGCATAATATTCGAACACATCCGAGAAAACCTCCACCTTGCTTCTTGTGTATTTTCCTGTGATTCCATACTGAGATAGTGATTCCATCGTTTTTACCCAAGTATCTGGAAATTAGAGGGCAAAAAAAGTGTTAAAAGAATTAAAAGAAGAAGATAAAGTGATCCTCAAGTTTTGAACATTCAAATGAACGAAATATTTTTTATTGCAGATATTTTAATAAATTACAAATGATAAAAAAATTTATAAACTAAAATTTTACATTTATAAAGTCAGTAATTAATTTTTTTGGATAGTGAAGCAAAAATAATTACAATAAAAATTTAATTTTTAGAGGAAATAAATCAATTTCGTCCATTTGAACGTTTAGAACTTTAGGATCTTAAGATAAATTGAAATTCTTCGGAAATTCGAACTCTACAATAATTGAAATTCCTAAAAAATTAAAACTTGACAATAATTAAAATTCCTAAAAAAAATTGAAACTCGACAATAATTGAAATTCCTAAAAAATTGAAATTCGACAATAATTGAAATACCTAAAAAATTGAAACTTGACGAGAATTGAAATTCTTCAAAATTTGAAACTCTAAAAAAAATTGAAATTCAATTGTTAACCATTAAAAAAAAAGAAAAAAGGTTCCTGAAGTTGTCAACGATGTTCAGCATCGAAAAGTATTTTTCCTTATTTTTTAGTAAACAAATTTAAACTAATTTTACTCCTTTTATTCGCCTAATAAGAAAAAAGCTATTTAATAGTAGTTTTTTAATTTAAAATTTTGGAAAAAATTTAGTGTTTTTTTTTTTGGTTTTGTACAAAAAATATTCTTTGATGATAAGCATCGATGGCAAGTTCAGGGACCTAAACAAATAAACAAATAGAAAATACGAAGATTGACAATAATGAATACAAAAGAAATAAAAAAAACAGGGTTTTCGCAATTTGGGGGAAATCAGGGAATTTAGGGAAAAATTGAGAAAAGTAAAATTGGTCAGTAAATAAGGGAATTTTAATAAAAATAATACTTGATAAAAATTAAACTTTTATAAAATGAATAACAAAGTTCTGAATTTTGGTGTATTTTTTGCTTGCCTCAAAAGTTGAAACTAAAATTGTTCGGAATTTTTATAAAAAAACGTTAATTTCTTTCTATTTTTGACAATGATTAATTTTAAAATAATTTTATTCCTAGAGAACTATCAGAAATTATTACTAGTAAATTATTATTATTATTCAAAAATAATTGATTTTCTGAGAAGAATTTTATTATTTATGATAAAACAATTGAATTCTTGTCAAGAATTTTATCAAGGTTTTTAAAAATAATTGAATTCGTTGAAAAATTTTGTTATAGACTTAAAAAATAATGGAATTTTGTGGAGAAATTTTGATTAAAATTGTATTAATAATAATTGAATTCTAACGAAGAATTTTATTAAATTGTTGAAAAGAATTATGAAAAATGAGACTTTGCCAAGAATGATATTAAAATTTTTGATAATAATTGAATTTCTAAGAAGAATTTTACTGATTTTAAAGATAATTAAATTAATGTTAAGAATATAATTAAAATATTTAAAAATAATTGAATTCAGCGAGGGATTTTATTATTTTTTTTAAGAAAATTAAATTCATGATAAGAATTTTATTATTTTTAATAATAATTGAATTCCTGATAAGAATGTAATTACATTTATTGAAAATACTATAATTTTGATAGAAATTTTAATAAAATTTCTGAAAACAATTGTATATCTGAATAGAAATGTATTATTTTTAAAGTTAATTGAATTCTGGACAAAAATTTAATTGGAGTTATTGAAAATAATTGAATTCTTGCTAAAAATGTAATTAAAAGTTCTGAAAATAATTGAATTTTTTAAAAGAATTTCTTGTTCAGAATGTAATTGAAATTATTAAAAATAATTGAATTTTAGCGAAGAATTTAAAAAAAAATTTGAAAATAATTGTATTACTGAGAAGAATTTTATTATTTTTAAAGATCATTGAATATTTGACAAGAATGTTATTAACATTTTTGAAAATAATTTGATTTTCAAAGGTCTATACGAAATATTAGAAAATTGAAATTTCATTATTAAAAATAATTAAGAAAACCAATTTTAGTTAAAAACTGTAAAAAATAATTTAATTTCAAAAAACTTTGTCCGAAATTTCTAAAAATGATTGATTTAATGAAGAACGTTAGTTAAAAATTCTAGAAAATAATAATTGAATAAAATAATAAAAATAATTTTGAAGAAATTGCAGTAATGATATTCTTTTAAAATTCATGAATTTCAAAATATTTGAATTTAAAATTATTTTAAAAATCTTTTATTCTGTGGAAAAATAATAGTGATTAAATATTTACTTCAAAAAAACTTATCGATGTTTTTGAATAATTTTACAATAATTAAAGAAATTTGCAAAATAAATGAATTAGAAAATTTTTCTTTAGCATCTAATTATTTTTAGAGTGAATCGGAAAATTTTCTAGTCTCAAGGGAGAAAGTTAAAATTCCATCTGGAAATTAGGGAAAAAAATCAAATTTTTGCTACAATCCTACGAGAAAGATTAAAAATGTAAAAATCCCTTACAAATCGTAATGTTGATTCCATTTTGGATCGAGAGTAGCTTTACACGTATCGGTACTGTGGCATTGTCCAGAACCATCGACAGTGATTTTGGCAAAAGGATCCGGGAGACCTGGAGAAAAAATCGCATAAGCATATTAAAAATTCGATATTTTTATTTGTATAAACGAAAAATATTTTTGTCTTTTTCTCTATTGTAATCTATGCACATTATTCCGTGCATCCACAGTATAAATTTTAAATAAACAATTTATGTAATGTTCATGTAACACAAATTGAAAAAAAAAATACCTAGACAATTGTCTCATTATAGATTATAAAATCTTATTTAAATCCACTTAATCCGATAAAAATTCTTCGAGAGACATAAATAGTAAAAATACATAAAACACTAAATGCAATTCACACACGTGAAATTTTGCGACAATTTTTTTTCCTTAAATAATTTTCAAAAGAAATTGTCTCTTACAACTGCAATAATTAATAAAACCATATAAAAAAAATACTCGGTATTTTTCGTTATCTAATTTAAACATTTAAATTGTTAAATGATGATAATACTTACGAAACAGGTCTTTCCTTGCGAGATTACGGGCACACAATACTGTAAAAAAAAAGAATAAAAATCAGTTATTTTTACATAAAGAAATATTTGGCTCATTTACGACTTGAAATAAAAATCTAATATTAGATTTACAATTTCAGTAAACAATAATTCGTTTCGATTGAACGATATGCTGTGACTAATTGTTTTCAATAAATAACAATTCCTTGCAAGTGATTTTAATCTGTCAATAAATACAATTTGCATTCTTAGCTTTAGTGTTTTACATCTTCTTTTTTTTTATTTTTTATTTCGATCTAAAATCGTTCCATACTTTTATTCAATCAGACAGAAGAAGAATTGATTACCATACAATACTAATTATAAATCAAAAATTAATTATCATACGGGAAAAATAAATTACAAATAAATTATCACGCACATTTGGTATGAAGGTGAAAAAAATTGTTTTTTTTTCAAAAAAATTACCACTTTTCGGTCTTTTGTCGTGTCAAGTAGTAATTGAAATAAAAATGCGGGCACTCATGCGGGTATTTATGTTAATTGTCAGTGTCAAAAATAGAGTATTTCGTTAAAGTACTTGAAATAGTAAAACAACTTTTTTTTTCTCACTAATTTACACTGAATCGTATATATATACATATTATGTACATTCAATGTTCCTAATCCTTTTTTAGTTTACTTTCCAAACGCCTTTTTTTTTAATTGCACAATTCCGTCTACGAACGAGAATAGAAAATGTCTCCTTAGAGCAAAAATAGGGTATGAGAAATTTTAATGTTGAAATGCGAGTGTACGGTAATGTTTTTAAAGATGAAAACTGTATTTCTAATTGTCGTAAAATTATTTTTGATGTAAAGTCTAAAGTACTGTCAGGGAGTTGCCATAACCAACGGACGGTGTCCATAGGCGGCCATTAAGGAATCTCCGGACTTGTTCATAGAAAATTTTCTCCAACTCGAAATTGAATTGTTATATACCTGCACGGAAACAATGAACAGGTAAAGGGATTTCTATTGTCGAGGTCATAACGAGGCCATATTAAATAATAAGTAGTTATAAAAGGGGTATTGAGCTTGTTGACTAAATGAGTTACGATGCTCTTGCCAACTTTCACGGTCCAGTAAAGTTGAAAATTTCTTTCGTTTACTCACTCGTTAATCGGATCTTCATCGACCCAATTCTCCTACTACCGCCAGGATTCGACATTTTTCACAAACATTTAACAACTTATAATCCACACATCGGCTTTTAATTAGTAAATAAATGTGTCTCTTTAACTGCGATGTGCTCCCACACACAACCCCATACTACAATCACCACAGTCCCACTCACGCATACAAACATAATAAATAAATAATTGTCTTCCGGTCGGTAAGGTCGCATTTTTTTTGTATCTGCATTATCGACCGCTGCAACGGCGCGAAAATTCAAAATGAATATATTTTCAATTGTTATTAACAATTAAAAATATATTCATTTTGTCTACTAACCGGGAAATCCTTGAAAAGAGGGAAATAACCGGAAATTAGCCGGGAATTTTATACCAAATCGGTATAATTAAAAAAATTAATTAATTAATTAAAAAAAAAAATTTTTTTTTAAGTTTTATTACTTTAATTTGTTTTTAAAAGATCAATTTTTATAGATATTTATACCGTTCTCTAAATTTAAATTAGTTAAAAATAATTAATTTGATGGTAAAAAATCAGCCACCAATTCAAACGTATTATGGAAATAAATTTTAAAAAATTATAGAATTAATAGAAATATTTTTAAATTCCACTGAAAATATGTAATTAAATTTGTTAAAGACTTTCATTGGAAACTTTTTTAACAAATAGAATTTTTAAAGTATTTTAATTTAATAACTGATTAATAATTGAATTTTATAAAAAGTCATATTCTAATGTATTCATATTTCAAACGGCGAAGATTAATAATTAAAATTTTTATTAGTTAATTTAAAAAAATATTCATACTTAAAATTGTTTATTAAAATTGAACTTTCGCAAATTTTTTTCTAAATCTGAAAAATAAGATTTTTGTAATTTTCCAATTATATTGTTTCAAGATAATTGAATTTTTATAAGGAAATAATTGAAAATTTTTCAAGTAATTGAAATTTCTTTACATCTTTTGAATAATAATTGAATTCTTCTAAAGAATTTTATTTAAATTTTTCGAAAATAATGTTAGTGATGGTAATTATAATTTTATTTTAAAAATTTAAAGTCCCTCTTACAGTTTTAAATGAATTTTTTGCTTATAAAAATTATATTATTCTATTCAATAGATAATTATAATTATTGATCTTTCCTTAAATTTTTATAATTTCAAATTTCTGAATGTTTTTATAAATTATTTTTATTTATTTCTTGAACAAATTAAATGTTTATTACTTATTAAATAAATAATTATCTATTACTATTTTTTTATTTTCAAAAATTTTAATAAAATTCATCACAAGAATTATATTATATTAATAAATAATAGCATTGTTTGGAAGAATTGAATTACTTTTATAAATATTAAATTTTCTTTGCAGAAATTCAATTATCAATAAAATTTTAATAGAATTGAAAAATAAAATTTTCAATTATAATTATAGACAAGTTTATTTTCAACAAATTGAGAAAATGCTTTGTTTAATTCAATTATTTTCCAAATAATCAATTAAAATTATTAAAAAAACCATTTTCAAAAAATTAAAAAATTCATTCATGTTCGAAATCAAATATAAATTTAAATTTGATGAGAAAAAAACAGGAAAAAAAATTATGAAATAATCGGAAAAAACCGAGAATTTTGTTGAACAAAAAGTAGTAGACACCATGATTAATTTTTTGTTTTCAGGAAAAAAGAAAAAAGAAAAATGACCATAGCAGTTGAGAAACGAAAACTAAGTTACCGAACAAAGGAATTTTTATTAAATTCTTTCTTTCAAAAAATACACACGATATTATAAATATTCTAATGTTTCTTAAAATTAACAACGTTACAAAATATTTTATAAATAAGATAAATAAATTTCACGATTCGTAAATGAATATAACAGTCATCGTAAGCTATAAATCTATCTTCTATTTCTACACACATTTATATTTGTTTATTATGCGTATAGTAAAAGAAAAAAAAAATAATTCTGCTCTGTAAGCAGAGTGTTAAGCGTAACATTTATTATAGAAACAGTTAAATGGATGATATTTTGCAGAGGCATATAATTAAACTTTCGCGCAACAAAAATTACACTTTTGATAATAAATGACAGAATGATTTCGTGAAATTCGTAAATATATTCTATTTTCGAGAAAATTCTTAATTTTAATTAATAAGGGACTCTCATTAATAAGGCATTCTTTTTTTTCTTTCTTTCTGAGTATTTTGTACTTTTTGACACAATTATGTCTCAGGTAATTTTATTCTTAACAATTAAGAATTATAATAGAAAAATATAATAAATATTTCATTCTAATTTAACATATAATATGTGTACAGAAAAAAAAGTATTTGTGCATTAATTTAATTAAATTTTACACATTTTGAAGTTTCAATTTTTAATAGTTGGAAAGATTGGAAAATGTTTTTCCCTATAGGCACGATTTTAAAATAAATTATTTTTTTTTGTGAACAATGACAATGGAACGAAGTACATAATTAAGTCTTCCTTTACATTGTAGAAAAAAATTAATAAATATAATTTACATTTTTTTTTTAAACATAATGTAGAGTTGAATTTAATGGCACATTTTATACAGGAGTGCAAATGCAAATATTTTATTCGAATAATCGATTCATTTGACTATTAGCAAATAAGTGTTGATTTAAATAGATATAGTGAATAAATATTTAAATAAGGAACAAATATTTATTTCCCAGCTTTTAGTGGGGGATTTTTTTCTTTAAATTACTATCAAATTTCCAGATTAATTAATTAATTTCAAAAATAGAAATTGTTGGTTAGAATACAATTTATTCTTTGAATAATGTTTTAAGAATAATATATTCTTTAATATTTCTTTAATAATATTTATCTTCTTTATTTTTTAATATTATATTCTTTAATATTTTAATTATATTTTTATTTTTCAATTTTATTCTTTGAATAATGTTTTATTTGTCAATAGTCAAGTTCCTGATTTGCTTTTAATTATATAATTTTTTTTCAGTGTTTTATCGCAACTTCAAAAGAAATTGGCGATTTTTTTTTATTAAATAGTCTCGAGCAGTCCCTTGTGAGAAAAAAAAAATTTTTTTAAGCTTCTCCTCTGAATGTAAGGAACGCGTCCAAGAGGAACAAGACTCCTTCGACGATGGCCATTGATCCTTTAGCGATTCCTGTATCTTTGTGAGATTTGCTGAAGCCAAAGGTATCGGAAAATGCATTTATGTTGAGAATTCCAATCACAATGAAAAGTGCACATCCGATGACACTGTAGAATAGATCCTGGAACAAAATTAATTTACCATTAAGTAAAAGGCGTTAAATTGTTAAATTAAATTAATTTTACAAACTATTGAATAAAATTATTCAAACAAATAATAAATGAAATTAATTAATCGAATAAAATACTGGAAAAAATTTATTTCATTCGCTTAACCAATTACTTGTCTATTATTAAATAAATTTAAATAAATATTTACGTAAATGAAATAATTTTTACTTAAATCAAATAAATTGTACATATTCGAATCAATAATTTTAGTGTTTGGCTCAGGAGAAATTTAATTTATTTAATTAAAAAACTATGAAATATTTATATTTGATAATAGACAAATATTCGATTAATTGAATCAAATAAATAATTTTTGTATCTATAATCAAAATTCAAGAGAAATTTTATTGATTTAATTGAAAAACTATTTGATGAAATATTTATTTTAAAATAAACAAGTAATTGATTAATTTCTTTTTCAGTGGAATTAAATTATTAATAAAAAAAATTGTTAGAGGACATTTTTGAATGAAATTAATTCTTCAATTAATAATTAAAATTGCTAGTAATTAATAAATGAATTAATGAAATTTTTTTTTTAATTAAATAAATTTTTTTTCGATTTTAATGAAGTAAAAAAAAGTAATTGTCGAAAATATTTTTCAATAATCAGAATAAAAATATTTATTTACCACTCGGCGGTTGACTGGAGTGCTCATAAGACCTCCAGCGAACAATCCAATTAAAATAATAAGATAGCCTCCAATGGTGCCCATTGTTAAAAAGCGAATATGCTGTTTGAATCCAAGATCATCCGAATAACAATGCAACAGCAGGAGAATGATTACCACCGCCTGAAAAATTAAAGAGATAATTAGTAATCGAACCGTTTTTTCACTTTTTATTAATTAGATTATTTTACTAAATTTTTTTAATTAATGAAAAATTAATTTTTTTAATTAGTTAACTTCCTCGCTATTAGGTTGCAATTTTTATTAATTACATTATTAGTTATCAATTTTTTCTCTTTATTTATTCTTCCTGAAAATATTAATTATTAATAAAGTAATTAATAATTACTAATTATAAATAAAATAATTACTAATTACTAATTACTAATCATAAATTAAATTATTAATTATTAATTGTTATGCAATTCGAAGTTACAAATTATTATTCAAATATGTAATTACTAATTATTACTGAAATTAATAATTACTAATTATTAATTAAGATATTAACTACTAATTATTAAAAAAGTTATTAACTACTAATTATTAATTTTGATATTTATTATTCTCTTTACAAATATTAATTTATAATTATCAGTCAAACTTGTAATTATTAATTATTATTCCTAATTATTAATGAAATTAAAAATCACTAATTATTAATAGAATTAGTAATTACTAATTATTATTGAAATTAGCAATTACTAATTATTATTTAAATTAGTATTAACTAATTATTAATATAATTATTCATGACTAATTATTAATAAAAGCAGTAATTACTAATTATTATTGAAATTAGTAATGACTAATTATTAATAAAAGCAGTAATTACTAATTATAAATCAAAATAGTAATTACTCATTATTAATTAAATTATTAATGACTAATTATTTAAATTATCATTATTAAATAAATTTACAGTTAATTAATAAGGAAATTAATATTTTTTTGTTAAGGACGTCGACTGATGAAAGTATCATTATTAAAAAAAATACACAGAAAAAAAATAAACAGAAGAAAATACAAAAAATTAATTAAATAAAATTAAATTAATTAAATAATTAATTTAAAAAAATAATTATTAAAAAAAATTTTTTTAAATTGTATTTATAATTTTCTTTTTTGCAATGTTCAACAAAAAAAAATAATGTAAAAATTGCGTTAAAATGAAGGAGGTCAATAAAACGAGAACATCGACTTTATATATACTAATATTCGAAAACACTTAATAAATTAAAGATTACAATAGGTGAGTGCTCTACTTGTAAAAGTTCGTCTTACAAGTAATATATTGACGCAGGTTAAGGTATAAGTGCTTTTAATCGATTTCCGTGATAATCGTATATACATTGTTGTTGTCGTCCATTAAAAAACAGGAATTACTCGTGTTTTATATTTTAAACATAATTCATTCTATAGACGATTTTTCATAAACATATTATACATATAGTGTACGATTTACTCAAGTTTAAACTAATATTAAATTATAGTCACATAACAATTATATAAAAAAAAAATAAAAAATAATTACCAAAATAAATAAAAAAAATGGAAAAACAAATTTTTCTTTTTTAATTATAATTATGTAATTGTATTTTTTGCAAATATTTCGTTGGCAAAAAAATAAGTTAATTAATTAACCAATTAATGTAAATAAAAAAAAAAAAAAACCGAAAATAAATAAAAAAAAAGAAACCGAAAATAAACAAAAAAAAAAGAATAATTACAATAATTATTTAAACAAAAAATTTAAATTTATATTAATTAACAAACAATTTAATTTATAATAAATATAAACAATTTTTACACTTTTTTTGACTAGAAAATAATATTTGTAGAAATTTTTTAAAAATTGTTTAATCAATTTTTCTTGATGAATCAAGTGACAAAAAATTTTGTTGAAATTGTTAAAAAACAATTTAATTTATATTAAATATAAACAATTTTTATACTTTTTTTTACTAGAAAATAATATTTGTAGAAATTTTTTAAAAATTGGTTAATTAATTTTTCTTGATGAATTAAATAACAAAAGATTTTGTTAAAATTGTTATAAAAACAATTTAATTTTTATTCAATGTAAACAATTTTTACACTTTTTTAAACTTTTTTTTTTTACTAGAAAATAATATTTGTAGAAAATTAAAAAAAAAATTTTCAATTAATTTTTCTTGCTGAATTAAGTAACAAAAAATTTTTTTCACTTATAATATAAAACTTTAAGGTTTAATTAAAATTTTTAATTTAGTTTCTTGTTCATAAAATAAATTAATAGTTAAAATATGTATTTTTTTTTTCTTTATAAAATTAATATTCTCGAGACTTGAGATTTGTATGCATTAATTAATAAATATACAGTGTTGATATGTGAGCAGCATTTCATAATATGGACAAGATTATATCATGTCCATTTTTAAAGATCACTCTAATAGTCATACATATGCTATCATTGTGATATATACTTGTCATATATTCAATGTTAAATTTCTTCGAAATTATAAGAATTCTGACTCATCAATTTGCAACATTGTAATTTTATTTTTAAATCTTTAGCGCGTCCATTAATTTTCAATTTTTATTATGCTAATTTTTATATATATATATACTATTATTTTCTTATTTATTCCATGCATAGCTAAAGGTTTTTTGTTGCATTTTTTTGCTCTGACAATTAAGTTTGAAAAAAAATTGAAACAAAGTTTACAGAAATAAAAATAAATAAATTTTTGTGATAATTTATGTATTCTTTTTGTTTATTTATTTTTATTTACCATTTTTTGGTATTTTATTTTGAATTATTTATTAGTTATTATTTATATAAGTAGGTGTTTAATTTAATTATTCAGACAAAATATTCGAGCTTACAAAAATCAAAGAAATAAATTATTATAATTATAATTTATAGGTATTAATAATTATTATTGCTTTTTGATTCATAGTCAATATTTTCCTGCAATTTATTATGTTTAATATATTTTTTATAAATTTGAAAAAAAAATTATTTTTTTTGTTTACTTATAAGTATTTAATTTCTTATTAATAGAATTTATAATATTGATTAACTAATAGTAAATATTTTTACAGAAATAATTTATTTTCTAGTTTATTGTATTTAATTTCTTTATTATTATTTATTAGTTTTTATTTATTTATTTTTTATTACTTTTTTTACTTTATTTTTTTTCTACTTTATTTTAAAATTACTTATTAAAAATGTTTCTTTTTTAATAATTCGTAAATTTGCGAAGGTTTATCGACTTTTGAAAATTTTATTGTTTTTCCTCAATATTGTGAAAGTTATTTTCATTTTTTTCCGAATATAAAGATAAGTTTGTATACTTACGAGTTCCAGAAATTTGATTATCGATAGCCTCGAAACAGACACCATTTTGAATGTGATCTGAAAGAAAAATTGAAAGTAATGATTAAAAAAAATTTCAATTTTAACTTAAAAATGGTTAATTAAAAATATAAAAAGAATATTTAATTGGAAATACGAAAAAAAATAGGATTGAAAATACTAAACAAAATATCCAATTGAAAATATGAAAAACATATTGAATTGAAAATATTAGAGTATTTAATTGAAAATTAAAACGAAAATTTTTAATTGTAAATTTAAAAAAAAATTGAATTAAAAATATTGAAGAAAATATTGGATTGAAAATAAAATGAAAAATCGAAATGAAATCCAAAAATACTTAAAAAATTATTGTATTAAAAATTAATAAAAATATTGAATTGAAAAAATATTAAATTTAAAATTGATAAAAATATTAGATTGAAAAAATATTTAATTAAAAATATGAAGAAAAAAAATATTGAATAAAAAATTGAAAAGAATATTGAATTAAAAATTAAATAAAATATTGAATCCAAAATTGAAAAAATATTTACTTGAAAATTGAAAAAAATTGCAATAAAAATAGAAAAAAAAACAATTAAATTAATAATAATAAAAAAACAGAATTGGAAATATTAAAAAATCCACTGTTATTTTATCAACGTTTCAACGCAGTTTTTCATTTAGAGAATGAAAGTAAGAAACAATAAGAAATTATGAAAGCATGTTTTCATTAAAAATTAAAATTATCTTCCCCGCAAGTGAAATGCTTTCAAGAACCCTGCAGGAAGTAATAACTCTTTATTACAAGGGTATGAAAGGAAAAAAAAATTTAATGAAACACAAAGTCGTAAATTGCAATTATTCTCGTAATGTAAAATTTTACCCTAAATTCGAAATCACGTGATAAAATGAATATTAATTCCAATACTCAATTACTTCAATATTTTCAATAATTATCTCAGCACAAAAAAAAATTCTAAAACACTACTTTTTATTTTATTTACAAAATTTTATATTCCCTTTCATTCGTATTTTCCTTAATATTGTATATGAAATTTAATATTCTTATTTTCTCCGTTTAATTTAATATACCCTTTTTATTTCTATTTTCTAGAAAAATAAAATTTCTTTTCTCCACGATTTTTATGTTCGATTCTTATTTTCTTTCTGTTCTGTATCTTTTATCTTTTTATTTTTAATAGTAAATATAAAAAAGAATATTAGCATAAACGATTTAATTCTCTTTTTTATTTTTACACAAATTGTGATTTTTTATTTATATCAAACTTTTAATATTTTTCTTTTTTTAATTTTAATTTTTTTTATACAAGTTATGATTTTTATTTACATCAAAATTTTGAAAATTTTTCTTTTCTTAATTTTAATTTTTTTAATACAAATTATGATTTTTATTTATATCAAACTTTTAATATTTTTCTTTTTTTAATGTTAATTTCTTTTATACAAATTATGATTTTTATTTAAATATCAAACTTCTAATATTTTTCTTTTTTTAATGTTAATTTTTCAATTTTAATTTTTCTTTTTTGAATCTTAATTCAATCTAATATCTCAGATAGCAGTCGACGATTTACTCCAGAAAGAATAATAAATTTTTGTTTCAACTGCCATTAAAGGAAAATAAAAAGTTTTGAAGAAATGTGAATGAAGAAACTTGGTGAATAAAAGTTATGATTAATATTTACGTTTGAATAATTTATTGAAAATAAAAATCTAGCATCAAATAAAAAAAGGCTTTATTTAGGATGAAATTTCCAAAGAATACGTGAATAATTACGATCATGATAAGAAACGAAGAAAATTATGTCAGTAGATTCGCCTTTATTTTTAACGAAATGACGAATCGCATGCACGATGAAATTTATGAATAAATTATTCTAGTTGCCCTTTTTCTCCGCCCGTTGTTAATTTAATGAAAGAAAGGTTTCGACCTTTCATGACGATCGTGAGATTTTTAACTATTTTTTTTCACTTTTTTTTTTTAAAGAAAAAAAAAATCGATCCCACACTGTGACTGAGTTTAATTTAATGGAATAAACAGATGTTTTGCGTGAGATCAGCATCGTTTGAAGGTAAACCTAATTTTATATTTAGTTCTTGGTTGTTTTCAATTATTTTCATCGCATGGAGAAAAAACTGGATAAAATTTCGGCTTAATTTTCTATATTCGAATTGTATTTTTTTTCCTTGTTTATTTATTTTACTGTTTCTCCCCTTATTTATTTTTTTTCTATTTTTTCTTTTTCCCTATTTTTCTATCTCCCTTTTTCTATTTTTTTTTATTTATTTCCCTTTTTTACTTTTTCTATTTTTCTTTTTCCCTATTTTTCTATCTCTCTTTTTTCTTTTTCTACTTTTCCCTATTTTTCCATCTCTCTTTTTTTCCCTTTTTTTCTATTTTTCTTTGTTTCTTTTTTCCTATTTTTCTATTTTTCTTTTCTACTTCTTTCATTTTTTCTTTTTCCCTATTTTTCTATCTCTCTTCTTCTTTTTTTCACTATTTTTCTATTTCTCTTTTTTTTATTTTCTTTTTCAATTTCTTTTTTCCTTTTTTTATTTTTTTTCTGTTTCAATTTCTTTTTCCCTATTTTTCTACTACTCTTTTTTTTTATTTTCTTTTTCAATTTCTTTTTTTTTCAATTTCTTTTTTTCCCATTTTTCTATTTCTTTTCTCTATTTTCCAACCCCTCTTTTTTGTTTTTCTATTTTTCTTTTTTCTTCTTCTATTTTTTTCTATTTCTCTTTTTTCTTCTCTTATTTTTCTTTTTCCCCATTTTTCTATCTCTCTTTTTTTTCTATTTTTCCCCTTTTTTCTATTTCTCTTTTTCTCTCTTTTTCTTTTTCCCTTTTTTTCCTCGTAACTTTCTATTTATTTTGTTACATTAAAAAATTATTTAACCAAAAAAATTAACACTTTTTCAAAATTCCACTTTAAAATCACCTAAAATTCACTTAAAGAAAAATGAATAAAAATTGAACTACAAAATTAAAAAAGGGTGACGAATTTTTAACAGACTGTATGAATAATACAAAAAAAAATACTCAAGTAATGATGTAGTGTACAAATAATGCTGCAATTGAACAATGTGCATCGTACATTATTATTATTATTATTATTATTACCGTAATAATGTGTAAACGCAACGAGAAATTGAAGGCTGGATCAATTTAATGTTGCTATTTGACTAAAATAAGTGATCAATGTTATTTTCACTCCCAATGAGTCAGAGAAACGTGCTTTACAAAGTGCAGGTTTAGTTTTGACCCAGATTTCTTTTTATTTGTCATGCCATCTTCTTCCGATCTCAATAGCGCCCAACTTTAAAAGACAGAGAACATCAACACAGGTCTAATTGGTGGAAATAAATACTCCTGTGAATTGACCATTACAAAAAGCGATTCCTCATTATTGCCACTTGACAAACGAGGAGCAAAGTGAAACTATAAGTCGAGTGAATTGGAAATTATAAATTTAACTTGTCGACAATAATAGAAAATAATAATTTTACCTTTTATGAATAATAATAATAACTATAATAATAATAATAAATAATTTTAATAATACTATAATAACCGAAAATTAAAGAAAACTTAAACAATTAATAACGGAAATAATAAAATATAATAAGGAAGAATAAAATAATAAAATAAAATAAAATAATACAATAGAATAATAAAGGATAAAATAAAATAATGAAGGATAAAATAAAACCGAGAGATTGGCTCAGTCGGATAAACACCTCGCTCGGCGGACGTTGTAAAGGGTACTCGGTTCGCGCCCATTAACCAGGGATTTTTTTCCAGCACGTGAAATACTCTAAGAGGGAGATTTTAAAAATAATAATAAAATTTGGTTATTCAATTTGAAGCATATTCAATTAAAAAGTAATAATATTTGTATTTGTATCAAAAATAATATTTGTCTTCATATAATTACAAAATTTATAACATTCGTTACTAATTACAAAAAAGAAAAATTTTCCCTCAAATGTCTACATAACAAGTGTATAATTTACTCGGCTATTATAGTATTATTAGAAATTATTTATTTAAGCATAAATATCTTGTATAGAAATCGATTAAATATTTGACCACATGTCATTCACATTATAACTAATAAAATATTTTTTTTTTTGCTACGGAGTAGAGGGGAGAAGACAAAGCATCATTATTGAAATTTTCTTTTCAGACAAAAAACAAAAAGAAAAATATCTCAGTGGTCTGAATTACCTAAAATATATACAAATAAACCTCATAGTTACCAATATAACCACTGTACACATAATGAGAAATTAATTATTATTAGAGACTGGGGAGAGAAATATTTCTGTACTGAACAAAAAAAATTTTAAATCACTTAAATTATATTTTAATAAATAATTATTAGAGACTGCGGAGAGAAATATTTCTGTACTGGACAAAAAAGAATTTAATTACTTAAATTATATTTTAATAAATAATTTCAAAGAAGTGAAAAAGTAATTAAAATTAATAAATTATTATTGTTCTTGTAGAAATTATTATTATTATTATTATTATTTATTATGATTATTATTACTATTATTATTTTGTTTATTATTGTTTTTTTATTTACTTGTTTATTATAGTTATTTTGTTTATTATTATTATTATTATTATTGCCATTATTATTGCAAAAATAATAAGACAGTTAATAACAATAAACTTAAGGACTGCACATAATTAAATTGACTTACATAATTGATTGTAAAAAATAATGTGAAGTATCAGGTATACAGTGTGTAATTCGAGAAGTTGGGTCAGTGGGACGGATAAAATAATTGGCCATGGGATACCAAACATAGAAAAAGTCTACATTCATGCACAAATGCTGCAAATTCCCAGATGTGGAATGCATCCATTTGACAATATTTTCAAATTATCTTTCATTGATGTCTAATTGTTTTTGTTATTGTTATTGTTATTGTTACTTTTACTGTCTACACACAAGAAACGAATACTGTGAGGCATTGATATTGTATATTACGATTGTATAGTAAAAGAACACGTGTTACTCTTCAACACTGAATGATTCATTCACAGCAAAAGTTTATTAATAGCAAAAAGAGAATTACTTTTAGTATTTAGAGGAAAATTTATTTTCGTCTTGAAAAATTCTTATTATGGTTTTTCAAAGGGGAAATAATTTTCGTAAAAGCATTTGGATTTTTAAAATAAATTTGGCACGTGAAATAGAAATTGGACTTGAAGGAAAAAGATTTTTGGTAATTTAAAAAATTAATTTACTCTGGTCGAGAATTTTTTTATGATTTAGAAAAAATTTTGTTGAATCAAAAATAATTTCACTTTGATTCAAAAACAATTTGCTTGTTTCATTGTAAAACTCTTCGAATCAAACATAATTTTTTTTTTTTTGAATAAAAAATAATTCTTTTGATTCAAAAACAATTCACTTGTTTTATTGACAATTTTTTCGAATCAACAATAATTTCTTCGATTCAAAAACAATTCGCTTGTTTCATTAGAAATTTCATTGAATCAAAAATAATTTCTTTGATTTAAAAACAATTTACTTTTTCCAAACAAATTTTCTTTGATTCAAAAACAAATCAAAGAAATTTTTCTTTGTAACTTTAAAGAAAGATTTATATAAATGAAAAATAATTTCTTTAGTTAAAAAACAATTAACTTGTTAGTTTTTTGGCTCTATGTAAACGATAATCTTTTTTAAATTTAAAAAACGAATATCTATCATCAAAAAAAAAATTTCTTTGACTCAAAAATAATTTATTTTTGACAAAATCATTTGATTTTTGCAAAACGAAAATAATTTTTGAAAAAACCATTTGGTTTTTTTAAACGAAAATAATTTTTGACAGAAGAAGGTGTTAAATGAAGAAAAAGAGGTTTTGGAATATTTCAGACTTTTTTTTTCTTCCTCGCTATAATCAAGGCTATGAATGTCCGAATGAAAAATCACAAACATCTTTTTAATATCAATTCGTTGCTAAAAAACCTTGGGATTTAATTTGTTCTCCTTTCAAGGAGCAATAACTACCGGAACTATTACTATTTTTAAATATGTGATAATACAACACACACCTATTTTATCCGATTCAGGGAATAATGATTTTTTGTCACGAAATTCTTAATCAAGAATGTTGAAAATGTTTAGAAAATTTCAATTCAGCAGATTTTAATTATCACTTTCTGTAAAAAATTTTTTTTTTATTAATTTTACACTCAGAAAAAAGTTGTTTTACTAATTCAAAGAAATTGCAATTTCTTAAGATTCTTTTTTTTGTTCGAAAATAATTTTTCTTTTATAGAAAAATACATTTTTTTATTCAAAGAATTTTTATATACTTTTTCTTTTATAGAAAAAGATATTTTTTGATTAAAAGAAAATTTCTTT
Source organism: Leptopilina myrica (nomen nudum) (assembly GCA_032872475.1). NCBI lineage: Eukaryota > Metazoa > Arthropoda > Insecta > Hymenoptera > Figitidae > Leptopilina > Leptopilina myrica (nomen nudum). The sequence goes on from CM065459.1 coordinate 4,856,655, forward strand.
TATAGAAAAAGAAATTTTCTCTGATTTCAAAAACTTTTCATTGATTTAAACGAATATTCTCTTATTTCAAAAACTTTTTTTTAATTTAAATGATTTTTCTTAAAATTCAAAAAAAAAAAATTTCTGTAATTCATAGAAATTTAATCATCCTTACAGGGAAAGGGAAATCATTCTTTTATTTAAAAAAGGAAAATTTCTTTGAAACAAATATATTATTTTCAAATCAAAGAAATTTTTTTTTAATCATAGAAATTCGTTCTTTAAATCAAAGAAATTTTTTATTATCGATATAGATACGAAAAAACAAATTATTTCATTTGTAAAGAAAAATTTATTGAAACTAGTAAATTGCTTTTGAATCAAAGAAATGTTTTTTAAATGAAAGAAAAATGTTTTTTAAATTAAAATAAATTCTATCGTTGACATAAGGCAAAAAATTGACAAGTTAATTTTTTTTGAATTAGAGAAATTATTTTCGATTCAAGGAAATTTTTTTTTGAAGTTTCAAAGAAAATTTTCTTTGAAATAAGTGATTTGTTTTTGAATCAAAGAAAAGTTCTTTAAAAAAAGTAAATTCTTTTTGATTAAAATAAATTATCTTTGATTTAAAGAAATGATTTTCGATTCGAAGCCATTTTTAATGAAATAAGTGGATTCTTTTCGGATCGAAGAAGATAATTTTGAATCAGAGAAATAATTTTTGATTCAAAGAAATTTTTAATGAAACAAGTGTATTATTTTTTAATCAAAGACATTAATTTTGAATCAGAGAAATTATTTTTGAATGAAAGAAATTATGTTTGAATCAGAGAAATTATTTTTGATTTAAATAAATTTTTAATGAAACAAGTGTATTATTTTTGAATCAAAGAAATTATTTTTGAATCAGAGAAATTACTTTTGATTCAAAAAAATTTCCAACGAAAGTGAATTGTATTTGAATAAAAAAATTGTTTTTGAATTAGAGAAATTATTTTTGAGTCGAAGAAATTATTTTTGATTCAAAGAAATTTTTAATGAAACAAATGTATTATTTTTTAATCAAAGAAATTATTTTTGATTGAAAGAAATTCCAATGAAGCAAGTGAATTATTTTCGAAACAAAAAAATTATTTTTGAATTGGAGAAATTATTTTTGAATCGAAGAAATTATTTTTGAATCAAAGAAATTATTTTCCATCCAAAGACATTTTCTTTAAGTCAACAAAATTTGTTTTTGAGTCAGAAATTTTCTCTGCATTAAAAAAAATTAATATTCGACCAAAGCAATAAGCAAAATTAATTTTTTAAATCACCAAAATCTTTTCCTCACTTTTTTAAATATTTTTATTTTTACAATACCAAAATTTTATTTCGCGTGACAAATTTATTTTCAAATAAAAAATACAGAAATTATTATCATATAATAATTTATTGACAAAATTGTTCGATTATTTGAAAAAAAAATAATTTATCGTCAACAATTTCGACGAATATAAAAATTTTAATTGATTTCAATATTTTTTATTCGATATTCTTTATTTTCAACTTTTATCTCTTACATTAAGAAATTCAAATTTATGATAATTTGCTGAATGCATTCGTAATATTCGATTTTTAAAAATAAATTATACTATTCTTTTGAATTGAAATCTTCTCTCCCATAAAATTCAAAAAAAAAAATATATCTAAAATTTTCTTCTTTTAGAAAGAATCAAAGATCTCGAAAAATTAAAAGTTTCTGGGGGGGAGGAGGGGAGGGAAACTTGAGAAAACGACGCTTGAAATTGAGAATTAACTGGCGTCCTATTTTTCTGCGCCTTACATGTGTGTATATACGTCTACGCCCCGTTTTCTTTGTAGGAGAATTTTTTTTTTCTCTAGAAAATTTACAAAAAATACACTCAAACATAAAATAACTCGAGGAAATATAATTCAAAACATTGAAAATTTTAATTCATCTCTCAACATTTATAATAAGGAAGAAAAATAAAATATACCGGTTCAGTGGTGATAAAAACAGTTTTTTGTTTACATGTTTCCATAAATGTGTGAAATTCAACAAGTCTCAATTTTGTAGTAAAAGAATAAAAAAGATTAATGAAAATAAAAATTTGGAGTTTTCAGCAGCACTTATTTATTTAGTTTACGTTGTAAATTAATTTTTTGCGTTATTTTGATTTTAATTTGTTATAAAACTTACTTGTTTGGATTTTTGAATGAATGCGTAAATGCGTCGTTGCGCGCTGATAGTAATGCGTTCAACACAAAAGCACGATGGCAACTGGAAGACTACGGCGTCCCCACTTTCAATGCTTGAGAATCTGTTTCCATTCCTACACACATAAAAGATGTTTTTACGAGGGACATAAAAATACAACTTGATTATAATAAGTCATATACACAATACCTATATTGGCTCGTCAAACTTTCAACTATTGTATATATATATAAAAAAAGAGGACAATTAACGATCGATTAAAAATAATAATTAGTGATAAAAATTCAAAAAAATTATTCTCATTGATTTTTGAATTAGGAAAAAAAAAATTCTTGTATTTTCTGGTCCATTCATTTTTCCTTTCACATGGGGAAGAAGGGAGGGGGGTGTATCTTAGTTCTTACGCCAATGTCTCGATAGAAACTATCAGTTGTACTATTCTATTGTTGGAAATTACCATTCAACTTTGTCTATCATACTTAATTAAAAATATTTTGAATCAGTCAATATGATAATCAGTTTATTATTATTATTACTATTTTTATTTTTATTATTATTATTCTGCAAATTACAAAATTTTAATTAACACAAAAGCAAATTAATTAATTAATAAAAAACATAATTAATTAATTAACAAAATTAAATAAAAAAAAAATTAAAAAATTAAATTAAATCAAAAAAGTTTTTAATTTTCAATGTCAATTTTTGAATAAATTCAGTTTCAAATATTAAAAAATTAAATTGCTTACAAATTTACTAATTTTTTACTAAAAGTTTACTAAATTTACGAAAAAAAATTCTTCGAAAGGATTCAATTACATTCATGAATAAAAACCATTCTTCGTGACAAAATTTAATTATTTTTATAAATAGCAACATTTTCTTGCAAGAATTTAATTACTTCTAAAACAGAATTTTTATAAAATTTCATGAACGAATTTAATTATTTAAAAACAAAAATATTATAAATTCTTTTGAAACAATTCAAATTTATGTATAAATAGTAAAATTCTTTGCAAAAATTCAATTGATCTTAAAAAAAAAAATTTCAAGAAAGAATTCAAATTGTTTTTCTTAGTTCGTTATATAAAATGTTTTGAAAAGATTCAATTATTTTCCAAAGTTTCAAAAAAAATTCTTCTGGAACAATTCAATTTTATTAATAAATAGTAAAATTCTGTGCAAAAATTCAATTGCTCTTAAATAATAAAAAAAAACAAAAAAATAATTCAAATTTTTAATATAAGTTTTCGAAAAAAATCAATTATTTAATAGTTTTAATAAATCCGAGGATACAATTTATTTATATTGATAAATAGAAAAATTCGTAGCAAAAATCCAATTATTTAGAAAAAAATTTCACAAAAGAATTATTTGAAACAATTGAATTTTATTAATTATTTTAAAATAGTAAAATTCTATGCGAAAATTCGCAATCATTTTTAATAGCATTTTAATAACATTAATTTCAAGAAAGAATTCAATTTGTCTTTAAATTTTTAATAATATTTTTAAAAAATTAAACTATTTTTTACAATTTGAATAAATTCGTCGAAAAATTCAATTATATATTTATAAATAGTAGAATTCATTGCAAAAAATCAATTATTTTCAAGAAAAAAAAATTTGACGAAAGAATTCAATTTTTTTCTGAATTCGGTATTAAAAAATTTCAATAGAATTCAATTATTTTTCAAAATTATAATAAATTTTTCGAAAAAAATTCAATTTATATCCATAAATAGAGTAAAATTCAATTATTTTTATTACAATTTCCATAGAAGTTTATTAAACAATTTATTATTTTTAATCTACAATGTTCTGTAAAAGGCAAAAAAAATTTCCACGAAAGAATTCAGTTTTTCCGAATTCGGTATTTGAAATATTTCAAAACAATTCAATTATTTACTGAAATTTTAATAAATTCTTCAAAAAAATTCAATAATATCTATAAATAGTAAAATTCCATTCTTTTTATTACTATTTTCATAAAATTTCATTTGACAATTTATTTTTTTTAATTTAAAATGTTTTTCAAAGGAAAAAACAAATTCAATCATTCGTAAAAAAAAATTCCGCAGAGCAATTCAATGTTTTTCTGAATTCGGTATAAAAACTTTTAATAGAATTTAATTATTTTTCCAATTTTTAAGAAATTCTTCGAAAAAATTCAATTATATATCTAAAAATAGAAAAATTCAATTACTTTTATTATTAGAATTTTCATAAAATTTCATTAAAGAATTAAATTTCTTTCCATTTATAATATTTTTCAAAAGAATTCAATTAGTTTCTTAAATTTTAATAAAATTCAATAATTAAATGTTCAATTCGAAACTATTAACAAACACTATTATTTTCAAACCAAGACAGAAATTTTTCATAAAATTCAATAATTATTTTAAAAAATTTTAATTAAAGTTATTGAAGAAACTTTATTATTAAAAAAAAATTCTGGAAAAAGAATTAAAGAATTTAAATTCGAATTTACAAAAATAGAAATTTATTACAATTTTGCACACTGAAAAAACGAAAAATGATTTTGAAAAAAATATTTCAATCTAAATAAGTAAATACCAATGTTTATTTGCAAAACTCAAAATAATCTTAATACTTTTTTCAAAAGAAATAATTAAATTCTTTACCGCATTAGTAAATATTTTCATTTCTTACTGCAGATTGTTAGATCTTAGAGAATAATTTCTGAAAGAAACAATTTTTTTTTACTTTTTGAATTAGTTGAATTTTATTATTAGTAAAAAAAAGTAAAAACAGTCCAAAAAAAGGAAGTCTCCATTAAAAGTCAATATAGTTAATTTTGTTTAACTTCAAAAACAAAAATTCCGTCACTTATTAAAATTAATTTGAATCATTCCTATTAATTAGGATTACTAATCGAATTTTAACGATTATAATGAATGAGTAAAATTTGTAAAATTACACAGTTTGACTGATTCATCAAATACAGAGAAAACTTCTAAACAATAATATATTACTGTATATTTTTCTTTTTTATTTTGTGGATTAAAAAAAATAATAGTAAGGAATAAAATATTTTCGTTTGTAATTATAGTTTTAAGGTGATACAAAATTTTCCTGATTTGACAAAAAAAAATGTGTTTTTTTCTTATTCCTACGCTACTGAAAATAGCATACAACTATACACATATGGGTATTATATTTTTATACTACCTATAATATAGAGTTTATTGTTCCTTTGAATGTATATATAGATAGTTGCAGCGATGAATGAACTACATAGAATACACCCTGCAACAGGCAACTGGTAAAAATAAGTTTTTTCCTTTTTCCCCCGAAATTGTAATATTATCTCTAAAACTAATGTTAATTTCGAAAAATTCAGAATAATTTATTACAAATTTTTTTGGAAAAACCAATAAAACATAAAAGTGTAGAAATAAACAATAAAAATAAATAAATAAATAACAAACAAACTCGTTTTCTTGAATTTTATTTCAAATTGAAAATATATTTTCTAAATATTAAAAATTGAAAATATATTTTCCAAATATTAAAAATTGAAAATATATGTTCAATATTCAAATAATTTTCTAAATGTTAAAAGTTGAAAAAATATTTTTTCTAATTATTAAAATAGAAAAAATATTTTCCAAATATTAAACAGTGAAAATATATTTTCCATATATTAAAAATTGAAATTATATTTTCTAAGTATTAAAAATTGCAAATATATTTTCTAAATATTAAAATAGAAAATATATTTTCCAAATATTAAAAATTGAAAACATATGTTCAATATTCAAATAATTTTCTAAATGTAAAAAATTGCAAATATATTTTCTAAATATGAAAATAGAAAATATATTTTCCAAATATTAAAAATTAAAATTATATTTTCTAAGTATTAAAAATTGCAAAAAAAAGGGGAAAAAATTGAAAAGATGTTTGCGTCAATTTGTCTCACAATAGATAATCTCTCTCTTTTGATAAATAATATTACTAATGCTACTATTTATACGCAATGATTACATTTTACAATATTTCTCACCAAGAGTTGAAGATTTTTTTTTTACAAAAAAAAAAGATATTATTAATTCAATCTCTAGTGTTCTATCGTGACATAAAGATGATTTCATAAAATACAATAAGTGTACGAAAATATTTACACTTACGTCACTTTTTTCTCAATAAATATTACAGTCACGTAAAGAAATCGCACCTTGCATTCGGAGAATTCACGTCAAATTCATATAGTTTTTGCCTTAAAGAAACAATTAGAATTCTCTTTTTAAATTCTCTTTTTTTTGCTACAGTTAATCTCAATATTATAGATTCAATTTTTAATTTCCATTTTTTTACTATTATGTATATGTAAGAAAATTAATAAACTTTATGATTCAGAATTAAAAAAAAATTATTGCTCTTTAACCACAGAGGCTATCAAGTCGAATTATGATAATATTAATATAATTTATTTTTATTAATTTATTTTAATTCTCTAATTCGTCAATGGAACACAAATATTGAGAAAGAAAATGAGTTGTGAAATAAAAATGTAAAATATACTAATTAATCAACTTGATTTGATCGTGGTATCGTCAATTATTTATGAATTAATAATAACATTGTTGAGAAACTTAGAATAATTTTTTATATTATCATTTTATATTATTATTATTATTATTATTATTATTTGCAAATTTTAATGCAGAATTCAAATTATTATTATTATGCACTTTCAAAATTTTTATTTTACATATAAACTTTAATTTTTAGTATTCAAATTAAAAATTTAAAAACAAATTCACTTGTTAGATAATTAACTAATCAATTATTATTATTATAATTAATCATTTTCAAAAATTTCGATAAAATTCTTGATAAGAACAATTTTAATTATTGCGTGAATACAATTTTAATTCATTCCTTCTGAAGGAATTCAATTATTTTTGAAAAATTTAATATTTTTTTAAAGAATGTAATGATTTTAAAAATTTTTATTAAAATTCTTTATAAGAATTCCATTATTTTCTTAAATAATAAAATTCTACATAAAAATTGAATTATTTTCTCGAAAAATAAAATTCTTCAGACGAATTCAATTATTTTCAAAATTTTTAATAAAAATTCAATTATTTCAATAATTATGATAAAAAATTCTTTAAAACAATTATTATTTTTATGAATTGTACAATTCTTGCCAAGAATGCAATCATTTTAAATTTTAATACATTTTTAATAAAATTTCTAGAAAAAAATTAAATTATATTCGAGATAATTTGAAAAAAATTTCTCTAACAGGTTCAATCACTTTTAAATATTGTAATAAAATTTTTCCAAACAATTAGATTGTTTTAAAAATTTGTTAATAACATTCGTTGTAAATTTCAATTATTTTCAAAAATTGTCAACTAAAAAAATTTATTTTGACTTTAGAAATTTATTTATTTTAGTAAAAATTCATTATTGTTACGAAATTTAATGAATATTCTTTTTAAAAAATGTAATTATTTACAAAAAATATAACAACATTGTTTAAAAAAAATTTGTATTTATTTCTGCGAAAATAATTGAATTTTGAAATAGAATTTTATTAAAACTTTTTCAAATATTTGAATCCTTACGAAAAATTTTATTATTTCTACAAAAAATTAAATTTTTGGAAAATTAAAAAAAATAAGTTTGGATAAAATTCTTCACAGGAATTCATATTATATTTTCTTTATTAACGGAAATTTATACAGAAATTGAGTTATTTTTAATACAATTTTAATTAAATTTTGTAAAAAAAAATGAGGAATTCAATTATTTTCTTAAATAATTAAAATTATTATATTCTTTATACAAGAATTCAATGATTTAAAGAAATGTTAATAAAATTTTCCCATGAAATTCAATTGATTTAAATTCTTTACATGAATTCAATGATTTTCAATAACATTTTAATTATAAATTCCTCAATAGAATTTAATTATTTTTAAAAATTTGAATGGAATTCTTTGTCAGAATTCAATTATTTTCTGGAATAATAAAATTCTTTTTAGGAATTCAATGATTTTACATTTTTTAAATAAAATTCAACCATTGAATTCAATTATTTTGGAAATTTTTGTTTTAAATTCTTTACATGAATTCAATTATTTTCAACAACATTTTAATTATAAATTCCTCAATAGAATTTAATTATTTTCAAAAATTTGAATGGAATTCTTCGTCAGAATTCAATTATTTTCTGGAATAATAAAATTCTTTGACAGAATTCAATTATTTTCTTGAATAATAAAATTCTTCGACAGAATTCAATTATTTTCCTGAATAATAGAATTCTATACCGGAATCGAATTATTTTCAAAATACATTTTTAATTAAATTTCCCAAACTAATTTTATTATTTTCCTTTTCAAAATTATTATTATTTAATTTTTTTTTTTTGTTTATCTTGGGAAAAAATTCATTTATTTCAAGTAAATATTTACTTGCCAATAGACAAGTAATCGTTCATTTGAATCAAATAAATTAAAACTTTTAATTTTATTAATAATTATTAATTAAATTTCCCAAAATCCACCATTAGAAAATTTTGATTAATCTTCTATACTTTTTATTTAAATTCTTATCGTGAAATGGATGAAATTTCCTTAATATAAAAAAATAAAAAATTACGTAAAATGAATAAAGCTAAATATGTGCATATTATATTTTATTTTTAGAGACACAAAAAGGACTTGCGCCTGTTGAATTTGAAACGATGTTTTTGTATGCAGTTACTTTAGTTGGATGAAAATAATGCAGGGCCTTCACTGAAGAACATCCTCTTCTTTTCTTATATATATATATATATATACGAATATTATTTTCAAGTGCGTGCTTGATAATATCATACTAATCAAATTTTAAGCAAACGTGCTTAGCCGAACATTCTTCTCATTCACTCTTCTTTTCACATTACGTGTATAATTTGAAATTCGTGATTTTCCCTCTTGGATTTCTGTTGACTTTTACAATAATTGTAACAATCAACAAGACAACAGTAAAGAATCACTGCCTCTCTCTCAGGATTCTAAAAAATCAAAAATTAAATTAAATCTTTCTCCAAACAATTATTTTATTCAAAATTTTAATTTTGTAATTTTAATTTCGTTTTTTTAATTTCGTATTTTAATTTTGTACTTTAATTTCGTATTTTAATTTCGTACTTTAATTTTGTATTTTAATTTCGTACTTTTAAATAATTTTGTTTACTCGTTTTAAAATTAAACAAGAAAAAAAAATACGACGAAAATTCGAATTAATAAAAATTAATTCGAATTTTTGTCGTGTTTTTTTGTTGTTGTTTAATTTTAAAACGAGTAAACAAAATTATTTAAAAGTTTATTATTCAAAAATTCGAATTAATAAAAATTAATTCTAATTTTTTGTTGTTTAATTTTAAAACGAGTAAACAAAATTATTTAATAGTACGAAATTCAAAATACGAAAGTAAAAAAAAAATTTTTTTTTAATCTTAAAGAAAAGAATTATTGTAGAATTCTGTATTATCGAGAAGAGGGAATTTATCGTCGAGGCGATAAAATTTCTCGTCAAGCAACTAACAGATGGCAGAAGTATTCGGAAAAAAATGGGAAATTCAACATTTCTATGCAAAATAAAGAGATAAATATGCTAATATCTTCCAATAAGCGAATCTATTTTTTTTTTTTTTAATATATAAGTTGTGAACATTGGGAAAATTATATTTCTCAATATTTTGAAAGATCCAGTTAACTGTATATAGAGCTATAATTATAATAATAAAATTACTTGCGAAGCGGCTTCGAAACGAGATGGTAAATTCTCTAGGGCGGCAATGGGATAAGACATTTCAATACTTTCCATTTCTTGTTTTTCACTTTCTTCCTCTGATTTGTCACTAACGTTGAATTCACTTGAATTTAATTCCGAAGACGAGTAAGATTTGTTGCTCGCGGAATAAGATAATTCAGTTATTTCTTCTCTCCTCAGCTTTTGGAATTTTTTTTACGACAAAAAAAGGGGAAAAAGAAAAATATGTTTAATATTTCATTTAATTGAATAATTTGAGTAAATAATTTTATCAAATATTAAGTTAATTAATTTAAGGCAAATTCGGACAATGAATAAAATATTTATTTACTCCAACGTTTCGAAATCTAAATGATTTCCTCTTCAGGGAGTCTATCCAAAAAAAATATACAAAATTAAAATAATAAAATAAAAAATAATATAAGAAAAAATAAAAATTGAAAAATCATTTAGATTTCGAAACGTTGGAGTAAATAAATATTTTATTCATTGTCCGAATGTTTTCGTTTAATTTGCCTTAACTTATAAAGGATCTTGGACGTTAAAGATTACTTAAATAATTAATAATTAATTAAATTATTTAAATAAATTATTTGATTAAATTGTTTAATTAAATTATTTGATTAAATTGTTGAATTAAATTATTTACTCAAATTATTTGATTAAATTATTTGAATAAATTATTTGATAAAATTATTCAGTTAAATTATTTGATTCAATTATTTAATTAAACAATTTAATCAAATAATTTAAGTAAATAATTTAATTAAATAATTTATTCAAATAATTTAATTAAATAATTTATTCAAATAATTTAATTAATTAATCTTATTAAATACATGAAATTATGAAAAAATGATGTTTAATTAAAAATTTTAAACGAATTCAAAATTTGCGTGAAACGAAAATGTTTACCATTCGCCAATAGTCGATCAGAATCCAAAACTGAATGAAATAAATAATCATCCCGAATATAGAGATAATACAGAGGACAAAATTGTGAATAAAAATTGGATGATTCAATAATTCTTCATCAGTCACTTCATTGAGATTAATGTGATTTTCGGCATGTCGCATGGCAGAAATACCGCCTAGTAACATCAAAACTCCTCCAATGCCGCAACCTACAATAGCCTTTAAAGATTTTATGACACTAAAATGTAACAACTAGAAAAAAAAATTTTTTTTTTCATTCCCTCTTTGTTAGAATCGAAAAAGAAGAGAAAACAAATAAAATATATTGTTGTCAATATTTGACATTCAATTTATTTTCAATATTGCAAATAAAATATTGAATCAATATTGAAAAGAAAATAATAAAATATATTGAAATTGAAAATATTGAAAATAAAAAAATAAAATATATTTAAATTAAAAATATTTTGAAATTGTAAATATTGGAAAATAAAAAAATTAAATATATTGAAATTGAAATTGAAAATATTAAAAAATAAAGTATACTGAAATTGAAAAGAAAAAAAAAGGAGAATAAAAATTGGAAAATAGAGGCAATAATAAATTAATAACTCACGACTAACGAATGACGGGCAAAAAATTTTGTAAAAAACCACAAGACACTGAAGATAAAACTGATAATCATGCAAATACTGTAAATGAAGAAAATTGGATTTCTTTCTCCTGGTAAATCTGCGAGTGTCGGATCTTGTTTTTGACGAATATGATGAATCGCATGATGCACGTGATGAAATATTTCATCCATTAACGCTACGACCTAATTATTGCAATTTTTTTTTAATATTCGTCTCCTTTTATTTTTCTAATTAATAATTAATTATTTTATTTGCTTGTTCGTTTCATTTTTCATTTTAATTGTTTTTTCATTCACTATTTATTTTCTTCTTCTATTCATTTATTCATTATTTATTTCTACTATCTATTTATTCATTAATTATTTATTTCTACTATTCATTTATTAATTATTTATTTCCACTATTCATTTATTAAGTATTTTTTTATTTAAAGTAACTAATTTTGTTTATTTATATTTATGCTTATTGTTGTTACTAAAAAATTTTTTTTGTTATGCACCAAATACGAAAGATTTTCTTTCATCAGTATTAATAATAATAATAAATATAATAATAAATATAATAATAATTAATAACAATTTCCATAAAATTTTGAACTTTTAAGTAAACGATTTTTTTTCTATTCTTTTTTTTATTTATTTTTTCTATTCAAACATTTTTTTTTACAAATTTTACAGAAATGGAAAATAATCTTATAATGAAACATAAGTATTTAGTTAAAAATTATTTTTTCAAAGTAAAAATAATATTTCGTGATAAAATTGAAATTGAAAAGAGGAATATGTGAAAAATATTGTCATTTATTTGAACGTTCAAAACATTAAGGACTAAAATGATGAATAAAATAGTAAATAAATCAAGTACGAAAAAAAATTAAAGAAATTACACAAATTATTAAGGATAAAAAAGAAAAGTAAAGAAAAAAAAGAAGAAAATAAAAAAAAGGAAAAGAAAAAGTATAAAAAGAAATAAAAAAGAAGTATGAAATAAATAATTAACACTAAAAAATATTAAAATACCCAAAAGCGGAAAATGAAGAGAAATGACAAAAAATGCTAAAAAGAATAATAAAAATAATGAATAATAATAAGTTTGCAAAAAATGTTGCAACGAATTAAACGACAAAATTCATTCCCCGAGGGAAAAAAAATTACAACGCGAAGAAGCTATAAAACATTTAAATATTAAAAATCTTATTTATTCTTCATGAAGACACGACCTAATTTTCAAAAATGTCTCATTTATGATTCACAATTATATTCTTGAAAAAATCAGGATTTCATTTTAGTAATGAATGAGAGAGAGAGAGAGAGAGAAAAAAAAGAAGATTTTTTAATTACACACATTACTTGTGTCGATCTTCATTATTATTTATCTTATCTTCAAAATAAATTTGCCTATATTACACATTTATTTCTCATAATGTATTCGGTTACAAATCTCGTTCCATTTTCTACAATTATAGTCTGACTGAAGCATATATTTTTTTTTATAAACAAAAATAAAACAAAAGTTTACTCCTCTCTCTCTATATATAAATTTATATAATTTCTAGTTAAAAGACACTGGGAATATTTGCGTATTATATATATAGATGTATGTACGTATTTATTATGAAAAAGAAAGAAAAACATATTTTGTTCTAGTTTTTAATCTGTGGTTATTAAATTTCAAATATCGCAGAAAAACTGTGTCACACATTGGAAGTGTATTTTTATATGAAAAAGATTTAAAATTTTAAAGAGATTTTTGAAAAAAAAAAATTTGTAAAATATTTTATCGAGGAATTTATAAGCTGTCAGTTTGAATTAATTTTCTTTGCTTTTGAATTTTTAATAAGATGCAATTTTAAGCGATATTGATTTTGTGATTAAAATTATAACCATTTTAAAATTAAATTCACGTTTAAATATTTAACTCGAATTTTGATTTTTAAAGTTTTGAGCATTTTAATTTTGATCTAAAAACTAATGATCAAAATTTTTTTTCTTTTCAAATGAAGATTCAAATAAAAATTTTATTTTAACAATTTAAAAAGAATTTAAATTTATATTTCAATTAATTCGTTTAATTAATTAGTTTAATTCGAATTTTGAACTAAAAACTTATGATCAACAATTTTTTTTTATTTTTAAATGAAAATTGAAATTACAAATCTTTTTTTGTAAACAATTCTTCATAAAAATTTTATTTGGTATTTTCCTGATTTTTCCATTTCACTGATTTTTAAATTCAATTATTCAAAATGTGAATAGTTTTGTTAGATAAATATTGAAATACTTTTTATTTTATTTTCAAGGAGAAATAAAATTTTAAAAAAGACTTTAGCTTAAATCTTCTGAAAATTAATAATTTTCAAAGTAAAATTATAACACCTTCAAAAATTTCAGAATTAATTTTTGGAAAAATATTCCTAAATTATATTTAAAAGATAATATAATAAAACAATTAAAAATTTCTTTTTTAATTTTAAACTAATTATTTAGTAAAATCTATCAAAATTATTTTAAATTTTGGCGAAATTTTGTAAAAATAATTGTATTTTTGACTTAAATATTTTTAAAAAATAATAAAATTTTAGAAAAAATTTTAATCATAAATATGAACATGATTTCTCAAAAATTTTAGTACGTCAAAAAATGTTAATTTTTAAAATTCATGTATTTTTATTTATTTCATTTATTTAAATATTTTGAATTGAATATTCATTAATTTTCATTTTTAATGAATTTAAAGAAAATAATTTATTAATTTTTGTCTCCGAATTACTTTTTATTTTTGTTGCATAAATTCCGTTTCGCTGAATAAAATTTTTCTTCAAACATGAAGAAGATTATTGATTATTGTTATTTTTATTGTTATTACAATTATTATTATTTTCACAACTATTATTAAAATTAAAATTATTATTGAAAATTATGAGAATATTCCTTTTTTAAAAAATATTTTAATAAAATTGTGAGTTATAGAAGCTAATTTTCATTAGTTTTCATTTTTATTACATTTAGTCATGAAGATTATTCATTATTATCATTAATTTTATAATTATAATATAATTTTAAATTTTGTATTATAATCTTGTACTTTTAATTAAATTTTACAAAATTTCAGGCTATTTCAAAATTTTTTTAATTGTATATTTCGAAAATTTAATTAGAAAACTTATTCAAAAATAATATTTCAATTTTTTGTTTTTTTCACACTATAAAAATTAAATTAAGTTGCATTTTATATTAAAAAATTCGGTATTTTGTTGCAATATTTGAAAAAAAGTTGAAAATGTAACAATTTTTGTTTCAAAAATTAGAAAAAGAAATACAGAAAGTTGCAAAATTCGAGTTCTGTTTATCGAAACAAAATAAGATTGGTTGAATGCAATTTTTTGCAACTGAATATTTTCATTCAAATTAAACAAATCAAATACTTTTATTCATTCGAATAAAAATATTCAATTGAAAAGCATTTTTTATAAATTTGTAGATGAAGTCGATTTTTTTTAAATAGTTAAAAAATCGTTAAATATGTAAAAATGTAAAAATTAAAAAATAGAAATATAAAAACATAAAAATATAAAAATATAAAAGTGTAAAAATATAA
This sequence comes from Leptopilina myrica (nomen nudum), assembly GCA_032872475.1. Classification (NCBI taxonomy): domain Eukaryota; kingdom Metazoa; phylum Arthropoda; class Insecta; order Hymenoptera; family Figitidae; genus Leptopilina; species Leptopilina myrica (nomen nudum). Next base: position 4,871,805 of record CM065459.1, read on the forward strand.
AAATCTAAAACTAGAAAAATAGAAAATATAGAAATATAGAAGAAAAAAATACAATGAATAAAAATTGGAAAATTAGTAAAGGAAGAAAGAAAGAGAGAAAAAAAATGATTTTGCGGAATAAATGGGAATTTCTTACAAATTGTGCGAAATTGAAAGTGCCATGGACAATGTGAGATAGATTTGTATTTCTAGCGAAGACCGAATCTCCTTTATGATAAATGTTGGCAATTTTAGCAGCTTCTTGCAGCTGAAGAAGTTCCACGGCCGACGCATCGGCGATTGAAGGCCTTCTATTTTCTTCAACTTTCATTTATAGGTCCATAAAGATTGTTGATCTTTTATGTGAAAACTTAACAGTTTCAAATACACTTAACCTTGCCAACTGACATGCGAGAATGCGAACAGAATATGTTTTTCTTTCTTTTTAATATGCATTTCTTCTTCTCCTCTCTTCACTCCAATTTTCATTCCTTAATTCTCCAAATTTTCATCTTCTAATTACAATCATTGCTGAAAAGCACAAAATTCCTCTTTTTTCAACAAAAAACACGATTACATTACATTAATCAACATAAATATTGTTAAGAAAAAAAAATAAATAAAAAAAAATGAAGTTGGCTGTAAATTATTATTTGTCATACGCGACACATTTGGTGACGTTCACAACAGAATATTTTTTTACCCAATTTTTTTTCGCTTGTTCTTTTTCAAAATTCTTTTTTCAAAAATAAAAATTTCCCTTAGGAATCAAAATTCTTTTTCAAACTTCTTTTTGCAAAAATAAAAATTTCTCTTAGTTATCAAAATGACGAAAAAGAAAATTTTTTTACCCAATTTTTTGTTTCTTGTTCTTTTTAAAACTTCTTATTTCAAAAATAAAAATTTCCCTTAGGAATCAAAATTCTTTTTCAAACTTATTTTTGCAAAAATAAAAATGTCCCTTAGGAATTAAAATTCTTTTTCAACCTTCTTTTTTCAAAAATAAAAATTTCCCTTACGAATCAAAATGACGAAGAAGAAAAATGTTTCGATATAAAATATATACGAAGAAAAAGAGCGTCGAGAAATTGACACATTTGTTTGAAAAATTAATAACTAATAAAGTAACTTTGAATATTGCTTTAGCGTTTAAATCAATGCAGATGTTTGCAACTAAAATAACGACCCTAATAAGTAAGTCGGACTTGAGATTGCCTTTCTCTTTTGCAGTGCTTAATTAATTACAGTCGCTTTAAAGCATCACATCTAGAAGGAATCATGAATATTATTTCTGACGCCAACTCTTTTTTTAATATCTCGCTGAATATAAATCCGCTCCAAGTTCATTTCTATATGAAGAAAAAAAAAGAAGCAAATGATAATGAATTAATCTTGAAATAATTTCGTTTCAAAGCTTTCTCATATATAGTGATGATGCTCCGAAGGATTATAGCGCCAGAAGAAAAATTCATTATAGAGAATTATCTTAAATATTCATCTCAATTCGTTATATATATATATGTATTTGAAAAGAATACTCTAGATAAAAGTTGATCATTCTCCAAAAAAAACAACAACAAAAAATTCCAATAAGGAAAATTTTTAATTAAATTTCTCGACTTGGGATTAATTTTCCTCTTGATTTAAATACTTAAAGGAATAGTGTTTGAGAAACCTGCCAGATGATTAAAAATACAAATCTTTAAACTTTTCTTATTTATCTTCAAGAAATCTTCAAAAGTTTAAACTAGCAACAAAAATTTCTTCTGATTTTGGTTATAATTTTGTTTTAAAATATGATAAAATAAAATAAAAATTAAATTAAATTAAATTAAAAATTAAATTTCACAATCGGTTTTAAAGAAATAAATTAATATTTAATTAGTAAATAAGTTAATATTATTATTTAAATAATTTTTTATTGCTTCTCAGCTTTCTTAATAAATTTTCTATTTCAATGTTTTTAATGATTAATTTTGAAATTAATGCACTAAAAATTTTTTAATTCTTGCAAAGTTTTGATAAAAAAAATTTGAAAATAATTTTTAAATCATTTGAAGAATGTTATCAAAAGTTTTTTTGAATAATTAAATTTTTTCGAGAATGTTTAATTAGCATTGTATTGCAAATAATTGAATTCTCACAAAAAAATGTTAATTATGCAAATTATAAAATTTCAAAAAAATTAATAAAATTCTTCACAAAAATTCAATCATTTCCATAAATAACAATCATCTTCATAAGAATTCCATTATTTTTATAAATAGTAACATTATTGCAAAAAAAAAAATATTTTTCAGCAACATTTTTGTAAAATTTCAGAAAAAAAAGAATTATTTTCTAAAACTTAACTAAATCTTTCGAAACAATTCAATTACAATATTGTAAATAGTAAAATCAATGCAAAAATGCAATTATTCAATAAATTTTGTAATTTTTTTTCAATTTCACGAAAGAATTCAATTTTTTATATAATTTTTTTTTTTTTTTAAATAATTTTAAAACAATTCATTTTTTTAAATAATAAAATCTTTGCAAAAAATTGCAAAACATTGCAATTATATATTTTATAAATTTCATATAATTTTAATTTAATTTCTTTTTAAAATTTGTTAATAGAATTTAATTCTTATTTTCTAAAATTTTAATAAATCTTTTGAAACAATTCAATTATTTTTTTTATAGTAGAATTTTTGCCAAAATTCAATTATATTCAATAAATTACGTTTTTTTGAAAGAATTCAATTTTTTTCTTTATTCGTCATTAATTGTTGTTAAAAGAATTTAATTCTTATTTTCTAAAATTGTAATAAATCCTTTAAAACAATTTGATTAGAATTTAAAATAGTAAAATCTATGCAAAAATTCAATTATATTCAATAAAATTTCGTAAATTTTTCAATCTCACTAAAGAATTCAATTTTTCTTAATTTATTTATAAATTTTGTCCGAAGAATTAAATTCTTTTATAAAATTTTAATAAATCCTTTGAAACATTTTATTTTGCTAAGTAATAAAATCTGTGCACAAAATTGCAATAATTTCAATTATATATTTTATAAATTTCATAAAATGTTTCTTAATTTCTTTATAAAATTTGTCAAATAAATTAAATTATTATCTAAAACTTAAATAAATCTTTTGAAACAATTCAATTAATTTTTTTATAGTAAAATCTTTGCAAAAATTCAATTCTATTCAATAAATTACGTTTTTTTTGAAAGAATTTTTTTCCTTTTTCTTCATTCGTCATAAAATTTTTTAAAAGAATTAAATTATTATTTTTTAAAATTTTTAATAAAGTTTTCAAAAGAATTTAACATTTAATTTCTAAATTTTTAATAAATTTATGAAAAATTGAATTATATTCTATAAATTACGTTTTTTTTAAAAAAGAATTCAATTTTTTTCTTCATTTGTTATAAAATTTGTCAAAAGAATTCAATTATTATTTTCTAAAATTTTAAGAAATTTGTCAAATGAATTCAATTATTATTTTCAAAATTTTTAATAAATTTTTTCGACAAAATTCAATCACATTTATAACTAGTAACATCTTTGCGAAAATACAATTAATTTTTAATACAATTTGAACAAAATAACTTTCATTCAAAAAATTTTCTCTGAAATTTTATTAAAATGATTTTGAAAATAATTGAATTTCCGCGGTGAATTTTACTGGTTAAAAAAATGTTTGAATTATTTTTGTATTAAAATTTGTTTAAATAATTTAACTCTTGGCGAAAAATAATTGTTAGCAATGCAGTTAATGAGTTAATTTTTTCAAATCTTGAATCTAAAATTATTTACTAATTAATATATTTTTATTTGGAAATGCAAAATTTTTTAATTTGCAAAATAATAATCGGTACAGTAATTATGTACTTATTTTGCTAGTTAATAATATTTAAGATTTAATTTTTGTGAGACTGAAAGTTTTGGATTTAATAAAAATTATGAAATTACCCTTTTCCCTTTCTTTCTTTCTTTCTGTTACGTACATGTAACAAAATTTTGGTTATGTGATTAAATAAAAAAAAAATAATGAAGAAATACGATTACAATACATTAGAAGAAAAATTGTTACAAATTTTTATAACCTTGTACATAGTTTTCTAATTTTCATATTTTCTTAAATAACACTCTGACCTTAGTTCACTATATAAACGCACGTATACTTTTACTTTTGTCGTACTTAGAAAAAATGAATTTCAATTAACAATTTGAAAAAAAAGGAATGCGCATTGCTCGCTTCAAGTTTAATGAGGTGAAAAAAAATTGATCAATCATTTTGATTTTTCTTTTATAGATATAATATATAGATATATATGAAAGCAACAATTTATAACGTGCTGGGATTAGCTTCGTAGAATATTGCATTTTGTCAGAGAGATACTTGCGCTCACATCATGTATCTAGCTTCCTCGATGCCTATCTTGTTCGCACATTCCAGCATCACTTCGCCTGGCAAACTCATTTATATATATATATATACAATATTTCCCACATATACACAAATATTTAATTTCTTCTCGCGAACAATGTCACGTTTTCATATAAATATCATTTGCGTCCTTGTAATCTTTTATTTACCCATTTTGCAATCAAAATTAATAAACATTTTTCTTAAAACAAACATACTTCTCGCGTTCTTCCTGTATATTCGAATTCAGTTTCTTTTGAGTTAATTTTCTTTTTTAATCTTCTGTTAGTTTTTTTTTGTTTTTTTTTGTTTCCTAACTCTTTGAATAATGATTTTTCTTTATAATACAAATTACAAAATTTTTTATTTTCAAATTTTTATTTTTGGATTCATTCTGATAATCAAGATTTGAAAATGCACTAAATAAGTAAATATTTCATAATTATGGTTTATTTAATTGTTTATATTTTAACAAATTTGATTTTTTTTTAATTTAATTTTTATGGAATTTAGAATTTGGTTTAGATTAAAATAAATAAAAATAAATTAGAATTAAAAACTTTTAAAATAACTCTTCGTAAGATTTCAATTATTTACATAATAACATTCTTCGGAAGAATTCAATTATCTTCGTAAATAATAAAATTCTTCGCAGAAATCGAATTATTTTCAAAGCAATTGTAATAAAATTTCACGAAAGAATTCCATTATTTTCTGAAATGAATTCAGTTCAAATATATTGAACTGAAACATTAGTTTAATTCAATTATTTAGTAACGTCTTTCCAAACATTTAATTCTCTTAAAAGTTGAAAATAATTCTAAAAGTGATTTAATTTCTAAAATTGGCTGTAAAATTTATTATACAAAATCAATTATTTGACAAATCTTTAAAAAATTCTCGTAAAATATTAAATTATTTTCTTAAAAAATTAAAAAATGACACAATTTGTTTATAAAAATTTTATTATGTCAATTTTTTAATCAAATTCCACTGAAGGATAAAGCAAATTTTTTTTACAATTTTTAATCAATTTTTCCGAAGAAATTCATTTATTTTCCAAACTTCTAATAAATTTTTGGAAACAATGCAAATATTTTCAAAAAATTGTAAAATTCCTCGAAAGAATTAAATTATTTTGAATAAATAATAAAATTTTCACAGGAATTCAATAATATTGAAAACAATTTTAGTAAACTTCGACAATAAAGTATGTAATGATAATTTTTAACAAAAGTGATTATTTTAAAACCGAAAGAAATTCTTCGTAAACTTCAATTATTTTTAAACTTTTTTTTTTAAACTTTTCAATTAAAACTATTAAAGAAAGTAGTTTAAAATAAAAATAATTACAAAAACTATTTAAAATAGTTATTAGTATAAATGTTTCAATTAATGTATACTAAAAGTAATTAAATTTTATCAAGAATTCAATTATTTTGAATAATTGTCAATAAAATAATTTATTGCAAAAAGTCAATTAAAAAAATAGTAAAAATCATCGAAAAAAATTCAATTATTTTTATATAATAAAAATAATAATAATCTAATAAAAATTTTTACCAGCGTTTCACTTTTCAATACAATTATTAATTAATTTCATGGAATATGTCAATTATTTAAAAAAATATTTGAAAAAATCTCCAAAAACTTCAATTACTTAAAAAATTTATTGAATTTTTCACACGAGTTTTAAAGTTTTTAATAAAATTCAATTCACAAATTTCAATTATTTTCATATAATGAAATTTTTTCTGAAATTCAATTTTAATTAAATTTCAGGGAAAATAAATTGATCATAATCATTATGTTTAAATTCTTTGAAAGAATTCAATAATATCGAAAAATTGTACATTCTTCACAGAAAAACAATTATTTTAAATACATTTTCTTTAGTGAATATTCTTTAAATTTCGTAATAATAATAATGAATTTTTTTCTACAATAATTTTATGTGAAAATTCTAAAAATAATTGAAATTTACAACGGATGTTATTAAAAACTTTGCAAAAACAATTGAATTGTTTAGAAAATTTTTTATATTTTTTTTTAAATAATAAAACCTCTATTGGAAACTTCTTTTTACAAATTATCTTGAATATAATTTAATTTTTTCCTAGAAATTTTATTAAAATTGTTTTGAAAAAATTGAATTCTTGACAAAAATTGTATAATTTATAAAAATAATTGAATTATTTCGAAAAAATTTTCTATCAGAATTATTGAAAATAATTGAATATAAATAGTATTTTAAGAAATAATTGAATTTCCAGGGAAAATTTTGAAAATAATTGAATTTAAATAGTATTTTAAGAAATAATAAAATTTAAATAATATTTTTTGAAATAATTGTATTCTTTCGAGAAATTGTTTCAAGTAATTGAATTTTTTGAAAGAATTTGATTAAAACTTTTGAAAACATTTTTTTAAGGGCATTTGAACCTTTATGACGTCACAACATTAAAATATATTGTTTGCATCAATTGGAACGTCATAATGGTTCAAATACCCTTAAAGAATTTTATCGAAATTGCCGAAAATAATTAAATTTCTTAAAAATAATTTAATTATATAATTAAATAATAATTAATTAATCACATTATTATTAATAATAATTAATAATTTAATTTAAGTAATATTTTTAAAAATAATTGAATTCTATTAAGAAATTTTATTAAAATTGATTGAAAATAATTGAATTGCTCTGAAGAATTTTATTATTTACATTCATCTTATTTTATTATTATATATTATTATTCTATTATTTTTAATATTTATGTAAAAAAAAATTTACTTGTTAAATACAACGATTATTAATGCTTTAAAAAAAATGAAATGAGGAATTAAAAAAAGACAATCTTTTAAAAAAGTCTCATTATCGATTTTTAAGAAACTTTTTTTTTCCAACCAAACAAGTCCGAAAATACAGGAAGTATCTCAAGATTCTTATGTGTGAGTTGAAAGAATTTTTTTTTCTTTCTTTTTTTTTCTTTTTTGACTTCCGTATTTAAAATGATGCAAAGTGTGTTTCTTTTAACGCTTTTTCTTTCGTTGACGCGATTTATAATAGATTACGTATACGATAATACACAATAAATGATATTGTAGAATTGCATAACATAAACGTGTGAGACTTGTGTGTAGTGATCAGCATGAGGATGAGGATGCATCATGAGGATGCATAATTGCACTGTTGCAATGGCGCCTATGTCGCCTTTCTCCGGCACATCGACCTTGAGAAAACGATCAGTTATAAAAATCTGGCGCCAGTCGATCGATTTTTTTTTGTCACTCTCGCGATTCTTGAATTCCCCTCAACATATGACGATGAGAAGAGGAGGCACTTCTCTTTTTTTTCGTTTTGCATTATTGCATAACCGAAAAAGAAAAATTATTCTTCTTTTAAGCGGATTCTGAAGATTTTCCCTCTTAAAAATGCATTAAAAAAAAATAGTAAACATAAACGTTAAAATAAACGTAAACATAAACATAAACGTAAACATAAAAGTAAATTGGAAAATTCAAAACATAAAAATAAAAACATAAATGTTTTAAAACAAAAAATTAAAAGTGAACATAAACGTAAACATAAACATTAAAATAAACGTAAACATAAACGTAAACTGGTAAATTTAAAACATAAAAATAAAAACATAAATGTTTTAAAACAAAAAATTAAAAGTGAACACAAACGTAAACATAAACATTAAAATAAACGTAAACATGAACCTAAACGTAAACATAAACATTAATATAAACGTAAACATAAACCTAAACATAAACGTAAACATAAATGTAAATTTGTAAATTTAAAACATAAAAATAAAAACTTTAATGTTTTTAAAATAAAAAATTAAAAGTAAACATAAACGTAAGCATAAAAGTAAATTGGTAAAATTTTAAAACATAAAAATAAAAACTTAAAGGTTTTAAAACAAAAAAATAAACGCAAACGTTAACATAAACATTCAAATAAAAGTAAATATAAACATTAATATAAACGTAAACATAAACGTAAACATAAACATTAATATAATCGTAAACATAAACATAAACAGAAAAGTAAATTATTAAATTGAAAACACAAGAATAAAAACTTAAATGTTTTTAATTGAAGAATAAAATTTTAGAAGAGGAATAATTTTTTTTCGGTGCATATTTTGACGAAGCGAAAAAAAATACAATTTTTTCTATCTTTTTCTATATGTATATAGAGATTGTATATATATATATATATATATATAGACATAGAAATAAAATTGCGGATAATAAATTTTCTTCACCCATATGATTTATAGACTACTATGCTGTTACTCTCGTTGCTGCATTGAAGTTGAAACTTCCTGCAATAGTAATACGTATTTTCCCATAAAGAACATCTTTGTACATATATTTTCTATTGAAATAGAAAAACGCGCTCTTTGATGAAGAAAAACATTCTGTCCGCGCCTCATGTCAAGATCCTCGCAAGAATTCGAAAAATACCCGACAGACGTGACTTCTTTTTTTTTTTGCAATTCCAAATACGAAAATATATATTTCGTCTTTTTTAATTTTGTCACAATAAAAATTTATTTGCATGAAATAATTTTTCTTGATTCAAATAAGTTTTACTTGGTTCAATTTAATTTTATTTGGTCCAAATGAATTTTATTTGGTTTAATTAATTTTTATTTGGTTCAAATAATTTTTACTTGCTTTAAATAAGTTATATTTGGTCCAAATGAATTTTATTTGGTTTAATTAATTTTTATTTGGTTCAAATAATTTTTACTTGCTTTAAATAAGTTATATTTGGTTCAAATTAATTTTATTTGGTTCAAATAAATTTTACTTGCTTCAAATAAGTTTTATTTGTCTCAAATAAGTTTTACTTGGTTAAAATGAATTTTATTCGTTTCAATAATTTTGAATTGAATTTTATTTGCACTCAGAAAGTTTAATTTTGTTTCAAATAAATTTTATTTCGGCGTTGTGGAAATATAATTTATTTTAAATAAATTGTTATTTGAGGTGAAAAAAAATATTCTATTTGTTTCAAATAAATGTTACTTGCGTCAAAAATTATTCGATTGCTTCTCTTAATTGTTACGTCAACGTTCCATATTTTAAATAACCAAAAATAAAATGTATAATTAATAATAATAATAAGAATAATATTAAGAATAATAATAATAATAATAAATTGCATAATAATGTAAATAAAATACGAATGGTAAAAATAAGAATTAAAAGTAATAATAATAATGTCAAAAATAAAAATTATTTGTAATATAAGAATTGTAATATAATAATAAATAAAATTAAAGAGTCAAAAAAGTTAAGAAGAATAAGGAAAATATGGAAAATAAAAACAATAAAGAAAATAAAGAAGAATAAAGAAGAATAAAGGAAATAAAGCAAATAAAGGAAATAAAGAAAAATAAAGGAAATAAAGAAAATAAAGAAAAATAAAGAACTAAAAGAGAATAAAGAACTAAAAGAAAATAAAGAACTAAAAATTAACGAAGAACTAAAAGACAATAAAGAACAAAAAAGAATAAAGAATGTCAAAAAGAATAACGAAACTAAAAATAAAAAAAGAACAAAACGAATAAAAAATTGAAAAAGAACAAAGTAAGAATAAAATGAATGAAAAAAAGTAGTGGAACAAATCCATCAATCGGAGACAAAGTGATTGATCCTCTTCACGCTTTTATCACTAATTGTCCCAAATTGAGAAGAATCATTGATTGGAAATCACTCATTAAATTCCAAATATATATATAAAGTTTAATGGTATAATCGATTGTTTCTCGAAAATAAATTGAGATAAAAATAAAAATAAAAAAAAAAGAGAAATTGATGCTTAAATACACGTCGCAGTTGTTCAGATAAAAGCTAATATTAATTTAATGCACTATTAGGATATTAGAAATAAAGTCGAAGAATAAATAGTTGTATACGAATATGTTTCGTGTTCCCCTCGGGGCGAATACATATTAGATTATAATTTACTACTTTAAGTTTAATAGTTAACAAGACTGTAAGCTATGTTCTCATTATAAGCAACTACTTGCACCGCACGTTACAAACGCCTCTCTTTGGAAAACTTGTTATTTTACAAACTTTACTTGTTAATAATACACTCACTAAAACACTAATACCAATATACGCATATATATAAGTATCCTTATGTATAAACATTTGTGTACTTAAAGGAAAGTGACAAGATAATCGTTAGTTTATTATTTGATTTTTAAATATTCACAAATTTTTTTTTTCATTTGGTTCTGGAAAACGCAATTTGTCTCAAACAAATTTTATTTGGTTTTCAATAAAGTTGATTTGGTTCTGAAAAACACTGTTTGGCTCAAACAAATTTTATTTCGATGCAACAAATTTTATTTGGTTCAAAATAAATTTTATGTCACTCAAATTAATTTTTATTTCACTCAAATAAATTTTATTTTTGGTTCTGAAAAACACTATTAGGCTCAAACAAATTTCATTTGGTGTAAATTAATTTTACTTCGCTCAAATAAATTTTTTTTTGCGTCAACAAATTTTATTTGGTCTTTAAAAACATCATTCGGTTTGAATGAACATTATTGGGTTCAAAATAAATTTTATTTTGCTCAAACAAATTTTATTTGGTTCTGAAAAACACCATTTTTGTTTGAATGAATATTATTTGGTTCAAAATAAATTTTATGTCACTCAAATTAATTTTTATTTCACTCAAATTAATTTTATTTTTGGTTCTGAAAAACACTATTAGGCTCAAACAAATTTTATTTGGTGTAAATTAATTTTACTTTGCTCAAACAAATTTTATTTTGCGTCAACAAATTTTATTTGGTCTTTAAAAACATCATTCGGTTTGAATGAACATTATTGGGTTCAAAATAAATTTTATTTTGCTCAAACAAATTTTATTTGGTTCTGAAAAACACCATTTTTGTTTGAATGAATATTATTTGGTTCAAAATAAATTTTATGTCATTTAAATTAATTTTTATTTCACTCAAATAAATTTTATTTGGTTCTGAAAAACACTATTAGGCTCAAACAAATTTCATGTGGTGTAAATTAATTTTACTTCGCTTAAATAAATTCTATTTTGCGCCAACAAATTTTATTTGTTCTTTAAATAAATTCAAAATAAATTTTATTTCACTCAAATAAATTTGATTTGGTTCTGAAAAACACTATGTGGCTCAAATAAATTTTATTAGGTCTAACTTAATTTTACTTCGCTCAAACAAAATTTATTTGGTTTCAATAAGTTTGATTTGGTTCTGAAAAACACTATTTGGTTCAAATAAATTTTATTCCGTTCTAAGAAACATTATTTGGTGCAAATAAATTTTGTTTAATTTGGGGAAACATTTTTTTTTGGTTCGAATAAATGTTTCTTGATTGGAATGAACATCGTTTGGTTCTAATAAATTTTGCTTGGTTTTGAGAAACATTATTTGGTTCAAGAACATTTTATTTGGTTCAAAAACATTATATTTGGTTCTGAAAACTCTATTTGTTTTTAATGAACATTATTTGGTTCAAATAAATTTAATTTCGACTGAGAGAAACATTTTTTGGTTTAAAATTCTAAATAAACCATATTCAACTGAATATGCTAAGAAGCATTATTTGGTTGAAATAAATTTTGTTTGGTTTGAAAAAACAAATTTTTGTCTAAACTAAATCTCTCATGGAAAGTTAATATACGTTTACTCTGTACGTAAGACTTGAAATAATAAATTTCTCCTGTAAATAAATAAAAATATAAATATATATGTATATATATATGTGTGTAAGAAGGTAATTTTGAGCGTTGAAAGGAATGCATTTCCGTTGTCGTGAACATGCTGCATTGCATATTTGAATCATTTTCGTATCATCGTACTGCAGCCATTAACCTAATTACGACATACAACTATTGCACGCTTGTACAAATGATTGCGTTAAACACTGAATTCTTTGTCGGCGCCAATTATTACATATCATCAAGACATAGATTATACTAGTCAGAAAATAATACGGTCAGAAAATTTAGCGTCTGCGTGATGTTATACATATTTCGACGGAATACGCGCGCATTTTTCCCGCGTCATGTGTTTTTGAGGATCTCGAGTGCAGATTATAAATTCTGTAGAGCTTATTTTCCTCCCATTAATTATACTATTGCTTGCCAGATTTTAGATATTAATTAATTAAATTATATTGTAAATTTTCATAATATAATATTAATATTATTATTAATGAGCATTAATATTAATATTATTATTAATATTATTATTCATATTATTATTAATAAGTGATAATATTAATATTAATTTAAGAAAATTTGTAACTCAAAAAATTGAAGAATTTAAAAAAAAAATTCAATAACTGTCCAAATCTCTCTTCTTCAAAAGAATTTAATTATTCTCTACATATTTTAATAAAAATTCATTGAGTGAATTAAATTATTTTATGAAATTGTAATCAGATTTTTCTCCGAAATTCAATTATTTTCAGAAATAGTAAAATTATTCGAAGAAATTCAATTTAATTTTGTTTTCCACTGACTTTTCTCTGAACTAGAGAGATAGAATTAATTAATTAAAATTAATTGAAGAAGATTAATCCCTCTTCGTATTCGTACGTCAGACAAGTTTTTTGTTTAAAAATATTAATAACTGGAGAAATTGATACTAATTTTATTTTAATTTAATTTTGATTTAATTTTTAATAAAAAAAGTAATAAAAATAAATCTGAATAATTTTTTGCTTGTAAATATATTTAAAAAGCATTTTTGCCAAACGAATGAATATTTTCCGTAATTTGCTTTTAAATCATCATCATATTAATTAAATTATACAAATTCCATAAAAATATGTTTTTCGTAAAAATAAACGAAACAAAAGTTTTAAATTAGTTCGTTGATAATGATATTTGACTTGCAGTATGTAATTAATTAATTAATAATACATATTTTCAATAAATATTTACTTACGAAATAAACTCGGCAGGAAAAAAATGTTAAATCACCTGAAACAGAAAGAAGGGAGAAAACTTTTGATTAGAATAATTAGTATCAAAAAATAAAATAAAACTAAATAAAATGAAACTAAATAAAATGAAAATAAATAAAATAAAAATAAATAAAATAAAAATAATAAAATAAAAATAAATAATATGAATATAAACAATATAAAATATAATTATAATATAAAATATCTACAAATAAGTCTATATTAAATTTTTTCTATTAAAAGGATTAAAAGTTATTTTAAACATGTTATCTAGTGTCCAAAATTTTTAATGTATTCACACTCTGAGAAAATACTGTAAATTAAAGATTTTTAAGTTTCAAAAAAAATCCTTAAGTTTATAGAACATTTAAATGAACGAAATATTTGTTATTAAAAAAATATGTTCATTAATCACTGATAGCAACAAACATTAAAAACTTAATCTCTGCATTTACGAATACTTTATAATTAATTTTCTTGATAGTGACGTAAGAATAAAATTGTAATAAAAATTTAATTTCCAGGAGAAATAAATAAAAAACGTTAGAATTTTAGGATAATTAAAAAAACTATATTTTTTCAGTTTTAGGAAAGTAGAAATATTTTTCTCCAACGAAATTAGAAAATTACTCCCAAAAAATAGTTTTGATAAAATTTATTCAAAAATAAGGATTTTAACTCCTTAAAAAAATCTCCTTTAAAAAGAAGAGAATTTTTTAACTTTAAAATTACTATTCGTGAATTAATTAATTCATGAATAAATTAATTCATAAATTAATTATTTCAGGAAATAAAAGAAAAGGGAAAAAATTAAACAAGTTAAAAATTTATCAAAAATTACTAAAATTTACTTAATAAAAAAGTAAAAGTATCAAATTCCAAAGCAAAAATGCGCAGAATTTCCAAACAGTTCAATTTTTACTCTTTAAATACCAAAAGTCATTCCATACTTCCTCGCGCAGTAAAATAAAATAAAAATTGAGAAATAAAAAAATTTCGAGAAAATAGATAAAGAAAAAAAAATAGATAACAATCTTTATGAAATATCGTTAAACAAATATGTACAGAAAAATAGTTCAATTAAATATAATTACGTTTCATTTATACTTTCCAACTATGATTCACAGAATTTTACTGATTCACATATATATAAATACATATTTTTTTTAAAAACAAATAATACATTAAAAATGAAATGACCATGAATTTTATATTTCAGAGCAGGTATTTCTCCCAACCGCATATATCCGCGTTGATGAAAGGAAGCAAGATCAAAAAGTAAAGAATACAAAGAAAAAAAAATCCGTTTAGTCATAAAAGCGAAAAGAAAGTTTTGTCAATAAGATTTTTATAACGCCAACGAAGAAAAATTTTTATTAAACTCTATAAACAGCACCGAATGTTTCCGATATATAAACAAAAATTTTCCGAAAAATCATTATTATTCATTATTATTTATTCTCAAAAAAAAAAAAAAAATCACCAAATGGAGCCCTTTGAGATTTTCAGGAACATTAAAGAATTTAAAAATTTTCCAGAATTTCATGATTTTCAGGAATTTCAAGACTTTTAGGAATTCGGATGATTTGCGAGAAAATAAATTTTTTTAATATATGAGACTTTATATCGTCTACTTCCGTTCTGGTGGTTCTGTTTTCTTTTTTAATTGCACACACACTCTTGGGTGTTAAAATGCAACGGATTTTCACTCAAGTTTTTTTTTTTTTTTTTTTTTTAATGCATATATATATATACAAGTGCAGTGAGACTAATTTCGTGGAACGAATGTTTGTTTCAATTGGCCGAAGACTGTGCGGAGCTCTTCTCTTTTCTTCCTTCATTCGCTTCCTTTATAATCCATCCCATTCGAGTTGGTAAACTCAATAAATAAACGATGTTCATTTACATTGAGAAAGTCAAGTGTTATTCTCAGCATGCGCTCATTGAAGGGAAAAGCTTCGAGTGAGAAATGCGCATATGTCTATACAGCAAGTGAGAAGTAATTTGCATCAAAAGATAAATATACCGCCTTTTTTTCCCACCCCCCCCCTGACAAGTAATTTATCATTATTTTCCCCATTCGCGTAAATTTTCATTTACCACCAAATATATATGTATTAATCCTTTTGTTCAATTATTCGGGGAATTCATCTTTTTTTAAGGATATACAGGAAAAAAAATATTCACCTGGAACAGTTACAAATTTCGCTAGATTACACTGAGAAAACATTATACTCGTTTCAAGAAAAAAAATAATTTTAAGCAATTTTGTTTAATTAAAATTAATTTGTAAGCTTACATCTAATATGTTGACAATATTTACCTCTTTGATTCAAAAATAAATTTTGTTTGAATAATTATGTTTAATTCAAACATATTTTCTGTTTTGGTTTAAACAAAAAATATGTTTAACAATTTTATGTTTGATTCAAACTTAAAAGTTGATAATAAATACTTTAAAAAGCAACTATAAATTATGTTTGAATTAAATATATAATTTCTATAAATGAACCAAAAAATATGTTTGAATTAAACTTTAATTTGTCTGACTGCATAGCAAAGATATTTTAAGTTTGATTTAAACAAAATAGATTTAAATCAAATAAATCGTTTTCTCTGTGTAGTTAAATATTTAATTAATTTAGTTGAGAATTTTGCTATTTTAGCGAAACTTATCGCTGTTCCAGATAAAATTTTTCTTCCGTGTACAAAATAGACAAAGTAATTTCCAAAGGAAATTTCAAATGGACAAAGTAGAAGAATTACACTTTTTACTTCAAGTAAAATGGTGGGCAAAATGATATAAAATTTGCATAAATAACTTTTCAAAAATTAAATTATTCACTAAAATTTGCAAAAATAACTTTTCAAAAATTAAATTATTCACTAAAATTTGCAAAAATAACTTTTCAAAAATTAAATTATTCACGAAAATTTTTCACTAAACTTCATCTCTAAATAAATTATTTTAAATTTTAATTTTAATATTTTAAGTAACTTCCCTTAAAGTATAATATTTTTAAAGAATCATAAAGAAAAAATTGTTAAAATTTAATTTTTTGATCAATATTTTTACTTAATTTTCGAGAAACAAAAGTTTTTAATTACATAAAATTCAAAAAATTCAAAATAATTGATATTTGAAAAAAAAATTTCAAAAATAATTAAAATTTAATAAAATCTTTTTTAAATAATTGAAAACTGCTGAAATCTCTTAAAAATAATTTTAATCTGGTAAAATCTTTGAAAAATAATTGAAATTTTATTAAACTCTTTTTAAAATATTTAAATTTTAATTAAAATTTGTAAAATTAAAAAAAAAACAATATCTTTTTAAAATAATTGAAAATTAGTGAAATCTTTTTAAAATAATTAAAATTTGGTAAACTTATTAAAAAATAATTTAAAATCGGCTAAATCTATTGAAAATAAATTAAATTTTGGTAAAATCATCAAAAATAATTGAAATTTTGTATTCTTTATTTTTAAAATAATTAAAAATAGATAAATCTTTCACAAAGAATTGAAATTTGTTAAAATTTTTTGAAAATAATTGAAAAATGGCAAAATTTTCTTAAAAAATAATTGAAATTTAACAAAAATAATTGAAACAGGGTAAATTTTTTTTTAAATAATTGAAATTAGTAAACTTTTTTTAAAATAATTCAAAACTGCTGAAATATTTGAAAATTAATTGAAATTTTGTTAAACTCTTTTAAAAATAATTGAAAATTAGTGAAATCTTTTTAAAATAATTAAAATTTGTTTAATGTTTATCAAAAATAATTTTAATCTGGTAAAGTATTTTAAAAAAAATTAAAATTTGGTAATCTTATTCAAAAATAATTGAAAAACGGCTAAATCTTTTGAAAATAAATTAAATTTTTGTAAAATCTCCAAAAATAATTAAAATTTGTTAGTCTTTTTTTAAAAATAATTAAAAATGGATAAAAATTTCAAAAAATAATTTAAATTTGTTAAATTTTTTTTGAAAATAATTGAATATTTGTAAATTTTTGTAAAAATAATTGAAAATTAGTGAAATTTTTTTTAAATTATTGAAAACTGCTAAAATCTCTTAAAAGTTAAAAATAATTTTAATCTGGTAAAATTAATTAACATTAATTAAAATTTGGTAAATTAAAAAAAAAAAATAATTGAAAATTTGTGAAATCTTTTTAAAATAATTGAAATTAAGTAATTTTAAAAAAAAAATAATTTTAATCTGATAAGATATTTAAAAAATAATTGAAATTTGGTAAAATTTTTGAATAATAATTGAAATTTTAAATAAATAATTGCCAATTTTCGTAGAATTTGTTTTTATATAAGCAAATGATTTGTCGGAAAATTTCTCGTCTAAAAATGTTATTTTATCCTGTAAAAAGAAATTTAATTAATTTTCATTTTCAAATTTAAACTTGAAGAACTTTTATTAAAATTTTTAAAATTTCAATTATTTTCAAAATTTACAATTAAAATTCCTGAAAAGTTGATTTTCAAAAATTTTAATAAAATATCTCAGAAATGAATTATTTTAAATGAAATTTTACCAAATTTTAATTATTCAAAATCTGCTAAATTGTACTGTTCAAAAATTTAAACAGAAAAATTATTCAAACTTTATTTATTTATTTATGATTATTATTATTTTATTTAACTAATTTATTTATTTTTATTATTTATTCATTATTTATTATTTTTTTCTATTATATTTTATTTTTTAACTTTATTTTGAAAGATTTACCTCTAGGTCTTTTTTACAAGTACTTAAAATTCGAAACAAGTTGCCTTTCATACATCACTGTTTGGTTAATTCAAATAAAAATATTCCTAATTTAAAAAAATACATTTTAAACAAACCTAAATAAAAATCCTACTTTCCTTGATAAACTCTAATCAAAAAAATCGTATAATATATCCAAAAACCTGTTGATGATAATATGAATGTTTGACATGTATGTTGACTTTCTGAAAGGTGCATATTATAACAGTAACAAAATGTATTTTCACTTGAGACAGCGTTGCAGGAAACAGGAAATCCTGAGAATTAAACCAACAGAGTCTTCACTGTTTGAGAATATTATTCTCTCGAGAAGGAATCATTGGAATTATTTCTGTACTTCTTTTTAACAGCGTACATGATTCTTTAATAATCTTTATAGGAGTCATTGAGAGAAAAACAAGACCGCAACATTTCCGGATTTCGAAAAGATAACGCCAACATTTCAATATATATTGTCTACACTATTCGAAAAGTAGCCAAATAAATAAGCTTATCTACAATATATAGAAAATAAGCAACAACAAAAAAAAAATTCCGACTCATTATTGAGAACATTATTGACCCATTTTGATGCTGTAAAATAATTCTGCGGGAATAAATATCACTGTTTACTTAAAGGAATCATTGCAATGTCACTGTTAACTTAAAAGTATCAAATGGCAACGAATTGATAACAAAAATGTGGATCGAATAAAAAATTCATCCAGATTTTTGCCATCAATTTGATCCACTTTTTTCATCAATTTGATGCTTTCAGGAAAACTGTGGTATTGATACCAAAACGTGTATCAAGTTATAAATGGATCTCAATTTTTTGGGTATTATTTTGAATAAATTTTGATAATTTGGTAACAATTTGATCCTTTTGACAAAACGCAGAACAAACAATTCTGTTTCAAAAATTCTTTATTTTCTGGCTTTCATTTTGACCCAATTGGGTAACAATTTGATCCTTTTGACAAAACGCAGTACAAACAATTCTGTATCAAAAATTCTTTATTTTCTGGCTTCTCATTTTGACCCAATTGGGTAACAATTTGATCTTTTTGACAAAACGCAGTACAAACAATTCTGTATCAAAAATTCTGTATATTCTGGCATTCATTTTGACCCAATTGGGTAACAATTTGATCCTTTCGACAAAACGCAGTACAAACAATTCTGTATCAAAAATTCTTAATTTTTGGCTTCTCATTTTGACCCAATTGGGTTCAAATTGTTAAATTTTGATCCTTTTGACAAAACTGTATGAACAATTCCGAATAATATTCTCAGTAAAAGGTAAAAATAGTTATTTTGAATTAAGTTAATAATTTAATAGCTAAAAAAGGATCTTCTAAAACTTCTAGAGCTTCATAATCAGTCTCCCATAGTTCCCTCTAGGCAATCAACTTGACGTTTTTGACGATAACGGTCCGGTCGTTAGCTCCGGCAGATGGTTAATTTCGTTCCTGTACTAATTTTTAATCTCTTCCCCAACTTCGAGCTTTTCTACATTTTTTAGATTAAAAACCCACTATTTCGACATTATTCCGATTAAAGACACTATCACAGTCAAAATAAAGTCTTTTTTTAATGCTGGAAAGCAGGCTTAAATTAGGATACAACATTTTTGAATGCTGAATGCTGAATTTACGCACTTCTTTTGTATCCTTTAACATTATAGCAGACAGTGCTTAATTTAAGACCGATCTTAAATAAAGATCTACTTTTTACTGTGATTTTCGACATATTATTTCGGTCAAAAAGAGTAGGAAAGAAAAAAAATCAAAGAATACAGGAAGAAGATTTGAGGCTCCGGATCTTAAAAGGGCACATGTAGCATTGATTTTAAATGGTGTATGTGCCCTTTTAAGATCCGGAGCCTCATTTATAGTAAAATATAGAATTTGAATAAAATTCAACAAATAGAGGAAGAAATTAAAAATGTAACTCAAAAAGAGAATATGAAGAGAGCTCTTCTCTCTATTCCCTCGTTTTTCGTCGAAGCGCTGGCAATTAAACTTATAACCTGGCCATTATCGCAAATTAAAGTGGTCACTACTTCATCCAGATTCCCATATATATATATACGTAACGCACTCAATTTTTGCAAGTATTTATAAAGGGGTCGTACACATTTCCTTTTCCCTAAGGGTGAGAGCAAACTGCACGAAATAATGTGTGTCAGTGTGTGAGAGAGAAAGATGTATATATGTGCGCCTAAAGATAAAAAAAAGAAAGAAAAGGGATGAAAACATGTTACAGAATAAGGAGGAGGGAAAATACAAGGGACACGGGGACACATTGAGAGACTGATGGCACAAACCTTTTAGGCAAAACTAATGCACTGAACTTGTAACATTGGATGAGGCATATATACACACTAGGATTCATTACGGGAAGAGAGTATAGTATGCAAAACATGGAACACCACGACACTGACTCGCGGATGTAATTACCTGCTTCGCTTCGTACTTGAGCGGAATGTTTTATGAACTACTGTGTTTGCGAAAGAGCACTCATACATTTACATACATAGACACCCACACATATGCTTGGCACATTTTATGTATATATATAGACAAACACAAACAGTGAAAAGTGGACGCTCAACTCAACGCTAAAATCTATAATAATCTGTTAATAATTGAAGAGCAATTCCCGAATGCTAACACACTTTTATATACTCTGCAAATTCTTCTTTTGCTCCATTTTTTCCCTTTTTTTGTGAAAAATATTAGAATGGCCCTTTTATCGAAAATTAGAAAGAAGTTAGTTAGGTTCTCGCTTTTGCTCCGTTTTCTGAAGAAAATTAAAGGATTCTACGATATTTAAAGAATTTGAAATTTTGAAGACATATATATTGTATTGCAATAATATGTATTTGTAATCGTATTTCTTCATTATTTTTTTTAATCACATAACCAAAATTTTATTACACGTGCGTAACAGGAAAAAAAGGCAAAAAGGGTAATTTCACAATGTTTAATAAATCAAAAACTGTTGGTCACAAGAAGTAAATCTTAATTTAAGATGCAACATTTTTAACATACAGTAGTCTTTGTTTAATTTCAATAAATTATATTTTTTTCCCCATCATCAGAAGTTAAAAAATTGGAAATTAAGTAAATTTATTTTTGTTCTAGAAAGAAAACTTTTTAACATTCTTTTTAACTGTTAAATTAGTAATTAGTAATATTAAATTAGTAATTATTAATAACTACAGTAAATTTTATATTTTCAAATATAAACATCAATTACTGAATAAATTCAAAATTAAGAAAAAATTTAGTCATTAACTACAAAGCTGTAACAATTCTTTTTTCATAGGAATTAAATTATTTCGACAAATTTTAATACAAAGGTAATTCAATTATTTCAACAAATTTTAATACAAAAATAATTCAATTATTTCTACAAATTTTAATACACAAATAATTCAATTATTTCAACAAATTTTAATACAAAGGTAATTCAATTATTTCAACAAATTTTAATACAAAAATAATTCAATTATTTCTACAAATTTTAATACAAAAATAATTCAGTTATTTCAACAAATTTTAATGCAAAAATAATTCAATTATTTCAACAAATTTTAATACAAAAATAATTCAATTATTTCAACAGATTTTAATACAAAAATAATTCAGTTATTTCAACAAATTTTAATGCAAAAATAATTCAATTATTTCTACAAATTTTAATAGAAAAATAATTCAATTATTTCTACATATTTTAAAACAAACATAATGAAATTATTTCAACGAATTTTAATAAAAAAAATAATTCAACTATTTCAACGAATTTTAATACAAAAATAATTCAATTACTTTAACAAATTTTAATAAAAAAATAATTCAACTATTTTTATAACCAGTAAAGTTCATCGCGGGAATTTAATTAATTTCAAAACAATTTTAATAAAATTTCAATTACCTGTAAAAATTTTTACTAGTTATAAGTATAATTGAATTTTTACGAAAAATTTAACAAAATTTTAGAAAATAATAATTGATTTCTTTTGGCAAATTTTAAAATGAATGACGAAAAAAATTGAATTCTTTAAAAAAAGTAATTTATTGACTATAGTTGAATTTTTGCAAAGATTTTACTATAAAAAAGGCAATTGAATTGTTTGAAAGATTTATTAAAATTTTAAGAAATTTATAAAATATATAATTGCAATGTTTGCAATTTTTTTGCAAAGATTTTATTATTTAGAAAAATAAATTGTTTCAAAGGATTTATGAAAGTTTTAGAAAAAAAATTGAATTCTTTGGTCAAAATGTTTAAAGAAATTAAGAAAAATTAAATTCTTTCGTAAGATATTGAAAAATTTACCAAATTTATTGAATATAATTGAATTTTTGCAACGATTTTACCATAAAAAAAGGCATTTGAATTGTTTGAAAGATTTATTAAAATTTTACGTAATTTATAAAATATATAATTGCAATGTTTGCAATTTTTTTTGCAAAGATTTTATTATTTAGAAAAATAAATTGTTTCAAAGGATTTATGAAAGTTTTAGAAAAAAATTAAATTCTTTGGTCAAAAATGTTTAAAGAAATTAAGAAAAATTGAATTCTTTCGTAATATTGAAAAATATACAAAATTGAATTGTTTTGAAGGATTTATTAAAATTTTAGAAAATAGTAATTGAATTCTTTTGACAAATTTTCTAACAAAAGAAGAAACAAATTGAATTCTTTAAAAAAAATTGTAATTTATTGAATATAATTGAATTTTTTCAAAAGATTTTATTATAAAAAAAGTAATTAAATTGTTTCCAAAGATTTATGAAAATTTTACGAAAATAAATTATTTATTAAAATTTTAGAGAAGAATTCTATATTCTTTGGTTAAAATTTATAAAGAAATTAAGATAAATATTGAATTCTTTCGTGAAATTGAAAAAATTTACATAATTTATTGAATATAATTGAATTTTTGCATCGATTTTACTTTAAATAATTGTAGTCACATTGTTTCGAAGGAAATTTCAAATTTGAGAAAGTAATTGTATTCGTTCCTAAAATTTGATTAAAATTTCCCTTAAAAATATTTGATTTTTTGCAATAATTTTACTATTTACAAAAATAATTGAATTCTTTCAAAGCTTGTTGTTATTTGTGAAAATTATTCAATTTTTGTGAAGAATTTTATTAAATTTTATAATTTGCACAATTAACATTCTTTTGAAAAATTCAATTATTTTTAGAAACAGATAAATTCATTCATAGGAATTGCGATTATTTTAAAACCATATCAATAAATATTCACGAAAAATTTTAATTATTTAAAAGTTTTCTAAATAAAATTCTCAGTTAAGAATTAAATTATTTTCAATAATTTTAATTTCTCTATGAAATTTAAAAAATAATAAAAAGTTTGAAAAAATTTGATTTTTAATAATAATATTTTTTGTTAGAATTCAATTATTTGCAATACAATTTTAGTTAAATTTTCATGAAAAAATTAAATTAATTCAAAAGAATTTTTGATAATATTCTTCAAATGATTTAAATTATTTTCAATTTTTTTTATTAAAACTTTACGGGAATTTAGTAATTTTTAGTGCATTAGTCTTAAAATTAAAAACAAAAGTGCTCTGCAATTTTTTCGTCATTTGGAAGTAAATTTTAGAGAAAGGTACAAAATCCACTTGTTCGGACATAAGAAAATGAAGATAATTACATTTTTATTTGTGCTTTTATCAATTTGTATATTTACTTTCCCTCTCTGTTATGGTAAGGACCTAATTCTCTAAATCCGTTTTGACTGACAACCGCAACAATAAATAGAATGGAAGACAAACGACGACGCTGAGCCTAATTATGATGTAGGACCATCAACCAATCCGTTTGCCACTTCCTATGAATACTCTATTGAATCTCCGATTTAATGCCCGGCAACCAAGAGGGTTTAACAGTATTAAAATTAATACACACTCTCCCTCTGTCTCCGGAGCGAGATTTCAATATTACACTGAGAAAAACATTCTTTTAATTCTAAAATAAGTATAGTCAACCAAAAAAGTGTTTTAATTAAACATATTTTACAGTTGCATTAAACATCATTTTTATTGAACCAAATTTATTGTGTACTGAATCAAAATTTATTATGGAACCAAATTTATTATGTACTGAATCAAAATTTATTATGGAACCAAATTTATTATGTACTGAATCAAAATTTATTATGGAACCAAATTTATTATGTATTGAATCAAAATTTATTATGGAACCAAATTTATTACGTATTGAATTAAAATTTATTATGGAACCAAATTTATTACGTATTGAACCAAAATTTATTATTGAACCAAATTTATTATGTATTGAATCAAAACTATTCTGTTTAATTCAAAGATAATTTTTGGTTGACAGTATAACAAAGATAATTATAATTATCTTTGTTAATTATGTTTCATTCAAATATATTGTTTTCACAGTGTAAAATTCTTGAGATAAAAGAGAAATTTTCTTCAAATTCTCCCATTGTGTTTATAGCTCCAAAAAAGGGTCAAATAAAGAATTTTTTTCAAAATACAGATTTTTCTGGAATGTAAATAAGAAAATACGGCTAGGATCACGTTTTAGCGAATAAATGGAAAGTTTTCATATAGAAAACTCGCGATGTTTAAATACTGTCGGTGTGGCAGGATTTAAATTCATCGCTGCTGTAAGAAATGAAAATTTCGTTTTATAAAGTATGATTCAGACGGGATCCGGTTGAAAACGATATTAGAAAGGGTAACATGATGCATTATTGCATTTTTACTTGGTGGAAAAGAAAGAAGAGGCACACTGAAGCGAACTACTTTTTCCCCGTATTCATGAGGACACTGGTTTGAATGAAAATTTTTGTCAAAACTGAAAAGATTTTTCCTAATGTTCCTAAGGATTCAAATTAATAGCAACCGAAGTTTTAACTGACTATTGAAAAGTATGGTACAAAAAACCATCATCCATACTGAGAACTGTAACCTTCAATTTTTCTCTATTTTTTCCAATCTCCAAAGCTCCTTAATGATTTACACCTTTTTTGAAGAATGAAAACTAATAATAATTTCCCAAGAAGATGACTTTATTTTTGTGTTCACCTCGAGTGTGTTCTACGACGATAATTTACGACTCTAATTTACTCTTCTATTTACAGAACCCAATTTCAAAATAAGAGAACATAATAGTGACGCAGTGATTTACCGGATTTTTTTTTAATTCCCGCTTTTTTCTTTTATTTTATATACAGGTGGATCACCAAAAGTGGGAAAAAGTGTGTCACTCTTTTGGACAAAAATTATATCGTGGGAAAAGCGAAGAAGTTGATCATTCATGCGAGCAGTATATAGTGAATGCAAGATGACTTATAGTCATTCAAGAAACGTATGCGGTGTGCGAAATAATAAATGGAAAAACAATACGTATACTTTCTGCTTGGCAAACACATCACTGCAATTTTTTTTTTCATAGATGTGTGTTTGTGTGTAAAAGATTTTTCAATGTGTCACTAGGTTTCATACGGTATTTAATTCTAATGATGAAGAGTTGTTCTCGTGAGGGTATCAAAATTAAGAGAAAAAACGTGGATCAAACTAATTCGTTGGTGATGATTTTTGATGCATTTTTTTGTCTTAATTTTGAATCAAACATTTAAAACAAGCATTCGAAAAACAACAAACATTTAAAATTTGTGTCAAACATTGCAAACGATGAGAGTTTTTCTTAGTATAGGGTATAAAAATTGAGGCACAAAAAGGTATCAAAACCAAATGATTTTGATACATTTATTTGTCTTTATTTTGTATCAAACATTTGGAACAAATATTTAAAATAAACATTTAAAACAAACATTAAAGAAAAAACAACAAACATTGAAAATTTGTATCAAAAATTCCAAACGATGAGAGTTTTCTCATTAAGGAATCAAGACTAAGGCAAAAATGCATCAAAAGAAAACAATTTTGATACATTTTTGTGCCTTAATTTTGTATCAAACATTTAAAAAACGATAAACATTAAAAAAAACGACAAACATTTAAAATTTGTGTCCAACATTCCACATGAGAGATTTCTCATTAGAGTATCAAAATTAAAACACAAGGATGTATCAAAACAAAACAATTTTGATACATTTTTGTGTCTTAATTTTGTATCAAACATTTAAAACAAACATTAAAAAAACAACAAACATTTAAAGTTTGTATCAAACATTCCAAACGATGAGAGTTTTTCTCAGTAAGGTATCAAAATTGAGACATAAAAATGTATCAAAGCAAAACAATTTTGATGCATTTTTTTGTCTTCATTTTGTGTGAAACATTTAAAACAAACATTCAAAAAACAACAACAAACATTCAAAATTTGTGACGAACATTCTAAACGATAAGAGTTTCTCTCATTAGCGCATAAAAATTAAGACAAACATTTGACAAACAACAACAAACATTCAAAATTTGTATTAGACATTTGTTTGTCAAAAAAGAAAAACTCTCATCCTTTGGAATGTTTGATACAAATTTTAAATGTTTTTTGTTGTATTTTGAATGTTTGTTGTTTTTTTAATTGTTTGTTATATGTATTTTTGCTCTTAATTTGACATCTTCACACGGAGAAAAGTATAAAGTAACTTTTACTACTTTTATAGTGAAACATTTCTGTTAAAGCATTTCCAATAACTTTTACTAATTTCAGAGTAAATTTTGCTATACGTTCGAAGTCAATTTTACTACATTCAAGGAACATGTTTGTAAAAAATCAGTAAAGTTTACTTCGAACGAAGCAAATTTTACTCTGAAAGTATGGTTAAAGTTGTAACAGAAAAATTTTGCTATAAAATTAGTAAAATTGACTTCGAACGTAGCAAAATTTACTACGAAAGTATATAGTAAAAGTTATAACAGAAATGCTTTACCAAAAATGTTTTGCTAATTTTTCTTTGTGTAGAAAAACAATAGTATTTTTAGAGTTGTATAGGTGCGATTTTATGATTGTTGCAGACTTTTCGTTGTATTTAATATAATAAGTTGTATATATAATTCGTTTTATAGTAAGTATATAGTATAAGTCAAATATTGTATCGTGTAACAAACCTGCTCTCTCTCTCTCAATGTAAACATATTAATAACATAAAATTATTAATGTTCTTCATGTATTTCATCCTTTTAACTTTGTGAAAACGTAAAATTATTAACGAGTTAAATTTGTATAATCATATAAGGACCAGTTAAAAATTAAGTGGTCTACTTAATCAAAAGCTTAAACTTCGTTGTACGCCATTCGCTCTCATCGTTGTTATTTTACACTCCTTTTCATTTATTCAGCATTTTTTAAATTCTCCCCTACAACCTTCATTTACTTTTTGAACAAGAAACAATTTAATTTTCTTCTTCTAATTTTAGAACCCATCATTTTTTTTATTGTAAAAGTAAAAACACACTTTTCTGAACAACAAAAATGCATGATTGATTTTTGAAAACCAAAAGTCTAGTTGTTTTATGATTATTACAATTTTTGTGAATTGAAACTTTTCGACTTTCAAGTGTTAAGAACAGTTGTCAGGCAGTGTTAATATTTGGGGAAATTAACAACCGTTCTGAAACGGGAATCATTTCAACAAATTGGATCGTACACTACAAACAAAAATTAAGTCTAATAAAACCGTTTGGATCCTAAAACGAAAATTAATTAAAAGAAGCCTATGTTTAAATTTAAGGTTCGAAAGTAACGTTAGGACTTAAAAGTGTATCATATTACTCTTGACATTTCCGACGGAATCTTAATTCAACCGGAAATGTTTCGGACCGATTTTTGTCCTTATCGGAAAGTTCCATCTCTTGTAGATTATAACTATCAGTAAAAGTATATATTAATCAGTGTTTGTATCGATTCTAGTATCCCTTTCCACCCATACATTATTAGTTTAGACAAAAGCGTAATAAATTACCCCACAAAGGAAGAGACCAGTGGACCACCAGCCGCTTTCTCACGATTTTTCTGGAAATTTATATTCTCCCTTGAATATTTTTGTCTTTTTCTCCAAATATACATATATGCATTAAGTATATTATTTTCAGAGAAAAGATCAAGAAAACCGCTCGCTCTCGACTTTCACTTCAGGGTTGAAGGGGAAAACTTTAATTTAACATTCGTCTTAAACTCAGCACTCTTTGTTTAAATGTGCAATTCTCCAATTTCACAAAACAAAATGCCTACATCTTTTAATAATTAATACCCATTATACAAATTTCGTGCACTACATAGAGAAAAAGGGATTGTTACATCCACTAACGGATTGTTAATATAGAACTAGCAAATCTGATTTGTTGTTGAAACAGTGTTTTTGTTCCCCTAACAACTAGAAATTGTTGTGATAACAATTAATTTGCTTAGAGAACAAAAATAATTGTTGCAACAACAAATCCGATTTGCTAGTTCTATATTAACAATCCGCTATAGTAGATGTAACAATCCCTATTTCTCTAATTTTCTTCTACACGGAAAAACTTTTTTCAAGAGTCATTACTAAACTTATTCAAGAACTCAGGATATGGAAATAAAACAAGAAATGCTACAAAACCATAGATTGAAACATTATTTTAAGCTGTTCGGGGATAACTGTAGTACATTTCTGGACTACTTATTGAATTTTTTTGAAAAAGTCCTGAACTGGTTTAAGAATAGAAAAATTTAAAATTAGCGAAAAAAATTTGCCCGCCTGAGTAGTCGAACTTGAGACCTCGAGACACAAGATCGCTCCGCCTTATGCCACTTGGCTGCAGGGACGCGTTACGATACTTTAGTTTTAGATCGTTTTAAAGTGTTTATAAAGCCAAGTGGCGCTGTATACCTATTGGTTACGCTTCGTCTTCTTTCTTAAATAGTTCGAGACTTTTTCAGGGCGCAGTGACTGAAGAACTCAGTCGCAGCGTCAAGAACAATTATTTCCAAGCCATTAGAAAAACTCCTGAAAATTCTTAAATGAATATTTAACTTTTCTAAAAGAAGTTCTAAATTTTTTCAATATCCTGAGTTCTTGAATAAATTTAGTAATGACTCTTGAAAAAAGTTTTTCCGTGTAATTTGTTTAGAGAACAAAAATAATTGTTGCAACAATAAATCCGATTTGCTAGTTCTATATATTAACAATCCGCTAGTAGATGTAATAATATCCCTTTTTCTCCGTATATGACTGTTTTCGAAATAACTATGAACGAACTATTTCGACAGAATAGTCTAAAAATTTATGGTCCACAAGTTAGGCGAAGAGGTTTCTTTTTACGATTAATAAATTTGCAATAAATTTGCAATAAATTTATATTCTTGCTCGCAGGTGAACAAATTCTCACGTACCATAGTAAACAGTTTATAAGGAACAGAAGGAAAAATAAAAATAAACTCCATATGCGGATTGTACCCGAAAAAAACGTGTCTCACATACATTCGCAAAAGGCAAGAGAGGAGAATACACGGCAGCAAATTGAGAAAGAGAGAGAGAGGGATACGAATGTTTGTTGTGAAGTGATAACACAATTAGTCTGTCTCTTCATGCGCGACCTCTGATAAGGGATTCTCTTGTCGTGCATATAACACGAACATGAGAACGTTCGTCAGCGTAAATCCGGCGGATAGAAGATCCCCAAGGGAAAATAGAGAGAGCGTTTCAGGGGCAGCCGATAAGGGTGGTTAACCCTCTCTCTCCTTTCTCTCTCTCTCTCTCTCTCTTTCTCTCTAGCTTTTTAGAAAAAGAAACACTACGAGGGGGCGGTAATGCCTTCCGGCACGTTTTCTTTGCTTGATTTATTCTATAAGGGTCTCGAAACGCCGTAACATGACATATTTATGCGCGCATCAGGTGCGCGCTCACTTTCGCAAAGTACATTCTGTGTGGCTTTTATGTATCGAATTACTTTTATTTGAATCTCGTTTTAGTTGATATTCATAAAAACAAATGCGATTATCATACATACAAGTATTAAAACAAAGTATTTTATTTTTCAGAAGCAAAAGAAAAAAAAACAGAATTAAATAAAACAGGTCCCGTCAAGGTAAAATGCACTTTGGAAATAATTAAATAATATGCACATAAATTTGAGTGTGCGCGTGATTTTTTCGTAAAAATTGTTGCGATTCAAATTGACCGGTAGTGAAACAAGTATAAATTAGTCGGTAATAAGATTGTGGAAGTAGCAGTATCTTTTTTTTGTTGAATGTACTTTTTTATTGGGGACCTAATATAATTTCTTGTCATTCTACTTGATGTTGTTGCATTTACAATTTACATATATAGTTTTGCGGTAAATGGGGACAAAAACAGGTGTCTTTGGAAAGAGTTTGATGGTAGTGGGTTTTTAATGATCCTCGAGTTTTCAAAGTTTAAATGAACGCGACATTTTTCTGCTTTGAATGGTTTTTTCAAAATTACTTGTACCAAGAAAGGATGACTAAGTAAAATTAAATATTTACATAGTTAATATTTAATTTGCTTTATTAGTTACCATTCTTTTACCATTCTTTAAACTAAGTAAAATTAAATACTTACATAGTTAATATTTAATTTGCTTCATTAGTTACTATTCTTTTACCATTCTTTTAACTATTCTTTTTACTAATTCTTTTTATAATTCTTTTTACTATTCTTTTTACTATTTCTTTTTTCTATTCCTTTTACTATATACTTTTTACTATTCCTTTTTAGTTTTTACAATTTTTAGTACTCTTTTTACTATTTTTTTACTATTCTTTTTACCATTCTTTTTACTATTTTTTTACCATTACTTTTACGATTCTTTTTACTATTTTACTATTCTTTTTCCATCACAGTTAAAGCATTATTTTAGGGGCAATTTTTACACGAGGAAGTTTAGAAGAATTTTGTGCCCCTCTTCATATTTAGATCACCTGTAAAACACCCAAGGGTCGTTCACAATAATGTCGTGCTACTTTGGACCTGTACTTAAGACCTCTACTCCCTAATTGGCCCTTTTCCACCAGTTTTTCACACAAATCACAGAAATTCACACGTTATCTAAAAAAGGAAAATTTGAGGTTATGTTTTTAATTTTTTTTAGTAAAAATACAGAAAGAGAATCAGTTATATTAATTAGAAATTATATTTTATATTGATCTTCAAGTCTTCAATATAACAAAAATATTCAATGAAAATTGATTTCAAATTGAAATAATTAAAAATAAACTTTTATCAAGATAAATGTAACACACGACTCTAGTCTATAATTTGTTTGCTTTTTAGGTACCTTTCTTGAGAGTAAGTCACAAATAAACTATATATAATTTTAAGCAAAATAGTTTTAAAATAGTTTAATTATAGTTCTGAATATAAAATCCCGCACAGCGCCGAAATTTTTCTTAAAAATTAATAGATTTACTTCGAAACGCATCGAAGAATTTACTTGTAAAATTAATAAAGATTAACTTCAAAACATGGGAATATTTACTTGTAAGGTTAATACTTGTTATAATACTTCTAAATTTAATAAAAATTTACTTAAAAAAATCGAAGAATTTACTTGTATAATAAGTTTAGTGGAAATTTAAATTTCCCCTCTCAAAAAAATGTTTACATTGTGAAACTTTCCTAAAAATAAAAAAAAATTCCCCTAAATCTATACAGCGAAATTTTAAAAAAATTTTTAGGATACATTTTCTCTATAATTTCGCTTATGAGAAGTCGAAAATTAAATTTAAATATTCAAGAAAGTTTCAAGCTAAATTTTCAGGAAAATTTGACGATCAACGTTTATATTGAAGTGATGGGACATTTAAAATTTAACACAATTTTCTCTAAACTTTTGCATGTAAATTTTTCCAAGTTTTCCAAGTAAAGGTTTTAGTAAATATTTATTAATATTTATTTAATGTTATTTATTTAAAAGTTTCGATACCTCGTGGGCAAATTAATTTTCAATTAGCTTTAAAGAAAATGTTCTCAAAAAGTTTCAAAAAAACGAAACTTAAATTAATACTACAATCTCATATGATCTGAAATCTTGACGCAAATTGAAAATTTCAGTTATTTTTTAATTATCCAATTAGTGAAAAATGAGTGCCTTTTAATCATTTTTAACTAATTTTCCGTCAACTTTCACTTATTGAAATATCGTAAGAATAGAGTCACTGAGGTTTTAAATTTTTAATTCAATTTCAGTGATTCATTTTTAAAGAAATTTAGTATTATTTAACTACAATTTAATTATTGTATTTAACAAATTAATTAATTATTATATATTTATTGCTAAAGTTGAAATTGTTGTTAACTTTTTCCTTTCAATTAGAAAAATTTACGGATAAATTAGTAGCAATTACTATACTGCTACTATTACTATTTAGTGACAAAATTTTTGATTTTAGTAAATTCAACTAATAATTCAGTAAAAATTACTATACTATTATAGTATTATTATTTAGTGATTAAATTTTAACTTTTAAATTAGTAAATTTTACCAATAAGTCAGTAGAAAATACTATACTCTTATAATATTACTATTTAGTGTTCAAATTTTTGCACTTCGAATTAGAAAAATTTACCAATATATCAGTATAGAAGTCGCACTGTATTCATCAATAAAATTTACCAATTCAAAAGCAAAAAGTCTCATTGAAGACTTTTTATCTCGAAATTAAATATTTTTTTAACAAATGGCTAATTTCAAACTTTCCTATGGTTCATTTTACAAACAAGAAAAAACGATTTCCTTAGGTTATTGAATCAAACTTTTATCTCATCCTTTGGACAAAAATATAGTACACTGAGAAAACGATATATTTGATTCAAACCTATTTTGTTTAAATCAAACTTAAAATATCTTTGCTATACAGTCAAACATATTTAAGTTTAATTGAAACATATTTTTTGGTTTATTTAAAGAAATAATATATTTAATTCAAACCTAAGTTGTGATTGATTTTAAATTATCTACAGTTAACTTTTATGTTTGATTCAAACATAAAATTTTTAAACACAATTTTTGTTTAAACCGTAACAGAAAATATGTTAAAATTAAATATAATTATTCAAACAAATAATATTTTTGAATCAAAGTAGTAGATATTTTCTATATATTTTGATTAAACTTACAAACTAATTTCAATTAAACAAAATCATTTAAAATTATTTTTCTATTTAAGTTAAGTATAATGTTTTCTCAGTGTACAGTTCGCACCAATTTTCAATACGAACCACACGAATACTTAAAAATTTAATAACAACTTAATAGGGAAAAAAAGAACCTTCCTTTACATTATTAAAAACTTTATGAAAATAAACCACTAATTAATTTAATAAACGAATCGACGCGCCGTAGAAAAATATCGAGGAAAAAAAAAGCAAGAACCACTAATTCAAATTTAAAGACCAAGGAACACTGCCTGCCTGCCTGCCCTACGCTCTTAAAGTTCGAAATTAAATAAAAGTCAACGAGATATATAGACGAGAGCTTTTAACCTCGAAATATAAATACCCCCACCTCTCTGCTATTCTCCTTTTTGCACGCGCAGTGAAAGCTTTCGATCATATATATATATACTTTCTACCAATTTAATCCATCTCCATTATATACCATATCCCCCCGCAAAATGTATCTTCACCTCTCTTGGGAATAATAAAAAGCCCCCCCTCCTCCCCCTGGGCCCCCCAAAAAACTTTCCAAAACATTGGAAAACTTGAAATACCCGAAAGGTTTTTTTTTTTTTTGGGGCGGAGCGGAATGAACCATAAGGGGTGGTTCGGTGTGGTAATAGCATAAATCGGTGTGTGCCGTCGGTAAAAGGGGAAGGGGAAGGGACAGCACCAGCAGCAGCAGCAGACACTGGTGTTTCAAAGACAGTC
The DNA here is from genome assembly GCA_032872475.1 of Leptopilina myrica (nomen nudum). Lineage (NCBI taxonomy): Eukaryota > Metazoa > Arthropoda > Insecta > Hymenoptera > Figitidae > Leptopilina > Leptopilina myrica (nomen nudum). The sequence goes on from CM065459.1 coordinate 4,905,827, forward strand.
GCCACTCGACGTCCGCACAGAACGGAAAGGAGATCTACACAATCTATTTTATCTAAAAAAAAAAACGGAGAAGAAAAAATTTTTTTCCTTTCAAAGTTTGTGTGTTTTTATTTTTGAAAAATACTTTAAATACGGGTAAAACAATAAGAAACACAGTGGTGCGGGGGAAAAAAAACGGTGAAATAGAAGAAAATTGTTTTGTTGAGAGGAAAAAAAAGGGGGATTTAAAAAAAAAAAGTGCACGTGACACAGTACCTCTCACTGAAGACAACGACCCTGGTGATCGTGTTTGCTTCGCGCTTAAAGTGCAAGGACTGTGGGGTGATAGTGCTTCTGTAGTACACTGACACGGAATCAAACGCTCTCACACGCTTCACTTTGATTTTCAGAGAGGCAATTTTTTCCTTTGGTGTTGTTGTTGTCGTTAATGCTCTTTAATTTGAGCTTTTCCCCAAAGTGTCAAGGTCGATTCTGTGAATTCGGTTCCTGCTTTTAATTCCGACAGTTTTTTTTTTGTGATTCTACAAGCTTCTTCTGTCAATAAAATAAGGAATTAAAAGAAAAAGTTAAGAAAGAGTTACGAATTGTGTCTATGAACAGATTTTTGGTAAACTTGAACTTTTGTTGAAGAGTAAACCCTTTTTTCTAATTCACTTTTTTTGGGGAAGGATTTCTTCACTGCGGCTTTTGAAGGTTGAAGAAAAGTGGAATTAGCTGCGTTGGAAGTTGTCAGTATTAGCGAGAGAGTCGAGTTATGATGTCTTGATTGCGGATTTCAGCATCGTAACTGTGAATAAAGATTTATGTGAAAGAGCTTCTTTTTCTTATCATCCGCCTCATAGCCCCGAGAAGTAAGTGTCTTCTATCAAGAGTCTCTTTAGTCTTCAGTTACACTCTGAGAAAGTTGGAGAGAAAATCGTTCTTCAAGGCACTGAAGAGAACACCAACATAAGTTTACAGCAGATTGCAACAGATATCAATAGTTCTCAATAGGTATCAGAAGATTGCAACGAATTTCAACAGATATCAATTGGTTTTTAACAGATGTCAACGGATTTTAATAAACAGATTTCAACAGATAACAGATTGCAACAGATTGGAACAAATTTTTAACAAACATCAACAGGTTTTAACGGATATCAACAAATCTCAACGGATTGCAACAAATTTTATAACAGATATCAACAGATTGCAACAAAGTTTAACAGATAACAACCGATTGCAACAAGGTTTAACAGATATCAACAGATTGCAACTAATTTTAACAAATTTTAACAGATATCAATAGTTTGCAACAAATTCCAACAGACTTTAACAGATTGCAACAGGTACTAATAGATTGGAAGAGATTTTAACAACAACAACAACAACAGATTCCTAGTTTTCGTGAAACATCTTCGACAGATTGTCTGCCAATTTGCAATGAGATAAATCGCTTGGTGCAGAATAAGAATATAATTTTGTGGAGAAATTAAAACAAGTGTGACAGCTTTAAACACGTGCGACACGACAATAACGGCACATGTAAGCACCGGTGCGAGATTAGCGACTTGATGGAACTAGGGAAGAACCAATCGCGTACAAGCTGTTTGGCACGAGCCATCGGCGAAATGAGATGGGTTGGGGTGAAGTGAAATGGAAGGGAAAATGAAATGGAACCAAGTGAAATGAACTGAGAGAAAGTGTACTCTCGTCAGGTACGAGTGAGCACGTGTTTTTTTCCATTTTTTTTTCTCTCCCGAAAAAGAAGAAGAAGAAGTGTTCCTTAAAAAAGGAGAAAGAAGGGAAAAATTAGTGCAGAGGGAAAAGAAAAGATCTGTATTGGGATCTGTAGTAGGATCTGTATTAGGTTCTGTATCAAGATCTGTATTAGGTTCTGTATCAGGATCTGAATCAAGATCTGTATCAAGATCTGTATTGGGTTCTGCATTAGGATCTGTATCAAGATCTGTATTGGGTTCTGCATTAGGATCTGTATCAAGATCTGTATTGGGTTCTGCATTAGGATCTGCATTAGAATCTGTATCAAGATCTGTATTAGGATCTGTATCAGGTTCTGTTTTCAGTGTTTTTTTACCAAGTGTTGAAAATTTATTGTGGTGCGAAAAAAAAGAAACTTGGCGAGGCCGTGCAATATTTGTAAATAGGAAACACGACGATTTTGCAATATAATTTTATTGTAACGAACGAAGAGAATAATATTGAGAGAGAGAGAGAAAAGGAGAGGAGGGAAAAAATTGATGACAGTGACACGGAGTGAGGAGAAGAGAGTTCCCCTGTGACAGTTCACGCTACTACGATATTATTTTATTGGATATCGCTCTTACTGACTTCCTTCACGATAACGGTAAGTTTAAATGTACACGCTCTTGGCACTGTAACGCTTCTTTATGTATACATGTATGTCTAACGTTAGTCTGCATCTTACTTTTTTAACAACATCATCATCGGCACTGATATTTGCAATGACAGTTGTCCCAACTCAGGGGCAATACATTATTCTTTTCCTCTCACATTTCTTTTGTTTCTTCTTTTTTCCCTCGAAATTCAGAAGTCAAAGAACTCAAAAAAAAAATACTTAAATTTCTCGAATTCACTAAAATCCGATTGGGAAATTTTACTTCAAAAATTAGTATCAATTTAGAGCAGATTTTGGGTATTTAATGATAAAATTGTTTGCTTAAATTTTAATATCTTTTGCTCTCTAAATTTGAATTGGTAAAAATGTTTAGTAATTAGAATCAGTGACTGACTTTTTGCTTTTGAGTTAGTAAAAGTTACTATACCAAATATAGTATTTTTTACAAATTTATCAGTAAAGTTTACTAATTGCTTTTGAGTTAGTAAATTTTACTATACCAAATATAGTATTTTTCTACTAATTTATCAGTAAAATTGACTAACTCAAAAGCAAAAAGGCAGTCACTAATTAAAATTTGTAAAGATTTTTACTAATTCAAATTTAGAGAGCGGCTCTAATTTGGCACTTTCTTTTTACCATCGAAAATTCCTGTTCAATAAAAGAATATTTTTTTGGAAATACAATTTTTTTTTAATTTTACACTTTAATAATCTCTCCAAAAATTTGAACATTTAAACGAACGATATTTAAATATTTTCACAAATTATTAGGACTGAAATATAAAAAATAACCAAAATTGAACATTTTCTCAGTTAAATAATAACTTTTTAATGTAAAAAATATTTTTTTTAAAAATAAAACGCAAATTTAAAAAGATTATCAAAAACAAAATTGTCATTGATTTGAAATTTTAAAACTTTAGGATTTTTTTAAAATATTTAAATTCTAAATGGACAAATTATTTTGTTTTCCATCTCTATTTACGCATTTTCAAAAATTATTGTAATTAACTGGAAAATAATGTTAATTAACTTTTTGGAATCGTTTCTGTTTTGCATAACTTTGATTATTTTTGGAGTAAATTTTATTATACATTCAAAGTATACATTTTTCTACGTTTCACAAAAATTTACTTTGGAAAAAAATCAAGTTTATTCCAGAAATAGTAAAAATGACAAAAATTACGTTCCTTTGAATATAAAAAAAAATTTATTTTGAAAAAGGTAGAATTTTCACAAGAAAGAGTGAAAAAATAAATAAGTAACGTTTATTTGAACGCCCAAAAAAAATTTACTTCAAGAAAAGAAAAATTTACTTCGAAAAAAGTAAAATTTATTTCGAAAGGAGTAAAATTTATATTCGAGAAATAAAGTAGAAAAATCTAAATAACAGCAAATATGGTTAAAAACTTTTCAACTACTTAAAAAAGAGAAAAATTCGAGCACATCGACAATAATTAAAAATTATCTCAACATCAAATTAAATAAACTCGTTAACAAAGTGATAACTCATGTTTTGACGTATCACACACAGGAAAAAGTATAAAAGTTTTTATTTTTCCGGCGCACTGATAATATTATACATATATAAGTTGAAAAAAAAACAAATTCTTTAACTCAAAATGATTTTTTAATGTTTCTATCAGTTTTCTATTATAATCTATTATCGAATGAATGAAGAGATAATTTCCTCAGTAAATCATTTTTCATTATTAAACGATTAAGCGCATATTCAGCCAATGACAGACCAGTATACCTATATAACATTATTATATTACTATACTCTATAGTGTTATTCGATATATATGTGACTTTGAAAAATAAAAAAGCAAATTGTGTCATGTGCACGCATCGCTTTAGTGAAAATGTCAGAGAATTTCCAAGTTTATGTTAAATAAAAACTCTTTTATAAAGACACGCGATTTAATATTACCATATAATTTTATATACTTTGAATAAACTAATTATATGAATGAGAGACAAACTTTGATTAATGGAATAAATTTTTATTAAAGAATATTTACATTTGAAAAAATAATATATTTATTTTTATATCGGGAGAAATTTCACGCGTTTACTACGATACACGTGCCTTTCAATATTATGATAAATATTTCTGGGAACCGCAAAAGTTTTTCTAATACATACAATTCAAGGAGAGAAAGTTCAATTTTCATAAATGTGACCGTTTTATACATGCGCATTGAGAGAAACAAAATTATTCTTTCTTGACAAATAAATTTTGAAAACGAAAATATGAGAAATAAGTTTCAAAAAAAGTAAATTTCAAGAATTAATTCTAAAAACCATTTTAAAAACCAAATTTTAAGAATTAAATTCAAAAACAATTTCAAGAACTTAATTTTCAAACCAAATTTAAAACCCAAATATTGAAAATTAATGTTAAATATCAATTTTAAGAACTTAATTTTAAAAACTAAATTTTAAGAACTTAATTTTAAAAACTAAATTTTAAGAACTAAATTTTAAGAATTAAATTCAAAATTAATTTCAAGATCTCAATTTTAAAAACAATTTCAAGAACTTAATTTTAAAAACCAAATTTTAAAAATTGATTTCAAAAACCAATTTCAAGAACTTAATTTTAAAAACTAAATTTTAAGAATTAAATTCAAAACCAATTTTAAGATCTTAATTTTAAAAACAATTTCAAGAACTTAATTTTAAAAATTGATTTCAAAAACCAATTTCAAGAACTTAATTTTAAAAATTGATTTCCAAAACCAATTTCAAGAACTTAATTTTAAAAACTAATTTTTAAGAATTAAATTCAAAACCAATTTCACGGTCTTAATTTTTAAAACAATTTCAAGAACTTAATTTTAAGAACCAAATTTTAAAAACTAAACTTTACGAATCAATTTTAAAATCCAATTTCAAGATCTTAATTTTAAGAACAACTTCAAGAACTTAATTCAAAAAAATAAATTATAAAAGCAGCCTCAAAAAATAAATTTCAAATAATCAATTTTTTGTTTAATTTTAAATTCGAAAAATCTTAAAATTTTTCAAGGAAGAAGATGAAAATTCCACCTCAATGAGAAATAAAGTTGCTTAATTATCGCTAAAGCAATAAAGATTTATTGATTTCCGTCAATATTCAACGAGTACGAATTTAATTATATAATTGAAGAAGAATATATATATATATATATATATATATATATATATCTATACGGATGTTCTTGAAAAAGCGAAAAACAGAAATATAGTAATAAATTATTACGCGATTAAAATTTGATTCGAAAAAAAAAAATTTTTTTCCACAAAAAGTGTACATTTAATTTAAAATAAGGAACAAGTTTTACTTGATTAAATTTACAACCATATATACATATAATATTGACCTTCATCGTTGTTTCATAAAATAATTTAGGCTAAACTCACATTTAATGGCAAATATTTGTATATACACGCGCATTAAGAGAGATAAAAAAAAACGTCACAATGATAAAGTTAATGACAACTATATTTTGGGGATTTTTTTTTAATAACTTTGTAACTGTTTTATTTTTAAAAATATTTTTAAAAAATGTTTTCAAAAATATTTTTTAAAATAATTTTTACAAATGTTTTCAAAAATATGTTTTAAAAATAAATTTTAGAACAATTTTTAAAACAAATTTTTAGACAAATTTTTAAAATAACTTAAAATAAATTTTAAAACAATGTTTAAAATAACTTAACATAATTTTTAAAATAATAATGTCAATAATAATAATAATATTAATAATCGTAGAAATCTGCTATTTTTACTATTTTATTATTGTTTTTTTTATTTTAGTAAACAATTATTTTTATTCGAACGTTTTAACCTTTAGGAACATATACAAAATCAAAATATCATTAAAGTTCTGAACATTCAAATTCATTAATTTATTTGTTCTTCTCGGTAAATTTTTAAAAACAATAATTTATTGTTAGACTGTAAAAACATCGTCAAAAAATTCCATTATTTAAATAAATAAAGTAATATTAATTTCTATTACAATCAGCAATTTATATGAAAATACTTGTGAGAAAAATATTTCGTTCATTTAAACGTTCGAATTAATGTTCAATCATGTGAATAATAATTGTTAATTGGTAGTGATTGTGAAATAATAGAAGTGAATTAATAATAAATTTTGAACGGAGAATAATTGTTAATTAATAATTGTAAATTAATAATAATTGTGGAATAATATTAATAATAATAATGATAATAATATTAATAATAAACAAAGATACACTGTCCGTATGTTTTTCTAAATTAATAAAATAAATAAATCATTTTTTATTGATTTTATAATAAATGATAATAATAAATAATACTAAAAATAACAATAATCATAAATAAAGATAATAAATAATAATAGTATTAACAAAAATAATAATAATACACTGATAATAATTTTGATTTAAAAAAAATTGTAAATTAACAATCATTGTGCATTGTAAATTTTTTCTATCGCGACAAAAATACAGTTTTTGAGTCATATATGTACACTTTATCGAAAGACAATAATAAATCTATGGTTTTCAACCAGAGATACTAACAATAAAATCTAAATACTAACCAGACATTCAAGGAATTTTTTTTAATGACTGTATAATAAGAGAATAATTAAACGTAGACAACAATATAAATTTGCTTATTAAAAAAAAAACTTGATGAACAACGTAGAGTTCAAAGATGCAATTATTTTTGTATTTGATTACAGTTAATTGTCACAGATAAAATGTATAAAAACACCAAATATTTTTTTAATTTATTGAATTCTGCCTTTATTATTTCTATATTATTATTATTATTATTATTATTATTTTATTATTATTATCATTACTATTATTATTGATATTATTGTTTCCGTTATTAGCATATATTATTACTAGTTCCATCACTATTGTACTGTAATATTATTATTGCCATTTTATTGTTTCATTATCACTGTTATTAATATTTAATTAATTAATTTAATTAGCATACTATACTAGATACTAATTAAATTATAATTAATTAAAAAAATAAAATAATTTACCTAATTATGTAGCTTAATATTAATATTATTATAATTATAATTATTGTTACTGTTATTTTACAAACGTAATAAAAAAATTTTTATTTTTTAAAAATATTATTACTAATATGTTATTAACTGTATCGTAATTAATCTCATTGCTGATACTGTTATTAATAAAAAATACGAATGTAATAAATATGTTTATTTATAAATATAAAGATAAAGATAAATATAAATATAAATATAAAAATAAATAAATATATATATATACATAAAATATTTATTACATTATTTAAAAGTGTCGTACTGAAAATGCCAACAGTTTTCTTATTTATTACGTGGGATTAATTAAATCACGATCAGATACTGTTTTACAGTTAAATTAACTATTAAATTCGGCCTCAGGCAACTATATATAAATGTGTCTTGTTTGAAAGAAACATTTATATTGATAATAACCCTTTTTCCTAATGAGACGGTAATTACAAAGTGAACTCATCAAAAATTCCCATTACACAATAAAAAAAATAAGAAAGTAATATAATAATATTAATAATACAACCATACAAAAGAATTTATTTCACTCACTAATTAATTGATTGTAATTGCATTCATATTTTAATATTGTAATTGCATTCAATTTTTAATATTCTAATTGCATTCAATTTTTAATATTGTAATTGCATTTAAGTTTTAATATTATAATTAAATTACAATTTTTAATATTACAATTAAATTACCTACAATTTAATATTATTTTATTAATATTTAATAATATATATCAATAATATTTAATAATAATTTTCTAATTATCACAATGTTCTGATAATTGTTATATATACGTTTCAAGAACCGAAAGGTTCAATAATATTTCGAAATACCAAAAAGGTACAATTTTGTTTAATTCAGAAATATTTTCGTACTGTGTATTCCGTCACTTCTAAGAATTGCGAGAAACAAAATAGCGGCGGACGAATAAAACAGCTGATCCACTTGAAACTTTGTAATTCGTCTAAATACCAAATTAAACGGAATTAAGTGACGATATTTTTTTTAAAACAATTTTTCTTAATGGCAAGAATGTGATGTATGTGTAAATATTATTAAATATTAATATTTATAATTAATAATAATAATATTAATATTAATAGTTATAATTCAATAATAATAATATTAATATTAATAGTTATAATTCAATAATAATAAAGTTAATAAATTTAATATGGTTGCTATAATTTAATAAGGTTGTTAAAAATTTTTTCCGATTTAGATTCTTACCAATTTTTTCCCCCACGTGATTCGAATTTCAAAAAAATTACAAACAGGAAACAAAAGAAGAAGTTTCACGCTCGTCAAAAATATAAAACCTTCAATGTCAACCCTCATCTATAGAAACCAATTCATATCTCCGACGGAGATCTCGAAATCTATAAAAGAAATTGCATTAAGGTGCTTTTAGTGTTTGTCCTAAAAGTCTGTGAGAAAATAACTCTTAATAGGAAGCAGAGCAGGTCCGCCACACTAGAAATCATCACAAGATCTTAACAATGTATTTTTAGTTTAAGGACTCGAAAAATAAGACTAAAACTAAAAAACAAAGACGAATGAGTTCCTTTCGGTGTGCGGTCATTCTTTGTTCTCCCTCTGGTGGTCTCTGGTATCCTCTGATACCCTCTTTTTCCCTCTGGTTCCCTCTGATACCCTCTAGTTCCCTCTGGCTCCCTCTGGTACCCTCTGGTTCCCTCTGGTGCCCTCTGGCTTCAGGAGCCGCGGTCAGTGATAAATTCATTCACACGGGGGACTTGAAAAAGAGTGTCATGGTCGACCCACTTTGCGGTCGGACACACTTTCGAGGATCAGGCCGCACACAAACAAACGTGAGATGAATCGTGGTCTTAATGGGATTATATTGCCGTCCTTTTCGTTGTCCCAACTTCCAAGATCTATACCGGATCGAATATATTCAGCTCTCGGGTCTCTCGTTAGAAAGTGTTGCAGGATACCTGTTACGTGTAAATAATATATATATGTTTGTGCACTTTTATTGACACAAACCAAGCAACACACACACACAGATAGTAAATATTCCGTTTTTTTTCTCATTCTTTTTCAAATACGAACGTTCGGATGTAGAAATAGAGACACTGCGAGAGAACTTGCCCTGGCGAGATTAAAACAGGATCGACTGTGGCAAAGTACGGTAGCACTCATAATATTGTCATAACTGCTGCACCTGCGTCCAGGTCTCTTTAACTATATATACGTGGAAATGGAAGGCAGGCAAGCAGGCAGGCAGTCATCGCAAAACCACTTTGATCTCGATTTCCTTCCAAGATCTGAAAAAACACGACCTGATCGCGGATCCCGACCTCCTTTAACCTATACTGGAATCATGTTGCACTATAAATGTTCTAGAGCACCATGGAATCATTATTCATTTGACCTTTTAGCTTCAAGGTTCTTTGTTTCTTCCATTCGCTTTTAATATACTAAAAGTGAAATTCTCATCCTCTTTCTTCATTCAGTGATTATACTTCAGCTATTTCTTCTCCCTGTTGTTCTAAATGTTATACTCGAATTTTTATTACTTCTCCTTTTATTCAAACAAAGTTGACACGAAAAATTAATTTCCAGACCCTAAAGAATATTGTTACTACAACTTCTTCATTGAGAAAACAATACGCGTTTAAATCAAACATAAACATTTTTTATAATATGAGATGCCAGAAGTAATTTGAAATAATTCTTGAATACCAAATAAAAAGAATAGCAATAATTCCGAAATACTAACATCATAATATTAATAATCCCCAAAAAGTGTTGAATCATGCGAACTTGATTGGTACAGGGGGTCACAGAGAGAATGAGAAATACAAAATTAGCTACGCCTAAATTGCGTTCGAATTTAAGGGTGACTAATTAGCTGCTGGGACTTTGGGGAATATAGGGTTGGCACTCGTTTGGTTTTTAACCATTAGGAGAGCTGATATTTTAAGACGGTATGGAGGGCTTTGACCGGCTTTTAGAATATACTTATAATAGAACATACATATGCACTAAAAGACTTAACACAATTCTCAATATTCCTTATGTTAAAGACAAGAAAGAGTGTAAAGAAGAAAGAGAGAAGAAGACGAGACGAGGCGACTCTCTCAAGAGACGAAAAACAGATACATATTTTCAGTTACGAAAATAATCGGAGTATCGAAACATTGTCGGCAAAATACTGTATATATACGAAATGAGGAAAAGGAAAGATAACTTTTTGAATCCTGAAAGTGTAACTGGGACTACAACTGTAGCTGGAGATGTATCTAAACAGGTACCAAAAAATGTAACTAAAGATGCAACTAAAGATGTACCTAAAGATCTACCTAAAGATGCAACTAAAGATGTAATTGAAGATGCAACTAAAGATGCAATTAATGATGTAACAAAAATAAAAACTAACATTCGAACTAAAGGTGGAAGAAAGGCTCGAACGAAAACTGAATTAGAAACTAAAGTGAAATCAAAACTGGAACTAAAGCCGAATGCGACACTAAAACTAGAACCAAACCAGAAACAAGAATTAAAACTGAACCTGAAACAAAAATTAAAATTAATTATGGTACAAAAACTGGAACTACAACTGAAACAAAACCTAAAATTAATGATGGTACAAAAACTGTAACTACAACTAAAACAAAACCTAAAATTCATGATGGTACAAAAACTGTAAGTACACATGAAACAAAACCTAAAATTAATGATGCTACAAAAACTGGAACTACAATTAGAGCAAAACCTAAAATTAATGATGGTACAAAAACTGTAACTATACAATTAAAGCAAAACCCAAAATTAATGATGGTACAAATACTGGACCTACAATTAAAGCAAAACCCAAAATTAATGATGGTACAAATACTGGAACCACAATTAAAGCAAAACACAAAAATTAATGATGCTACAAAAACTGGAACTACAGCTGAAACAAAACCCAAAATTAATGATGGTACAAAGACTGGAACTACAACTGAATCAAAACCTAAAATTAATGATGCTACAAAAACTGTAACTACGACAACTGAAACAAAACCCAAAATTAATGATGGTACAAATACTGGACCTACAATTAAAGCAAAACACAAAATTAATGATGGTACAAATACTGGAACCACAAGCAAAACTAAAATTAAAACCTCGCCAAGCATATAGTGAAGGCAGTAGAGCAAGAATTCTAAAGAGCAAATGCAAATGTTCCAGTCTAAGTAAATTATTGAATCGACTTTGCTCATATTGTGTAAAGGATTTGCACTCACCGGCGACGACAGAAGCGAATCGCTTCAAGTGAAAGAGAAGGGTCGGTAATTGCTATAGGAATTTAATCCTTTGGATGTTGGGATCTAATACTGTCAGTGGTCACAGGTTCAATCAAGTACTGAACCAATTCGCGTTTTCGAAACGAGAATTTAGCCATTGATGGGGTATATTGTGTATATATATGTATATATACACAGATCGGCAAGAGAGAAAGAGAGAGAATGGAAATGAAATAAAGTGCGGTAAAATGTAGTGCGGCTTGTTGCTTGTGTATACATACATATATATATGAGCGTGCATGCAAATAATACACATTGAAATCAGAATCTTTCACCAGAACGAAATTCAATAGCAATTTTGACCATGGATCCCATTAATCCCACTGACTCGAATTTCATTAAAACAACAAAATTACCCTTAGAAACTCCTTTCAATACAATAACTATATTTGCCTTTGCAAAATGAATTCCCTTCTGTGTATCGGTTTCGCTGTCGATTCAAAAATATTCTGCTATATGCTTTAAAATTTGCTGTACCCATAAATGATTATTTTACTCTAATTTCTGCCATACTTGTAATTCTACTCAAATTTTTTGCTTACTCATATAAATATTCTTCTCTAAAATTTGAAATATTCGTGAAAATTATTCCCTAATTTCTGCCATCCTCAAAAAAATTATGTTTTAAAATTTTCCAGACTCATATTTAATCTACTCTAACGTTTTGCCAAATTCATAAATATTATGCTCCCCAATTTTCTATATTCGTAAATTTTCTACTCGAATGTTTGTCATACTCAAAAAAATTCTTCTGTAATTTTTGCCATACTCAAAAATATTCAACTATAAAATTTGCCAAACTGAAAAATACATTCTACTGTAAAATTTGCGACACTAAAATATTCTAATACTGTAAAATTTGACACATTCAAAAATATTCTACTCTAAAATTTGCCACATTCAAAAATATTCTACTGTTAAATTTGCCATACTCAAAAATATTAGATTCGAAAAATTCCCATATTCAAAAATGTTCCAATTTAAAATTCGCCATCACAGTTTTTCCGCAGATATCAAATTGAGATAAAAAACGAATCAAAACTTTTTAAACCCCCCCCCCACCATATTCCTTACAAACTGAATTTAAGAACACAAAAAAATTGTCATTTTTCGAAAAAAAAGAAACAACCGCGCGCATATATTCTCTATTTTTCAAATGAAAATGAAACTGATTTAAATTTTAGAGAAAAATTTTTGATAATAAAACCAGTTTTTCTGGTTTATCCGCGATATCATTTGGTTAGAGTCTATAAAATTAATGTTCACATCTGACGAAGTCATTAAAAATTTTCATGGTCTAAAATGCTGTGTTAGTGCCCGCAAGAAAGCGTGGTGCGTGAAAAACCAGATATACCAGGAAATTATATGTGTATGCTTAAACCGCGCGACGATGCTGTTATATATCTGATAGTAATAATATTTTTCAACTACTCTTTGCCAAGTGGATTTTTTAACGAGGAAATATTAAAAATTAACAAAAAAAAAGAAAAAACAAAATTGAGAATTTGTACATTTTGAAAAAAAAAGATTCAAATTCAAACCTTTCTGAAATTAAACAACTTATAAAAAAAAATTTGAATATAATTGAATTTCTAGGATGATTTTTTTTTATTTATAAAGATAATTAAAATTTTGACAATAATTTTATTAAAATTCTTTTCAAATAATTGAATTTCAGAGAAGAATTTTATTGTTTATAAGGAAAATTGACTTTTTAAACAGATTTTTTTTTAAATGTTTAAAAGTAATTGAATTTTGAAGAAGAATTTTGATATTTTTAAAAATAGTTGAAATTGTGGGGAGAATTTTTAAAAATTTGAAAATAATTGAATTTCTACGATGAATTTACGAAGTTGAAGTCCACAACGTTGATCAACGAAAAAAATTTGTTTAATTTATTCCACAATTATTTTTAATTAAATATTTATTTACATAACAATTATTATCATAACATAAACATCAATGTATTTTTTCATAAATATTTCTATGACAATATTGCTGCTTTATTTTTTTTTTAATTCATTAAGTGAATAATTTTTTTCGTTGATAAACGTTGAGGACTTCAACATCGTATGAATTTTATTAATTTTGAAAATAAATAAATTTCTAGGATGAATTTTATTATTTATAAAGATAATTACAAATGTACAGAATTAAATAAATAATTGAAATTCTGACAAGAATTTTATTTAAAATTCTTTGCAAATATTTGAAATACAGAGAAGAATTTTATTATTTATAAAGATAATTGAATTTTTTAACAGATTTTTTTTTTAAAATGTTTAAAAGTAATTGAATTTTGAAGAAGAATTTTGATATTTATAAAAATAATTGAAATTTTGAGAATTTAAAAAAAAATTTTTAAATAATTGAATTTCGCAAAGAATTTTATTCGAACTTTTGAAAATAATTAAATTTCCATGATGAATATTTTTATTCATGAAGATAATGATAATTTGACAAGAAATTTAAAAAAAATTTAAAAATAATTGATATTCTGCGGAGAATTTTATTACTTTTGAAAATAATTGAATTTCCATGATGAATTTTATTATTTATAAAATATTGATGAGAAATTAAAAAAAAAATTTTTGAATGTAATTGAATTTTTGCAAAGAATTTCATTATTTTTGAAAATAAATGAATTTTAGAGAAGAATTTTATTATTTATAAAGATAATTGAACTTATGACAGGCATTTTATTAAATTTTTTTTTAAATAATTGAAATTTGGAAAAGAATTTTATTATTTATAAAAATAATTGAAATTTTGAACAGATTTTTAAAAAAATGTTAAAAATATCTGATTAAATTTTTGCCATATGCATTTTATTAAATATTATTCCAGATTGTTTGATGTTAAAGTATTTGTTGGCGAGAAATGTGATTTTCTTTACAATCTTGCCAATTTCGTGTTTCCTTTTAGGCGTTTTTTTTTTACTAAAATTTAATTCGACTTTTTCGGAAATTTTATGCAAACTTTTCGTGATTTTTGTTGTGAATTTATGCGACAAAAGCGACTTTTTTTGAGCCTTAAAGTGGATCCGACACTGAGAAAAAAAATTATTTGATTCAAACAAATTTTGTTTAAATCAAACATAAAATATCTTTGCGCTATACAGTCAAACATATTTAAGTTTAATTGAAAGATATTTTTTGGTTTATTCAAAGAAATAATATATTTAATTCAAACATAAGTTGTGATTGATTTTAAATTATCTATAATTTACTTTTAAGTTTGAATCAAACGAAAAATTGTTAAACATATTTTTTGTTTAAATCAAAACAGAAAATATGTTTGAATTAAATATAATTATTCAAAACAAATAATATTTTTGAATCAAAGTAGTAGATATTTTCTATATTATATTGAGATTAAACTTACAAACTAATTTTGAATTAAACAAAATGATTTAAAATTATTTTTCTATTTAAGTTAAGTATAATGTTTTCTCAGTGGAGCCCTACACAATTGATAATAGTCAATTAATCGGTTATTTGTTTCAACTAAATTTTTCTTTCAGTGTTTGCTATAGCCTATATGTATAGAATCATTCTGGTAAAATTAAATTGAATTCATTTTCTTTTTCGACAAAAAGTGAAAAATGTTGTGATTTTTAAGAAGGGTTAAAATTTTAAAAATGATTTTTTAAAAAGATTTTTAAAAAACCGATTTTCTGGTACTTATAAAAAAGAGTAGAAAGTACTTGAGCAAGTGCAAATTTGGAAAAGAGTGAAGAGAGAAGGAAAGAAAGAAATATATACATAGCATTGATGAAGGTAATATTCTTGGAAGGCGATTCCGTCATAATTAAGGTTGAAGACAGGACAAGGTGAGATGAGAACGTGAGGATTTCACGATCAAGGCCTGACGGACTATTGTGTAACGAACGGGAGAGCAGAAAGATTGCGTAGGTTGAGAGTTGAGGAGTTAAGAGTATATTCCGGTGAATTTGGCGCGAAGCATGTGACTGACCCCGTTCGCCCTTCTTCTTCTTCTTCGTCTTCTTCTTCGTCTTGATTTTTTTTTCTTTCACATTTCCTACTCCTCTCGTTCAAGTGGAACTATGTATTATAAAGAGAAAGGTGTCGTCGTCTAGAGAGAAGACAAGCACTTGCTTATACCGCGAGGGCAACGTTACATAATGCCAGGATATCCGCTTGTCTGGGGGTCTCGCCTCTCTTTTGCTTCATAAGACATTCATCAGATGGCTTTACATCGTCTCTACTTTGCCTCGCTTCCAATCTGCGCTCCACTACGTGCGGCTTGAGGAAGGCAATTTGTAATTTAGGGTCAGATCGGAAGTGGTCCGCGGTTAACAACAATCATTCCTGGGAAACTCAGGCCTCATATATGAGGGGCCAAACACCATTATTTTTCTCCGCATGTTTATTAATGGCGAATTTCGCATTTGGATACGAACAATTTGTACCGTTACTTTTGCGAATTTTTGCCAGAGTATATATGAATGCTTCCCTCTTGTATTCTTTATTTTTTTACGAACAAGGTTTTAAAGAAACTTTGTATCAAAATAATTCATTCATTGAACGCTGAGAAAATGGTTTATTTGATTAAAAAAAAACGAAATAATTCATTCATTCAACACTGAGAAAACGATTTATTTGATTCAAAAAAATTTTTTGTTTAAATCAAACTTAAAATATTTTTTCTATACAGTCAAATTTAAGGTTAATTCAAACATAATTTATGCTATTTGAGATTAATTCCAATCAACATTTAAGTTTCGATCAAACATAACATTTTTAAACATATTTTTTGTTTAAACACAGTAAATCGTAGGGTATTAAAAAGTGTTCAAGACTAAATTAACATTAAAAAAAGATTAAAATAATCAATTTCGGTATTATTTTTTACAATTAATGAAATTTTGGTATATTAAAATTTTTTATACCAATATTATTTATTTGTATTATAAGAATATTATACTTCTTCCAAATTATTTTCATTATTTCAATTCAATTATTATTTTCAACAATTTTTAACTACAATTTTACTTTATATCTATTATTTTAAAGAATAATTAATTAATCAATTTCACGAAATTTCAATTATTCCTAAATTCTTTAATTAAATGCAATTAGAAAATAAAAACTTGTAATAATATTTAAAAAATTCAATTCACCTTTTTCAAAAATATTAATTGAAAAATTCAATTATTTACAAAAAGTTCACTCAATATTTCTTTTAATATTCAATATTATAATCTAAAATTTTAACTGAAATTCATATTGATTCATTTTCAAATCAATTTTTATTCAAAAAATTCTACAAGAATTTAATTCTTTAAATGCAAAAGTAAATTATTTATTGAATAATTGAATGTTTCTCAAAATTCAATTCTCATAAAGAATTTTAGTATTACTTTTTTAATAATTCAATTCTTTTCTCGAATTTCATAAAATCTTGCATTAACCTAATTATTTTTTTCCAGAAATTTAATTAGAATTGTATGAAAAATAATTGAAACGCTGCGATAAGTTTTATTAGAATTTTCATATTTATTCGTCCACAATTCCATTTTGCAAAATTTCAATTATTCGGAAATTCTGCAATTAAATATATATTGAAAAATAAAAACTTGGAATAATTTCAATAAAAATTGTATTAAATTTTTAAAAAGAAATAATTCTACAGAAATTTTTTGTTCAAAAATCTGAAAAATTAAGAATTTCAATAATTTTAGTAAGAAACTTTTTGAAAATTTAATTATTTCTAAAAATTCACGTTGTAATGCTTTTAATTCTGTATTAAAATCTAAAATTTTAACTGAAATTCATTTTTAAAACCATTTTTATTAGTAAATTCTACGAGAAATTCTAATTCTAATAAAAAAAATATTATCAACAAATTTTTTAAATTATTCAATTCTTTGGACGAATTTTAATAAGGTTTTTAAGAATAATTACAGTTTTTTGAGGAATTTGATTAAAATTGCATTAAAAATAATTGAATTTCTGTAAAAAAAATTTATTATTTATGAAAATAATTGAATTCCTAAAGAAATTTTATTATTTATAAAAATAATTGAATTATTGTGAAGGATTGTTATAATTTTTAAAAATAATTGAATTATTGTGAAGGATTGTATTGACATTTTTGTTAGTAATGGAATTCTTTTGGAAAATTTAATTGAAATAGTAGAAATTGAAAATCATGAAATTTTAGAAAACTTTTGAAAATAATTGAAATTTTGACAAGTATTTAATGAAAATTTTGAAAAATAATTGAATATCGCAGAGAAGAATTTCATTATTTATAAAGAGAATTGAAATTTTGACGAGAATTTAAAAAAATTTTGTATTTAACGTTTGATGAAATTAAATTCTCATGAAAAATGTTATCAACAAATTTTTTAAATCATTAAATTCTTTGGACTTTTTCACCAATTTTTTTCGAATGTAACTGTATTCATCTTTTGAAAAATGTTATTAAAATGATTTTAAATAAATCAGTTCTTCATAATTTTTATTTAAAAAATTTTAAAGAATAATTCTTTTATAAAGAATCATTTATGAAGAATTTCTTTCAAGTTTTTAAAATAATCGTATTTATTAATAATTGTAATTAATAATTTTGATTTCATTTATTAAAATTATTGATTAATAATAATTAATAATTAAAACAATAATGTTGAATATCAACCTATTTTCATAATAACAATAAAAGTTATTGCTTATAAAAATAAGTTGATTTTCGACGAAAATTTTTAATATTTACAAAAATAATTGAATTCTTCTAAAGAACTTTATCAAAATCTCAGGAATTAATTAAATTTTTTTTTGAAAAAGTTTGTTGAAAATTTTTATATAATATTCGAAAAAAATTGTAAATTTTTTGCAAGAAAGGAAAAAATTTGCTTAAAAAAACAAAAAAAAGTACTCTGAAAAAATGCCTCTTCTTGATCGTAATTAATTTTCTATGTTTAATAATAAAGCAGCAAAAGAAGCAAACTTTTCACTGAGAAAGAGATAAATTTTACTTAAGGGGGTCGCCCATAAACTACGTAGCACTTTAAAGGAGAGGGGGGTTCGGGCTATTTGCTACGTTCAGCAGAAAAAGTTGCGCTAATGTATGCAACAATGTGTTACAAGGTGGGCGAACAGAAGGGAGTTAAAATTTCAAAAAAAAAAAAATTACTTTATGAAGAGAGATATTTTAGTAAATTGAGTATTTTATTTAATATTCCACCATTGTAAAATAGCCATAAAGAAAATTTGAAACTTTTCTTTCAATTATTTATTGGATGTTGTTGAATATATTTCGAATATATTCAATAAATATTATCTCAAATAAATAAATATATATTAGAGAAAAAAATTCTACAAAGTAAATAAAAGGGTACAAAATAAATAAATAAAATAAAAACAATGAAAAAATAAGAATAAAGTAATAAAAATAAAATAATAAGTAATGTTTAATAAGTAATCAATAAATACAAATGTAATAAAATAAATAAAAAGAATAAAATAAATAAAAATAAACAATAAATAAGAACTTAAAAATTAATAATAATTAATAAGTAAACAATTAAAAATCGACAAGTTTTACGAAGTAATTGAAGAAGAAAATTTTTTTAAATCATGTCAAAATATTTTTTGACGTTTTTGTAATTTTTAGCCAAAAAGTTTTTTGCTTCCCGTTTTGTATTTTTTGTCGAAAGATTTCATTCGTTTTTGTCATGATGACCCATTATATTTTCGTATTTATACCAATGTTCAATGTCAATATAATTCTTCGTTAAAGGGGTGAAAGCTTACAAATGCATTTTATGTCTTTGAAATCACAAATAGATGTTTCATGCCAATAAATTTTGGACGCCTCTTGTTTTTACTGGCGCAAACCAAACAAATTTAGCGTAAATTTTAGTAACACCTATATAATGAAGATCAGAAATATTTGTTTCATTTGATTTGAAGAGAGTTTATCCACTAGTTTTTTTTTTTGCTTTGCAAAAATAATAATTGAGTTCAAAAATAAAATCAAACTAATCAGCTAATCAAAGAGTTAAAGAGTTAAAGAAAACAATGCTGCTAATAAGACTATATAAGGTATTATTAATCTAAATACTAGGCAAAACAAAAGCAAAAAAAACAAACAAAACATAAGCAAAAAAACAAACAAAACATAAGCAAAAAAACAAACAAAACAAAAGCACAAACAAACAAAACAAAAAGCGAAAAAAACAAACAAAACATAAGCAAAAAAAAAACAAATCATAAGCAAAAAAACAAACAAAACAAAAGCGAAAAAACAAACAAAACAAAAGCAAAAAAAAAAGAAACAAAACAAAACAGAAGAAACAAAATTATTACCAAATATGATTGAAAGTAAATCAAAAAATTTATTCAGTGCCAAGTTTAGTTGTCAGTTTAACGTGGGAACTGTACTGTGAAATATTTCCCGAGAAACAATATAATGAAGATAGGACAAGAAGGGTCGAGATTTAATGATCCAGGTATTAAATCTGTTTCGCAATAGGCGGTCTACTGCAAATGAGTCACGTTTAAAGGAAACTCACGAACGTACATGTTTTTTTCAAAACAGAAAAAAAAGAAGAAGAAGAAAAAAGAAATATTCTCGACACAGGTTGTTGAGAAAGCTCAAAACTCAGAATACGTGTTTGGGCATTTATTTTTTTTAAAAGTCTCTCTCTCTCTATATATATATAAACTTCTCAATTCTCTGTTGCACCTTCTATAAAGCACCTGACCATGCCGCTTTTATACAGATTCATTTTCACAAGGTGCGACTAAACGCCCGCCCTTCTCCTCCTTCTCACCACTATTACAAAGACAAAGGAATATATTACCTGCGAGAGTTGAGTGCATTTATATTCAAAATCCATTTGGATTTTCCCAAACTTTTCCCTAAAAATATTTCTCAATTTTTATTTCACTTCTTTTGTGTGTGTATTTGTACTTTTCGAGTGTAAGATTTGGTGAAGAATGAGGATAATGGGTCAGTATATATATATAAGTTTGTGGGGAATATAATATATGAATATAATAAATGTATTGAGTCTAATAAATATAATAAAAATAATAAATATAATAAATATAATAAAAATAAAAAATATTATAAACATAATGAATATAAAAAATATTATAAACATAATGAATACACTGAAAAAAATGTAATTGATTCAAATAAACGATTAATTGACTATTATCAATTAAATATTTAATTGAATCAAATAATATTTATTAGAGTCAATTAAATGGTATTTGCTTCAAATACTGAAGTTATTGATTCAAATACCATTTAATTAAATCCATTAAATATTATATGATTCAAATACCATTAAATTGAATCCATTAAATATTATTTGATTTAAGTAAATATTTAATTGATAATAGTCAATTAATCGGTTATTTGAATTAATTAAATTTTTTTTCAGTGTATAATGAACATAATGAATATAATGAATTTAATAAATATAATAAATATTATAAACATATTAAACATATGAAACATAATTAAAAAATAAATAATTAAAACATAATTAAATTTTGTAAAACTATTTTACAATTTGGGGAAAAAGTACAACAAACCAAAATTTTGACATAAAAAATACTAAACAACAAAAATTATGTGGAATTTAATATAATTATATCAAATATCAAGAATTTTTATTCAATTTTAATTATATAACTTTACTAAATTCCACATAATTTTTTCTAAACTTTAGTATTTTTTATATTAAAACTCCGGTTTTGTTGTATTTTTTCCCCAAATTGTAAAATACTTTTACAAAATTTAATAAACATTTCTTCAGTGTATAATAATAATGAACATAATGAACATAAATGAACATAAATAATAATAAAATAAAATATATAAATATTATATTATAGAATATATTTTATAGAATAAAAATAATAAAAACAATAATAGTAATAACAATACACCAGGAAAAATATAAAGTAACTTTTACCACTATCGGAATAAATTTTCCTGTATACGTTTAAAGTAAATTTTACTCATTCAAAAAACATGTTTGTAAAAATTACTAAAATTTACTATTCGAACGAAACAAAATTTACTCCAAAAGTAGTAAAAGTTACCAGAAATTATTTACTAGAAATATTTTTTAATATAAACATAGTAAAAGTTACTTTACACTTCCCTCCGTATGGTACAAAAAATTCCCAAAATTCAAAAGCTCTGAGAAAATAATAAAAAAGGATTTTTATGTTTCAAAAAAAAGGAAAAATTTACCAAACGTTTTGAAACGACAAAATTGTTCTTCAACAAACTAGAAAATTTTCTTAACCTACAGAAAAGTTTACAATATTACGAAAAGTTTGTTTAACAAATGAAAAGAAAACAATGTGCATGATATTAGGCGTTTTATACAAAAAATTAATTAACTTAAGGGAATAAAAAGGGACGAACTAATGATCCTTGAAATAGTAATGCTTTAACGGAAACTATTAATAGAATCATCATAACATTGTTAATAGTTGTCATTAACAATACAAGCAGAAGAATAGCAATAAAAAAAGTTAAATTAATTAAAAAAAATAAGAGACGAAATTTTTATCATAAAACACTAATTAAAACGTAATTACTAATTATAGTAATAAAAAGTAATAAAAAGTAGTAAATGGTAGTAAACGGTAGTAAACGTTAGTAAACGGTATAGTAAACAGAAGTAATAAAAAAATAAAGAAGAATTTAATTTCCAAAATTGTTTATGCAATCTATTGATTAAACTGTAAAGCAACACATGTGGGCCATCTTTTCTTGTAGGTCATTGCCGAACTGTGATTCCACATTACCAAAGTCTCACGGTCACAGTCAAGCGACATTGTTTCGAATAAACATCTTTATTCATTAACAAACAAGATCCTTTGTTTCTATTCTCGGAAAAAGTGTTACTTCATTTGCAGAATTTTGCCATTTTTTCCCCTTTTTCTTTATCTCGTATTCTTCATTTTTAGGTAATTAATTTTCTTTTTTTTTTACTTTCTCTCTAAAATTCGAATTAAAAAAAGAAAAAAAAGAAATAAAAAGAAGAAAATTTACTGATTTGAACTAGTGACTAACATGTTCTTGAATTAGTAACTTCGTAATTAAGGAAGAATCTGACAATCGGAACAAAAGTTAGTTCAATGTCATAATTTCGTTTTTATTTTCAAAGTCAAATTAAATAAAAAAATGTTGTTTGGTAAAAGCGTAAGGAATTAAATTTTCAACATTTTCAAGGTACGATTTGAATGGAAATTCTAATTTTTTGTCAATAATAAATGATTTGGGTATAACACAAACTAAGATTTGACAAATGTTTCTTATTGACACAAAATTGTATTTTTTTCAAGTGCAACTTTTAATCTTTTTAAATATTCAAAATTAAATTCTTTACCTTTTCACTGAGACGAATTTGTGTTTTTCTTTTAAATTGGGAAATTGTGACATTGGACTAATTTTTTACTTGACTGTACTTCCGATTCCTCCTTAAATTGGTTATTTTACTAAAATAAACGCAGTAATTTAAGTGTAGTAATTTTTTCAACAACATTTACTCGTTTAAAAGCAAAGCTTCAGTCGCCAAATCGAATTATTTTAGTAAATATTTTTTTAGCTATAAATAAAATTTTTGAGATTGAGTTATTAATTAATTTCTTTAGTAATTAATGTTAGTAAATTATAAATTAATAATTAATGTTTTTTAATACGTTTTTATTAGTTTTTTGTAGCAGTTTTCGTAGTAATTTTCGTAGTAGGTTTTTAGTAGTTTTTCGCAGTAAGTTTTCAGTAGTTTTTTGTAGTCGTTTTCGTTGTAATTTTCGTAGCAGATTTTTAGTAGTTTTTTGTACTATTTTTTGTAGCAGTTTTTGTAGTAGTTTTTAAAAAAGTAGCAGTTTTTTTAGTCCTTTTTTGTAGCATTTTTTTGTTCTAAAAGCAGCAGTCGCAGTAGTAATTACTAATTACCATAAAGAAACCTTAACATTTTTTTTTGTTCAATTTCACCTCATTCAAATGTATAATTTTATCGAAACTACATTTATATTTACAAAGATGCGTGTAATTTTATGTATCAATATTATTGAATTTCAATGACAACTCGTTATTCTATTATGTGACATTTAATTTTACGTTTTCCACTGTCGTTGTGTATTAATTAATTACATGATGATTAAACTTTGTGAAACTACTTTAATTAAGAGCATGCTAATTATAGAACTGCAATTACACGTCAATTATCAAGTGCCTCAAATTAGTTCCCACAGAATCAGAAATAATAAATAAAAGTTTATCGCAAATGAAGGACACGTTTTTCAATTAGTCTAAATCTCAATATTGTTGTTAATTAAATTAGTCGCGAGAATTTCACTACTTTTCTTTTAATTCTACAATTTTTCTGTTTTTTAATTGTTCCATTTTTTAATTGTTCCATATTTTAAGTGGTATCATTTTATAGTTGTACTATTTTTTAGTTATACCATTTTTAATTGCATCATGTTCTAATTGCATCATTTATTTAATTGTACTATTTTTTAGTTGTACCATTTTTTAATTGCATCATTTTTTAATTGCATCATTTATTTAATTGTACTATTTTTTAATTGTACCATTTTTTAATTGTATTAATTTTTAGTTGTACCATTTTTTATTTGTATTAATTTTTAGTTGTACCATTTTTTAATTGTATTAATTTTTAGTTGCACTATTTTGTAGTTGCATCATTTTTTTAATTGTACCATTCTTTAGTTGTACCTTTTTTTAATTGTACCATTTTCTAATTGTACAATTTTAATACAATTTTACTATTTGATTCATGCTGTTTGGTGATTTAAAGAGCAATGACTCTTTAAGGAGCAGTATTTAAAAAACGGTGACCATTTAAAGAGCCTATTTAAAAGGATTATTTAAAGAACAATCTTTTGGACAATTTTTAAAATGAATCTACAGTCCTCGTACTATTAATTTCGAACTACGAATTACTTTCCCTAAATTGCAAATAAAATATGCATTAAAACATTCCATAGGGTTCAATATTGCACGCCATTCGCGTAAATATCAACTAGTGTAGCCTACTTTTTCATGAATAGTGAACACTTCATGAATAGTTCACCGGCAAGATCCAGCGTAGAAAACTATACGTGTTATATAAACAAGCCAAAGGAAAATCAAAAGTCGAGGCAAAACTGAAAATTCCCTCTAAAAAAAACGGATTGTAAAAATTTTTCCCTTATTTTACAATCCGTAATTTTAAAGACCATATCTTTGTGTATAGTTTACGATGCGTATACAAAACTATTTATAACATTTCGTTTTAGAATTCAGTCACGAATTTTTTCTTCCTTCCTTCTTCTTCTTCTTCTTTTTTTTTGGGTAAACAGAAAATTACATCTGCCTTCAAGTGTTAAGAAACATCACAGTTGAACAAACTGTGTCAAAAAAGAAAACTTTTCACCGTTATTATATATTATTGTATAATTGATATTTCTTTTTCTATTCTATATATATATATAATGAAAAAAAGTTTTATTTTTGTTGAAAAATATTCTACACTCGTAAACAATTATAAAATACTTGGTCGTAAAAATACGATCTTTATGGAGGAAAAATAACACTGTAAATCATCTTCTGCATAGCTAAATGCTTATAAACTTATGTTTTTTTTTATATAATAAATTTTCAAAGATAGAAAAAGAATTTAAAAAATCTTTTTCAGACCATAAGATATTTTTTTTTCTAAATTGCATCTACTGGAAAAACACTTTCTCGATTATAATCAGCCCTCGAGGTTATGAGATTAGATCCATCATAAGCATGGTATTATCGAAGCCGCGACCTGAGGGATAAGTGATAAACTGGATTACTAGAGAGCGGCAGGTAGCTCTCTTCAAGAAGTATGAAATTACGACAAGAACATGACTTCGAATCGCGTTCAAAAAGTACATAAAGGTTCATTCATCCTGTATTTTTAATTTTTCCTCACAGAGAATAAAAAGAAAAATTCTCCAACTTCTCGCATATATATATATTCATTTCGAATCCTGAAAACATGATTGATTTCAATGCGACAAATTATGTGGGTGAATAAACCATAATTATATCAATTTTACTTCTAGCGAGCTACATAACTCGCTAAACCGGATTGAAGCATACAATACATTCTCTGCCGCACCCCCATCTTTTCCACTGAAGTTACGATCCATTTCAATACACACAATTCTAATAATACCTCATCAGTCTAAAAAGTCATTAAAAAAAAAAAATGTCTCCAATTGTCAAAAAAAAAACCGACTACCATCCAAATCATCAAAATCCCCTAATTTTTTCGCCAACATTCCCGAAACAGTTTTAATGTCAATTTTCCATTCATGCCATATTATAAAGTGAAAGTTATCAATTGACAATTCAGTGTATATATGAAGTATTGTATATACCAGAAAAGAATCGAAAAAAAAACTCTTCAAAATGAGCAGATTACTTCAAACTTTCTAAAAAAAAGGGTATTGAGAGATATTTTTCGACAGTATTTATAAATAAATTTTTTTTTTTTAATGATATTTTATTTGTATCGTGTGAACGGTACTTAAGACTTAAGACGGTGTTCCGTGCAAGGCGATGGTGGCCTTAGGCACTCGGTCACTGACACTGTTTCCCAACCTGTGCGACGGGGTCCTCGTGTATCACGTGACCATATTGCAAATAAAAAAAAATACATGCCATTTACACTGATAAACCTAACGAGGAAATGAAAAACGTCTCCCAATCCTATTAAAATAATTATCTATCGGCCATCAATGAAAAAAAAGAAGTTCCACACACTAAATCAATAAAAAAGTTAATACTTATTTGCATTTTTTCGAATGTGGAGACAAAATGTCAAAAGGAAGTTGAAGATGGATTTTTGATTCTCTAAGAAGAGAATTTTACACAACAGGAATTTCGAATTCACATCCGAATTTTTTTTAAGTATCCTAATTTTTGCTAATATAACTTTTTAATCAGATTTTTTATTCATTAACGATGTTTTAATTTATTTATTTCATTGAACTTTAATTAATTCATTCGTTTATTGATAGTTACGATTTTCATTTTTTGAATTTCGCGCCAATGTGGTTCGTGGCATTGCCGCCTAGGCGTGAAAGTTCTCTCGCAAGCGCTGAAAAGCGAATAGAGTGCATGAAGTTATAGCGTCGAAAATAATTATTATCCACTGATTCTGGAGAGAATTTCCCTTCTTTTATTCATTTACTTACAAAGTCAGTTATTTAAAAAATTAAAATTAGAGAATAATCGTCAATTAACCTAATTTTCCGGCAGATATCAAATTGAAACAAAAAAAACGAAGCAATGTTTCGATTCGTCTTTCGCCTCAATTCGAAATCTGCAAAAAAAATCTGCTTAATAAATTGTAAGAAAGAGACAAAATTTCACGTACGACTAATAATTTTGGAACGTGAATTTTAAACTCTTCTCTGCTACTTCATATACATTTTTATGAAGAAAACGTTTTATTGCATGGAGAAAAATTGTTGTCCCCTCCCCCCCTTCTTTTGATGGCTTTCAAAAATTGACAGAACGGAATTTAATTAATGATTTTAGTGAAATTAATAGTGGCAATAGAAACTGTGTGACTTTATTGTTAGCTTTAAGGGAAACATTTACCGGATGCACACGTGCGAACTATATAAAAGGGGAACTTTTACGAACTCGTAATTTCTCGTTGGAACTTGTAGATTTCAGAAAATGGCTATTTACCCCTCGAATAATGAAAAATGTTGGCACGCGTTTCTCTCATTAAATTTCTCATGTGTGTGGCTGTGTGTATATGTGTGATTTCAGTGTTAACTATGTTTGAAAAAATAAATGCCGCAGAGAATATTAGTTTGCTCTATAAAGTAATTTTTCTAAATCCCCCAACAATCTTTCGACAATCCTTAAAAATCCTTCGACAATCCTTTGACAATCCGTCAACAATCCTTCAACAATCCTTCAACAATCCTTCAACAATCTTTTGACAATCATTAATAATTTAATAATCCTTATATTAATTCTCAATAATTCTTGATAATCCTTAAAAATCCGTTATCTGACAGTTAGTGTCAATTTAGGGTCAAAATTCTCCAATTTGAATCAATAAAGTATCAAAACAAATTGGATCAAGTTGAGCTCTTCCGAACTAAAAAAGAATTAAAACAAATTCGACCAAACTGAGCTTTTCCGAACCAATAGAGAATGAAAAACAAATTGATCCAAACTGAACTCTTCCGAACCAATAAAGAATCAAAACAAATTGGACCAAGTTGAGCTCTTCCGAACCAATAAAGAATCAAAACAAATTGGGCCAAGTTGAGCTCTTCTGAATCAATAAAGAATCAAAACAAATTGGACCAAGCTAAGCTCTTCTGAACCAAAAAGGAATTTTAAAAAATTTGACCAAGTTGAGCTCTTCTGAACCAAAAAAAGAATCAAAACAAATTGATCCAAACTGAGCTCTTCCAAACCAAGAAAAGAATCAAAACAAATCGGACCAAACTGAGCTTTTCCAAACCTAAAATCTAAACAAATTGAACCAAACTGAACTCTTCCGAACCAATAAAGAATGAAAAACAAAATTGGACCTGAGCTTCTCCAAACCAAGTCGACTTCAGGAACCTAGAAATGACAATTTAAATGACTATTTAAATGACTATTGTATTCGGTTAAAAATTTCCCAAAAGAAAAGTGTTTTTCCTCTAGAAGAAAAATTCCCAATAGAGTAGAATTTATAGACGAAGAGGAATGGCAAATGCAAGATCACGATTCGCATTCTTTATTCTAATTCTACCTTTCGAAGAAAGAGCGAATAATGGTGAACGGCGCTGAAGCAGCGTTCTTGAACCTTTTTCATGACCTTGAGTTATTCAATATAAATCTTTAGTAACTGCGAAGAGGACCGCAACAGTCGTATATATATATGACTACTAAAACAACATGAAAAAGGGTGTTCTAAAAAAACCACTATTGCACGCACCATCAAAAATAAATAAAGAAAACTTCCCGCACCTTGAGATCATTATTATCCACAAGTGCCCAATAATCTATGCCATTTCTACATTTTTATCTGATCGACCGCATATTTATTTATACTCAGAGTATAGCTGCACCGAAGAAAACGAATAAAGCAATTTTTACTATACTTTTTTTTGGGTAGTAAAACCTAAACTAAAACGGAATTTCTCACTGTCAATTTTTACTCTTTTACTTTTTTTACTATCGAATAAAGTAACATTTACTATTTAGTTTTATTTGAAAAATCTAAACAATTTTTTTCTCTTACTATTGGTAATTTTTAGTTTCCGGATTAGTAAATTTTTTTCACTTCCAAAGTAAATTCTGCTCCGGAAGTTATTTCATAATTTAAAAGAAAAAAAAATTATATTTTAAACTCGTTTTGGTGGAAGGGAGAAAAATTTAATAGTTTTTAAAAATTCATTACAAAATTTCAATTATTTTGATATTTTCAAAGTTTTTTTAAAAACCCTCTTCAAAATTTCAATTAATTTTATAAATAATAAAGCTCTTTATGAAATTTCTATTATTTTCTCAAAAATTTATTTAAATTCACTGATTTCCAATATATATGCTATTTTAAAAAAATTTTTTTAAACATATTCAATTATTGAGAAAATTTGTTGATAAAATTATGTATAATAATTTTATGTAAAAAAAATTTATTCAATAATTAATTTCAGTTAAAAATTTGTTCGCTATTTATTGAATTTTGAAGAAGTTGAGATTTGAAAAAATTATTAGTATAATTACAATTATTCGAAACAATTGAATTTTGTAAATGTTTCAAATTGAGGAACATTTGCTCAATTTTAGGTTATGTTACTTATATAATTGATTATTGCCAAAAAAATTCTAATTTTCATTCAAATCATAACTTGAAAATGCTCAAAATGTAGACAATTTAATTCCTTACTCGTCTACCACAAGGAATTAAAAATTTAATGTCACTCTTTTTAAAATACGATATTGTGACACTCGACAAATTTTTGGATCCGATTGTTTGTCGGATTCTTCCTTAAATTCTACTTTTGAAGAAAGGGCAATTTTTTCCGAAAATAGTACAAAGTATATTGTCGAAAATGGATCGAAATTTCAATTTTCACTTCGTTTGCGAGTGAATTTTTATGCCCTCTAGGCGGGATTTTAGAGAACTGTTTTGGCGCGAAATTCAAAAAGTTAAAATATTACTAGTAAAATTATCATCAAGGTAAATTCACAACCAACATAAAAGGAAGGAGTAAATGAAGAAAGGGGAAAGGGGAAAAATTCTGATAAGAATTTTCAAACGGATGGAATTCAATAATAATTATATATGAAAATTCATAGACTCAATGTTGGAATAATATGCGTCTGTTCGCATATAATAAATTGTGCAATCAACCTTCTAATAAACCGATCTTTTTACAAACATGTGCCGCATGCAGTTTATAATGATAAACTATAATAATGTATGTAAGAGAGTTTATATTATAAAACTAGACAGTTATTTTTATCTTTAATTATACCGTACTCGCTTTTCTTTCACTTCCACGTCTTTTTCTTTTTGCTTTTCTGTTTTTGCTTAAATAACTATTGTTATGTTGTAAGAATTTAGTAATTTTTTAGTAATCACTCACCGCACTTTCATTGTTCGCCGTATAGTTATATTCGCGCAGCAAACAGTTTCCTGAAAAATTATTATAAAAAAGTTGCATCAATATTTGTTACGCAATGGTAATTTTAAAATTCAATATAAGTATTTTTTTCCAAATGCCTATGTATATATACTTTGAACGAACTATTTATAATAAACGTGGATAAAAATCATCAGTGGAATAATTTATGAGACGCGTGTATAAAATAAAAGGTGTCGAAATATATAAAAGTGTGTTTCTCTTTTCTGTATATAGTGGAAGGATTTCTTCGCAAAAAAAAAAAAAAAATTGGTTGTGAACCATATGTTCAGAATCGTATATTCTATTTAAATTCTACTCATCGTTGTTGGTCTATAACAGAATAGATTCAAATTTTAACTGATTTTAACATTTTTTATTGCTTTCGAATTAAAAACTTCGCAATCGATAATTAATTTTGAATAAGTAGCTGTCAAACTAAAAAAAGTAGTAAAACAGTAGCTGTCCAAGATTATTTCCAAAAAAGATATTAATTCTTGAGTAGAATTTTATGAATTTTTTAAAAATAATTCATTTCTCTCGAATAATTTTATGCGAATTCCAATTTAAATAATAGAATTCCTAAGACATTTTTATTATTCATGAAAAGAAGTGAATTCTTAGAAAGATGTTTAAAAAAAAAATTTAACTAATTGAATTCTGTTTGGAAATTTTATGAAAAATGGTAAATATTGAAAATCATTGTATTGCGAAAAGTTTTTTAAGAATAATTGAATTTTACAAAGAATAATTAAAATTTTCCGAATAATTTGAATTCTTGCGAACGATTTTATTAGAATTTTCAAGAAGATATATATTTATTATTTTTAGGAATAATTTGAAATTCAATTCATAATTGAAAACATAATTGAATTCTTTTGATTAAGAATTATTATTTTTATTAAAATTAAAAATAATAATTAAAGTATATTTAAAAATACGGACTTTACGGACCAAAAATGAAAAATTACGGACCATTTATTTATTTTCAAGAATTTTTAACTAAAATTCTTCTTAAAATCGATTATTTTTAATAATTTTCGAAAAAGTTCTTTGACAATTTTCAAATCCATTTCTTTACAATATTCGATTTTTCAATAATTTGTAAATTCTTCCATTAAATATGTATTAGAAAATAAAAACTTTAAATAATATAAAAAAAAATTCGCAATTAAAATTTCTCAAAAAAATTAATTCCACAGAATTGTTACTTAGTTAAAAATATGAAAAATTCAAATTTTCAAAGATTTGAATCATGAAACCTTTTCAAAATTTAATTATTTCTAAAACTTTACGCTCTAATACTTTTAATATTCAATTATAATCTAAAATTTTAACTGAAATCCGCATTTTTAAATCAATTTTTATGAGAAAATTCTACGAGAATTTCATTATTTAAATACAAAAAAACAATTTATTGAATAATTACATATGTTTCTTAAAATTGAATTCTTTTAAAGAATTGTATCCATCAATTTTCAAATAATTTCAATTCTTTTGCAAAATTTTATTAAAATAGATATTAAAAATAATTAAATTAGGGAAAATTTTTGAAAATAATTGAAATTTTTCCAAGAAATTTATTAAATTTTTTGAAAATATAATTCAATTTTAGAGAAGAATTTTATAATTTATCAAGATAATTAATAATTTACGCAAAGAATTGCATTAAAAATTTTGAATGCAACAATTTTATTCTTTAAAGAAATTTAATCAAAAATTTATTAAAAATAATATTTAAATTCTAATAAATAAATTGTAGCAAAGGTTATTAAAATAATTAAAATTTCTTTGATAAATTTTAATAAAATTTTTAGGAATAATTACATTTTTCGAGGAATTCGATTAAAATTGTATTAAAAATAATTGAAATTTTGCAATTAGCTTTATTATTCATCAAAATAATTGAATTCCTAATAAGAATTTTATTATTTGCCAAAAAAATTAAATACCTGTAAAAATTTTATTATTTATGGAAATAATTGAATATTGCGAAGAAATTTATAAAAAAAATTTGTTAATAATGAAATTCCTGTAAAATTGTTATTATTTTTTGAAAATAATTAAAGGTTTGTGTAGAATTTTAGTAGATTTTTTTTTAAGTAATTGAATTCTTTTGGAAAATTTTATTAGAATATACCTATTAAAAATAATTGAATTCAGGAAAAATTTTGAAAATAATTGAAATTTTTCCAAGTATTTTAGTAAAATATTTTTGAAAATAATTGATATTTCGAAGAAGAATTTAATTATTTCTAAAGATAATTGAAATGTTGAGGAGAATTTTTAAAATTTTTTGAACATAATTGAATTTTTGCGAAGAATTTTATTACTTTTGAAGATAATTGAATTCCTTCAATTATTTGTAGTTTCTCTAAAATTATCCAAATTATATCGTATAATTTAC
Source organism: Leptopilina myrica (nomen nudum) (assembly GCA_032872475.1). Taxonomy (NCBI): domain Eukaryota; kingdom Metazoa; phylum Arthropoda; class Insecta; order Hymenoptera; family Figitidae; genus Leptopilina; species Leptopilina myrica (nomen nudum). Next base: position 4,938,672 of record CM065459.1, read on the forward strand.
GTACTTTACGGATCTTTTTCAACCCTGTAATAAATAATTAAATATTAAAAAAAAAAATTTCAATAATTTTAAAATCAAAAAATGTAACAGAACATTTTGTTAAGTATCTAATTATTTTTAGGGTGAATCTTTATGAATGAATGAATTGTTTAAGGTCAGGGATAGAGTTAAAATTTTATCTGAAATTCAGGGATAAAGAAAGTTAAATTTTTGTAGGCACCTTGAAGGATTTTTTTACTTTAAAAAGGCGCTCTTTTTATATTTGAAAAGAAGCGTATGTATTTATTTATTTAAAAGAAGCGTTTCTTTTTCAGTAGAAAAGCTTTGTGCAAAATTGTACATATGGAAATATGCTTGTTTTGATCGATTACAAGTCATTGAATTATATTCCATTCGTACGACATCTGTTCGCTGATCTGGTTGATTTGACCTTACATTTAACCCGAGAATAGTTTAAAATTCATCGTGTGTGTATGTGTGTGTGTGTGATAACTATTCGCTCTTATCACAATTCTTTATATTGTAAAATAGCAAAGCAAATGCAAACACAAAAATAATCAAATATAAATAAATGTTTTTAAGTTTCAGTTTTCCTATTTTCATCCGCTCGTGGGTTTTTTGATAACAAAAATATATATACCCTTCTTGATAATATTGGTTTGCTCACTTTTTTTGTATTCATTTCAATTTAAATGCGAGCTCTCGTCTGCTTTCTATTATCGTTCTACGAACTTGAAGGGGATGAAGTCATTAAAAAGCAACCGGTTGCTATTTTCATGCCTCTTGTGAGTCTTCTTTTCGAATTAACCGAATGCATCATTAAATCAGCCAGGTTACATTATACGGAGGAGAGAGAGAAGATCAGTTACTAGCAACGTTGAAAGCCAGTCACGAACCTCCTTTTTTGTCCTTCTTCTTTTTCTTCTTCTTTTTCTTTTTTTTTTACCATTATTATCAGGACCGTCTCTAGCCTAGCTTGAACCCATATTATTATCCTTCCTCTTTTTTATTTATTTTCCAAAAAAAGGAAAAATAAAAAAGAAAAACTCGAGAAATTACGTAAGAAAAGTTTAATATAGAGTGCGAGGAGTTTGTGTTTGAAAAGAAGATTCTCTCGAATAACGTGCGGAGTCTGTAAAGTTTTCCCGATTATCGATAACCCCTCCGAACGGTAGCAACAGAGTCGGCATTGATTAATTCAGGGCCCCGGGCTAGAGGGTCTTGTTTCCTCTCAAAATAAACTTATTGATCGCCATTTTCCAACATTATATATGCAAATATATATATATATTTCAAAGATTTATCCTAAAATATTCCTTTTTAGCATTGAGGAAATAATTTTCACACGTTCGCATATCTCGCGTCAAATGCTATATACTGTGATTAATTTATAAATGATTATTGTATTTTTTCTATACGCTTGGGAAAAAAAATTGTCCTCTTAATTAAATGAATCTGATTCTGACAAATTTACTTCTGGCGTGAATAGAATATATATACGAATATGTCTAGACCAGATAAATAATGTCACACACTTCATAGAAAAGAATTTTAATTTCTTGATCAACTTCCAGACTGTTTCATAAATGAAGTCAAATTACTGGAACATTTATTAGGTATTTCATGATAATTACACGCATTCTTTCTCACTTTTTTTTTACCTTTGCTCACTTTTTTATACCCGAAGCTACGATAATATTACTGCTTGCTTGCATATATAGCTGAACGAGCACGTGCGCATTTTATACAGTGGCATATGTTAGTTAACTTGAAATCTAACCAAAGAAAGAAAAATTGCAATTTTTCAGATGCGGAGGAAAAAAACTATTTCTTTTAGTAACGAATATAAATATTTAATTGAAGAACTTTCTAATCATCGGACTTGTTACAGATTTACTAAAAAGTACCATCTACTAAAAGCTACTATTTCTGTTTCTTTTTTTTGAGAATTTCCATTACTTTAAATCTGCTAATTACTAGAGATCAAAATTATTTAAAAATCATATTGATAAAATTCTAGATGAATATTCAATTATCTTCTAAACAAAATAAAAATTTATTTAATGAATATTTCATGAATATTGAAATTCTTTGACGAAATTAAATTATATTTTAAAGGATATTACTCAAATTCATTGCAAAATTTTCAACAACAAAAAAAATTTTAGTTAAATTCATTACACAGTTTCAATTATTTTCAAAAAATATTTTTTAAACTCAATGATTTTGAATATTCTAAGACTATTTTAATAAAATTTCGGAAAAGAATTCAATTATTATTCAAAAATTTTTAACAAAATTCTACACACAAGTTCAATTTTATTATTTTTCAAAAAAATAAAATTGCACAGAAATTGAATTATTTAAAATAGAAATTGCATAAAAAGGTCTTTTTCGAAAAAATGAAATGTTTTAAAATTTGTTTCAGTGATTTCATTATTTTTATAAATAATAAAAACGTTCGAAGAAAGTGAATTATTTTCATATAAATATCAATATAATTCAATTATTTTCGAAAATTATAATAAAATCATTGCAAAATTTCAATTTTCTAATTTTTTTCTTAATTTAATAATTTGCATAATCAATTATTTTAATATAATTTTGCAAAGAAATTCAATTATTTAAAAATCATATTGATAAAATTCTAGATGAATATTCAACTATCTTCTAAACAAAATAAAAATTTGACAGCAACTCAATTATTAAAAATGGAATTTGCAAACAAAATTATTTTGAAAAAAGTCAATTGTTTGGAAATTTTTTTATAGAATTTATTCTTCGTTAGAATTCTTTTACTTTTTATGATTATTTTTAGAATTATCAATATTCTAAGACTGTTGAAATAAAATTTTGTCAAAATAATTCAATTATCATTCAAAAAATTTAAATACAATTCTAGACAAAAATTTAATTATTATTTATAAAAAATCACAGGATTTCATATATTTAAAATGGAATTTGCACAATTTTTTGTTTCGAAAAAATCAAATGTTTTAAAATTTCTTTTATGGATTTCATTATTTTAATAAATAATAAAATCATTCGGAGAAAAACAATTTATTACAAACTTTCAATTATTTTCAAATATTTTTTTTTAAAACCCTCTTGCGGTAAAATTTCCATTATTTTCTTAAAAAATTATTTAAATTCACTGATTTCCAATATCAACTACTATTTTAATAAAATTTCTCAAAAGAATTCAATTATTTAGAAAAATTGGTTGATCAAATTATGTATAAGAATTCTATACAAAAAAAAATTTATTTAACAATTAATTTTAGATACGAAATTTTTTGCTTATCCAGGGTTGCCACGTTTTAACCCATTTCAAATTCCCTGACTTTTCCAGGTTTTCCAGGTTAAAAAACGGAATTTTTCCAGGTTTTTCAAACTACATTAATTATTCATTAGAAAATTCAAGAATTCAATTATTTTTAAAAGTAACATAATTCTTCGTTTACATCCAATTATGTTCCAAAACTGTCAAAAATTCCCGTAAAAATTTAAATAATCTTTATAAATAATGTACAGGAAGTTAGACCAGCAAAGTTAAAATTTTCAAAAAACAATTATTGTGCTGAATTGTGCTCGACTTGTGCTCTTTTGTGCTAAAATTCATTTTTTGAAAAACTCAAAATTCCGGGCACAAAAACCAAAAAACTTTTTTTTATCGAAAAATTAAAATTTTTTGAAAAACATTTATTGTGCTGAATTGTTCTCGACTTGTGCTCTTTTGTGCTAAATTTTATTTTTTAAAAAACTCAAAATTCCGGGCAAAAAAACCAAAAAACTTTTTTTAATCGGAAAAATTGAAATTTTTTATAAAATAATTATTGTGCTGAATTGTGCTCGACTTGTGCTCTTATGTGCTAAAATTTATTTTTTAAAAAACTCAAAATTCCGGGCAAAAAAAACAAAAAACTTTTTTTAAATCGGAAAAATTAAAATTTTTTGACAACAATTATTTGCTTAGCTAGCACAACTCAGCACAACTTTTATTTTTTCGAAATTTTGATTTATATAAAAATCCGGGATCAAAGTTGCCCAAAAAAATTGTCGTTATCGAGTATAAATTGATTTTTAATGAAAATTTAATTTTAAAAAATATTTTCAGAATGATATCGATTGTGCTTAGCTAGCACAACTCAGCACAACTTTTATTTTTTCGAAATTTTGATTTATATAAAAATCCGGGATCAATGTTGCCCAAAAAATTTGTCGTTATCGAGTAGTCATTAATTTTTTATGCAAATTTAATTTTAAAAAAATATTTTCAGAATGATATCGATTGTGCTTAGCTAGCACAACTCAGCACAACTTTTCTTTTTTCGAAATTTTGATTTATATAAAAATCCGGGATCAATGTTGCCCAAAAAAATTGTCGTTTTAGAGTATTAATTGATTTTTTATGCAAATTTAATTTAAAAAAAAATTTTTTTTAAATGATATTGATTGTGCTTAGCTAGCACAACTCAGCACAACTTTTCTTTTTTCGAAATTTTAATTTATATAAAAATCCGGGATCAATGTTGCCCAAAAAAATTGTCGTTTTAGAGTATTAATTGGTTTTTTATGAAAATTTAATTTTAAAAAATATTTTCAGAATGATATCGATTGTGCTTAGCTAGCACAACTCAGCACAACTTTTATTTTTTCGAAATTTTAATTTATATAAAAATCCGGGATCAATGTTGCCCAAAAAATTGTCGTTATCGAGTAGTCATTAATTTTTTATGCAAATTTAATTTTAAAAAAAATTTTCAGAATGATATTGATTGTGCTTAGCTAGCACAACTCAGCACAACTTTTCTTTTTTCGAAATTTTAATTTATATAAAAATCCGGGATCAATGTTGCCCAAAAAAATTGTCGTTTTAGAGTATTAATTGATTTTTTATGCAAATTTAATTTAAAAAAAAATTTTTTTTTAATGATATTGATTGTGCTTAGCTAGCACAACTCAGCACAACTTTTCTTTTTTCGAAATTTTAATTTATATAAAAATCCGGGATCAATGTTGCCCAAAAAAATTGTCGTTTTAGAGTATTAATTGATTTTTTATGCAAATTTAATTAAAAAAAAATTTTTTTTTAAATGATATTGATTGTCCTTAGCTAGCACAACTCAGCACAACTTTTCTTTTTTCAAAATTTTAATTTATATAAAAATCCGGGATCAAAGTTGCCCAAAAAAATTGTCGTTATTGAGTATAAAATGATTTTTGATGAAAATTTAATTTTAAAAAATATTTTCAAAATGATATTGATTGTGCTTAACTAGCACAACTCAGCACAACTTTTATTTTTTCGAATTTTTGATTTATATAAAAATCCGGGATCAATGTTGCCCAAAAAAATTGTCGTTTTAGAGTATTAATTGATTTTTTATGCAAATTTAATTTAAAAAAAAAATTTTTTTAAATTATATCGATTGTGCTTAGCTAGCACAACTCAGCACAACTTTTATTTTTTCGAAATTTTAATTTATATAAAAATCCGGGATCAATGTTGCCCAAAAAAATTGTCGTTATCGAGTAGTCATTAATTTTTTAAGCAAATTTTATTTTAAAACATATTTTCAGAATGATATCGATTGTGCTTAGCTAGCACAACTCAGCACAACTTTTATTTTTTCGAAATTTTAATTTATATAAAAGATAAAAAAAAAATTTTCGGTGTTTGTGCCTGCAATTTAAAATTTCCCTTTTTTTAATTTTCATTTATTGGAAACTAATTTATCCTCCCAGACTTTAAAGTTTTCGTAAAACGAACTTGTACTCTGTAGAGCACAATTTGAGATCTGCTGATCACTAGTTTCGTTTTTTCTTAATGTTATTAAAAAACTTATATTTCTTCCAAAAATCGACAAAAACAATTATACGGCCCAAAACTGTAAAAATTAAATTTTTTAAAAACTTCACTTGTGCTGGGTTCCTCTAACAATCCTCAACATTGTGCAGCCATAAATTTCAAAAAAATAGAAATTAAAGGCAAATATCCAAAAATTAAAAATCGACTTCAAAAAATGATACTTAAAATCTCTCAAAAACAAACATTGTGCTCAATTGTGCTAGACCAGTAAAGTAAAAAATCCTAAATACATTTTTTTTAACAAAGAACTTTTTATAAAATTTAATATTAAACAAAAATTAATGAATACTCGATAACGACAATTTTTTTGGGCAAATTTGATCCCTGATTTTTATATAAATTAAAATTTCGAAAAAATAAAAGTTGTGCTGAGTTGTGCCAGCTAAGCACAATCGATATCATTCTGAAAATATTTTTTAAAATTAAATTTTCATCAAAAATCAATTTATACTCGATAACGACAATTTTTTGGGGCAACTTTGATCCCGGATTTTTATATAAATCAAAAATTCGAAAAAATAAAAGTTGTGCTGAGTTGTGCTAGTTAAGCACAATCAATATCATTTTGAAAATATTTTTTAAAATTAAATTTGCATAAAAAATTAATTACTACTCGATAACGACAATTTTTTTGGGCAACATTCATCCCGGATTTTTATATAAATCAAAATTTCGAAAAAGTAAAAGTTGTGCTGAGTTGTGCTAGCTAAGCACAATCAATATCATTTTGAAAATATTTTTTAAAATTAAATTTGCATAAAAAATTAATTAATACTCTAAAACGACAATTTTTTTGGGCAACATTGATCCCGGATTTTTATATAAATCAAAATTTCGAAAAAATAAAAGTTGTGCTGAGTTGTGCTAGCTAAGCACAATCGATATCATTCTGAAAATATTTTTTTAAAATTAAATTTGCATAAAAAATTAATGACTACTCGATAACGACAATTTTTTTGGGCAACATTCATCCCGGATTTTTATATAAATCAAAATTTCGAAAAAGTAAAAGTTGTGCTGAGTTGTGCTAGCTAAGCACAATCAATATCATTTTGAAAATATTTTTTAAAATTAAATTTGCATAAAAAATTAATTAATACTCTAAAACGACAATTTTTTTGGGCAACATTGATCCCGGATTTTTATATAAATCAAAATTTCGAAAAAATAAAAGTTGTGCTGAGTTGTGCTAGCTAAGCACAATCGATATCATTTTAAAAAAATTTTTTTAAAATTAAATTTGCATAAAAAATCAATTAATATACTCGATAACGACAATTTTTTTGGGCAACTTTGATCCCGGATTTTTATATAAATCAAAATTTCGAAAAAATAAAAGTTGTGCTGAGTTGTGCTAGCTAAGCACAATCGATATCATTCTGAAAATATTTTTTTAAAATTAAATTTGCATAAAAAATTAATGACTACTCGATAACGACAATTTTTTTGGGCAACTTTGATCCCGGATTTTTATATAAATCAAAATTTCGAAAAAATAAAAGTTGTGCTGAGTTGTGCTAGCTAAGCACAATCAATATCATTTTGAAAATATTTTTTAAAATTAAATTTGCATAAAAAATTAATTACTACTCGATAACGACAATTTTTTTGGGCAACATTCATCCCGGATTTTTATATAAATCAAAATTTCGAAAAAGTAAAAGTTGTGCTGAGTTGTGCTAGCTAAGCACAATCGATATCATTCTGAAAATATTTTTTTAAAATTAAATTTGCATAAAAAATTAATGACTACTCGATAACGACAATTTTTTTGGGCAACTTTGATCCCGGATTTTTATATAAATCAAAATTTCGAAAAAATAAAAGTTGTGCTGAGTTGTGCTAGCTAAGCACAATCAATATCATTTTGAAAATATTTTTTAAAATTAAATTTGCATAAAAAATTAATTACTACTCGATAACGACAATTTTTTTGGGCAACATTCATCCCGGATTTTTATATAAATCAAAATTTCGAAAAAGTAAAAGTTGTGCTGAGTTGTGCTAGCTAAGCACAATCAATATCATTTTGAAAATATTTTTTAAAATTAAATTTGCATAAAAAATTAATTAATACTCTAAAACGACAATTTTTTTGGGCAACATTGATCCCGGATTTTTATATAAATCAAAATTTCGAAAAAATAAAAGTTGTGCTGAGTTGTGCTAGCTAAGCACAATCGATATCATTTTAAAAAAATTTTTTTAAAATTAAATTTGCATAAAAAATCAATTAATATACTCGATAACGACAATTTTTTTGGGCAACTTTGATCCCGGATTTTTATATAAATCAAAATTTCGAAAAAATAAAAGTTGTGCTGAGTTGTGCTAGCTAAGCACAATCGATATCATTCTGAAAATATTTTTTTAAAATTAAATTTGCATAAAAAATTAATGACTACTCGATAACGACAATTTTTTTGGGCAACTTTGATCCCGGATTTTTATATAAATCAAAATTTCGAAAAAATAAAAGTTGTGCTGAGTTGTGCTAGCTAAGCACAATCAATATCATTTTGAAAATATTTTTTAAAATTAAATTTGCATAAAAAATTAATTACTACTCGATAACGACAATTTTTTTGGGCAACATTCATCCCGGATTTTTATATAAATCAAAATTTCGAAAAAGTAAAAGTTGTGCTGAGTTGTGCTAGCTAAGCACAATCAATATCATTTTGAAAATATTTTTTAAAATTAAATTTGCATAAAAAATTAATTAATACTCTAAAACGACAATTTTTTTGGGCAACATTGATCCCGGATTTTTATATAAATCAAAATTTCGAAAAAATAAAAGTTGTGCTGAGTTGTGCTAGCTAAGCACAATCGATATCATTCTGAAAATATTTTTTAAAATTAAATTTTCATTAAAAATCAATTTATACTCGATAACGACAATTTTTTTGGGCAACTTTGATCCCGGATTTTTATATAAATCAAAATTTCGAAAAAATAAAAGTTGTGCTGAGTTGTGCTAGCTAAGCAAATAATTGTTGTCAAAAAATTTTAATTTTTCCGATTTAAAAAAAGGTTTTTGTTTTTTTTGCCCGGAATTTTGAGTTTTTTAAAAAATAAATTTTAGCACAAAAGAGCACAAGTCGAGCACAATTCAGCACAATAATTATTTTATAAAAAATTTCAATTTTTCCGATTAAAAAAAGTTTTTTGGTTTTTTTGCCCGGAATTTTGAGTTTTTTAAAATATAAAATTTAGCACAAAAGAGCACAAGTCGAGCACAATTCAGCACAATAAATGTTTTTCAAAAAATTTTAATTTTTCGATAAAAAAAAGTTTTTTGGTTTTTGTGCCCGGAATTTTGAGTTTTTCAAAAAATGAATTTTAGCACAAAAGAGCACAAGTCGAGCACAATTCAGCACAATAATTGTTTTTTGAAAATTTTAACTTTGCTGGTCTAACTTCCTGTACATTTATAAATATTAAAATTTTTGCTCCAAAATTCAATTATTTTCCAAAATTTCAATAAAATTCTTGTCAGAATTTCAATTATTTTTTTATATACAAAATGTTCATCAAATTTCTCGAAAAATGCAATTATTTAAAAAAAATTTATTTAAAATATTTAATAGAATTCAATTATTATTTAAAAATTTGTTTATAAAGTTCTTCATGACAATTTGATTTTTAAGAAAAGTTTAATTAGGTATCTGATAAAATGTTAATTTTTAGAGTTAAATAAATGAATTCTCGTAGAGTTATCAAATAAATAAATATTTTTGAATATGACATTCAATTATAATCAAAAATTTTTCCTGAAATTTATTTTTAATTCAATATTTATTTGAAAATTCTAGAAGAAATCAATTCATTAACTATAAAATTAAACAATTTATTAAATAATTGAATGTTTCTTAAAATTTGAATTTTCATAAGAAATTTTATCAACATTTAATTATTATGTTTATTATTATTAATAATATTATTATTATTATTATTATTATTATTATTTATTGTCAAGAGACAAATTTAAAAAAACTTTAACAATAACTTTATTTTTCGAGAAATTCGATGAAAATCTTGTATATTAAAAATAATTGAAATTCTTACAAGAATATTTGTAATTTTTCAAACAAAATTTATAAAACTTTTTGTTTAAATAATTCAATTGTTTTGTAAAATTTTTAGCAAACATTGAAAATAATTGAATTTTGAAAATTTTTTGAAATCAATTAAATTTTTACCAAGAGTTTTATTAAAATTATTTTGAAATAATCAAATTGTTATAAAAGAATTTCATTAAAATTTTTGAAAATAATATAATTCTTTAAAGAATAAATAATAAAAGATAACAAAAATAATTGAATTTCTAAGAAGAATTTTACTTCTTTTAAAAATAATTAAATTTCTCCAATAATATGTATTTGCTTCAAAATTCAATTTGTTTTAGTATTTTTAACTAAGATTCATGTATAAATCCATTATTTTTAATAATCAATTAAATATATATTAAAAAAATTAAATAATTTTAGAAGAATTTCAGTTATTAAAGTTTTTTAATTTATTAATTAAATTCATTTAAAATTGAAATTTTACAAATTTTGAAATAAAAATTTTTTCAAGTTTATCTACTTATGAAAATTGTAAACATAATTCGTTTAAAATTGAATTAATTTTAAAATATTTAAGTAAAATTCGATTTCAAGAATAAATATAATTAGAAATGAATAATTTTCCAGGTTTTCGATCAAAATTCCCTGACTTTTCAAGGTTTTTTCAAGTTTTATAAAATTCCCTGACATTTCCAGGTTTTCCAGGTTTCCAGGTTGCGTGGCAACCCTGTTATCATTGAATTTTAAAGAAGTTGAATTGTGAAAAATTAAGATTGTAATTATGAATATTCTAAGACCGTTTAAATGAAATTTTGTCATTTTAATTCAATTATCATTCAAAAAAATTTAAATACAATTCTACACAAAAATTTAATTATTATTTATAAAAAATCACAGGATTTCATATTTTTAAATTGGAATTTGCATAACATTTTTGTTTCGAAAAAATCAAATGTTTTAAAATTTCTGTAAGGATTTCATTATTTTAATAAATAATAAAATCATTCGGAGAAAAACAATTTAGAAAAAAAGACAAATTAAATTTTGATTTTATTTTGGTGGAAGTGTGAAGAATTTAATTTTTAAACGTTTAAAATGATTGAAAGTTGCATTTGAAGAAAAATTACAATTTTCTGTGAATAAGAAACATTTGTTAAATTTTAGGTTTTGCTGTACTTAAATAATTTATTATTACCAAATATTATAATTTTTATTCAAATGTAACCCTAAATTGTGTAAAATGTAAAAAATGAAATTCCTTACGCTTCTACCAAAAGGAATTAAAAATTTAATGTCACTCTCTTTTAAAATGCGTTATTGTGACATCGGACAAACTTTTTTTTCCGATTAAAAAAATATCATTCTTCCTTAAAATCGTGAAGAAAACTAACAACTAGTAAATATTTATTCAAGAAAGAAGTTATTGGTGTTTTTGTTAATAATTTTACGGTTATTTTTGACATTTTGGACATTTTAATAGTGAATGCAATGAATGAATAAATTTTCGTGTGTGCTAATTATTATTTCTGTTTAAAGATGATTTTTAAATTGAGCAAGAGAAATAGTAAATATTTATTCAAGAAAGAAATTATTGACGTTTTTGTTAATAATTTTACAGCCATTTTTGACATTTTTAACATTTTTAACATTTTAATAGAACGAACGGTTCTGAACATTTAAATTTAAATTTGACGAAATCTTTTGCCGATATTAATTAATCTATACTAACCGGGAATTTAAAACAAAAAGAAAAAAATTTACCGAGTAAATTATACTCGCGATATTCGATAATATGTGATCGCATAGCAAAGTTTGATAAGAAAGCCATTGACTAAAAGGTCGATAATAATAATTTTTTTTCTATCTCGAGAGAAAATCTTTTTCATGAAAGTTGTATCATTTCAAAAGTAAACGTGCAAAGTTTTCTCTCTAAACTAAAGTTGGCGAACGTCCAAAAGACGTGCCGAATCGAGTTGAGACCAGACGATTACAAAAGGTGACAACGACAATAGAGTACTCGAGGGGTTTCGCGAGCTCAAGTTTTTTTTCGCTTTATCGCTCTCTTCCACAAACTCTTTCGCATTTTGTTTCATGATTTTCTCTTTTTTTTCTCTCCTTTTCATTTCCCCAAACTTTTCAAGTCACCTGTTTATTCTTCAATGGATGTAATAAAAGAAAGATCAATTATAATTATCAACTGTTCTTCTAAGTTGTCCAAAAAGGAATGTTTGTTCTTTAGTCTCTTTATGGTATTTTTTTTTCTATAATTTTCTCTTTATGGTATTTTTTGGTATTTTTTGAAAAGTTTACTGGGTGGTTATAAACGAAGAGGGAATTTACTTTTCTGGACTTTTAATGAAACACTAATTTTTATTCCACACTTGTTTTGTGCGTGGTATATATCTTTAGGGGCGAATTCACATCATCTGATTAGTTTAGAAAATCTAACAACATTAGGGGAGAGAATAAATTTTTTCCGAGGAGAAAATTCACACCCGAAGAAAAAACGATCGCCTTTTTGCTTGATCGTAAAATTCAAGCTTCGTCGAATGAAAATGTTTACATTCGATAAACGAACAATGAGTTTACGTCAACAACCAAATTATTAGTTTCCTAACAATTTCCTAAACTCACGGTCGTAATGATTAGATTAAAATAGGAAGGAATGTCCCAATAATCCGCATTTGTAAAAAAAAAGTCATAAAATTGTGTGTACAAATCCATAAAAAAAATTCTGATTCATCGCAGCCTGAATACTACATTGGGTAAAAAAAATGGGAAATGTGTGTTAAATTTTGTATGTCACATTCTGTATCCCACATTCTGTATATGCTACATTTTGTACACAACATTTTTGTACATAAGCTGCATTTTATATACATTGTATAATAAATGAATGAATGTATGAATGGAATGAACCTTGTCTTGTTATCCATATTTACTGGCTCAAAAGAATTGTGGAATTGGAACAAGTGAATTTGGGTTAACGATCAATAGTTTGTTATTCAATACAAAAGTCTCATCCATAACTCGGCAGTCTCGTCACATTGGGAGCGATACTAACATATTACTGACCGAACAACTGCAGCACTGGGTCTGCACCAAATAAACACAATCATCATGTCGTCTCCCAGTTACATGTGCCATCGTCGTCGTTGTCGTCGTCATCAAACGAATCTCATGAATGTGTTTGTGAATCTCATGAATGTGTTGAGTAAAGACGCATTTATACCCTAGAAATATCAACATGACCAGCATTTTCATTCATTCATTCATTTAATTATCCTCCATTCAGCCTCTATATAGACACAAAACAATTTCCCTTGCTCAATTTAAAAATCATCTTTAAACAGAAATAATAATTAGCACACACGAAAATTTATTCATTCATTGCATTCACTATTAAAATGTCCAAAATGTCGAAAATATCCAAAATATCCAAAATTTCAAAAATGTCCGTAAAATTATTAACAAAACCGTCAATAACTTCTTTCTTGAATAAATATTTACTAGTTGTTAGTTTTCTTCACGATTTTAAGGAAGAATGATATTTTTTTAATCGGAAAAAAAAGTTTGTCCGATGTCACAATAACGCATTTTAAAAGAGAGTGACATTAAATTTTTAATTCCTTTTGGTAGAAGCGTAAGAAATATCATTTTTACATTTTACACAATTTAGGGTTACATTTGAATAAAAATTATAATATTTGGTAAGAATAAATTATTTAACCTTCGGAGAACACATGGGGTCTTTTTGACCCCAAGCTTTTTTACGAAAAGCTTTTTATCTTTCTTTAATATTTTTAATAAGGATTTTCAAGTAAATAGACTTATTCTACAGACTTTAAACTACATTTAAAAAATTTATTTAGTTTGATTAGATGAGCAGTTTAAAATTTTCTAAATTAACGAAATTATGATATTAGACTAACTTTTGTTTTGACTGTACGTCAGATTCATCCTTAATTTGAAACCTTAACGAAATGCATAATTATTCCTAAAAATTGTAATTATTACAATAATAATTTTTTCAAAATTCAACTTCTTTAAAATTCAATGAAAAGCAAAAAATTTCGTATCTGAAATTAATTGTTAAATAAATTTTTTTTTGTATAGAATTCTTATACATAATTTGATCAACCAATTTTTCTAAATAATTGAATTCTATTGAGAAATTTTATTAAAATAGTAGTTGATATTGGAAATCAGTGAATTTAAATAATTTTTTGAGAAAATAATGGAAATTTTACCGCAAGAATTTTATTATTTATAAAAATAATTAAAATTTCGAAGAGGGTTTTTAAAAAAAATTTTTTGAAAATAATTGAAAGTTTGTAATGAATTGTTTTCCTCCGAATGATTTTATTATTTATTAAAATAATGAAATCCATAAAAGAAATTTTAAAACATTTGATTTTTTCGAAACAAAAAAATTATGCAAATTCCATTTTAAATATATGAAATCCTGTGATTTTATAAAAATAATAATTAAATTTTTGTGTAGAATTGTATTTAAATTATTTGAATGATAATTGAATTATTTTGACAAAATTTTATTTCAACAGTCTTAGAATATTGATAATTCTAAAAATAATCATTAAAAATAAAAGAATTCTAACGAAGAATAAATTCTATTAAAAAAGAATTCCAAACAATTGACTTTTTTCAAAATAATTTTGTTTGCAAATTCCATTTTTAATAATTGAGTTGCTGTCAAATTTTTATTTTGTTTAGAAGATAATTGAATATTCATCTAGAATTTTATTAATATGATTTTTAAATAATTGAATTTCTTTGGAAAATTTTATTAAAATAATTGATATGCAAATTATTAAATTATGAAAAAAATTAGAAAATTGAAATTTTGCAATGATTTTATTATAATTTTCGAAAATAATTGAATTATTGTGATGAATTATATTGATATTTATATGAAAATAATTCACTTTCTCCGAACGTTTTTATTATTTATAAAAATAATGAAATCAGTGAAACAAATTTTAAAACATTTCATTTTTTCGAAAAAGACAAAGATTTATGCAAATTCTATTTTAAATAATTCAATTTCTGTGCAATTTTTTTTTTTTTTGAAAAATAATAAAATTCAACTTGTGTGTAGAATTTTGTTAAAAATTTTTGAATAATAATTGAATTCTTTTCCGAAATTTTATTAAAATAGTCTTAGAATATTCAAAATCATTGAGTTCAAAAAATATTTTTTTGCAAATAATTGAAATTGTGTCATGAATTAAACTAAAAATTATGATCTTCAAAGTTTTGAACGTTCAAATGAACGAAATATTTTTTATTAAAAATATACTACTAAATTTCTAATCATAAAAAAATTTTATAACTAAAATTTTACATTTAGAAACTTAGTTAATAATTTTTTTTGGTAGTATCGCAAAATAATAGCAATAAAAATTTAATTTTTAGAAGAAATAAATAAAATTCGTTCATTTGAACGTTCAGAACTTTAGGCTCTCTAAAAATTTGTTTCTGTTGAAAATTGTACAATGAATTTCAGTAAAATCCTTGAAAATATAATTTAATTTCGTCAAAGATTTTCGCTATTCATTAACAAAGTGTAATTGAAATGTTGACAATTTTGTTTAGATTTTTTCGAAAATAATTAAATTTCTGAAAAGATTGTTATTAATTTCAAAATTTGTTTAATTTGAATTTTGTTATTAATTATTCGATTCCGAGCATTTAATTTGGCGAAATCTTTTTGCCAAAATTTGGGAAAAATAGCGGAACATTTTTTGACTTTTCTTCCTCTGGTGAAGTTGAATGTTATTGAGATAGGTCTGAATGAGTGACAAGTGCTAGTCGCAGGGCTCTTGAGGAAAAAATTTCACAATAAAAAAAAAGAAGAAGATGAAGATGAAGAAAATTGCACCCAAGTTTGCCTCTTGTCTTTGTACTTTTAGTCATTCTTGATTTACAATAGGATTCTTCTCAAGGACGCAAAGTGAAGAGAAAGAAAGTGAAACTCGATCTTAAAGAAGACAAAGAAGATTATTGAGTACAGTATAGAATGTTACTGTCCCACCTTCACCTTTCCTATCGTCGACAAGAAGAGATAACCATACAGCATAGTGCAATGACTCTTTTAAGGCCATGTATATATTATAGAAGCACAACCCGCAAGATAAAAGGATACGAAATTTCTTTTTATAAATAGCAATTAGATAAAGTCACAAACAAAATTAATTCTCCCTCGTGATTGCACATTCGCAATTCCAGAACCAGATGATGAAAAATTTTAATTCAACAAAATCTTGTTTACTTAGAAAAAAATTCATTTCTCACTTCTTCTTTTCTTAATTATTATTATTATTGTTAAGAATCAAAAAAGAATCAAAATAAAGTCGGATTTTCACAAATCAAAAATTTGTGTCTCTTTTGTTTGAAAATTGTGTAGAATTGTATTTAAGAAACAAATTTTTAACAAATTTTTAATTTGGGTGAATATTTCTGGACTCGAAATTTTTTTTTCAATTCACGTACAATTAATTTGCGAACTATTTAAGAAATATAGTGCGTTTGCTAAGTCTTTCTGAAAATATACGATTGGAAGTATGAATTCGACATTGAGATCAAGCAGATGATCATCGAGCGCGCGCTTCTGTTTTTTTTCTCTCTCTCTCTCTTCCTGTCAATTGTTAAAACTCGTATATAACACATCGACCGGAAATTTTCTATGACGAAAAATAGTTGAAGATTTTTTTCTTCTCGATCGAATTTATTATATACAGCAATAAAATTGGATCAGTGTGTGGAATAATAAATAAAGTGAACGCCATAATATCGTATATTACAATAAATATAAAAAGAAGATTCTAAAGAGATTCAGACAGTTGACTAGTAGCCAAAATATGTTTCTTGTTGAAAGATTTAGACGCACATTTAATACTTAAAATACCCCACTTTTTTTTCTCAATAATTAATAAATCACTGATAGTCGCACCAATTTCCGGATAGAGAAACGCATAACATAAAATAAGCTCGTGGAATCAAAAAAAAAAAGAAAATTATTATATTTTGTTTTTCAGTCGAAAAAGCAAACACGTTATCCAGACGATGAAGTGAATTAATAAATTTTCGTGGAACAAAAAGATATTTTAACGAAATATTTATTTTGTTTACGAAAAAAACAATTTGTTTTTTTTTTTAATTTTATTTAGATTTTGATGGATATTTTAATAAAGTGATAATAAATTTTCGTAGACAGGGGAAAAATAATAATTTGTCAAAATTCAATTAATTTAAATGTATATATTATTATTATCATTATTATTATTATTATTATTATTATTATTATTATTATCATTATTATATTTGTTTCAAAAAAATTTTAACAAAAGAATTCAATTATTTAGAGGGAAGATTTTAATAAAATTCGTCTCAAGAATTCAATCATTTTCAAAAGAAATTTAATTCTTTGCAACAATCCAATTGTGTTGAAAAATTTACAAAAATTCTCGTCAATTTTCAATTACTTTAGTAAATAAAATATTTCTCCCACTTTCAAACATTTCTCAAAAATTTTAATAAAATTCTCAAGAGAATTTCAATTATAATTTTAATATACGTACAATTTTTATCAAATTTCTCCGAAAACGAAATTATTCCTAAGAATTTTTTAAAAAATTTGTCAAGAATTCAATTATTTAAAAATTTGTTGATAAAATTCTTCATAAAAATTCAATTTTAGAAAATATTCAATTATTTAATAAAATATTTTTATAGTAAAGAAATTCAATTATTAAAAAAAAGATTTTTACAATATTTTACAAAAACATTCAACAATTATTGTGAAAAATAATAAAAATTTCAAAAAATCATTGCACAATTTCAATTATTTTTAATACAATTGTAATCAAAGTTCTCGAAAATGAAATTTTTATTATTAATTTAAAGAAAATCTTGAATTAGGAAATAAATAAAATTTCTGTTAAGAATTTTATTAAAAATTATTAAATTATTATGGAGAACAACTATAAGTTTTATTATTTATTTAAAAATGATTGAATTCCTAAAAGGAATTTAAAAAAAATTAATTTTCCAAAAGGAATTCAATTACTTAAAAGAAATCTTGATTTTTTGAATTAATAAAATTCCCGCTTTTAATTTTATTAAAAATAATTGAAAATAACTGAAATGTTACGAAGAATAACGTTGAGTTTTATTATTTACAAAATCAAATTGAATTCTTGAAAACGAATTTTATTAAAATTATTAAAAATAATTGAATTCCTGAGAAGAAAATTGTAATTTATAAAAATAATGGAATTCTTGCGGAGAACTGTATTAAATTTGAGTGTTTACAAAGAATTTTTTGATAATAATTTTTGAATATTTAATATTTAGAGTATTTTTTTTAATAATTGAATTCTTTAAGGAAAATTTTATTGAAATCGTGGATATTAAAAAAAATTGAATTTCGACAAATTTTTTTTTAAATTAAATTTCTACGAAGAATTTTATTAAAATTATTAAAAAAAAATTGAATTGTTACAAAAGAATTCTGACAGTATTGAAAATCATTGAATTAAGAAAAGGTTTTAAATTAATTAAAATTTTGTCACGAATTTGATTAAAATTTATATATTTTTTTTAAAAATAATATTTGATTTTGTGTGTGTAAAATTTTATTAAATTTTTTTTGAATAATAGTTTGAAGACTTTTGAGAAATTTTATTAAAATAGTCTTAAAATATTAAAAATCATTGAATTAAGAAAATTTTTTTAAACTAATTGAAATTTTGCCATGAATTTGATTAAAATTCTTAGTTTTTTGGAAAATAATAATAATTGAATTTGTGGGAAAATTTAATTAAAATTTTTTGAATAGTAATTGAATTCTTTTGAAAAGTTTTATGAAAATAGTCTTTAAATATTGAAAATCATTGAATTCAAAAAAAAAATGTTGAAAATAATTGAAATAAATTAGTAATAATTGAATAAATTCGGAAATTTTTTTTAAATTTTCTCTAATTCCTAGAATATTAAAATTTCCATTTCATTCTCAAGCTTATATTTGTGTAGAAATATTAACTAATTATTAAATTTCGCAAGTACTCTTTCAGCTCGTAAAAATGAGATATTTAGAGAAGAAGGAAAAAAAGATCATGAAAAGATTAATTAAACATCGTAAAAATGCAATAAAAATTCTATAGAAGCTCATTAATTGTTGGCGATTTGAGTGTTATATTCCTCCATGTGCGGCATATTTTATTAATATATATATATAGTATTAGTTTTTTCCAGTATGCAGTGTGCACCTAATTAGACGCATGTTTAGTTGAAACATCAATGCGTAATGACATAATACTTATAATATGCTACTTCCACGAAATGGCCATAATAATATCTAAAGAAGTGCATAAGTCTTTAATTCGCGGTTAACGAATCTTGTATATTATGAATGAGATGTAGGATGTAGAATATAGAACAAGTAGATAGCGCAATATCTTTGTCTGCTGGCATATAAATTGTCCATGTAATTAAATATACTTTGTAAATATCAGGGTCGATGAGTAAACATCAATATTGGAAAATGGGGAACAAGTTTCAATTATTCATTTATTATCATTTATTGTACACGAATGACAATATAAATAAACATCTGTTTAATATTGGTTGAATGAAATTTATCATCGTCATTTTTTTTTTTAATTTAAATAATTTTTTTTTCATCGAATTACTTTTTGGAGCAAACAATTTTATTTTTAGATTTTATTGAAAATCATTGAATTCAAAAAATTATTGTTATTATTGTTATAAAATTATTATTATTATTATTTTAAAAAATTATTTTGACATCCTTAAAAAAATTTTGTGATATTCTTTTAATTTGTAGTAGACTATTTTCATACAATTTATATTTCTTGGCATTATTTTTAGTTTCTTTCAATTTAATGAATGAAATTGTGTATATACACGACGAGAGTGTAATCAGTCTCACTTCCGTTGCATTTATTTCCGGTGCGTTCTTCCCGCACTAGATAACTGTCAATTAGGTATCTTTTCATTCACAATCGCATGTAAACAATATTTTCTTTTCACTCAAATATTGAATTATTATCTAATTTAATTTACCATTGACATTATTGATAATAAAATAATTTTCGAATTTTTTTTTTAAATTCTTAAAAGCGATTGAAAAAAATGAATTAAAATTCTTTTAAAATTAAATTATTTTCGAAAATGTATCAAAAATCGATTATTTACATAAGCAATAAATTTTTTTACAAAGAATCAATTATTTAAAAAGATTTTTAAAAAATTTTTCGCTGACATTCAATTATTTAGAACATTATTAAATGTTTTCTGAATAATTAAAATTTTACTTTTTTTTACAATTCTTACTCATTTTATTAATTATTATCATTTTTATAAATAGTAAAATTCTTCTCAGGAATTAAATTATTTTTGAAAATTTGAATAAAAATTATTCGTAACAATTTAATAATTTTCAAAAAACTTTAATAAAAATACTTTTATACTTTTAATTTCTTATAAAATTCTTTGCAAATACTCAAATTGAATACAGTTCTTCGCAAGAATTTCATTATTTTTATAAATAACAAAATTCTTCTTAGGAATTCAATTATTTTTATAAATTTTAATAAAATTCGTTATCAAGAATTCAATTATTTTCTCAAATAATAAAAATCAACATTTTTTTTCGTAACAATTTAATTATGTTCAATTATTTTTAATACAATTCATAGCAGAAATTTTTTTAATTTCCAAAATCAAGATTTTTTTAATAATTGAATTCTTTTTGGAAAATTAAACATTTTTTTAAAATTCCTTTTAGGACGTCAATTATTTTTATAAATAATGAAACTTAAGGTTGTTCTACGTAATAATTCAAATAGTCTTAATAAAATTTTTAGTAGAAATTTAATTAATATGAGAAATTTGCCAAAATTCGATTATTTTCAATATTCAGTATTTAAAAAAATTTTCCAAAATAACTCAATTACTTAAAAAAAATTTTTGTACAAAATTCTTTGCAAGCATTCAAATTTAAAAAAATTCCATGAATTCAATTATTATTAATATTATTATTATAAATAATAAAATTCTTCACATAAATTTAAACAAAATTTTAATAAATTCATTGCAAGAATTATTTTGATAAAATTAAATATTCAAATAATTAAAATAATAAAACTCAATGTTGTTCTTCTTAACAATTCCATTTTTTTCAATAATTTTTAATAAAATTCATAACAGAAATTTTATTAATTTAACAATTTAAGATTTTTGTTTAATAATTAAATTCTTTTAGAAATTTTTTTCAAAAACGATTGTTTATTTAATTATTTAAATATTATTCAATCATTTTCAATAATTTCCAATAATTTTTAATAAAATTTCTAATGAATTCTTCGAGAAATGCAATTATTCTGAAAAATTTTATTAAAATCCTTCGAAAGAATTAAAAAAATTGAAACATAAAAGAAATTAAAATCGTAATGTTTTACTGGAGTATTTAAAGTTCGTTTTCTAAGTCGCAGTAAATACTAAGTTTGTTACTGTAAATATTGTTATTTTCGAGGAAGATTTTCGTTTCCTTTTTCTTTTTTTTTGTTAACCCTAGAAGCGTGCAAGTTATGCGCCCAACAGTCTGGACAGTTTTGGCTCATGTCCAAAGTTTACATTACACACGTGGTAACAACGTTAAAATGCTGCGTAAAAATTTCTACTCCCCATAGGAAAAACACTGTCCTCTTTGAAGTTTTAGTAAACGTATATTAAAAAGATTTCCGCAGCATCTACTACGCTTTCCTGCTCTTGCTGACCGTTTTGCATTTTAAATCCCCCGCCTTCAAAAAAAAAAAAAAAAAAATCAAGAAAAAAAACAAAGTCAAAGGAAAAAGTCGAGAGTTATAACAAATTCGTAAAGTTTCCTATACCATATACCAATTTAGATTAGATTCTTGCCTTTTTTTATAATTGCACACTGTTCGCAAAAAAAACTTTTAACAGAATATTCTATCAACTCTTAAAACGTCACAAGTTTTATTACGTAGAAAATTAACTTTTATTCTTTGTAATTCCCTCCGCGATATACAAATAAAAAGATAATAATCAAACTTTAGCTTTTGTTTCCAAGATTTATTACACACAGATGCAAGTGAGAATGTTGAATTCTCATTAGGAAATAATTTTTCTAAGTCATTTCTTTCTCATTGAGAAATAAAAAGGAAAAAAATTGAAAAGATAAGAATTAATTTTTACAAATGTTCAAATTTTGTCTTTCAAAATTATCATAATTTTGAAATATATGTTTGTATTAAATTTTATATAAATCATTCGATCACAATAATTATCCTTGCGATGATGATGATGATGAAAAACCTTTAATCTTTTAAATTTACGTAATTTCATGTTACAGGAAATATAAATTCCCTCACTTATGGACTTATCTATCTCATTCGTTCTCTCTTGGGGAGAGAAAAAAAAAGAAAAAAAAAAGAAGGATTAGGAAAACTTTCATAACCGTAAAAAATGTTTCCGCCTTAACCTATAACGTTCGCCTGTACTTTATCATCTACAATATTACAGTATTTGATTCTAGTAATTTTACCCGCGCTCCCAGTAATTTAGCGTCATTTGACTGATTTTTTAAAAATCACCACGAGATAAGTACTTATTTTTGTTACCCCTTCCTTCGAGATCGATCTCGATATAAATACAGTAATAATCGACTCAATTCGCTCTGTTTGAGTTCCATGACAATAAGGCGTCAGTGCATCCTTCATTGCCGTTATCAAAATTCAAGTTTGTTGCAAAAAAAAAAGAAAAAAAATTGGTGGAGTTTATAATTTTAAATTCTTTAACCGAATTCAAAAAGATCTCATGCCTCAATAGCAGCAAAAATTGAAAAATTCTTAAAATTCGACATTTTTCTTTTGCTCCGAGTTATCTTTAAGAATTAATAATTATTACGATGCCCGAGAGATAAATTCATTATTGAATACCATATAAGAATAATTATTGTTGATGTAACTTATTTGAAAAAATATTTTCTTAATATCAACTCAAATATTATTTTCTAAATTTGAAACTAAAATTCTTCTTTAAATCAATTATTTTTTATAATTTAGAAAAAAAAGGTTTTGCGAATTCTCAAATCCGCATTTACCTACAAATTCATTTTTTGCGAAATTTCAATTATTCATAAATCATTCAAATTAAATAGATAGAAAATAAAAATTTGCAATAATTTCAAAAAAATCCAATTACATTTAAAAAAAAAAATTAATTCTACAAAAATTTTAGTTAAAACTTTGAAAGATTCCAATTTTCCAAAAGTTTTCAATTAGAAATCGTTTTAAAATTCAATTATTATAAAAAAATTCCCTAATATGTTTAATTCCTCGCTAAATATTCAATATTTAATAATTAATGTATTATCTAAAATTTTAATTGAAACTCAATTTTTCAATAATTCTTATCAAAGAAGTTTTAAGAGAATTCAATTATTTAAATACAAAAAAGTTATAGAATAATAAAACACTTCTTAAAAATAAAATTATAAATTCTTTTAATGAAAATATCAAAATTTTCGAATAAATCAATTCTTTTGAAGAATTTTAATAAAATTTTTAAGAATACGTGATTTTTGCCGGGAATTAATTAAATTAATTAAAAATTGTATTTAAAAATTTTTAAATCTTGTGCTGAGTTTTATTAGTCCATGAAAATAATTGAATCCTTATAAAGAAATTTATTTCATCTTAAAATGCTGATAATATTCAATTATTTTTTTAAACATTTGATAATGCGTCAACTGAAATTTATTTCTAAATGAATTTTTATTTCAAAATTCTGCATTAGTTTAATTTTTTAAATACAAAAGTAAATAATTTATTGAATAATTAAATTTTTTTTCTAAATTAAATTCTTATAATGAATTTTATTAACAAAATTCTTTTAAATAATTTAATCCTTTCGACGAATTTTAATAAAATTTTTAAGAACAATTATATTTATTGAGAAATTGGATTCAAATTTAATAAAAAGTAATTAAAATTCTAATTATTTATTTTCAGAAATAATAAACATAATTTAAAAATTATTAAATTTCTTAAAAGAATATTATTTGGGAAAATAATTGAATCCATGTAAAATTAAATTATTTTAACACAAAAATAATTTTCTGAATAATTAAATATTTTTTGAAACTGAATTTTCATGATGAATTTTATTAACATGCTGTTAAACAATTTAAATTGTGCATAAATTGTTATAAAAAATAATTGAATCTTTGTAAAAAAAATTTTATTGAACTTAAAATAAATATTCAATTAATATTCAATTATTATTTAACACACTTCAACTGAAATTTATTTTTATAAATCAATTTTTATTGAAAAATTTTACTAGACTTCAATTATTTAAATACAAAAATAAATCATTTATTTAATAATTGAATGTTTCTTGAAATTGTTTTCTTGTGAAGAATTTTGTCAATCAATTTTTAAATAATTAAATTATTTGACAAATTTTAATAAAATTTTTAATAAGAATTACATTTTCACGAAAATTCAATTAAAATTGCATTACAAATAATTGAAATTTTTCAACAAGTTGTATTATTTCTGAAAATAATTGAATTCCTAAAAAGAATATTATTTATGAAAATAATTTAAATGCGAAGAAGAATATTATTTATGAAAATAATTCAATCTATGAAAAAAAATTTCAATTCATTCTAAATTACTTCTAATATTTAACTATAATCAAAAAATTCTAACTAAAATTTATTTGTCAATAAATTTTAACTAGAAAATTTGATAAAAATTCAATTATTTTATTATCTTTGTTTAGAAAACATAATGGGACAATAAAAAAATAATTTGCTGAATAATTGAATATTTTTAAAACCGTATTTTTATGAAGAATTTTGTTAACAAATTTTTAAATAATTGGAATTATGCAATAAGTTGTATTATTTATGAATATAATTAAACTTTTGCGTAGCATTTTTTTTAAACAATAATATTGAATTCTTGTGGAAAATTTTATACAAATATTGTAGATATTGAAATTCTACGAGTTGAGGGATTTTTTTGAAAATAATTTAATTTTTGCCAAGAATATAATTTTCGAAAATAATTAAATATCGAAAATTAGTTATGTTCCTAAACTTTCGAACGTTCAAATGAACGACAACATTTTTTTCCCTTCTTTTTATTTGTATTTAATATTCAAATGTTTTAATTTTTTTTAAATTTTAACTCCAACTCAAATTTAATATAATTTTTATGAAAAACATTTTAAGAGAATTCAATTATTTGAAAACAAAAATAAGTTATAGTATAATTAAATATTAAATAATATTTTTTATAATGAAATATTAAATAATATTTTTTAATTAAATATTAAATAATATTTTTTTTTTATTATTTTTTGAATTAAAATTAATTAATTCTAAACTAAATATTGTTTAATTTCAATTATTTTTCTTTTCCGGGTAGTAATTTTCAAAAACACTCAAGATGGAAAAAAATTTCGATCATTTGAACGTTCGAAACTTTAGCCACATAATTAGTTAAATCAACTTAACTATTTATTAGTAAAATGCTGTCTGACTTTTTTGCTCCACCAAATAGTAAACCCTGTTTAAAAAAAAATTCACAATTCCTGGACAAAAAAAAATTCCCTGCCATATTAAATTTTCCACGAGTTAAGACACTTCCTCCTCCCTCAACTTCTATTTGTCTCGATCAAGAGGAATTCGAAATTCGCCACCGACACTGTTCCTCTCTTGATCGAAGTTTCCTTTTGACTTCTGATAGAATTTCTACTTAATTTGCTATTTACGAAATCCTTTTGCACCAAGGGAATAATTTACTCACTTTAGAGATAGATATAGACGCACATGCTGATAAACGAACAAGAACATAAATGTTCAATGTACGCATATAACATATATATATCTATCTATATATACGAGAGTCAATTTTACAACCTCAGCAGAAAAGAATGTTTTTGTTGCTGAACTCGAAGAAGGCGCAGCAGCCTCCGCAACATTCATCTCATTTCGTTTTATAAGGTCTACTTTATCTTATATTCACAAAATAATCACGAAATTTAGGGTGTAAAGGTCCAAGGGTAAATATTTGAATAACAGGTTGTAAAGATTCACGAATTCAATTCTCGAAAGGAGCAGGAGTGTCAAGCGTGATTCAAAATTATCACTTCAAACATCTCTGACCAAAAAAAAAAAAAAAAAAATTAAAAAAGAAATAAAACGAAACAAATGAAAGAATTAACAAACTTTCTTTAAATTTATGACATTGAGGAAAAAAAAATATTTTTTCTTCATGATATTGAAATTTTTATTCCAACTCTAGGAAATTTTTTTTTTTTTTTTATCATTTCATAATAAGTCCCCATCAATAATTACGGATATTAAAATTCTATTTCTAACAACTTCACTATAAAAACGATATTTTTTATTCGATTTTTTAATCATTCCCACTGATTTTCCAACAGTGGAGACGTTATTTTTCTTGATTTGTCTCTTTTACAATTAATGATTTCCAAGACTCGTTTTGTGAGGGTCGTATAACTGTTTTTCATAAATATATATATATATATATAAAAATAAAAGAGAGAAGATACTGAAAATCGATGTGATGAGAGAAAAAAAAATTATAAGGTAATCTTTTTCTTTTGTTGAAAATGAGTTTCTAAAGTCACGTGTATTAAAGGTGAATTTCAAGACATGAAGAAGTATTATAGTCCAACCCACTATGACGACGATCCCTTTTTACCCAGAGAGAGAAAGAAGACCGGCTTGTGAAAAATAAAGCTACATAATAAACATTCGAACAGAAAAGAAGCAAGATATCATTCTGTCACACAAATAATAATTTAAAAAAATACGGTACTAAATTTAGCTCGTAAATATAATAAATAAAATAAATATAATAAATGTAGTAAATTTAGTAAATGTAGTAAATAAAGTAAATATAGTAAAAATAGTAAATATAGTAAATATAGTAAATATAGTAAATATAGTAAATATAGTAAATATAGTAAATATACCCATAAATAAAACAAAATAATTTTCAAAATTGATTTATTTATCTAAAAATCCACGTTATGCTTTTAATATTCAATTATTATCTTTACTTTTAAATGAAATTGAATTTTAAATCAATTATTATTTTTAGAAACTTCTATCAGAATTCAATCACTCAAATGCAAAATATAAATCGAATAATTGAATGTTTCTTAAAACTAAATACTTGCGAAGAATTTTGTCAACAAATTTTTAAATAATTAAATTCTTCGCATGTTCCAGCAACTCAATTTTACGAAATTTCAATTATTCGCAAATTCTTGAATGAAATATTTATAAAATAAAAACTTGAAAAAAAAATTCAAAGAAATCTGATTAAACTTTAAAAAAAAATAATTCTACAGAATTGTTAGTTAAAAGTATGAAAAATTCAAACACTTCAATGTAGAATTCGTTACAATATTCAATTATTTATAATAATTCCCTTCTACAATGCTTTTAATATTCCAAATTTAATATTTTTAATTAAAACATTAAATTTTATAGTAATTTAATAAAATTAACAATTTAAAAATAATTCTTATGAAAAATATTTTAAGAGAATTCAAATATTTGAATACAAAAATTAAGTTACACCATGTAATTAAATATTTCTTAGAAATAAATTTATTAATTCTTATAAATTGAACTTATGAAAATTTGTTTAATAAATAAATTCTTTTGAAGAATTTAAATAAAATTTTTAAGAATGATTGCATTTTGCCGGGAATTAATTAAAAATTGTTAAAAAATTTGTGCTGAAGTTTATTGGTTAAAATTCATAAAAAGAATTTTATTATTTATGAAAATACTGAAATTCTTTCGAAATAATTAATAAAAATCTTTATTTTAAATCAAATATTATTATTAAAAACTTCTATGAGAATTCAATTATTTAAAAACAAAATATGAATTAAATAATTGATTCTTAAAATTCAATTTTCATAAACAATTTTATCAACAAAATTTTTTAATAATTAAATTATTAGAATAGAATATTAATAAATTTTTTTTAAATAATTACTATTTCGAAAATTTTGATAAAAATTGTATATTCTTGTAGAATTTGATCAAAATTGTTATTAAATAATTAAATTTCTTTCAGAAATTTCATCAAAATGATTTATATACAAAATATTGAATTTAAAAAAATTTTTTTAAGTTATTTGCAATTTGGATACGAATTTTATAAAAATTTAAAAAAATAATTGAATAATTATTACTTTTGAAATGAAATTATAACGAGAACATTTTTAAATTTTTTATAATTATCAAAATAATTAAATTCTTTTAAAAACTTCAATTGAAAATGTATTGAAAAGAATAATTTTAATTTCTAATTAACAAATTATAACATTTTTTTTACATCATTAAATTCTTAGACGATTTTTAAAAAAATTGTTCAAGAATAATTGCAATTTTCAGGAATTTATTAAAAAATTGTAATAAAAATAATTGAAATCCTAACTCGAGTTTATTAATTCTGAAAAGAATTGATTTTTTTAATTGAATTTGATTAAAATTGTGTACCAAAAAAATCAAATAATTGAATTATTATTTTGTAAATTTTGTTAAGATAATAAATATTGAAAATCATTTATAATAATAAATATTGAAAATGATTTAAAAAAATAAATATTGAAAATCATTTAAAATAATAAATATTGAAAATCATTTTTAATTGAGAAGAATTTTGGAAAATAATCAAAATTTTGTCAAGTTGTATTAAAATTTTCCAAAGTAATAATTGAATTTCGGAGAAGAATTTGAATATTTCGAAAAACAATTTAAATTTTAACGAAGAATTTTTAAAAATTTTCTGAACAGAATTGAATTTCTGCTAAGAATTTTATTACACTTGCAAAAATAATTGAATTTCTACAATCATTTATAATTTCTCTATAAAATACTCCAAATTACATCGTACAATTTACCAACTTTTCGTTCTTTTTCTATCAAATTACATACTTTACAGACTTTTTTATTTCTTTTTTTTTTAAATTGACGTTTACTGACTCGAAGAAAATTTACGAACCTAGTTCAAGTCCAGTAAGAAGAAAACGAAAACTATTTTCATTCAACTACATCCCATCTTTTAAACAACAATTTCCACTCTTCTAGACAGCAAATAATTCTCCATTTAATTTGAAATCTACTCAAAAAAAAAATGAAACTTTTTTTAAATTCATTGAAATTGCATGAATGGAAAAATTGGCATCTAATTTCACGCACTTGTATATATAATGGAAGTTTTTTCTCCATTTTTTTCCTTGAAACATGAAGAGCAAGTAATTTAGAAATACAATACTTCCTCTTGAAGGAAGCAATAAATTATACAAGTCACAATATAAAATGGAATTTAAATTGCAGGTGCATCTCAAAAGTGAATGAACTCTCCAACATTTTTCGAACAATGTAGGAATTTTCAATTAAATTTACGTGTATAAAAACAGTGTAGAAAAAAAATAATATTCCCAGAAAATTACGTTCACTGTTCTAATTAAACAGCCTGCTTTATTTCATTCTCACAAAATTATAGCAAAAAAAAAAAAATTACCGTGCGTAAGGTAAATTAGACCCTAAATTTGAATATTCGGAAATATTCGAAAATATTCGAAAACTGAGCCGAAATTTAAAAAATAGAAATATTTACAAAGTTGCCTAAAAACAGTGTTCCTAAAATACACGAGAGACCAAAAAATATATATCGATAAATTCAAAGGAAAAATAAATAACAAAAAAAGCATCAAAAATAAAAATCCTATAAGCATTGAAAATCAAGACGAAGAGTTTTCGGAAACTGTAAATATCAATTTTTCAAAATTTATTATAATTCCTCAAGGCCTAGATGAGTTTGATGAAGTACGATTTTTTTTTATTATTTTATTTTTCTCTCAACGGGAAAGTGGACTAAATAATCAAATAAAGCGTAGTGCTTACGTCAGCTTGAAGTCGATTTAAAATTACGTTTCTTGAAACGGTACTGCGCGCTCCCACGTATATACATACACTTTACGAATACAAACAGATCTTCACACTTTATAATATCGACTTTTTGGATTAAGAAGAAATAGAAAAAACAAAAAATAAATAGAAAAAAACAGAAAAGAACAGAAAAGAACAGAAAAAAACAAAAAAAACAGAAAAGAACAGAAAAGAACAGAAATTAACAGAAAAAACAGAAAAGAACAGAAAAACCAGAAATTAACGTAAAAGAACAGAAAACAACACAAAAAACCAGAAATTAACAGAAAAGAACAGAAATTAACAGAAAAGAACAGAAATTAACAGAAATTAACAGAAAAGAACAAAAAAATAACAGAAAACAACAGGAAAAAAAGAAAAAACAGAAAAGAACAGAAAAAACCAGAAATTAACAGAAAAGAACAGAAAAACCCAGAAATTAACAGAAAAGAACAGAAATTAACAGAAAAGAACAAAAAAATAACAGAAAAACAGAAAACAACAAAAAAAAAGAAAAAACAGAAAAGAACAGAAATTAAAAGAAAAAACAGAAAAGAACAGAAAAAACCAGAAAAGAACAGAAAAAACCAGAAATTAACAGAAAAGAACAGAAATTAACAGAAAAGAACAGAAATGAACAGAAAACAACATCAAAAAACAGAAAAAAATGAAAAAATGAAAAAAGGGAAGACAGAAAAAAGGAGAAGGCAAAAAATTGCACTGGCACGTACAATCATTATCAGAGGTGCAACGAAAGAAATTAAAGCGCGGCGTTAAGGGCGAACAAGTATCCGTTATGGGGATTCCAGAACATGTTTGCAACATGATTGGCCCTTCGCCAAGAAGATTGGAAAGAGCATAATAATCTGCCTGAAAGTTCGTCTGGGTCGTCTTCGTATAATAGTCAAGACTCTGGCGCACGTCCAGAAAATCGCGCTCGCTTGACAATTTTGATACTCTTAATCATCAGCACCTGCCGAGCCTTCAAGACTAATGGGTCTAGAGATGACTGGAACAACATTTTTTTTTACAACCTTAGACGCATATTAGACTCTGTAAAGATTCACCCTTCGCACTTTCATTGATACCTGCCATATTAAAACACAATTGGGCATTATGTCTAAATACTCGAAAAGTAAAAATACATTCCGTAAAAATAGTTGACGCATCTGTTCACAATTTTGAATCCGTTAAAAATCATAGTTTTAAGCAACAATCAGTGCGAATGACTTTTTGCTTCCGAGGCTGATCGAAATAACCGTTTTTCACTGAAAAAAAATTGACTCTAATTTCCAATACAAAAAATAAATGGAAAATTAGTATAAATTTAACTAATTGAAAAAGTGAATTTTAGCTTTCAAATCTGTTGAAAACAACTGTTTTTCACTAAAAGGAATTAACCCTGATTTTCAAAAAAATTATTGGAAAATTAGTATAAACTTATGTCAAATTGAATCAGTTTAAAAAAAATCTACTAAAACTCAACAATTTTTAACTCTGACAATTTTAAAATTAAATGTTATTAAATGTTTGCGTCAATTTTTATTAAATTTTTGTTTAAAAAATTGAATTCTCTTAAAATATTTTATTGAAGTAAAATTTTTGAAAACAATTCAATATTTTTCAAAATGAAATTCTTATAAAGAATTTTATCAACAAAATGTTTCAATGATTCATTGGGTATTTTTCTAAAAATTTGTTTAAAATCGAAGTAAAAATAATTGACATTCTGCAATGAGTTTTATTTTGTATGAAACTATAATTGAATTTAAACAAAAAAAAGTTGATTCATCATAAATTTATTAATTGATCTTAAAATGCTTCTAATATTCAATTATTATCTCAAATTTTAACAAAAATTTATTGGTAACTAAATTTTCACTAGAACAGTTTAGAAAAATTCAATAATTTTAACACAAAAATAATTTTTTTTTTTTATTATTTATGAAAATAATTGAATCTATGTAAAAAAAAATTTAATTCATTCTAAAATGTTTCTAAAATTGAATTGTCTAAAAGTTCTATTTTATGGAAATTATGAATATTTCATCAACAAATGTTTAAATAATTAAATTCTTTGAATATCCGGGTCGTCAAAATTAATTTAATTCATTTTTTCTAAAAAATAACCACAGCCGAAAATCAGCAGAAAATGAAAATTTTTTTTTCTTCGACCTTCAAGAAAATGAAAATGAAAAATTTTTTTTTTCTGCGAACTTCAAGAATTGATTGTTGGTCACTAAGCAACTACTAGAACAATTTTAATTAATATCTGGGTCGTCAAAATTAATTTAATTCATTTTTTCTAAAAAATAACCACAGCCGAAAATCAGCAGAAAATGAAAATTTTTTTTTTCTGCGAACTTCAAGAATAGTTTGTTGGTCACTAAGCAACTACTAGAACAATTTTAATTAATATCTGGGTCGTCAAAATTAATTTAATTCATTTTTTCTAAAAAATAACCACAGCCGAAAATCAGCAGAAAATGAAAAATTTTTTTTTTCTGCGAACTTCAAGAATAGTTTGTTGGTCACTAAGCAACTACTAGAACAATTTTAATTAATATCCGGGTCGTCAAAATTAATTTAATTCATTTTTTCTAAAAAATAACCACAGCCGAAAATCAGCAGAAAATGAAAAGAAATTAAGATACTTCTTTTTGCATCTCATGTCTACTTCCTAGAATTTTTCCCGCCTATTTTCATATTATGAAATTTTTTCACTTTCGAATTTAAAAATTCAAATCAGAATCAGAATCAAAATCAAAATAATCTAATAATCCTCGAAACTTTCATGTCAACTTTATTTCCTGTTTATTTCGAATGAAATCAAAATTTCTGTGAATGTGTGCTTCTGTCAAAAATATTATGCTAATTCCGAAGCGTATTTTTTCTCCACGATTATAAATTATTATTATGGAATAAGTTTCAATATTTAAGAGTGAATATCGGGACTGATCCGGTAACATTATATTAGATTTGCTGATTTGAATATATCCAGTGAAAGTTTTTCCTTTAAGGATTATATTCATGAATACATAATATCTCGTGATCTACTTTTTATGTTTTCAAAATTTGTCCAATGTAATAAATGTGGTCAATAGTAAACGAAGGACGCCATACTTTATATTCAAAAATATATCGGAGAATTTAATTTTAATACTACTTTTAATTCACTACACGAAAAAAAATCTTCACCTGGAACAACTACAAATTTCGCCAGATTAGTCAAATGTTTAGTTGTTTTAGTTAAGCCTTTCGCTATTTTAGCGAAACTTATCGCTGTTCCAGATCTAATTTTTTTCCGTGTATTTTATTAATTACACGTATTTATAAATTTTAATTCATTACTTTTAATCCTAATTTATGAATTTTAATTCATTACTTTTAATTCTAATTTATCAGTTTTAATTCATAATTTTTACTTTTAATTTATCAATTTTAATTCATAATGTTTGATTCTAACTTAAAATCAATTACAGATCAATAATTAGATTACGTATTTAGTAGATCATTAAATAGAGTGCGCACGTCAGCAAAGATCGTAGTTCGGGGGCAAAATCAGTTAGCGCCCGATCGAAAGAAGAAATTCCGAACCGAGAGAGATTCACGAGAGAATAATTCAGACGACCTGTGGCAATATGGACCTTGACTTTGGGATCACGGAACACTAAAAATTGATTAACAGAGACAAAACCTATAAAAATAAGAAAGAGAGAGAGAGAAAAAAAAACTTTATCAAAACTATATAGACTGCGTAGTTACACGAGAATATGTCCATCACTCTTCATATCAGATTCATTGACCTCAGTGTGAATCTTGTGAGAACACTTCTCTCTGAAGCGTACCGCTCCCTTTTTTTTCCTTCTTACACCAACAAACACCGTGTCGTGTACCGCTCACCAGACACTTGATAAAAAAAAAAGAATAATAGTTCAAAAAAAAAAAGAAACAACCATTTTACGCTTTTTTAACTACTTTTTCTCTCTTTTTTTTGGCTGCCATAATAAGAATAAATTATCTCCAACTATAATATGTCTCACTTTCTCTATTTCGTGAGACTATTATCCAAAATCATATCCTGTAAAGTTTTGAGGCTCCATAAAAAAAAAGTTAGAATCCTCTGAAACCGGTGGAAAACGTTAGGAGAACTAATAACAGATAATTTCATCCAATCATTAAAAAAAAAAGACCTCATTACAGAAGCAGCCAACCCAAATTTTTAACGACGCGCCGTAAAATTATTGGTCTTGATAAATTAACATTGCAGTGTTTAAAGACATGAGCGTTAAACGCTTGTAATTTTCATTGAAATCATTATTATGTATATCGCGCAATACAAATTTGTTTTTATAGAGTATAGTACTCTCTCATTATTTTGACAGTACTAATGCTCTTTCGTAATATTGTTTTGACAATACTGATGCAAATACAAATACCAGACCTCGGATTGACTTTAACGAACCAAAAAAAGTATTCGAATAATAAAATAATAATAAATAATAATAATAATAAAAAGTAGTCGAATTTAAAAATAGAAAAAAGTCGATTATTTAATTCAGTGCTGTCACAAAAATTCAAATTAATCAAAACTTGTGTAATTTTGCTAAATAAATATTCAAATACTTCTTACTTCTTTATTCACAAAAAATAAAATTTAATCAATTTCAACTTTTCAAATTTAATAATATCTAAAAATTAAAACTATAACCCGTTTATAAATTTAATTATACTTTCTATACAATTTTTAACTAAACTTCATCTCTAAATCAATTATCTTTATGAATTTTTAATCATTTTTTGCAATTTCTGTAAAAATTCAATTATTTAAATAAAAAAAATCAAATTTTTTATAATAATTTAAACCGTACATTTTTCTATTCAAAAATATTAATTAAGGTAGAACATTATCAAAAATTTTAATCAAGAAATTCGTAAAAATTAACTTTTTAAAAATATTTCTAAATGATTTATTAAAAATACAAAAAGTTTTACAATTAAATGTAATTAAAAAATGTTCAAAAAAATTTTAATTTGGTCAAATCTTTTTAAAGCTGATTTAAATTTAGTAAAACAAAAAAATAATTCAAAATTTGTCAAAATCTTATAAAAAATAATTAGGTTTTTTAACAATATAAAAAATTAATGAAATTTTTCAAAGAATTTTAATTAAAAAATAAATTATTTCTGAAAAATTATAATGTAGTGCTGTATAAAAAATCCAATTTTTTGTAATTATTTCAACCTTACATTTTTCTATTTAAAGATATATTAATTTAGGTAGAACATTTTTAAAAATTTTAATAAAGAAATATTTTTAATAATTTATTGAAAATACAAAAAGTTTTACAATAAAATACAATTAAAAAATGTATAAAAAATTGAAATTTGGTCAAATTATCTTTTCAAAACAAATTTTAATTTAGTAAAACATTTTAAAAAATTAAAATTATATAATAATTCAAATTCAAAATTTGTCAAAATTTTTTGAGAAATAATAAAGTTTTTTAAAAATATAAAAGAAATCTAATTTTTTATAATTTAAACCGTCCATTTTTCTTTTCTAAACACATTAATTAAGGTAGAACAATTTCAAAAATTTTAATAAAGAAATTCGTAAAAATTAACTTTTTAAAAATATTTCTAAATGATTTATTTAAAATACAAAAAGTTTTACAATTTAATACAATTAAAAAATGTCTAAAAAACTGAAATTTTGTTAAATCTTTTCAAAACTAATTTAAATTTAGTAAAACATTAAAAAAATAATTCAAAATTTGTCAAAAATCTTTTGAAAAATAATTAAGATTTTTTTAAAATATAAAAAAATAAATCAAATTTTTCAAAAAATTGTAATTATAGATAAATTATTTCTGAAAAATTCTAAAGCAGTGAATTAAAAAAAAAATTTTATTCACTTTATTCGAAGGTAATTGAATCTTAAAATATTTTAATAAAACAATTGTAAGAATTAATTTTTTATAAATATTGTAATGTATAATCGTTCAAAAATAATTGAAAATTTTTGTATTATTTAAAACAAAATTGTTTTCAAGAATTTTAATTGAAAATTTGGAATTTATGATTATTTTCTATAAAATGTTGAAAATAATTTTAAACAATTTTAATTTTATTATTTTGTGTATGAATTTTAATTTTCCGAAATATTGAAAATAATTGAATTAAAAAAAAATTAGAACGCAATAATTCAGAGAATTATTCTTTTCTAAACTATTTTAATATTATTTTTAAAACCTATTTTTCATTAATTTTCATTTTTATTGAATCTACACTTAAAGATTATTTATTATAATTTTTGAAAATTTAATATTATTTCAAAAATTTTCAATTAAAATTCTTGAAAAGTTAATTTTCAAACATTGGATGATCTCTAAGTTCTGAACGTTCAAATAAACAAAATATTTTTTATTGAAGATATTTTAATAAATTACTAATAAAAAAAAAATTTTTGAAACTAAAATTTTACATTTATAAACTCAGTAATTAATTTTTTTGATATTGAAGTAAAATAATTGCAATAAAAATTTAATTTTTAGAAGAAATAAATAAATTTCGTTCATTTCAACGTTCAGAACTTTAAGATCTTAACATTAGAATAAAACACTTGAAAAAATGATTTAGTTTTAATTAAATTTTACAGAATTTTAATTATTCAAAATCTTTTTTAATTTGTAATATTTTGAAACATTTAATTAGAAAACTGATTGAAAAATAAAGTTCCAAAAGTTTGTCTATAAGTTATATTTTACGTGGCATAAAAATCCAAATAAGTTGCATTTTACACCAAAAATATTGTATTTTGGCGCAAAATTTGGAAGAAAAGTCGAAAAAGTCGCAATTTTTTAAAATAAAAATCGATAAACGTGGCATTATTTGAAAATATGCGAAAAAAGTCGAAAAAATCATAATATCCGAAGCCTGAAATACAAATACAAATACTCCTTCATTTAGAATCTAGAAAACTTCTCACGTTTTGTTGTCGTCAACGTAATAGAACGGGGTATGTAACATGAGACAAAAAAACTTTCACTGACACTTTCGATGCATATTAAAGAATATTGATTCATGACTTTCCCTCAAAAAAAAAGGAAGCATGCTTCTTTAATGACAATTTTACGACCTTGTGCCAATCCTATCGAACAATTTGCTTATCTGCGACATTAGAGATAAAAAGAGAAACATTACATTAAACTATTAAAGTTTAACCATTACAAGAGAAACATTACAAGAAAGTAAAAACTTTTCACTAATTTACAATCTTTTCCCTTTTCCACAAATATTTCCAACTATTAGCGATGATGGTACGCGATTCTCATGTATACAGCAATAAGTATGTCACTCTATGATCGTCTCGTGATCAATTAGCGTGAAAGAAATCACATCAAGAGGTTCGCATTTACGTCAAGGGACTCCTTTTTGGGAACATACGTCTCAACTATCGAGGTTGAAAAAAAATATTGACTCAGTGTCAATTTATATATATAGAGAAATAAAATTCTAATACTTCAATTGAAAGTTGTTTTAAAGAACTCA
Organism: Leptopilina myrica (nomen nudum); assembly: GCA_032872475.1. Taxonomy (NCBI): domain Eukaryota; kingdom Metazoa; phylum Arthropoda; class Insecta; order Hymenoptera; family Figitidae; genus Leptopilina; species Leptopilina myrica (nomen nudum). The sequence continues at coordinate 4,976,233 of CM065459.1, forward strand.
ACTTCTTATTTTTCTTGACGTTATACATTTTGCTTCAATCTTTTCATTAAAAAAAAAAAATTTGATTTATCTCCACAATTTCAAAATAGAATTTTTCATATCCTATACTTATTGCTTCAGTTTCTGGAAATTTTTTTTTACGACATTAATTCTAAGAGTTCGGTTAGAAGAAGAGAGAGAGAGGGACAATATGGGATTATTAACTTAATTCAAATAAATTAACAGTACAAAAAACTAGTTTTTTCAGTTGCAGAGAGAGAGAAAAAATTCCCGTTAGAAAACTGTTTAATTTGTCAATATTGAACATTTTTTTCCGTATCAGGAATTTTTTATAAATTAACTTTTTTTAATAACTATAAAGCAGAAAAAAAATCGAGTCGAAGACTCGGAGAGATTTGTTTCTTCATGTTTTGTAATAATTAAAGATGGCCTAGTGATAAAATTATTATTTTAAATTAAAAGAATATTGTACTTTTTGGAAATTATTTTCAATATTTCAAGTAAATTGTCATTTTCAAGAATTTTTAACTAAAATTCTTCTTTCAATGAATTATTTTTCATAGCTTTCGATATTCTTTTTGAAAATTTTCAAATCCAAATGTCTACAATACTCGATTTTACAAATTTTCAATTACTCTAGAATTATCCAATTAAATATATTTCAAAGAAAATAAAACAAAAAATTTTTTTTAAAAACTCCCGAATAAAATTTTTCTTACAAAAATTAATTTCAATAAAATTAAATAACTTCTAAAACTTTACGCTACATTTCTTTTCGTATTCAATTATTATCTAAATTTTTGAGTGGAATTAATTTTTAAATAAATTTTTATTAGAAAACTTACTAGAATCCAATTATTTGAATACAAAATATGAATTGAATAATTAAAAATTTTTTTAAATTGAAATATTGTAAAAATCAATAATTTTTTAAGTATAATTAAATTCTTTGGAGAAGTTTAAATAAAATTTTTTTAAGAATAATTAAAATTTCGAGAAATTTGATAAAAATTGTACTGAAATTAATTCAAATTCTGTGGCAAATTTTATTATTTATGAAAATAATTAATTTTCTAAAAAACAATTTTTTATTTATGAAAATAACCAAATTTTTAATGAAAAACTCTTTAAATAATTGAATTCTTTCAAAACATTTTAATAAATTTTTTTAAAATAATTCCATTTTTCTAGGATTTTAATTAAAATTGAATTAAAAATAATTATAATTGTGCAATAAGTTTTTTTATTTATGAAAATAATTGAATTCCTGAAAAAATGTTATTTTCTTCCTAAAAATAATTGAAATTCTGTGATGAGTTTTATTATTTCCGAAAATAATTCAATTTCAGTAAAATTTTATTATTTGTGAAAATAAATGAATTATCGCGAAAAAATTTATTAACAAAAAATTTCTAAATCATAAAACATTCCTGTGAAATTTTTATTATTTTATGAAATTTCATTTATAAATGTTTGCGTAAAATTTTATCAAATTTTTAGTCCAAATAATAATTGAATTATTTTCGAAAATATGATTAAAAAATTTGCTGAAACAAATTTATTTTATTCAAATAACCGATTATTTGACTATTATCAAAAAAATATCAATTGAATTAAATCTTTTTATTTGAATCAAATAAATTCTATTTAAATTAAATATTTCAGTATTTGAAGCAAATATTATTTAATTCATGCAAATAAAAATTGTTTCATTCAAGTACCTAAATATTTATTTGTTAATAGTCAAATAATCAGTTATTTATTAATCAAATACATTTTTTTCAGTGTCATCAATATTGAAAATCATTTAATTGAGAAACATTTTTATAAAATAGAATTTCGAAGAAGAATTTTAATATTACACAAAGATAATTACAAATTTGGACGAAAGATTTAATTTTACGAACGTAATTATGATTTTCTGAAAAGAATTTTATTACTATTGTAAATAAAACCCAATTTCTGCAATTTGTAATTTCTCTAAAATTCTTCAAAACAGTTTGCAGTTTACTAATTTTTCGTCCTTTTTTCTATATATATCAAATTACGGACTTTACGAACCTTTAAAAAAAATGACTTTTACGGACTTGAAGCAAATTTACGGTCCTAGTTCGAGCCCTGAAAAGTGTGAATTTTATGTTCCTAACGTCAATTATAATTAATTAATTATTATAAATTATAATTAAGGCAATAAGTATTATTTTATTATAACGTGACACACTCGAAAAGATAATAAGTAAATAATCTCTCTAAATCTGAATTAGTAGAATTCCACTAAGAATTAGTAAAATTTTACTAATTTTTAGTAGTTTTCATGAACGACTTTTCACGTTTTTAATTAGTAGAATATTACTAATTTTTAGTAAAATTCTACTAATGTTTTAGTAGAATTCTACTAATTAAAATTCACTTCTTCACTAAATGAATTAGTGAAACTGTTTTATCGACTAATAAAAAAACAGTTCTACTAATTGTTAGTAGAATTCTACTAATCAATTAGTAACGCTCTACTAACATTTAGTAAAATTTTACTAATTGTTAGTAGAATTATTACTAAATCATTTAGTGGACGATTTTTCACCATTTCATTAGTAACCTTCTACTAATTCAGATTTAAATAATAATAAATAAATAATAAATAATGATAAATAAATAATAATATGAATAATAAATAAATAATGAATAAATAATGAATAAATAATTAATAAATAATGAATAAATAATAAATAAATAATAATATGAATAATAAATAAATAATGAATAAATAAATAATGAATAAATAAAAAATAAATAAATAATGAATAAATAATAAATAAATAATAAATAAATACTAGATAAATATTAATAATAATAATATTAATAATAATAGTAATAATAATAATAATAAATTCACACTCGAAAGCGAAACATAATGAAGGAAATCCCAGATTCTTATTTAATGCAGTTTAAATTGAAACTAAAAAAAGAGGTGGACAAAAAATTGACTTATTTCTGATAATAAATTTATGTAATTCAAGGTCGAATTTGTTAATAGACTTTTCTCATTAACATAACACTTTCTCGCTGTGTATTATATAGGATGACGATGTTTTGAAAAATGAATTAATGTTGTTTGTAGTCTAGTCTCTCTCTCTGGATTACACCATGGAGAAAGTAAACCATGTACATGAGGCAGAAGGGCGCTTGACATATGCGCTTAATGAAAATCCCCATAACTAGAGCACATCGGTCAGAGTCGGTCTCTTGGCAATTGGCCACACACTGTCTCTGTGCAAGAGATAGGTAATCAGCCGAGAAAAGGCCACGATTACAATCCCGCGGAATGCGCTTAGAGCTGTCGTTTCGAAAGGCTTCTAACTCTCGGGTTCCACGCTCTTTGCATCGTATAATACATATATATTCACACAAGAATTATTGTATTAGTTGTCTCGCGCGCATAATCTGTCCTAATATGCAAGAGACTCGACGTGCACTCGCCTGGTTCACTGGTCTTGCGTTATCAATATGCACAAGGGTGACTGACTATATATATATATATATACATACATTCGCGCATACACACTCCAAATATACGGAAGTCTTTTGTATTTATGCCTTTGCTTTTCAATTTTTATTTTCTTTTCAAATTTTTATTTCCCTTTCAATCTTTCGTCAATCTTTCAGTCTTTTGTATTTAATTTAATGTTCTTCAAGTATTTCGAACACTGAGAAAACGATTTATTTGCAATTCAAACATATTTTGTTTAAATCAAACTTAAAATATCTTTGCTATACAGTCAAACAAATTTAAATTTAATTCAAACATATTTTTTGGTTCATTCATAGAAATAATATATTTAATTCAAACATAAATTAAACATAAATAACATAAATTATTTATTATCAACTTTTATGTTTGAATCAAACATAAAATTTTTAAACGTATTTTATGTTTAAAACTAAAATAGAAAATATGTTTGAATTAAACATTATTATGTTTTATTATTATTATTCAAACAAAAATTATTTTTGAATAAAAGCAGTAAATATTTTCTATATATTGGAATTAAGCTTATAAACTAATTTAAATAAAAGAAAATCACTTCAAATTATTTTTTTACTTGAAACGAGTATAATGTTTTCTCAGTGAACGACAATAATTTTTTACTTCTTCCAATTTGTTTTTTATTTACAAAAAATTTTCAGATTATAACAAATTAATTCTTAAGTAAATATTGTTTAATTTCAATTATTTTTCTTTTTTTTCGATAATAATTTTCAAAAACACTGAAGGTGAACAAAAATTTCGTTCATTTGAACGTTCGAAACTTTAGCCTCATTGTATTTATTCCTTTGCTTTGCAATTTTTATTTTCCTTCCAATTTTTATTTCCCTTTCAATTTTTATTTCCCTTTTAATTTTCCATATTAAATAAATCACTGAATTTAACAATCATTCCGAGTAAGGGAAGTTTTCAATTTTCCTTTTCATTTTTTTTTCAATCCTACAATTTTCATGTTCGACAGTAAAAAAAGAATAGAAGCAATTTTTTTTCAATCCTACAATTTTCATTTTCGCCAGGAAAATAATAGAATCAATTTTTTTCAATCCTATACAATATTCTTTTTCGCCAGGAAAAAATAGAAGCACAGGGTAGACACGCTTTTACCGTTTTCAAATTCCCTGACTTTTCCAGGTTAAAAAACGGAAATTTTCCAGGTTTTTAAAACTACGTTTATTATTAATAAGAAATTTATTGGAAATCGTCAAAAATTCGATTATTTTAAAAAGTAAATTCTTCACAATTCAATTCTTCATAAAAATCCGCAATTATGTTTCAAAATTATCTAAAATTCCTGTAAAAATTTAAATAATCTTTATAAATAATAAAAATGTCCTCCAAAATTCAATTATTTTCGGAAAAATTTAAAAATTTGTTGATTCTTCATGAAAATTCAATTAAATTAAAATTCAATTAAAAAAGTTTAATTATTTCATAAAATGTTTATTTCTAGAGTGAAATAAATGAATTCTCGTAGAATTTTCAAATAAATAAATATTTTTCAATATTTTTGTTTATAGTTATTTAACTGTAAAAATAAATAATTTATTAAATAATTGAATTTTTATAACAAATTTTATCAGAATTTAAATATTATGATTATTATTTATTGTCAAGAGACAAAATTAAAAAAAAAATTTTTTTTTTTAATTAAATTGAAAAAAATTAAATTAATTAATTAAAAATTAAATTCGATGAAAATTTTGTATATTAAAAATAATTGAAATTCTGACAAAAATATTATTAATATTTTTGAGAAAATAAAATATTAAAAATAAAAAATAAAATAAAATAAAAATAAAATATTATTAATATTTTTGAGAAAATAATTGAATTTCGGAAAAAAATGTTATTATAAAGACAATTTAAAGTTTGACAAGAATTTTTGTAAATTTTCAAACATAATTGGATTCATGCGAAGAATTATATTAGACGTTTGAAAATAATTGAATTCTTTAGACTAATTTTATTAAAATTTCGGTTTAAATAATTGAATGGTTTCGTGAAATTTTATTTAAATAGCAAACATTGGAAATAATTGAATGTACAAAAATTTTTGAAATCAATTAAATTTCTACGAAAAGTTTTATTAAAATTATTTTGAAAAAAATTAAATTGTCATAAAAGAATTTCATTGCAATTTTTGAAAATAATTTAATTCTTTGAAGAATAAATAATAAAAGATAAAAAAAATAATTGAATTTCTGAGAAGAATTTTATTTCTTCTCGAAAATAATTGAATTTCTCCAATAATACGTATTTGCTACAGAATTCAATTTTATTTTAGTGTTTTAACTCAAATTTTTCTATAAACCCGTTATTTTTAAATAATCAATTAAATATATATTAAAATTTTTTTAAATAATTTTAGAAGAATTTTAGTTATTAAGGTTTTTTTGAGAATCTAGGTTTTTAATGTTTTTAATGAAATTCATTTAAAATTGAAGTTTTAGAAAATTTTTCATTTTCCAGGATTTTGATCAAAATTCCCTGACTTTTCCAGGTATTTTTCAATTTTTATAAAATTCCCTGACATTTCCAGATTTTCCAGGTTGTGTGGCAACCTGAAGCAATTTTTTTTCAATCCTAAAATTTTCTCTTTCGACAGTAACAAAAAAAAAAAGCAATTTTTATCCAATCCTAAAATTTTCTTTCTCGACAGAAAAAAATGAGAATCAATTAACGACAGGAATAATTTGATAATTAAGAAACAAGAATTGAGGCAGAAAACTCTAAACACTGAGGCGAGAGAAATAAACTTGATAGTTGATATTTTTAAAAATAGAAAGCGGTATTCTTCCATCGAAGATCCCTTCTTCTTTTACAATATTATTATATAATAATTTCAAAGATGGCACAGGATGATTGTTTTATCCTTGATATCAAGGCGAAATTAATTCACCTATTCTTTATATAAATTTATTCACACACAGAGAAGTCCAATTAATTATTATTATTATTCTTATTAATATTATTATTCAATGCATTAGTTTAAATTAAGACATAAATTTTTCGTAACCAATGTCAATATCATCGAATTGTGTAACTTTATATAAAAAGGAAAAAAAACGAGATGGACCGAATATTGTATATTTGATGGGATTATAATGAATAATGTGATGGATTTTATGGGTTGACAATGTTCCGGGATTGACGTCACTTTCAACGTCAAACGAAAACCATAAAAAAAAGAAGTCAAAGTGTTATTATAAGTACCGTTCAATTTGTGTATACAATTCGGAGAATAATAATATTAATAATCATAAAAATAATAATGAAAATAATAATAAAAAAAATAATAAAAATAATAATAATTTAAAGAATAATAATCCAAAAAATAATAATTCAAAGAATAATAATTCAAAGAATAATAATCCAAAAAATAATAATTGAAAGAATAATAATCCAAAAAAATAATAATTCAAAGAATAACGATTGTTAATATAGATTATTATTAATAAATTATCATAATCTATATTAATAATCGTTATTTTCCAATAATCTACTCGTAGATTAAATTTAGTTGTTGTTTTTTTTTGTTTGCCAACTTTTTTCATAATATTGAACTTAAAAAATTTTTTTTTTAAATTTTACACCTAATTAATGGCATAAAAATCATTAAAACTCTTGCAAAGAATTTTACAATTTATAAAAAATAATTAAATTGTTCAAATTAAAAATTGTTTTTATAATATAATTAAATTCAAGTGACAAAAATTTATTATTTATTCCAAATAATTTAATTCTTGCGAAGAATTTTACTATATTTAGATAAATAATTGAATCGTTTCCAAGAATTTAATTTTATCGTAAAATTTTATCAAAAATTGAAAAATTTTTTTTGACTAAATTCTTCATGCGAAAATTGATTAAAAAATTCAAGTAATTAAATTTTTACAAACCATTCGTGTCGTTTTTTAATTTTTCAAAGAAAATAACAATAACTTAATATTTTATAAGGAATTTTCGTTAAAAAATTGGAAAATAATTGAAGTTTTAAAAATAAATTTTACAGACAAACTTCGAAGTAGAAATAATTGATTTTTTGAGATTAAATCACTTTTAGAATTATTTTTCAGAAAATTCAATGTTTATGCAAAGAATTTACAAAATAATTGAATTCTTTCAATGGATTTATGGAAATTTTGGAAAATTGTTAAATTCTTCTGTGAAATTTTATACTAAAATTGTATTAAAAATAAGTTAATTTCTGCGAAGAATTTTACTATTCATGGAAATAATTGAATTCTTCTGAAGAATTGTATATTATTTATGTATTGTTTATATTTTCAAAAAATTTAAATTAACTCTTCAGGAGAATTCAATTATTTATAGAAAATTGAATTCTCGTGAAGATTTAATTTAAAATTTTCGAAAATATAAACAATAATTAAATATTTACTTAATAAGTAAATTTTTCAAAACTTGATTATGAATTTATTCAGAAAATTAAATTTGAAAATAAAAAATTTATGTATTGTTTATATTTTCAAAAAATTTAAATTAACTCTTCAGGAGAATTCAATTAATTAAAGAAAATTGAATTCTCGTGAAGATTTAATTTTAAATTTTCGAAAATATAAACAATAATTAAATATTTACTTAATAAGTAAATTTTTCAAAACTTGATTATGAATTTATCCGGAAAATTAAATTTGAAAATAAAAAATTTTGTAATTTGTATTAAATATATTAATTTGTAATTATTAGATTGAATAACACGTTTCGCGCACTGGCGCACGTAAAATTTATTGCTAGTTCAAAAAATAATAATTGCAATTTATAGTAATTAAAATCGATCGACAATTAATGTTTTTATAGTATGATTTTCGAATATTATTAGAAAGGAATGTGATTATTCATATTTGATATACTCCTGGGGTTGACACTAATTTGTCTCTCTCTCTTTCTCTCTCTCTCAGCTATAGGTACTATCAGACATTAAAATAGCCCTCCGTTTCCTTAATGCAACCGTGTGTCTCATCTCTATAATTTATTATTCGGTTTTGCCAGAGAAACTTTAAATTTTAAATTTAACTTTTTACGACTGGAAAACATTAATTCTAATAGGCTCATTGACCTTTTCTGATACATTATAATGCCCCAGCATTAAAGCTATACAGCATTATGACAATTTATCTCAATTTCATCTTAAACCTCGCCTCTTAAACATATTAAATACTTTACTCACTTTATTTGTTCATTTCACGAAACATCGCACCCATCAGGATCAAGTCTCTGTAAAAAGAAAAAGAGAAATGTAGCTTTAATCATTATATTTTACCTTTCACATGTTTCAGTTTCACATTTCTAAATACTTATATATTAATATTAATAATAAAAGGTCATAATAAATATTCAAATAAATATTCAAATAAATTAAACATTCAAATAAAATTAAAGAATATTATAAATCTATATTAATATATCTCGAGTGTTATTTGTAATATGCAAAGAATTGACTTTATTTTGTAATTTCTTTTGCACACACACACACACACACAGCGACACGTAATTATTAGAAATATATAGGAGAGATAGTACTTAGCATAATATAGTTGCCCTCTTATTAGCAATATACTCTCCCTGTAAATACATTTATGTAGATATATAAAAATATGTAAAGAATATAAATAATGTTTCAGTAAATAAGCTTTTTATGCAACATTCAGGTCGTATATCATCCTCTGAACACCTATGACATTCACTGGATATTGGCAACTCGATAATTTTATTATATCGATAGGATTACGAAGGTTAAAGGCAAGCTACTTTATTAACGTGCCAACGAAGGCTGAAACATTTTCTTTAAGGTCTTTATCTCACGATTATTGAGCTCTTATGCCCGAGTAAATAGCGCGCAAATTGAAAATTTCTGTCATGAACGTGATTATCGAGAAAGAATTATATGTATAATGTATATAGAAAGCATTCACCTCTGCACTGAAAAACATAATGCAAACACTAAAACATCTCAACAAACTTCTTTATCAAATCGAAACCGAATCCTATTATTTACAGGGCTCGAAGCAGTGAAAGTATTTCAAAAACGGACTTTACGGACCAAAAATTAAAAATTACGGACCAACTGACAAAAATAGAATCAGACCGAATCAAATATGAAACATTTTACTTAAAACTAAAAATTCAAATTTTTATTACTATAAAACATGAAGTCATCGATTTCTTCATGTTTTATAATAATTAATATTAATTATTAATAAAAATAATTATATTAATTAAAATCATTATCAATTCAATTATTATTTTTCACAATTTCTATCTAAAATTCTTCTTTATATCGATTATTTTTCAGAATTTTCGAAAAAGTTCTTTGACAATTTTCAAATTCATTTCTTTACAATACTTAATTTGACGAAATTTCAATTATTAGTTGAATTCTTTCATTAAATAAATATTAGCAAATAGAAACAGAAAATAGTATTAAAAACATTTAATTAAACTTTTTCAAAAAAAATTAATTACAAAATTCAATTATTTTTTAAAATTCACGCTATATTGCTTTTAATATTCAATGATTATCTAGAATTTTAACTGAAATTCATTTTTATGAAATAAAATTCAATTTTTATTAGAATATTCTCCTAGAATTCAATTATTTAAATAAAAATAAAACGCAATTAAATAATTTATTGAAGAATTGAACGTTTCTTAAAATTCAATTCCCATAAAAAATTGTCATCAACAAATTATCAAATACTTGAAATCTATTAACGAATATTAATAAAATTTTTAAGAACAAATCAGTTTTTAGAGAAATTCAATTAAAATTGTATTAAAAATAATTGAAATTCTGCATTAAATTTTATTGTTTATGAAAATAATTAAAATCTTGAGAAGAATTTCATTACAATTTTAAAAAATAATTAAATTCTTGTAAAAAATTAACAGGAATTCAATTATTTTTTAAAATTTGAATAAAATTCTTGGCATGAATTAAAAATAACAAAATTCTTAACAGATCTTTAATTACTTTCAGAAATTTTAATAAAATTTTTCGCAATAATTTAAATATTTTCGTAAAATAATAAACCTCTGTGCAGGGAATCAATTATTTTCAATAGTCTTAATAAAATTCTTCGCAAGAATTCAATTATTTTAAAAAATATTAATTTGAGCAGAAATTCAAACATTTTAAAAAGTTTTAATAAAACTTTTTTTTGGTAGAAATTCAATTATTTTTAAGACAATTTAAAAAAAAAATTCCCAAATTCAATTATTTTTTTAATATCTAAGATTTTAACTGAAATCTATTTTTAAATGTATGTTTATCAGAAAATTCTACCAGAATTCAATTATTTAAATACAAAAATAAATAATTTATTGAATAATTGAATGTTTCTTGGAATTCAATTCCAATTAAAAATGTTATCAACAATTTTTTAAACAATTAAATTCTTTGGACGATTTTTAATAAAATTTTTTCGAGGAATTCGATTAAAATTTTATTAAAAATAATTGAATTCCTAAAAATAATTTTATTATTTACGAAAATAATTGAATCCCGGTAAAATTTTATCAATTATGAAAATAGTTGAATTATTGCGAAGAAATTTGTAAAAAAAAAATTTGTTGTTAATGAAATTCTTGTGAAATTTTTACTATTTTTTGAAAATAATTAAAAGTTTTTGTAGAATTTTATTAAATTTTTTTTAAATAATTAAATTCTTTTGGTAAACTTTATAAATATAGTAGATATCGAACAATATTTAATTTTTGCGTAAAATATTATTATTTTTGAAAATAATTCAAATTTTGCAATGGATTTTATTAAAATGTTTAAAAATAATTGAATTTTATTACTTTAGAAAATAATTGAATTCGTGTGATAAATATTGTTAATTATGAAAATAATGGAAATTTTTTAATGAATTTTAATGAAATTTTTTAAAATAATTGAATTTCTACAATCATTTGTAATTTCTCTAAAATTCTCCAAATTATATCGTATACAATTTACGAACTTTTCATCATTTTTGAATGAAATTACGGACTTTACGGGCTATTTTCTAAAAAAACGGACTTTTGCGGACTTGAAGCAAAGTTACGGATTTTTTCAGGATTTACGGACCTACTTCGAGCCCTGTATTTATTAAAAACAAAACAAAGTCAGCTATTTTTACCAAAAAATGCTAATGTTTGATAAACAAAAAATTCAAACAAAATATTTGTTTTATTGATTTTACAAAAAAGCATTTTTTTTTTTTAAAAGTTATATCACAATATTTTTTTTCCGAAAGAGTATAAAATCTACATTGAAAGAAAATTGTACGACTATCATTTTCTTCTCCTCTGCGAAAACAAGCAGGCAGTTGAAATTTTATAGCGAACCCTACGATAAAGATTATTTCCCTTTATCAAGATCAAAGACAGAGAGAGAATGTACGTCACGACCGGTTTTTCTCAAAAAAAGATACCAAGTCCCTCGTTGTCGTCCTCCACCCCCCTGAAGAATCTATATTGGTTAAAGGATCTCTCTTTTTTTTTTTTTATTATTACGCGACAAGTTGAATTGAGCACTCAATAAAATATCAAGTTACACCTATTGGCGACTTTTATCGGACAAAATTTATATATTAGTTTGTAAATCGAAATAAATATAATTCAAGTGAATGATACGAAACGTTTGGAAACAGGATAGAGGTGTAGTGTATTTTTATTGTACGCGCGCGGCGCTACCGCAAGGCCACATTAACGGACGGACGTCTCTCTTCTGGCGCCGCAAGAATCAGGCAAATGCCAAAGACCTAATTCTTTTTTATTTTCTGCTGCCTCTCCCATATAGGCGAAGATTTATTCGGATTAAATTATTTACGATTTATTCACACAGGGAATATAAAACTGTCTCTCCTTCTCCCTAATATAATCTCTTTTCTCTCTCTCTTTCTTTCTTTTTCTCCTTTTCTCCTTCTCTCTTTATCAAAATAAACAATTTGGAGCGAAATTCTCGAAAAAATGTTTAAAATTCCCTTTTTACACACTCCCCCTCTGGCTTCTTTCGTCTTTTCTACATTCTTCACAAATGTGTAAAAATAACAAATTTTCTCTAAAATTAAAATGCACTTTAGAATGATATGTATCAAAAAATGTTAATAATCGTGAACATTCATTTTATTTCCTTTCACACGCAGAAAGAAAGAAACGAATGACAAAGATTTATGAAATCTGAAATACTAAGAAGGTGATTAATACTTTTCTTGATGAAAGAACTAAGAAATGATTACGTGTTTTTAATAGCGTACGCATGTTTCATATTTGAAATATTTTTTTTTCCCATTCAGCCAACTGTTTCTGAATTACACCAATGAGTTTTCATTTTTTTTCCAATGTCTATTCTTTTTTTTCATTTTTCTGAAATAATCAGCAAAGTTGAAAATTTTTTATTATCAGTATCTCTATAATAGTAAACAAGCCGTATTTTTAACTCGTGTGTCTGATAACCCTTCAATTTTCTTTTCGGGGTCATTGCGCGCACGTTACAAAAAATTACCCTCCTCCAAATAGAAAAATCAAGTGACTATTTATTTCTCACTTGAGAATTGAAATCGTTTCATTGATTATGGTTCTGAAAAATCTCTATGTAAATCTCTGTGTATGCTTGTAAATTTTCGCTTTTATATAAACTCGAAAGCACACTGATCCCTCGAAACCAAAGAGCGCGAAACGATTGATGTTCTTTTATGTATTTTATTTTCAAGCTGATTTATGACTTTGTCTTTTTCATCCTTTCTGCTTCATTTTTAGCATTTACTTTCACCATTCAATGCAAAAGAATTTTAAAATTGGAATTCACCAGAGTTTAATGCTCCTGTTTTGATATATTTATTTATGTTTTGTAAATTTCTATTCTTTCCTGAATGTAAAACATAAATTGCTTCGCTTGAAAAAAAGCCCCTGTATAATTAAAGTATAAAGATAAAATTTAAAAGAAATTTATTTATTGAATAACAAAAATAAGTGAATATTTTTGTTTTCTTGTTTCAGGCATTATCAATGCGTCGACTAATGGAGGGAAGGTGACCTGCGAGTCCAAAGAAACAAAAGCTGCGATCAGAAAACAGAAGGATCAACGTCCGCGAGGGAAAAATGATCAAGATCAATTTGAAACGTTCCGCCAAGCACTGGAGGATTACTTTGTTTTTCCTGGCACTTCTAGGTTCATTGGAACTTATCGGTTCAGCTCCTGTGAATCCAGAGAGGGCAAAGGAAAACACAACATCATTGTCAATGAAGAGAAGATCACTGGGACAGGATTTTGACTCACCACTAAATTTGGCCTGGCAAGCTTGGCTCTTGCAGAGCTCTCAACCTGGCTCAGAGACAGATCAAAATTCATCCACAGCCAATCGGCGAATAACGCCAAAAAGTGTCTTTATAGCGCCACAATTGGAACTCGAACCCTGCGCCGACGGCTATAAAGCAGACAGCATGGGAAGGTGTCAGAAAATCGTCAATATCGATCAAGAAGCCTACGACAATTTCCTCCTTCAACAATTGAATAAACTCCTTGGCAAGGGACAATCATCGGAAACGAGTTCCAACGAGAAAAAACAATCCTCCGGTCCCATTCAAGTGAATATCCCTCTTCTTCTCGAGACAAACAAAGGCGAAACCAATTCGCAGGAGGAAGAGATTGAAATCCCCCTCGAGGCAATACCATTAGAAACAAAGAAAGAGGAATCATTCATTGACTACAATGTAAGGAATGAAACAAACATTCCCCCCGAGGAAGACGATCACGAGGAGTCATTGTTTCTAGATTCGAATTTCACTATTCAGAAGGACAAGGAATCACCAGCGCTCGTTGTTCCCGTTGCTACATTTAATGACGACGCGAACGAAACCTATTCCGACATTGTCGACTACAAAATACCACTCGGAGTGCAAAACATCTCGAATCCCCTTGACTCCAAGGATTCATCCCAAACCGAAGACTCCTGGACCGAGGAGGAAAATTCGACAAAAGACCACCACTACACCACTAAAGAAGAATACCCAACAACAGTGTCAACAATAACAGACGAGGAGAGCACGACATTGGCACGTGACACGAGAATAGAGAACATGACCGAGAGACCAATTCGAAAGGAGATCATAAATGATCACGTGCTCGATATTGACTCAGAAATGGAAACTTGGAAGAACGAGAGCGACGCGTCACCAATTCAAGGTACAAAGAAAAATGAGACGATCGATGCTGACGTTGTTTACGACGAAGAATTCGAACCGGATCCCGAGGACCAGGAGTACTTAGACACAACACAAGTCTCCGAGGAGGAATCCGAGGATGAGATCCTCAAACATGGGGAGACTGGCATGACAATTCCAATCGAGAATCAAGCCCTGATTCGCTCCGGTGGCAAGAAGAAGAAAAAAAAGACAACGACAACAACAACCACGATTCAAGTACCGAAAGATGACTACTTGATGGAAACAACAACTTTTTTAAACATCGAAAGCGATTCAGCGCCGACCACCGAGCACCTCGAGAGTAACTTCTCCAGTGAAGTCAGCATCAACAAAGACTTCATCGTGGAAACGACTCTCCTCGACGTAAATAGTGAAAAGGTGAAAAATTCCACGGAACCTGTTTCTGTAAATAGCACCGCCAGCCACCATCAAGTCGACGACGATTTGAAAGCACTCTTCGAGTCCGAAAAAAAACTCATTACGGAACCAGAGGTCGTCTTCTCGCCACAGGATAATCGTGGCTCGAACCTTTACGGCAGGAAACGAGACGGACAGCTTCTTAACACTAATTTTCAGTCAATCAAGAACGCACACAATTTGACTACCACCGAACCACCACCCGTGGTTTCAAAGCCATTTCCCCACTCGGCTCGCCTCCGAGACCCCGTCGCGAGTCCAATAGTCCAACTCCCCCAAGAAGAAGAAGAAGAAGCCAACTTCCACAGTAAGCGAATTCTCCCCCTCAACATCGAGAGCAAATTCCCCCTTCAATCCGCGAATCTCGATCCAAAACCCAATCACTCCCGACCCACCACCATCAATCGTCCTCAAAATCATCAAAACTTTGTCAAATTCCCCACTCACGAACGAACACGTCCCAACTACGTTCGCTTCCCCTCCGACGACGTCAACAGCATCCACAGTCCCGAATTCAAGGACCGTTTCACCTTCTCCCGCGAAGAATACCCACCAAGTGGGACAAAAAATCACAAACAACAAGGTTGGCGCTTTCCCCCAGCAGCCACCCAAACAAATCAAAATCCCATGCTCCTACGTTTCTGGAAGCGAATGCCTCTCCTCAGGGACCCGAGTTTAGATCCCCGCTATCCCACTGCACCGGAAAAGGAAGCGACTTCCAGGTCATCGCGCGTCTCACCCTCGCGAAGAATTAATTTCTACACCGAAAAATCGCCGCACGAAGTGAAAAGAGTCCTCTCTCAGAATATGCGCTCACCCATCTAGCTTTAAGGAATTCAAACGAAAGAAGCTCTGGAACGCTTTTCTAATAATTCGCGACGTCTTTCAGAACGGTGCCAAATAAGTATGAGCTAAGGAATTCCACGAAGCCCGGGACACGATGAGAGAGAGAGAGAGGTCTGCTTCGATATATTTGCGCAATTGCGCAAGATACGGAATTCAAGTCTTCTTCTCGCCAAGAGAGCGAGAAATTCAAGACATAAAAGAATAAGTCTGGTCATTTTCAAGTTTCACGCACATTTACAATTTTTGAAAAAAGAAACGAGTCAATCTAAGATGTAAGATGTATTAACACGATCCGAGTGAAAACTTGAATCGGAGAAAGTGGAGACGACGAAAGTTGCGAGGACATTGCACAACATTGACGTTATTCAGTTCTATCACGGATATCCTTTCGAGAGAAAGAATATATCAGCTGAAGAGAGAGAGAGAAAAAAATGCACATGGAAGCCAATAATTGTTTGGACATTTAGAAAATTGTTGTTACTACTTGAATGCCTGCAACATAAATATTAACACTATAGAACAAAAATCAGCAATTTTGAATAACGCTTCATATTAAGAGTTATTTGTATATTCCAAATTTTACACAAAAAAAAAGCTAACAAACATGTTTTTTTTTTGTATGTTTAATAAATATTCCTATACAGGTAGAGACTAAACTGCGTTTAAGTAGTTATAGCAATTCTAAATGATTTTTAATATTTATTCATGTGGGAGTTTGTGAATACGACGACAACTCATTGTTGTGAATTTCTAATTTCTATCAAGAATTTAAGGAATTTGTTTCTAATTTTCACTGGAGCGAAATTTTTCTTATTCTTTGTTGAATAGCGAAAGTAATTTTCTCTCCGTTTTTTTTAATAATAAAGAATGGAAAATTCTCTTTTCTTTTACTATCGTAACTAGGTTGCGTTGGTTGATCTTTTTCGATGACGAAAAAAGGTCAACGAAATGATAACGAAAAAGAGCAGAAATCTCGTTTTTTCCCCATCTTTCCAAAAAAAGGAAAAATTCTATTAAAAAATTGTTAAATAAATTTTTCGAAAATCCGAAAATTCTGAACGTTCAAATAAAAGAAGTTTTTCAAATTAAAATTTGATTAATAATAATATTATGTCACAATTTTTTTTTTAAATAATATTTTGATAATGATGTAAAGTTTCGAAATGTTTAATTTACGTTTTTTTTCTTATTGCAGTCAGTAACTTATAAAAATATTTACATTGAGAAAATATTATTTCGCTAAAATTTTGAAAGTTCAAGTGAACGAAATTTTTTTGGTGACTTTAAAAATTTTTAAAAAATACTGTATTAAATTTTTGAAAATGTAAACAACGACCAGAAAAATAAAATTGAAAAATTAGTCTATTAAATTGAAAAAAATGAAGAAATAAACAAACAAAAAACAGAATTAAAACATTTCTGTGTTAAAATTAAATTTAAAAAAACAGAAAAATAAAGTTTACCATTTTTAAATCGACTTTATTTTGAACTTTAAATTTCAAATTGATTCACTTGAAATTCAAATTTAAAAAAGAAAGAAACAAATAATCAGAAAAACAAAATTTTTAAATTAGTCTATTAAATTGAAAAAACAAAGTAACAAACAAAAGTTTAAAAATTAAAAAAACAGAAAAATTAAAACCTACTGTGTTGAATTGAAAAAAATAAAATTTTCAAATTACTCTATTTAATTGAAAAAACAAACATAAAACAGAATTAAAATTTTTTGTTACTAAATTGAAAATATAAACAAATTTAAAAAATTACTCTATTTAATTGTAAAAACAAACAAAATTAAAAAAATACTCTCTTAAAATGAAAAAACTGAAAAAATAAACAAACAAACAAAAAAACAAAGTTTAAAAATTTTTAATCGACTTCAGTTTGAAGTTTAAATTTCAAATTGATTCAATTTAAACTCAAATTGAAGAAAAAGAAACAAATATTCAGAAAAACAAAATTTTAAAATTAGTCTATTAAATTGAAAAAAGAAATAAAACAAACTGAAATACAAAATTTTAAAATTGCAGTATTAAATTATTGAGAAAGTAAATTAACAAAATTAAAAATTGCCCTATTAAAAAATTAAGTTACAAAAAATAAAGCAAGATATGAAAATTTCTTTACCAAAATTGAAAAACAACAAAGAAAAGAAAATTTACAAATCACTATATCAAATTCAAAAAAAAAATTGAAACAAAAAAAGTTAAATAACTGCAATAATTTGAGAAACCAAAACACAATCAAACAAAAAGTTTTTTTTGAGAAAAAGAAATCTTCATAATTTTTATTATACATAATTTTTCGAAAATATTTATTTTGCAAATTATTTTTATTGTAAAAAAACATTCACTCGAACGTTCAGCAATTTTCGAATAATTAAATAAGACATAAAAAGGGAGAAAAAAACAATAAATTACATAAAATTAAAAATAATGAATTGCGGAAAATTCAGAAATTTTTAAATATCGAAAAACAAAAAAGAAAATATCCAAAATTCAAAATAATGAGTTGCAGTCAATATTCATGCATCCCATTCATGTACATTGTTACATGAGAGTTTAAAAAATACTATTTAAAAAAAAAAAGAAATATCCGACCTTCTACAGAAAGTCCATAAACAAAATTAACAAAAATTATATTTTTCCATCAGCTCCAAGTTTAAAAAACTTGATTAATTTTTTATACAAAAACAAACTTTTCCACAAAAATACTTTCAAAAAGATTATAATCTTAAATTTTTTATACCATCTTTAAATTTTCCTTACGAAAAATAAATTGTCCCAAAATACAAATTTCAAAAAAATTGTCTCAAAAATTTAAAGAGAAAATTTAAAGAGAATCATAAAAAGAAGGTCTTTTTATACAAAAAAAAATTTTTGTAAATCAAATGTTTAAAGACGAAAAACGAAAAACGAAAAAAAAAGAAAAAAAAATCGTTGTCAAAATTTTGTATACTAACAACAAAATTTAAATATTTGCATGATTACCGCTTCTTTAATACGTTTTTCTATTTGAATATATTGTAGTAAATTTCTATCTTATCAACGTGTTGTTACGATATATTCTAGTGAAATAAATTTCTTCCTAATGAAGAGTAATTCGTAAAATTGTAGCTACTCTTAAAAAAAAAGATTAAATTCCAACTTGAAAAGTTCATTAAAAAAAGCGACAAAATTGACGTAGAAAAAATTTTTTACGATTGATAATCAATTTCTTATGCATTTAAATACATACGAGCACATATTATTGTATATGTATTCAATGCGGTAGGTGCATGCATTGTCGAGATGTACGAGAATCTACTAAATTTAATGGATATCGATGTTAGGCGTAGATTACTGTCAAATTAACTGACAAGTACATAAAGTCAAAAAAAAAACAAAAAAAAAAAAAAAAGATTCACAATCCCTTTGAAGAGAAAAGGACGAGTGCGTTATGGTACAAAAATAGTACCTCGATAGACTGAATGTAGTGTATTATTTTATTTATGCGTGATCATTGCGATCCAATTTTGCAATAGAACCGAATGAAAAGATTACTGCGAATTTTCCTCAACGTCATAGAAATGTACTATAGTTTATAATTTCTTTTCTAACTTCTAAATCGTCGGACAAATTTCAATAATAATAATAATAATAAATAGAGATGGCAAAATTGACCTGAACAATCATTTCACTGTCGTGCTGTAAAATTGTTATTAAATAGAGATTAATGTGTGTTTTTGCATTAAAAAAAAAAAAAAGAATGTGTCTGTATTAATGTGTCGATTTACAAGTAATCTTCGTCCTTCGTTTGTGACGTTCCAAAGAATTATGGCCTCTGCAATTTGTAAATTATTTCATTTGTTTTATCGAAAAAATATTGAAAATTGTTTCGTTTTTTTTCTTAGAGAATTGAAATTAATTTTTTTCTACTTAGATTATTGCGCATTGAGCAATTTTCGAAAAATTTAGTACATACTTGACATTGCGGCCAGTAACTTTATAATTCATTTTTTTTTAACGTGCTGTGTTAACATCACTCATGCGTTAATTTATGTACATATTAATTTTATTAAAGAAAAAATGTATATACAGCGTAAAAAAAAACGATGCAAGTGTTAACTCTGTCGTAAAGATGTATTGATTGTATTGTATTAAATACTATTGTATTATTTATAGCTAAATATATTGATGTACATTGCATATATATTATATACGCGATTTTGTTCTTCTTTCTTTTTTCCCCATTCTGCAATTTTCTTTTATCTCGACTTTAGTCCTCGAAATTCTTTTGCTAATAAATATTCCTCGGAGGAATCGTCTCTCGTCGCTTTTGGTCTGACATTTTTCACACTTTTGTAATATTTCGTTAAGTCATCGTACAATTGGGACGTTTTTTCGCCAGCCCAAATTTTCGTCAAAAAAGAAGAACCTGGTTTGGAGAATTGCAGGGCGAATTTCAGCGCTGAATACGAGAGTTCGATTATAACGTCGTGATCTAGTTTTTTAATGCCTGAGGCATTTGGCGCCATGTCGGACATCACTAAATCCACTAAGGAGCCATTTAACAAGTTTTGAAGTTTTTTGTGAGTATTTTCGCGGGTAAAATCGCTATTTCCAAGAATTACTGCTCCGTCAATTGGTTGGAAGATTTGTCTATCTATAGCGAAAACAGAACCCATTGGCTCTTCAGATTGAGCTCCATTGGCGTTTGTCAATTTTACAGCAACCTGGGTCCAACTTCCTGGAGCTGCGCCACAATCTACTACTACCATGCCAGGAAACAAAATGTTGAACCTGACAAAAAGCCAATCCATATTATTTCATTCTTTCGAATTTTCATTTCTCTCCATTATTTTTACAACCTTTGCAGACTTCGCACTCGACAATTAATTTTAAATGGAAAATTTAAATTCTAAAATGAAAAATCAATTTTCCAAAAAGTTCTTTAACAATTATCAAATTCATTTCTAAACAATGAAATTTCAATTATTCGTAAATTCTTCAATTAACAATATACTAGCAGACTTCGCACTCGATAATTAATTTCAAAAAAGTAGCTTTCAAACTAAAAAAAAGTAGTAAAAAAGTAGCTATCAAAGATTATTTGCCAAAAAAAATTAATTCTTGCGAAGAATTAATTAAAATTTTTTTCAATAATTCAATTCTCTCGACTAATTTCATGCAAATTCTAATTTAAATAATCGAATTCTGAAAACATTTTTATTATTCATGAAAAGAATTAAATTCTTAGAAAGATTTTTACAAAAAAAATTATAAATACTAGAATTTTATTTGGAAATTTTAGGAAAAATGGTAGATATTGAAAATCACTGTATTGCGAAAAGTTTTTAATAATAATTGAATTTTACAAAGAAAAAATTAAAATTTTAAGAATAATTGAATTCTTGCGAACGATTTTATTAGAATTTTTCAAAATCATTGAATTTTCAAGAAGAAATTTATTATTTCTAGAAATAATTTTGTTAATTATCGACATAATTGAATTCTTTTGGAAAATTTTTTATTAAAATCGAATCGTAATTGGTTTCTTCGGGGCAATTAAATTAAATTTTTAAGAAAAATTGAAATTGAATACTTGTTAAAAATGTTATTAAAATTTCACAAAAATAATTGAATTCCTAAGAAGAATTTTATTATTTATACCAAAAGTAATTTAATTTATTGAGAAAAATTATATTAAAATAGTTTAAAAAGAATTGAATTTCGGTGACAAATTTTGACATTTTTAGACAAATTGAATTTTTCCAAAGAATTAAAAAACAATTATTTTAATAAATTGATTTCTTCGGGGAATAGAAATTAAATTTTTAATTATTTCCCGAGCAATTCTTATAAAATTGTATTCAAAATAATTGAAATCCTGCAATGAATTTTATTATTTATGAAAAGAATTGAATAGTTGCAAAGAATTTTATTAAAATTTTCAAAAATAATTCATTTTTTTATTAATTAATTTTAAATTGTATTGAAATGAATTGAATTTTATCATTATTTTTTAAATAATTGAATTCTTTCGCGAAATTTCAAGAAAATACTAAACATTGAAAATAATTGAATTTCGAGTATTTTTTGGAAATTAATTGAATCGTTTTAAAGAATTTTAATATAATTTTTGTGAATTTGAATTTAGTAGATGAATGGAAAGCCTGCCTTTGTCATTTAACTTCCTTAATAATTAAGAACTAAAAAGAATTCAAAAAAATTAGTTTTTAAAGTTTGTCAGTAAACCAAAAAAAGACAAAATGAAAGCCGAAAATTACTTGTACTCGAAACGAAAGAATTGTTTAGAAAAAACCTAACCAAACATTCGAGAAAATTTCACTATAGTCCAAAAATAAAGGAAAAAAGGAAGTAAAGAAAAGTAAAGAAAAGTAAAAAGAAGTAAATAAAAGTAAAGAAAAGTAAATACAAGTAAACAAAAGTAAACTATCATTAATATTCAATTACCTGCCAAATCATTACCTTTCATTTATTTCCAAAAGTTTAAATGCACTTCGACAACGATAATTCTCTTTTTTCGATTTTTCAACATAAGGATCTCTCCGCTGTCGTTCCAACCATAAATTAGAACTATGCTTCTTTCCTTTAATATTAATTCCCCCTTCTTTTAAAAGTCTACAACAAGTGTGGAATCGTCTAAACTGCATATTTTTCACATATATATAGAAAATTATTATTCCTATAAGAAAACAAACTAACCTAAAAATGGTACAATGCATACGTTATTTTCCACTTCCAGTCAAAAAGTTCACAGTGTCATTCGACACAAAGAAAATAGAATACGTACGTTTTTCTCAAATTCCTTCTATTTTTAAACACATTCTTCAAAACAAAAACTGCACAACTAATTCAACTTGAATAACATGTGATTTTTCAACTACCAACAATCGGCAATTGACAAAAACAAACTGACGCCATTTTTAAAGTACAACTCACGCGCTTGCGCACTTGCGCACATTCCGACGTTCCGTCAAATTCCGCCCATTCCTCCAATCAAAACGCTAATACAAAGGAACAGACGAATTACACTCCACACGTATTTATTTTGAACCTATCAAAAAATCAAGAAAAGATTTAACTGTGGACGGATTTTTATTATCCTATCGGAAAAATTAATCACAAGATTAATTTGGATTAATTTCCCTTGAGCGAGTAGTTTCATTGGTCGTAAGCGAAGAATATTTTTTTTGACATATTTTCCGTCACTGATGACAGTTTGACAAGAATGACAAGATGCCTATATAGTTATTTTGTACACGCAGAAAAATAAAGATTAGTGTACGTTTCTGTGCATCGCAACAACCGGTGAAAATGTGATAAATTTCTACAAAAAAAATCATTTTTATGTTGAATGTGAAACGTAAATTTCCACAAAAATGAACTTAACTGCGGGAAATCCGTATGAAAATGGCTTACTTTATGCCGGTTTTAATCAAGATCAGGGTAAATTGGGCAACAATAGTTTGACAGCATGCGATTAGAATAATATTTATATTTACACCAAATCTAGTGACTGGAATGAAAAGAGAATAATTTCCCCCTGAATCTTTCATTGATATAAACAAATTCAGGAAACCAAAAACTTTACCAAAGCTTAAAATATCTCATTTGTCTCATAACCTAAACATGAATTTCGTTTTTTTTTACATTTGATCGAAAATAAAAGTTGGAGCTTTCTTTTCGATTTTAAAGAAATTTTTGACAGTTACGAGAGAGTTTGACAGTTTTAGTTATGAAAATGAATAGATTTCTTGTTTATTCTCTTTATATTCTATGTTTAAAAATACGAATATTTAATATAGTTTTGAGTACTTTGTTGTAAACAGATAAAAGTTATCATTAGGTCTGAATATTAATGTAGATTCAATGTCCATGTGTCAATATTACTGTTGATAGGTTGTTTTGCTTGTGGAATGGAAAATGGCTACAGAGTTTACAACTGTGATCCATTGAAGGAGAAGGAGAGACATGATTTTACAGATGGTGGACTAGGATATGTTGAAATGCTTTTTAGGTGCAATTATTTAGCATTGGTTGGTGGAGGTTCAAAATCTTTATATCCTACTAATAGAGGTAAGAAAAGAAAGTTACTATTCAGTAAGAAAATAGTTGTGTTCATAAAAAAAAGTTGTATTAATTAAAAAAAAGAAGTATTCATTTGAAAAAAGTCGTATTCATTAAAAAAAAAGAAGTATTCATTTGAAAAAAGTCGTAATCATTAAAAAAAATAGTATTTATTAAAAAAAATACGATTCATTAAAAAAACACCATTCATTAAAAAAAAGGGTTCCGAGTATCCAGAATTTTTTTTCTTTCAGTTACAATATGGGACGATTTGAAGAAATCACCGGCAATAAATTTAGACTTCAATGCTCCTGTCAAGGGGGTAAAATTGAGAAGAGACAGAATAGTAGTAATTTTGGAAGGAGTCATAAAAGTTTACACATTCACACAAAATCCCCAACAATTGCACGTTTTCGAAACAAATCCCAATCCCAAAGGTCTGTGTGTTTTATGCCCGAATAGTAATAATTCATTACTCGCATTTCCTGGCCGAAAAAACGGACACGTTCAAGGTGAGAATTTTATTTTCATCAATTGATTTTCAATTAATGAAATGGTAAGTAATTAGTATTAATAAAATGGTTCTTTACGAAAAATTATTTTTTAAAAGGAAAAAAACTATGACGGTTTTTTGAAATTGAATATTGAATAATCAATTTTGAAACAAGTAAATTCATTTTTTCAATTTGCAGTTGTTGATTTGGCGAATACAGAGAAACAACCGTTGAATATCGAAGCACATGAGACGCCCTTGTCGTGCATAGCATTAAACTTGCAAGGAACAAGATTAGCTACTGCTTCTGAAAAGGGTACATTAATTAGAGTTTTCGACACTCAGAGTGGAATGAAAATTAACGAATTAAGAAGAGGCACAAATCACGCGAATATTTATTGGTGAGTGTAGAGTAAACGGAAACTTCCCTCTCAGTGCTTTTCTACTATACAAGCTATAAAATTTCAACGAAATTTAATAATTCAAATTCTTCTGAAACTAGTTCAATTTTTTAAATAAATAATTTAATTCGTTATTGAAAATAATGGACTTAGAGAAGAATTTTAGTAAAAAAAACACTAAAAGCAAAAATTGAATTTTAGAAAAGTTCTAACATTTTTTTAAATTCTCCTTAAAATTTCGATTCTCTGAAATTCAATTATTTTCAAAAAATTTAAGACATTCTTGTCAACAAATTCAATTATTTTCAAAACATTTCCTCAATTTAATGATTTTTCAATTTCTACTATTTCAATAAAATTTTTCATAACAATTCAATTCTGAATTGCCACGCAACCTGGAAACCTTAAAAACCTGGAAATGTCAGGGAATTTTATAAAAATTGAAATAACCTTGAAAAGTCAGGGAATTTTGATTGAAATCCTGAAAAATTATTGTTTTTTAATTGTATTTATTCTTGAAATCTAATTTTACTTTAATATTCCATTCAATTATTTTCAAAAATAATAAAATTCTTCCCAAAAATCCAATTATGTTTGAAAATTTACAAAAATTCTTGTCAAAATTAAAATTTTTTATTTAAAATTTAAATTGTCCTTTTAAATAATAAAATTTCTCTCCTATTCAATTATTTTCAAAAAGTTTAATAAAATTCTTGTCAGAATTTAAATTATTTTTAATATACAAAATTTTCATAAAATTTATCGAAAAATGAAATTATTGTTAATTTTTTTTTAAGTTTAACTCTTGAAAATAAATAATAATAATAAAAAGCAAAATAATTAAATTTTCATAAAATTCTTTATAAAAATTGAATTTTAAAAAAACATTCAATTATTATTTAATAAATTGTTTATTTTTATAGTTAAATAATTGATTTCTTGTAGAATTTTCTAATAAATATTAATTTAAAAATAAATTTCAGTTAAAATTTTCGGTTATTAAATATCATATTCAAAAATATTTATTTATTCGAAAATTCTACAAGAATTCATTTATTGAACTTTAAAAATAAACATTTTATTAAATAATTATTGACCTTTATCAACAAATTTTTAAATAATAATTCAGTGCTTTTAAAAACTTTGAATAACATTTATATTAAATAATTGCATTTTTCGAGAAATTAGAAAAATTTGTATGTTAAAATTAATTTAAATTCTAACAAGAATTTTATTAAAATTTTTCAGAAATGTTTGAATTTAGGAGAAAAATTTTATTATTTATAAAAATAATTTAAATTTTGACGGGAATTTTTGGCAATTTTTGAACCGAATTGGATTTTTGCGAAGAATTTTGATTACTTTTGAAAATAATTGAATTTTTGTGACGAATTTTATTAAGATTTATTTCTACATAATTGAATTGTTTTGTGAGATTTAGTATTGAAAATAATTGAAGTTTGAAAAATTTTTTAAATTAACTAAATTTCTACGAAGAATTTATAAAAATTATTTTTAAAAAATAGAATTTTCACATAAGAATTTCATTGGAATTTTTGAAAATAATTTAATTCTTTGAGGAATAAATAATAAAAGTTAAAAAAATAATAATTTTATTTTTGAAAATCTTAATTTCTATTTGAAAAAAAGAATAATGATTAAATATTTATTGAAAAATGAAGTTATTGATGTTTTACAATAATTTTCTAATTAATAATAAATGTAGTTTCAAAAACCTGGAAATATTTCGTGTTTTTAAAATTCTTCGCAACAAATCAATTATTTTTATAAAATAAAATTTTCTGAAAGAATTTAATTATTTAAAACAAATTGAATACAATTCTACGCTTAATGTAATTAATTTATAAATATTAAAAATTTCCCAGAAATTCAACTGTTTACAAATATTGTTCAAAATTTCTTCTTGAAAATTCGATTATTTTCATAATTAATAGAATTCTTCTTGGAAATTCAGTTATTTTAAAAAATTTTAATAAAATTCTTGCCAAAATTTCAATTACTATTTTTAAAAATTTTCCTAAATTCAATAATATTTAATTTTCCAAAAGAATTAAATTATTTAAAACAAATTTTGACGAAATTCTACGCAAACATTTAATTATTTTTAAGTAACAAAAATTTCTCAGGAATTCAATATTTTACCAATTTTTCTATAAATTACACTTCAAATAATTGAATTCTTGTAGAATTTTCTAATTGAACTAAATTTTTTTTGAGGCAACCCTGAATATATTTACATAATTACTTATTTCAATTTCTAGTATAAATTTTAATCACGACTCGACATGGATGTGCGTTGCGAGCGATCATGGCACGGTGCATGTTTTTGCTGTGGAGGATCAAAAATTAAATCGACAGTCTAGCTTAGCGTCAGCAACTTTCTTGCCAAAGTATTTCAGCTCTAGTTGGAGTTTCTGTAAATTTCAAGTTCCCGATGGACCGCAATGCATGTGTGCATTTGGAAAAGATAGCAATAGTATCATAGGTTGGTAATTTTTTCTCACCTCTATTCGCTCGTCAAATATATTCTAAAAACGTAATTTCTTTTCAGTCATATGCGCAGACGGTAGTTACTACAAATTCGTATTTAATAATAAAGGCGAGTGCACAAGAGACTTTTACGCTCAGTTTCTTGAGATGACTGACGACAAAATGTGATCAGAACGTTAAAAAAAAAAATTGAGAGAAAAGAAAAAAGGAAGTTCCCATTGCTTTTCCTGTCACTGTTTTTGTTCAATGTGACAAATTTTTAAGGCACTTGCAGTGCAATTTGGAAAAAGTTAAGAAATCAAGTTCGATTGTCTGAATTCAATGGAGAAAATATTCATATATTTACGAATTCGTAATCGAAAAAATCACTGAATATTCCAAAAAAAAATGATAAACTTTTCGTAATCAAAGGAACGGCAAAGATCGAGAGACTGAGTACAACAAAAAAAAATCGCACATTAACTCATACATATTATTATACATAAAAAAATTATATCGAATTGAACATTTAAAAACAAATGATTTTAGCATTAAAGTGCCAACGAATATTTTGTACAAAATCTTCTTTTGACATATTATAGAAAATTCAACTCGATAATCGAGACATAATTATTGACAATTATAATTGTAAAATTATATAAAATCATATAATTCGGTAAAATAATAAATTTACAAAATTTATTATTCCCAACAATTGTAAATTACTTCTATATATGTATAAATTATTAAAACTTAAATTATTGCTTCTGCTTATATTAAAAAAAAATGACTTTTTTTACATAAAATACAATTTTAATATTTTGACAGAATTAGTGAGCGGGTGTTTAATTTTTAAAGACGTTTCCGTACATTTATTATACACGTGTATACACTGAACTTTGCCATAAAATAGCAAGATTGTAATTTCACAAAAAACATTGTGTTTTCTTTTTTTTGTTTGAAATATAAAATACAAACCATTATGCCTTAATTATTTTAAATAAATTTTCTTCTAAATTGTGTATTTTACAAGTTTACTAAAAAGATATACAATATCGGAGATAGAAATTTATCTATAGTGAAATATAACGCTTTAAAAAATAATTAACTAATTTTCTTTTCGATGTACGGATTTAATATCCTATCACGATTATAGATTTGTTTATAGTTTGATTTAGGATTTGAAGTACTTTTAATTTTTTTCCCTTTTTTTTTTAATATAGTATCGTAACGTTGCAATATAAGCTGTGATTACTGCAATTGTTAATTATAGTTTCTCATTCACTTTCTATGAAACTCAGTTCATAAAATATAAACATTTCTCAATACTAACAAAATTTAAAAATTTTCTTTTTCACAGCGCGAAGTTATATTAAAAATCCATTTCATTTATTCTTTCTTTTTACTAGGCAAGTGAGAAGGAGCAAGTTAAATAATGAAAAATTGTCCCATCACCAACAGAGAGCACCATATTTTTTTCTTTCTTCCTTTACATTGTTAGAAACAATCGAATCAAAAAATTGTTTTTTAAATACTAAATTGACATTTGATGATGGGGTTTTTTTCTCTCTCTCTCTTTTAATTTTTAGCTTCTCATCGTATAATTATTATTATAGTGAATTCATTTCTCGTTATATAGTGTTTCACTATTTAAACGTCATATGGTTGTGGAATTCCATTACTGTTGTGCATCTTTTTCTCTTGTGCAGAAGCAGGGAGCGCGTATTTTATTTGCGACTCATGTACTTCGTGAATTATACCCTTCTTAATCACGAGACTGTTGAATGTACTATAAACCACATACCACATATAAATAGAGACTATAGCGCAAAATAATACAAAGAGGCCTGTGGAATAAAAAAGAAAGTTTATTGTCAATCGCACAAGGGAAATATTAAACAATTATTGTAATTATTATCTGAATATTGGAAAATTATTTTTGCATTTTTTTTCTAATTCAATTTTCGAAATATACAATTAATTTTTTGAAAAAAATTACAAGAATTGAAAATACTTACGATCGGTAATGTCAGACTTCCCTCCGATCAGAACAAGGAAAGGACAGTCGTCTTTTATTTGAAACAATGCTATAAATAATGAAACGATTATTGTCATCATCATCATCATCCACGGTGTCATTAAAAATCGATTGTTCTGCAAATAAAATTATTTTTCCCTTTTAGATTGAAGTATAAACATTAAAAATTATATTTTTAATTACAAATTACCAAATCTATTCGATACGTAAATATAGAGAAAAGAAAAATAAAATATAAAAATTAAAAAACAAATTAATAGTAATAAATAAATAAATTAATTAATTAATTAATAAATTAATAAATTTCTAGAAATAGAAGGAAATAAATAAAATAAAAAAAATAAAAGACTTCAGGGTAGCCACGCTTTTACCCTTATCGAATTGCCTGACTTTTCCAGGTTTTCCCGGTTTAAAAAACGGAATTTTTCCAGGTTTTTAAAACTACATTTATTATTAATTAGAAAATTATTGTAAAACATCAATAACTTCATTTTTTAATAAATATTTAATAATTATTTTTTCATATAGAAATTAAGATTTTTAGAAATTCAATTATTCTTTTTAACTTTTATTATTTATTCCTCAAAGAATTAAATTATTTTCAAAGTTCGAATGAAATTCTTATGTGAAAATTCTATTTTTTTAAAATAATTTTTATAAATTCTTCGTAGAAATTTAGTTAATTTCAAAAATTTTTCAAACTTCAATTATTTTCAATACTAAATCTCACAAAACATTTCAATTATGTAGAAAGAAATTTTAATAAAATTCGTCACAAAAATTCAATTATTTTCAAAAGTAATCAAAATTCTTCGCAAAAATCCAATTCGGTTCAAAAATTGCCAAAAATTCCCGTCAAAATTTAAATTATTTTTATAAATAATAAAATTTTTCTCCTAAATTCAAACATTTCTGAAAAATTTTAATAAAATTCTTGTTAGAATTTAAATTAATTTTAACATACAAATTTTTCAAATTTCTCGAAAAATGCAATTATTTAAAAAAAATTTTATTCAAAGTTTTTAAAAGCACTGAATTATTATTTAAAAATTTGTTGATAAAGGTCAATAATTATTTAATAAAATGTTTATTTTTAAAGTTCAATAAATGAATTCTAGTCGAATTTTCTAATAAATAAATATTATTGAATATGATATTTAATAATCGAAAGTTTTAACTGAAATTTATTTTTAAATTAATATTTATTAGAAAATTCTACAAGAAATCAATTATTTAACTATAAAAATAAACAATTTATTAAATAATAATTGAATATTTCTTAAAATTCAAATTTTATAAAGAATTTTATGAAAATTTAATTATTTTGCTTTTTATTATTATTATTATTTATTTTCAAGAGTCAAATTTAGAAAAAAAATTTAACAATAATTTCATTTTTCGATAAATTTTATAAAAATTTTGTATAATTAACATAATTGAAATTCTGCCAAGAATTTTATTAAAATTTTTGAAAATAATTGAGTTTCGGAAAAGAATTTTATTACATATAAAGAGAATAGAAATTTTTAATAAAAAGTTTTAATTTTAACAAGAATTTTTGTAAATTTTTAAACATAATTGAATTTTTGGGAAGAATTTTATTAAAATTTTTAAAAATAATTGAATTTTGGACAAATATTTTATTATTTATAAAGACAATTTAAATTTTAAATAAAATTTTTTAATTTTGACAAGAATTTTTGTTAATTTTCAAACATAATTGGATTTTTAGGAAGAATTATATTATTTTTGAAAATAATTAAATTGAATATTGAAGTAAAATTAGATTTCAAGAATAAATAAAATTAAAAAACAATTTTTCAGGATTTCGAACAAAATTCCCTGCCTTTTTAAGATTTTTTCAATTTTTATAAAATTCCCTGACATTTCGAGGTTTCTAGGTTGCGTGGCAACCCTGAATAAGGAATAAATAAAATAAATTTCTATAAATAGAAAGAAATGATAAATTAAATAATTAAATGGACTTGATAAATAAAGAAGATAATCGAATAATTAAGTAACTATAAAAATAGTGTCGCTATTAGTAATTTCACTAATTTTACCATGAGAGCACCATACAGCAACAGTAATGTAGTGACGAAGTGAATGACAGTCAATACGAGTGCAAAATACATTGCAAACATTTCGTCTGTAAATTAAAAAAAAATTTAAGAGTTAAACATAGAGAATTCGTTTTCAAAAAATTTGTTTCGTTTTTTTAAATTACCTATCGCTTTTTTGTGCGCCAGTTCCAATTTTTGGCTATTTAGACGTTTCGACGTGATTTCTTCGAGAGCTTCTCTTTCTAAAGCATCCTCGGTGTCTCTGACAATCATTACCTCGATTCCGGTCACGTGTGATAAACCCAAGACGAGAAAAATTATAATGTAGCCGGAAATTAACTGCAAATGAATTAAAAATGTAATTAAATATTAAAAGAATATTTAAACTGAAAAAAAATAAATACAAAAAAATTCTGAGAGTTCAAATGAACCAAATATTTTTTCTCTGTGAAATATACTCTTTAAAATTCTTCATTGAAAAAAATAAAAAATAAAAAACGCAAATTAATAATTACGAAACTATTAATTCTTGTCTAAAAAGTGATTTATAGAATTTAATATTGTAATTCTATTTCTAATTTTATCATTAAAAAAATAAAAATATCTGTAATTCTTACCAACTGCAATTTGGCAATAATAACCGTGCCCTGCCTAAGAGTGAAGAAGTGTAAAAAATTCTTCAAAAGTCCCACCTTCATTTTGACTCTCTTGTTATCCTAAAAAAAAGTCAACAAAATATTTAGTAACCTGTTGAAAAACAACATTTCATTTTTTCCTCTCTATTTCTAATTTTTTTTTCTCTTTCCAAATAAATCCCCACCGACCAGAAACCAAAAAAATTAACAAACATATGATTAATTAGAAAAAAAAACCACACAATATTTACTATACTTACGAAAAGTACAGAAGAAAGTACGAAAGTAGTCTATCACTCGACCGATGGGAATCAATAACTTCACTTGGGTTAAAACATTCTTGAAATTAAACTCGTCTCATCGGGGAAATTTCCTCTTGGCATGGAAATAAAATCATAGACGTGTGCCTATTTATATTCGAATAAAAGAAAAAAAAAATTCCCTTTCACAAAAACACTGGAGTCGAAAAAAAATATTTGTGCGATTTTTTTTTTACAAGAAAGGAGTCACGAAAATTTCCAACCCGGGGTCAACCCCTGTCTGTAGGCCGTCAGACATGCGCATTTTCTCGACTGATTTTCTAGAACCGGAGCAAATATATGTATTCATAAAGTTGGAAAACTAGATACAAATTATATACGTATGTATGTATAAATGATAAATGAAAAAAGAACACGAAATCATAATGTTCATAATCTCGTGTTTATAAATTTTGACATGAAGAAAAAAAATTAGGAAACGAGTACAAATTGTAAAAATGAAAATAAGAGACAAACAAAATTTTGACTTTTGTTGCTAAGAAGGCGATAAGACGTTCTGTAGGTTTGAATAAAAATCAAAAAAAGGAAAAGTACAGCAAAAAATTAATTTGGAACAGTAAAAATTAAATTAAATCAAATTTAAGGATTAAATCAGTATATTAATTAATTAGTTTACTAATAAATCAAAAGACCAATTTATTTACTCTTTTCTAACTAAATTAATTCAAAAAAAAATCGTAAATTAAATTTAATTTTTTCTGTTATTTTCAACTAAAGCAGATTCAATTAAAAATCCAAAATAATTAATAAAAAAAAGTAAAACCAATAGTTAATTTACATTTTTCAATTAATTTTTTACGATTCTTTGTTTTTTTTTGCTTTCATTCAAAGCTAAAAATAATTTTGAATCACCTTCTTAGCAACAAACACACAGAAAAAGATTTATTCACTCTGAGTCTGTATTGTGTACTTTTTAATTATTTCAAATAAATTTTATTTGATTTAAGTAAAATTTTTTCACTGAAAAAAAATTTATTTTGTTCAAATAATCTAATTAGTAAATAAATATTTTTAAAAATATTTTTTATTTTTAACACTAATATTCACTGAAAAAACAATATTTATTTGAATCAAACATAATTATCATTATTATTATGCTGTCAAGCAAAAGTTATTTTTGAATTAAGTACAATAATTTTTCATTCAGGACGTAAAAAGTTTGATTCAATAAAAATTTAATTTAATTCAAACATATTTTTTTGGTCATCTAATTTTTTTTTTCATACAAAAAAAATTGTATTTCAGTGTTTAGTCGAATCGAATAAATAGTTACTTAAAATAAATATTTACTCGAATCAAATAAATATTTACTTTAATCAAATAATTATTAACATGAATAAAATTAATATTTACTCTAATCAAATATATATTTATTTGAATGAAATGAATATTTACTCGAATCAAATAAATATTTACTTGAATGAAAGGAATATTTACTTGAATCAAATTAATATTTACTCGAATCAAAAAAATATTCATTCAAGTCAATTAAATTATACCTGAATCAATAACCTCGCTATTTGAAAAAAATACGATTAATTTATTCAAATAAAAATTATTCGATTAATTTGATAATAGACAACTCATTCGTTATTCGAATAAAAAACAAAGTTTTTTCAGAAAAGTTGCAAATTTGTAATTAAATTTGTAACTTAATAAAAAATTACAAAATACAAAACAAATAAAAATAAATAAAAATCATCTTGTAATTAAAAATTCACTTGCGCCTTTAAAATTTGTTTCATATAAAAATCTCAATAGTGGAGAAAAGTTTTTTCAATTAACTGTCAGTTGTCATAGAAACCCATTCTTGACAACCCCCCCCCCCTATTTTCTAAAACATTTGTCTCAATTTCTTTCGAGTTTCATATTATTTTACGATTTTTATTGTGCCAGAAATTTATCATTTAAAATTGCAATTTTTAGAGTAATTTCATAATTCTAAAAAGTAAACAAACATGGAGCGGAACACACAAAGAGTTGGTATTGGAATTGGCGCTATTCATAACCCACCGAGGGCAAAATATAGTCCAGAGACGAGAAATTTAATAAAAGGTATAATACTAACAGTTTTTGTATAAAAGTGAAACTTTTTTTATAAACTAAACTTTATTTTCTTTATTTACTTTTTTTTAAAGAAAGTTCATTTTCTTTCATACCAGTGAAAAAAAGAGAAATAGTAATTTAACTACTCTCATTGTCCCTTGATTGGTAAATTAATATATTGACGTGAATTTTAGCGAAGAAAAAATAATTTTCCATAAAAATTATAAATTTTTATTTTTAAATTAATTTACTCTGGAAATATGAACTAGTAAAAATGTTTTCTAATTTTAATTAATAAATTTACTCCTGTTTTTTAATTTTTATTTTAATTTTTATTTTACTTTATTTATTAATAAATTTACTAATTCCAAAATAAAAAATCAACTTCTAACTGGAATTAGTAAATATTTTTCCAAATTCAAATTTAGAGATAGTAGAATCTATTTTTTTAATGTGACGTAAATACTGCAATAAAAATTGTGAATTTCAAGAAATAAATAAATTTCATTAAGTTGAACGTTTAGAATTTTATGAAACTAATTTTTTATTTCAATTTTTAGAATTAATGGAGGAATCAAAACTCAGTATGATGCAGAGAAAATCTATCCTAAGAGCCGTGGATCGTGGAGAATCTCTACCGCATCCAAATATTAAATCGTCTAAAGATAAAAAGAAAGAAAAGGAACCTCAGGTTACGACGAAAATACAAACTGCGAGAAATTTAAAATTAAATTAAAAAATTTAGTTTTTAAAATTGGAAAATGACAGATTTCAAATAGTTTTCTATTTTATTTCAGTTTTTCTAAGGATGAGACAAAAAAAGTGTCAAAATTGTAGCGGAGGAAAGTTTTGATACGTTTTTTCTCTCAATTTGATATCTTTAGAAAAATTGTGATATTCCGCAGTCGGATTTTGTCAATTTTCTCAGTTATTTATAACAAACGAAAACAATTTCATTAAAATCAATTAAATTGTTCACTGAATTTAATTCATATTCAATTGAATTTCATTACAATTTCATTCAATTTAATTAAATTAAAATTTAAGTAAATTTAATTCAAATTCAATTAAATTTCATTAAAATTTCATTCAATTTAATTAAATTAAAATTTAAGTAAATTTAATTAAAATTCAATTAAATTTCATTAAAATTTCATTCAATTTAATTTAATTTAATTTAATTTAATTAAAATACAATTAAATTTAATTAAAATTGAATTTTTGTTCTTAAATAAGTTTAAGAACAAAATTTTAATTAAATTTGATTAAAAATTTGATTCTTAAAATTATAATTAATTTTAATTATAATTAAGAACAAAAAAAGTAGCGCCGACAAGCGAAAAGTTTATTTTTAAGTTTATATTAGTAGATAAAGCTGTCCTACAGAGAGACATCACTCACTTTTACACAAGTAAAGTACAAGTAGCACTTTAAGTAGAAAAAGTGCACTTTTGCCAGGCGACATTATTTAGCAGTAGATAAACTTGTTCCGTTAAAGACACATATTTTTACTTTCCAATAGTGGAAAAAGCAGTTTCTCACGAGGCAAAAATTTATTTTTACGACTCTGAATCACTCAACACCTATATAATATCCAATAAAATTTAATTTGCATCGAATTTATCACACAAAATTAAAAAAAGAAAAAAAAACTTTCCTCTTAGGTCCTCTATCCAAGTGTCTGGAGGAAGCGCTCGCAAAATTTGATAATCAACAGTGGTCTCTATGAGAGGGAACAATTCAGAAGAACCGTACCACTGCGTATGAATTTCGTACCTTTTTTGAATTTTCTAACAAAATTAATAATTATTAAATTAATTAATTAGTAACAAAATTAAATACCTAATTAATTAGTAACAAAATTATAATTACCTAATTAATTAATTAGTGACAAAATTAATGATTAATTTTTTACGTTCAGTCCTGGAATTTAGAAACTTAATAGAATTTATTTTTTTTTGCAGCTGATATGGAAAAACAAAAACGCCACTTGGCGCACATGATGGCGTACGGTAAGGACATGCCGCCAACTCCTAATGGACCACTAAATTTGCACCGAGAAAAGAAACCACCCCAAACTCCAAATGAAGATGAAATTTTCGATGAACGTGAGTTTATCTCCTTTCTATCAATTTTCCCTTTAAAAAATTTGAACAAACCTAAAAATTACCTAAAATCACCTAAAAATGACAGATTAAAAATCTGGTACCTTTCTTCGAAGTGCAACACATATTTATCTATTTTCAATTAAATGTTACAATTAATTTATATTTTACAAAACTACTTGGTATTAATTTAAACAAAGAAACAAATCCGTTTATTTTACGAGAGAGAAGAAAATCCCAAAAATTTGAGGATTAATCGAAAAATTTTGAAACATTTTCAGTTGTCGAAGGAATTCGGGAAAGAATCGAATTTTTAAAGGACATGGAAGCCCTGGGACAGGGGAAGAAGTATCGAACAATAATACAGCAGGAAGTTGCAGAAAAACTTCGTTTCATTCAATCGCTGAATAAAAAGGGACCAACGGGACTCGAGAAGGAATTAGAAAAATTCAAATCGAAAAGACAAACGCCAAATCCCTACCCAATGGGAGAACTTTCCTGCTGAAAATAACTCAGGAATTCGGAAGTCGAATACAATAAAAATTTGACATTATTTGCAAAGTGATTTTTGGAAAATGCTATTCTTTACAATTCTTTCTTTTTTGTGAACTAAGAAAAGTATTTTGAAAATGTGTGAACTATAATATTCTGCTATATATAAACTCAACAGGATTTGAAAAAAAAAGAATAAAAAGTCTCTTGAAGATACGAGTTTTTCAATCGAAATCCTTACAGCATCCAAAGTATACCTTAAATCAGAAAATTTTCTCAATATTAATTTCCTTGTGAATAATAATAATAATAATAATAAAACCCAATTTTTTCCCGATATGTAAAAATTAAAAGAAAAATAAATACACTTTATAAAAAGAAAACTAAAAAAAACACGAATCTCAGAATAGGATTATTGTACAATTAAAATCCTGAAAAAGACATAAATTTTTTCACTTTCACAACAATTTAGTCTAAACAGAAACCACGAGAGGTCGTATAATGTAGACACAGTGAGCGAAGAAACTGGTTTTTACTTTACTGTCAGTAGTTCTTAATTCAGTTCTGCGCCATACGGCAATGGCATGCGACGTTCGATTTGTCGACGTTCCCTATTCTAAACAACCGACAAAACGTCTCGCTAGTGCAATTGTGACTAAAGTGTTAAAAGAGAAACTACATTTATTGACAAAAGAAAAAAAAATTCCTCAATACAAAAATTTTCAACATTAAATTCCAATAATCCTGGAACGATCATCCAGGATCTTTAAAGTGCACCAATATGGCGTCAACTGATCTATCGTCAGGTAAATAAATCTACTGGACAATTCCAGTTTCTATATCATCATCATCATCATTATTATTACGATTACGAATATTGTTCTCAATGTTCTTTTTTGCTTCTAAATTCTGCAGTCTTTAGTTAGATTCGAGAATAATTTTTACGTTTTCCCTTTGTCGTATGCATCATAATTTGATAACTGTTTCCTCAAATTGAAGGCGAATGATTGTTTAAATAAATTTATTTACGGAACCGGTGTTTATGCAGACGTACCAGCCGAGTGTGCAAACAAAGAAGAAGTTTGTGCATTTTTCTTGGGAAAATTACAACATTTTCATAACATATTTATATAAAAAATGGTAAATTATTTGGGGAATTTAAATTCAAAGTACTTCC
This sequence comes from Leptopilina myrica (nomen nudum), assembly GCA_032872475.1. Classification (NCBI taxonomy): domain Eukaryota; kingdom Metazoa; phylum Arthropoda; class Insecta; order Hymenoptera; family Figitidae; genus Leptopilina; species Leptopilina myrica (nomen nudum). The sequence continues at coordinate 5,014,580 of CM065459.1, forward strand.
TCCACGATGAAGGAAATTTCAAGAACAAAAAAGTGTTTGATGAGTGTTTTACACTAATTAATTTCAATTTAAAGAAATAAAAAGTGTTTGTTGAATATTTTACACTAATTAATTTCAATTTGAACGAAAAACTGTTCGTTGGATATTTTACACTAATTAATTTCAATTTAAACAACTAAAAAGTGTTTGTTGAACATTTTACATTAATTTAAATTTAAAGAACTAAAAAGTGTTTGTTGAATATTTTACACTAATTAATTTAAATTTTATCAACAAAAAAGTGTTTTTTGAGAGTTTTACACTAATTAATTTAAATTTAAAGAACTAAAAAGTGTTTGTTAAATATTTTACACTAATTAATAATTTTTGCAATTGCCTATTGAATAGTTTATTATTTTTTTTTATTTATATCGAAACGATATAAGAATTGAAATCGTTTCTTTATTGTATTCAATCTGTTATTATTATCGTTATTAATCTCTCTAAATTTGAATCAGTAAAAATTTTTACCAACATCAGTTGAACTATAATTTGAGTCAACGATCGACTTTTTGCTTTTTAACTTCTATAAAATTTAGTATTAAATAGTAATTTTATTTATTAACTAAAAAGCAATTAGTGACTGAAGAACTCAAGTTTGTCAACTTTTTTTACCACTTCAAACTTGGAGAGAATATTTTTTTTTCTTTTTTACAATTACAACTATTCTGAATTATCATTTAGTCATTGAATTGTTCTCGCCAAAGAATAAGTAATAAATAATAAATAATAAATAGTAAATAAAAAATAATAAATAATTACAATAAGTATAACTAATTAGTGTAAAACACTGTAGAGAATCTGATCCTTGATACTTATTTTTTGAAAAAAATTAACGGTTACATTTACATATGAACAGTTACATTTTTCATCTGCCCATTTTCCTGATGCATTACGTCAACGTGTAAAATACGTTTCGAAAAATATTAAAACATTTATTGAAGCAGGAAGACTGGAAATAATTATTTCCTGTCACATTTTGATATTGCCATTTGTACTTATAAAAGATAATGCGTCATATGGTAGCATAATTCAGTCGGAAGGCCTAGAGATTTTTCCAGTTTAGATTTTCGAATCAAAAGTAATTTAGTGTAAAAATTTCAAACTTCTGTTTCAAGATTACTTTTTAGTATAATAAAATTTATGCACGAAATATGGATTAATTATCGCTTATCATTCTCGATACGATTACCACTGACACGTTTATTAAACAACCAACAATCATGGAATTTACTAGATGAACTATATTTTATGTTAATTTTATTGTAGTGTTGATCTAATTATACGAAGAAATTAGATCCATTTTTTAGTCCTGACATCCTAAAAAGTAAAAATTGTAATTATCTTCTAAATTCAGAAATTTAATTATTGGAAATTTTGCTCACAGGTTCGATACCGGCATTCTATCGAGAGGTTCACCAAAAAATCTGCTCGCCAACGAGTGGAAATGTCGAGAAGGAAGTGTTTAAATCGCTCCTCGTCAAATCGCAATTAAGCAGCTCGATTCTTAGTCAGGTATATCTAAAACATATTTACAGAGATGAAAAAAAATTCTAGTGTATACAATTTTGCGCAATATAAGAGTACAGGAAAAAAAGTACAGTTTTAAGGCACCCATGGCACCTGTAATTTAAAAAACGTACAAACGTTTCGACCGTGCGAACAGGAATATAGCGGTCTCAAGAAATTAGGACATCGCGTCATAACTACTAAGCAATTTTTATCTTTCACTCCTCACACACTTGATATAATGAAATTCACATTTATATACACACATTAGTTAATTACTTATGTCACAAAGCATGTCATTCTCTCGCATTATATTTTTTTCCCCCCTCAGAAAGAAAGTCAAATAGGAAAAATTTCTCCTTATTCTCAAGTTTATTTCCAACTTTTCTTTTTTGCAGTTAATTGAAAATTCTTGTCCAGGACCGAAAAAATAATTCGTTCCAAATTTTTCAACGATTCTGTTAATTTGTTTTTCACTCCTGATTTCTGTATAGAGAAAAATTCAATATTATCAAACTTTGCGAATATCTCGAGGCATGTTTGTTTTTCACCGTAATTTTGAGATTGTCGAGTATTTTTTTTCTCTCAGTTTTTGATCTCTTTGCAGAATAAAAACCGGTTTTCACTCAAGGCTCCTTCAGGCGTGAATTGAGATCGACTCATGTAATTTTGTCTTCGTTATTGATTGACAATTTTTTTTTCTCAACGATATTTGAAGATTCTTTCATTTCAACGAACTGCTAAGTACATAATTCGGGGTTTTAAAAATAATCCTCGGCTTTGAAAATTAAAAATTTAGAAAAAAGTTTTAGACTTGATGTTTAGAAGATTGAAAAGCTTCGAACGTTTTGACGTTTAAAAAGTTTCAAACTTCATGTTTCGATGTTCGAAAAAATTCCCCAAGTTTCTTTACGAAACGAAAATCGAATTTAACGAAATGATAAATTATCGTAATGATTTATTCAAATAGTGTCGAAAAAGAACCATTTGCTTAAACAACAAAAGATTAGAAGCGAACAAGTGGAATGGAAATTGAAGAAATAAACGAACAAAATGACACATTTCTCAAGAATTTAAATACCTTTTGAAATATTTTGCATTTGAATGTGGTTCGAAAAGTTCATTCACCTTTCGACGATATGGGGAATATCTTATTTGGAAAAAAAAGTATTCACCTGGTTTCATAGAGACGATGATATTATTTCTCCGGCATTGAGTTAATATCTTTTATTTTACCTTTCACTTTTGACTGCATCTCACTCTACCCGCAAGGTCATCATTTATATTATATATTTATACTAGGAATTCATTGCAAAAGCTCCAATTTTTCCAACAATTACGCACAACGGTTTTTCGCAAAAATTACACCTAATAAAGATGCAAATAATATTCTTCGCAGCAAAAAAGAAAAAACAGTGAATAGCAAAATAGTTTATAAATTTAAATAAAAAGAATTTTTTTTAAATAATCATTTTCTTAAAAATATACCAGCCAGGAAAAATCTGAATTTAAAACAGAATCCATACAATATGAATAAAACAAAAAAAAACGGTAAATAATAAAAAAAATTGCGCCTATAAAAATGTTTGTTTAAAAAATTATTTAAACTTATTAAATTTTTATTTTGTTTAAAAATAAATAAAAGACGCAATAAATAAATGCTGCATTTTATTCACTTTAGTGTGAAAAACAAGTTATCGGCAAATATTTATCATTGAAACGCCCGTTGATGATATAAAAAAGCTGACATACCACGAGTAAGAATTTTATAAAAATCTTTCATAAATTCTATTCATTCAACTAGATAAACAATTAACGGTTCATAAATTAGAAATCGTTGTAAATAAATTGAATGTCATTGTTTTTCAATTTGAGTTTGAAAATTAATTTTTTTAAAAGAAGTTTCAGAGTGAAAAAAATGTTAAAAGAGTAACAAAAAATGTTTAAACAGTAAAAAAAATGTTTAAAGAGTAAAAAAACTGTTTAAAGAATAAAAAAAATGTTTAAACAGTAAAAAAAATGTTAAAAGAGTAACAAAAATGTTTAAAGAGTAAAAAACTGTTTTAAAAGTGAAAAAAATGTTTAAAGAGTAAAAAAAAAGTTCAATGGCTAAAATAAATGTCAAAAGATTAACAAAAAATGGTTAAAGAGTAAAAAAAATGTCAAAAAAGTAAAACAAATGTTTAAAGACTAAAAAAAATGTTAAAAGAGTAACAAAAAATAGTTAAAGAGTAACAAAAAATAGTTAAAGAGTAAAAAAAATGTTTAAAAAGTAAAAAAAAATGTTTATAGACTAAAAAATGTTTAAAGAGTTAAAAAAAATGTTTGAAAACTGTGAAAAAAATGTTCATAGAATTAAAAAAAATTTCTTTTTTCCATTATAATCTGCAGTAGAATTATTGAATATAATAAACACTACAAGTGGTTGACAATTATAATGAGGGAAGTTAGTAATCATTTTAATACTAATAATAGTTATTGCATAGTGATAAGGGACGGATACAGGCGCAGAGACGTAATTGCATGTTCATTGATACCTAGTGCACTTGTACTGTTAACAATGTAAGTGTGCTCATAGACTCACACTTTTAAATTGAGTCAATATTCGTGGTACCAGCTCTCGACGTCTCGAATCTTTTTTAAAGAGAAAAACAAAAATGTTTATTTATTTTTTCCAGTAATGCGGAAGATTGACACGACAATAAATCATTGATCTTAATCGTAAACAACGATTTGTTAATTAATGACATAAGAAAATGCGTTATTTTTTATACTCAAAAGAATTTCTATTTTTGTCTCTGTTAATTAATTTCAATCGAACTTGTTTTCTCAACAATAAAACTAGAATTTTATCGAAACTTATTTTTCGAATTAAAAAAATATTAAATACCTTTTTTGTATACTATTTCGAATTTAAAAAATGTTAAATACCTTTTTTATACTATTTCGAATTAAAAAAATGTTAAATACCTTTTTTAATACTATTTGTGGTGTTAGGCCAACGCTAAGAGTGGAAAATAATTTTTTTTCCGAAATCGAAAAATAGGATTTTTGTCCTTTGAAGCACTTACTTGATTAATTTGAATATTGAAACCATCCTCGAGAATTAGTATCAAAAATAGTTGAATTAGTCGAAGTAGTAGAAATCCCGAGTCATCCTCCAAGTATTTAAATCAATCGTCAAAATTCTGAAAATAAAAAATTTCGTTAGCCTTTTTTTTTTGAGGATAATTCTTTTTTTATTATTATTAATACAAAGTACAATTATTGTTGTTATCATTCGGTATTTTTCTTTTCGACCGAGAGAATGACCGTTAAGATAAAAAAGAGAAGTTTTAATTGGACTTTAGATGATCTCCTAGCTTTGCCAAACAACTAATTTTTTCATCGAACTTCATTAAGATGATGAAGAAATCATTTAACGGAATGAATGATTCAACGAGCGGAAACCATTTTTATTAACTGTTTTCAACACTATGCTGATGATGTCTTTTGCTTTCAAACAATGGATTCTAATTAATTATTCCAATTGCTATTTCCCCAATGGGAGATTTAATAAAATAAAAATAGTGATGATTGGTAGAATCACGACAATTATGAACAAAATTTTTAACGATGTTAATATACACTTTCAATGTGTGTTTCAAAGTTTACAGGTCAAGGCCCTCGAGATTATCATCAATGTTTGATCTCTATTTCTAGTTTAATTGTGATCTGTTTCATTTTATATAAAACGTAATCCATTCTTGTGCAATCGATTGTAGATTATTTTCCAATTATCTTCTAATTTCAATCTCATTTCTTAATGGGCAATAATGTGCAATTTAGACCACAAATTTTCTATTTGGACGCGAATTATTTTATTCGATATATATTTACACTTGACTTTTTTTTATAATATATCGGTTCTTACAAATATTGTTAATTATCGAATTCGATTGTTTAAACAAGACGAAAACAATTACAATTGTCAACTACGAGTTGAGAATACTTTCAATTTCAAGTTTCAACTGCGTCACTAAAGTGAGGTTATGTTCGTTTACCGCGCGCGAAAATTTCGGTCTAAAACTACCGTGCTGACATCTGACAACAAATGAAAAAATGTATTTGTTGAATTAAGGATTGTAAAATGTAAACAAACAAAAATCAAATTATCAAAATATAGAATAAATCGGTATTCGGTAGTATCAATTAAAAATATCACTGCGGTAGAATAAATAGATTAACAGTGTTTTCTATTCGAGAGAAATTTTAGAATTACATCAGCAAAGTAACTAAAACATTTAGAACTAAATTTTAATTTTGCATTTCTTCTCACTCTAGATATGGGAACTAGTTGACAGCAAAACTGGATATTTGACACGAAGTGCATTGTACAAAGGTCTGGCTTTAGTTGGATTTGCCCAACAAGGAAAACAACCGAGCGACAAACTTTTGGAAAATACCGAAGCGCAAGGTACGCAATCTTTATTAATTGCAAGATTTTTTTTATTCGAAAATGCAAATCGAGTCGAACTGCGAAGAAAGGAGAACGAATTTTAGGTTATGTTTTTAATTTTAGAAATGAAAAATACGATTTAAACACGCAGGAATAAAAACTGCGCTTATTAGTTTTAAATTAAACTTTTAATTCTGGCCATTCAGGTAAAAAGGGGGAAAAAATAACAAAAAACATAACCTTAAAGTAGAAATTGATTTGTTTCTCAGCTTTCTTCGGAGTGTGTCACAAAATAATATGTAATTCGTGAAAATAAATAATTGGAATTATAACCTCGATATTAAATTCGTGAAAATATTAAAATAATTGAAATTATAACCTCGATATTAAATTCGTGAGAATATTTTGATTAAAATTGGCAAATTTCAGAATTACCCGTGCCAACTCTGGGCGATTTGTCCGAAGTGACTCTTCTGGCCCAACGACTACACAGAGGATACAATCCATCGAAACTAAACCTCACATACACTGATATTTGTAATATAGACACAATAGAAGTTAACCTGGTACCAGAGAAGAAAGGAATATTTCTAAAACACGTGGAATATCAAGTGATAAGCAAGGTAATTTTCTTTTTCACATTCGAATCGATATTTCGTGACTCTAGTCAATAAAAAAAAACACCGAAGAGAAAGTTAATAATCACTTTTTTCAGAGATTCAATTCCATGGTTTATAGGAGATACAATGACTTCGTCTCTTTACACGAACTCCTCTTAACGAGATTTCCCTACCGATTAATACCAAAACTGCCTCCAAAGAAAATCGTCGGTGGTAAGAAAATAAATATTCTCATTTTTAATCTTGCAATTTTTTCAGGGTAAAAACGGTAAAGAAAACAAACATACCCTTCAAATATTTTGCCTCTGACTTTTTCTGAAAGCGAATTTTGAACATATCTCCGAATAATAAAATGAACGTAATTTTCAGCTGATTCTCAATTTTTGGAAGAACGAAGAAGATCGCTATTGAGATTTCTCACGTTAATTGCACGCCATCCGGTTGTCAATAAGGATCCAATAGTACAATTTTTCTTCACCTACACTGGCGAGGAGACGCAACATAAAATTCGTGAAGTCTTTCGAAGAGTACCTGACGAATTTGCCACATCGGAATTATCGTCAAGAGCAAAAGAACTCGTTCCACCTGAGGCACTCACTGAATTCGCCAATAGCAGGGATCAAATACGCGTGATACTCTTGGGAATATCGAGATTAAAAACCATTGCCGACTGTCTAGCTATTAGATCGCATAGTTATGCCGTGGATATGGTGGAAATGGGAACGCAATTAAATAATTTAGCTTCGCAATCACATGAGACGAGTTCATGGTCCACGGGCGGCTTGACAATTTGGGAGGATATGAAGAAAGGATTTCACACAATATCAAAGTGAGTCATTATTATTGAAAAAAAATGTTCCTAAAGTTTCGAACATTCAAAATGAACGCGACAATATTTTTTTACTTCTTCCAATTTGTATTTTATTTCCAACAAAAATTATTTTTTTAGATTATAACAAATTAATTCTTAAGTAAATATTGTTTAGTTTCAATTATTCTTCTTTTTTTCGATAGTAATTTTCAAAAATACTCAAGGTGAACAAAAATACCACGTTGAAGTCCTCAACACGTTTATCAACGAAAAAAATTGTTAAATTAGCAAATTAATAAAACATAATACAGCAATATTGCCACAAAAAGTATTTAAAATAATCAAATGATCGACAAATGATTATAATCCGACAATAATTGTTATACAATTAAATATTCAATTAAAAATAAAATACGAATAGATTAAACAAATGTTTTTCGTTGATCAACGTTGTGGACTTCAACTTCGTAACAAAAGATTCGTTCATTTGCAACGTTCGAAACTTTAGCCCCATGGAGAAAATATTTTTACGCACAGTGCAATTGGTGGGACATTTTCATATAATTGACGCTGACTTGATGAAGAATATGTATTTTTTTTATTGTAGAGAAATTAATTTACTGTCGACGAGAGCATTACAACAAGCGGTGAGAGAAGAAACTGTCGTGTGCGAGCGTTTGAATGTGTTATTGGACATTCTTATAGCTCATAGGAGTTTATGTGAAAGACACGAGAGAGGAGTCAGTGCCGATCATCAGCGAGCATTATCGACGATGTTGTCTTTAAAGAAACGACAAATGCAAGGAGTCATTCGGGGAACTGACGTGAGTTCATTATTATTACACCAATTATAAAAAAATTACTCGAATTTATTTTAGTAGAAGTCACATTATGAATTTAATTATTTTCATAAACAAAAATCTTTTAATTACATCCCTCAGAAAATTAAATTTTTTAATTTGTTAATAAACTTTCAATTATTGTCAAATATGAAATTCTTTGCTACTATTAAGGTACTTTTTTTAGATTTGAACAACTAAAAGCTATTATTTCTGTTTTTCTTTTCTTTTTTAAACTTCCATTTCTTTAAATCCGCTAATTTTACTAGAGACAGAGAACTATCCACAAGAACTATAAAAAAATTCTTCAAAACGATTCAATTAATTTCCGAATAAATAGTCGAAATTCAATTATTTTCTTGAATCTTCGCGAAAGAATTCAATTATTTGAAAAATAAAGATAACATTCATCCATAATTCAATTATTTAAATAATTGAATGTTCATTGGAGTTCAATTATTTTAGAATAGCATTTTCAAAAAGATCAATTATTTAACAAAATTTTTATACAAATTTTTCACATTAATTCAATAATACTTTCACTAATAATAACATTTTTCAAGGAAATAAAATTTTTAAAAAACTTGATAAAATTCAAATGCTAGAATTTAGTGGTTTTCATAAAGAATAAAACTAATCGAACAATTTCAATTAATTTTAATACAATTTTAAATTAATTAATAAACAAAATTGAATTATTTTTGGAAATTTTAATAAAATTCTCTGCAACTATTCAATTATTTTCATAAATAATAAAATTCATTGCTGGATTTCAATTATTTTTAATACAATTTTACAAGAATTGCTCGGGAAATAATTAAAAATTTAATTTCTATTCCCCGAAGAAATCAATTATTTAAATAATTGTTTTTTAATTCTTTGGAAAAATTCAATTTTTCCTAAAAATGACAAAATTTTTTACAAAAATTCAATTATTTTTAAAACCATTTTAATAAAATTTTTCTCAATAAATTCAATTAGTTTTAATATAAATAATAAAATTCTTCTTCGGAATTCAATTATTTTTGAAAATTTTAATAAAATTCTTTGCAACTATTCATTTTTATAAATAATAAAATTCATTGCAGAATTTTAATTATTTTTAATACAATTTTACAAGAAATTGCTCGGGAAATAATTAAAAATTTAATTTTAATTCCCCGAAGAAATCAATTATCTATATAATTGTTTTTTAATCCTTTGGAAAAATTCGATTTTTCTGAAAATGACAAAATTTTTCACAGAAATTCAATTCTTTTTAAACCATTTTATTAACATTTTTCTCAACAAATTCAATTACTTTTGGTATAAATAATAAAATTCTTCTTATAGAAATTTAATTATTTTTGTGAAATTTCAAAATAACATTTTTAACAACTATTCAATTATTTTCATAAATAATTAAATTCATCACAAGATTTCAATTGCTTTTTATACTACAATTTTACAGGAATTATGATCGAGAATAATGTAATTTTTCTTAAAAATTTAATTTCAATGCTCCGAAGAAATCAATTACGATTCGATTTAAAAAAAAGTTTTTCTAAAAGAATTCAATTATGTCGATAAATAACAAAATTATTGCCAAAAATAATAAATTTCTTCATGGAAATTCAATGATTTTTAAAGATGCTAAAGTTCTGAACGTTCAAATGAACGAAATTTATTTATTTCTTCCAAAAATTAAATTTTTATTACAATTATTTTACTTTACAACCAAAAAAATTAATTACTGAGTTTGTAGACGTAAAATTTTATTTTTCAAAGTTTTTCATGATTAATAATTTATTAAAATAATATCTAAAATAAAAAATATTTCGTTCATTTGAAAGTTCAAAACTTGGGAATCATGATTTTTAAAAATTCTAATAAAATCGTTCGCAAAAATTCAATTATTCTTAAAATTTTAATTATTCTTTGTAAAATTCAATTATTTTTAAAAACTTTTCTTAATATAACGATTTCCAATAATTACCATTTTTCATAAAATTTTCAAATAGAATTCAATTAAGATTTAAAATTTTTTTTTGTAACAATCTTTCTAAGAATTTAATTCTTTTCATGAATAATAAAAATGTCTCAGGAATTCTATTATTTAAATTAGAATTTGCATAAAATTAGTCGAGAGAAATGAATTATTAAAAAAAATTTTTATTTAATTCTTCGTAACAATTAAATTTTTTTTGCAAATAATCTTTGATAGCTACTTTTTTTTTTATTTTGAAAGCTACGTTTTGCTACTTTTTTAAAAATTAATTATCGAGTGCGAAGTCTGCTAGTATATATTTAGTTGAAGAATTTTCAAATAATTGAAATTTCATTGTTTAGAAATCAATTTGGAAATTAGCAAAAAACTTTTTCGAAAATTGATTTTTCATTTTACGTCCGCAAAGTTACGTATTTTTAAAAAAATATAATTTCACTAATTCGAGCCCTGACGCAGTAATTTGCCATTTTTTTCAGGCCGACACTGTGGAATATTTAGAAAATAAAATGGTGGCTCAAGAATCAGTAATTGCCAATGTTGAATTAAGAAATTTATTCTCTCTACATTGTCTTCATATGGAAACACAATTGGTTCATGCCCATTTGGAAATTCTCGCAACCGTTTTACAAAGTCTCGTGAGCGTTCAAATTCGAGGACACTCGGAGGTAAAAACTTGCACTCTTTATTCTTTCACAAAAATGTATTTAAAAATAATTTTATGTTTATAAATTTTTCTAAACATTAAATTTATCCTCAAGAAGAATCTCGATTATCATCTTTTTCACAACAATAAACATTCCAAGGAGAACTAAAAATTCCTCTGTTTACAGTTGTCGGAAGTCTGGAAATCTATAGAGCCTACAATAACAAAATGTTTGCCAGAGAAATCAACAGACGGTTCAAATGGATTTTCATAGCAAAACAGAAAATTATGTTCACACGTTTGAGAGCGAAATAGAAATTTCGAACGATTTATGCGAGGAGAGAATGAAGACTATGTTATGAAAAGCTTTCATCATACGTTGTTTTGAAAATTATTAAAGGAGAATTTAACTCGATATTAAAAATTCGTTGAGATATTAAAAAATGTAATATATATATATATAGAGAATTATTGTTATTAGTGCAATATAAATTTTATACTATTCATACTCAAGAAAACATTCCTTCTTTGTACTTAAATATTTGTTAAATTTGTAAAAATGTTTTATATATAAATATCGCGACACTTGTAAAAAAAAAATTTTTTTCCAATATGTAAATTTTTATGCATTTATATAGAGATATATATATACAAAACTATAATATATACCGTGTATTTAAAAGAGTATATTTTTACGAAACATTCGACAATGTATATATATTTAATTCTATTGATTCTATTTACATGAAATTTTGGACCAAACTTGTAAGAAAAAATAAAATTGAATCTCGTAAAATTAGTCTCTTTATTATACCTTTTTGCAGTGTTTTGTTCATGTAAAGTAAGGTTAGGTTTTCAAACAATGTGAAATTGTGAACTCAGTGGAAACAAATAAATAAATATAATAAATGGCGAAAACAAAGTCTACTTACCAAAGAGACAAAGAGTAGTTTCCCGGGTTTACCGAAAGTAAACATATTTCCCCTGATCCAGAATGCGACGAATTCGAAAACACTTTTGGCACAACGCGGATTTTTAATTTGATCAAGAACACTTTAAAATAATGGGGAAAAAAGCAATGTTTTTCACGGTTTTCCACCAAGTTTATAGTAAACGAAAAACGAACTGTGAGACTGTGACAAAATTCGAAAATTGATAAGGTTCGGAATATTTTTTTAAAGATGGCAGCATGCTGCACGGGGAGCATCGAGCGCCACCTGTCGAGCGTTGCAGCAACTACGATAAATTGATGAGAATTCTCCGTCCTGCAAAGAGTGTGGAAGTGTGTGGGAAAGGGAAGGAACGTATGTGCTGTCGTACGGTCGTATCTATTTTATTTTGTTCGCGTGTGTCGACAATCTTTTGCTGTAGCAGTTTCATGAATCCGAGGTTAAATCGTAATGGCTGCGACTTGACTCAGAAGGAAGTGAGTGGTGTGGTGCATTGAAAAAAAAAAGGCTGCCAAGTTTTGCTTGTTCTCGCGAGTTCAAGTGGGTGTGTGAGGTTGTAAGCCATGAGTGACGATAGAAGCGAGGAAGATCCAATAATGGATCTTTGGTACTCAAACTGGGAACAGCAATGTGTCGAGGCGATCGAGGCCGAGCCCGACTATGAGAATCAGCTGCACAACCAAAAGGAATTTTACGCGCAACAAATTTGGTCTGGATTTCATTCGACGGCAACAGCCATAGCCCAACTTTACAAAGGCAGGCTTGGTTTATATATATATATAAAGTGTGGTTTTTTTTTTGATAAGCAATCGTATATTATTTATCCTTAAAAAAAAAAGTGATTAACCCCCTTGCATTACAATCGTCTCTCTGTTGCCATTTTGAGTGACATCCATTTTGTGAGGAGAGGCACGATTGCTCGCCAGTGGATCCTGTGTCTATCGATTTTCTAACGCGGAATTTATTCTCTTTTTGCAGATCGCTCCCAGGGTGCATCCCTTTGGTTGCCCTTTCAGACTGCTGCGGGTACGGTTACCTCGTTGTACAAAGGTGCGTGTCTGCGTCGTTACCTTCGCTGTCAACAGTGTGTTGCAAGGCTAACCTCTCCCTCTTTTTTCCCTGCATGCATCCCCACTTGAAAAATACTTCATCCTTTCTCCAGTATTGTGATTTAAAACCCTTTTTTTGTTTATTTTTCTACCTACCTGTCACATGATCATTTTTCGGTAATCTGCATATCTTGCAAAACTGATCCTTTAAAACGAAAACAGCTGACCTTTGACACACTGATCAGCTGTTTCAACATTTGTATTTTTCACAATGAAGAAACCTTTTTTTTCATAATTTACGTATTTCTCCTTGTAGTTAAAGAAAGTGAAAAGAACGAAATCTTGTTTTTTTTTTGAACAATTTAAAGAAGGTGAAAGAATTTGTTTTTATTTCTAGAATTCAGTTTACGTTTCGTAACATTGACTTAATTTCGTCACTATTTGGGAGTCCCTTTTCTTTGTTCGTAAATTACCAACTCTTAAAATACGATTAAATAGATTAGTTGTTTTTTTTTAAATAAAAATTGTTAAATGATTGTGAAAACTTGAACTATTAACACTATTTCCAGACTTTTCAAATATTTGATCCAATTTTTTTTCTGTCACTATCTCGTTTGTTCTTTTATTGAATAGATTAATAATGAAATTTTGATGTTTTCACAGAATCCGTGGAGGGAATGAAAAAATGTTGTGAATTAGGCACTGAATCGGGAAAGCAAAAACGTAGCAAAGAGATAATGAATTGGGCTAGAAAAAAGAGGCGCATGATTCGCAGGGAAGACCTGTTAGCATATCTTGCTGGTAAACCACCTCCTTCAAGGCCACACTCGCACAGGTAACGTTGTAACAATTTTAACCTTTCTCTCAAGCTTTTATGCTATATTTAAAAACGAGATAAACATTTTGCTTGGAAATAATAAATATCGCAATATTAACTTCAATGTTTATTTATACTCGACTCTTGTTTTTTATTTTTGTTCAACTACTTTACATTTTTCTATGTCTATGTAAAAGAAATGAACTGTTTCGTTAAGTTACTTTTGTTTTAGTTTTTGTTGTCCTTCGCTGGAATTTTTGTACTCGATGTAAAGAATTACGCTTTGGGTACAAGTTCAAGTTTTCAAATTACACTTTCTGGGAGAACAATTACAATTTCTGTGAAGGTTAACATTGGATCAGGAAAATTAGGGCTTTTTATTAAAAAATTTTCCTAAATAGATCAAGTTCGAAATTTAATTTGTAATTTTGCAGGAATTGAATTAGAAATTTTAGAAAAATTTTAATAATTCAAATTCTTCTAAAATTAGTTCAATTTCTTAATATCTATTTCATTACTTTTTCAAAATAATGGATTTATGGAAGAATTTTAGTTAAAAACACTGAAGAAAAATTAAATTTTGAAAAAGTTACAAATTATTGCAGAAATTCAATTATTTTGAAAGTTTGTATTAAAATTCTTGGCAAAAATGAAATTATTTTCAAAAGTAATAAACTTCTTTGCAAAAATTTATTATATACAAAAAATTTTTTTAAGCTCTTTCAAATTTTAATTATCTTCATGAAATAATAAAGAGTTTCTCCAAAATTCAATTTTTAAAAAATTTTATTAAAATTCTTGACAAAATTTTTAATTATTTTGAAAAGTTTTAAAATTTTTTGCAGAAATTAAATTATATTCAAAATATTTTTTAAAATCTCGGTAAATTTTCAATTTAATTTTATTATCTTTTTGAAATAATAAAAAGCTTCTTCAAAATTTAATTTTCAAAAAATGTTATTAAAATTCTTGACGAAATTTTTAATTATTTTGAAAGGTCTTAAAAATTCTTTGCAGAAATTCAATTATATTGCAAATTTTTTTTAAATCTCGGCCAATATTTAATTAAATTTAATTATCTTTTTGAAATAATAAAAAGCTTCTCCAAAATTCAATTTTCAAAAAGTTTTATTAAAATTCTTGCAAAATTTTTAAAATTATTTTGAAAAGTTTTAAAATTCTTCGCAGAAATTCATTTTTTTCTAAGTAATAAAATTCTTTTTAAAAATTTAATTATTTTCATAGACAGTAAAATTCATTTAATTTAAATTTTAATTGAATTCCTCGAAAAATCTTACATTTTACAAGAATTCAATTTTAAGAAACATTTAATATGCAATAAATTATTAATTTTTCTATTTAAATAATTCAGTTCTCGCAGAATTTTGTAATAAAAATTAATTTAAAAATGAATTTTAGTTTAAATTTTAAATGTTAATTGAATATTAAAAGAATAGCTCAAATTTTTAGAAATATT
Source organism: Leptopilina myrica (nomen nudum) (assembly GCA_032872475.1). Classification (NCBI taxonomy): domain Eukaryota; kingdom Metazoa; phylum Arthropoda; class Insecta; order Hymenoptera; family Figitidae; genus Leptopilina; species Leptopilina myrica (nomen nudum). Next base: position 5,029,759 of record CM065459.1, read on the forward strand.
TGAATTTTTCAGAAGATTTTTAAGTTAGTCTTTTGAAAACTTGAATTTTTCATACTTTTAACTAATAATATTGTAGAATTAATATTTTTTAAAAGTTTAACTCGACTTTGTTTAAAAATAATTTGAAGTTTTCAAAATTTCCATTATATATTTAATTGAAGAATTTCCAAATGACTGAATTTTCGTAAAATTGAATTTGGAAATTCTTAAACGACTATTTAAAAAATTATGGAAAATAATTTTTTTAAAGAAGAATTTTCGTTAAATATTCCAGAAAATAATATTTGAATTGAAATAAATAATATTACAATTACGTAAAATTGTATTTGGAAATTCTTAAACGACTTTTTCAAAAATTATGGAAAATAATTTATTTAAAGAAGAATTTTCGTTAAATATTCTGAAAAATAATATTTGAATTGAAATGAATAATTTTACAATTACAGAAATTCGTAAATAAATGTAAGAGATAATTTTTTTAAAAATATAATAATTACACACTTGATATTGAAAATGAAACAATTGCTTGAATTTTAGTATATAAAAATAGTAACCAAATGTTAATTTGCGTTTATTGAAATTGTTTTTTTAGAAGTTCGCCAAAACCACGAATGATGGTTTGTGGTTCACCACCTCAAAGTCCAACGGCAAGCATGGTTGTTACTCCAACTCCGGCACCAGGAAGTGATGCAGATCCGGAACTACACACCTTTCGGGAAGCAATTGCTCTTTCTGGTAAAGATTTTTTACCTTTTTTTGTTGTTTTTTTTAAAGTAATAATTTCATTATTTTCGATTTTTTAATAAATTAGTAAATAATTTAAAGGACTCCGCACAAAAAGTACAGAATTTGCTTCCCGGTCGAATTTGTTTTGGATTTAAGTTTAAGTTAAAGTAATTTGGAACAAATATAAGCAATAAATATTAACAAATTTGACCGTGAAGCAATTTATGTACTTTTTGTGCGTCGTCCTTTAGTTAATTTTTGGCGTAACGATAAAGAAAGAGAAAGCGATTCTTATTGCAAATTATCGATGTTCGAGTCTTCATCACTTTTGAAAGATTCATTAAAATGTATTTTGAAATTTACATAATTGAAAATGAGCTTTTAATCAAGATTAATCTAAGTTAAAAATAATTCATCTTGTTTCTTATGAGCGTAAATTTAGAAAAAAATTCTAACGATAAAATTGATTTTAGGTTCGCCAATGTCACGACGAATGGGTCGACAAACGGAATTGTCCGCTTTCATCAGCAGTGAATTTGCTCGTCATCATAAAAGACCAGCTTCTCACGATGTGGATATGGGATCTCCAACGCACAAACGATCGCGTTTCATGTAACGGCGCGCGAACTGTAAAGTAGCAACACGCCTTTTTTCCTACTGATTAGTTATTACTATCGATAGCTGATGATCCAATTTTGAAAAATGATTTTTTTTTCTACTGTTTAATCATCTTGCAAGATTGGATTATATGAAAAAGAAAAGAACCTAATAGTTAACCAAAAGAGCACGTTCGTCGGCCCTTTTCTCAATATTTATATTGGGATTTTCCCTTTCGTCTTTTTTTTTTATTTTAAACTAACCTCTGCGTCTATCGCTTTTATGCGATTGCACCAAAGAAATCCGTGAGAAATAATACCTAAATTACTCGACTGTCAAAAAAAAAAGTTCGCAGAAATTATCGCAAATATTCATTCATGTGAGAATAATTTCTTCAAGTTAGCAATTCATCTTCTTTTTCCTCTTCTTCTTCTTCTTCTTCGACTTGGAGAAAAAAAATTTTCTGTGATGGAAAGTTTCTGTATTTAAAAATTTGAATCAGCGAGGTAAAAGTTTTTTTTTTTTTTTTGGTGTTTCCGGACGTGCAACAGTACCTTATAATCTTTCTCCCTGTTGTCGTGTGCTCGGATAAATATATCGGATTTTGAAAAATTAGGTATTTTGTAGTTATTTTAATGTTTAGAAGAAAAAAAATAACCGAGTAAGCACATATTGTGAAAAAAAAGTCCCTTCGTAATTTAAATATTGTTTTTTTTTCTTGTTAAATTACTTCGATTATAGAGAAATTAGTATATTTCTAAATCTTTACGAATGTCTTTTTTTATCAAGTTTTTTGTTGCCCTAAAGGTACGAATAATATATTAAAACAAGTTGCACACGCAAAAGAAAATTTAGAAAACTCACTGCATTTCTTTTTTAGTATATCTTATCTATATCTCTTCGTCTTGGCCATTTGGTGACAAAAAAAAACAAGTTTTCTTCAAACTTATTAATCTATTTGTAAAAAAAAAATAATTTTGTTACATTATTTTCAAGAAAATAATACTGTTTGTTTATATATACTAGAATCGTTTTCATCATGTGCAATCTTTTTTCAGGGAAACAAAGGACAATTAATAGTTCTTGTTCATTGTATTTCATTTGTCGTAGTGATTTACTCTCTTTATTTCTAGACAAACAATTTAATTCTTGTATTCTAGACGAATATTCATTCTCTCTGCGTTTAGGATTATAGAAAAATTCTCTTCGAAATTCTAGGGTAATGGAGAAAATAATTAGTTTTTCCTTTGTACAGGCCATACAGTGAGAAAAGAATTAATTTTTTTTGGGAATGAAAATTTTCCAAAAGAGCAAAAAAAAAGAATCCTTAACTTTGTATAAATGTGTTTATCCAGAGCTCAAAAAAAAATCGGAACTTAAAATCGAAAATTGTCTAGACTTTTTACAGGAGCAACGTTTACACCTCATTGTAGTCGAAAAATGCTCGAACAAAATTCACTATTATTAATGTAAAATTTGTTATTTGATTTATATGAGAATTACTTTTTAATCGAAAGTGTTAATTTTTTTGCGAGGGAAAATTGTCAAAAAAAAAAAGAAAAAATATAGTGAATTTTGTTCAAGTTTTGTTTTAATTGTATATAGGTGACAACTTATATCTAGAATGTATCGAAAGTTGTGAATGGCAATGCGATCATTATATTTTTGAAAAAAACGAATGTTCGCAATGATTTTTTTTGTTGTTTCGAGAAAAAAAATTGATTTAAGTTCTTTGAATATTATAATGCACGTATGAATTATTAAAAAAAAACATAACATTTTTCAATAACTTATATCAGACGTTAACATAGTTGAGCAAATCTCATAGATTTTTTTTCTTTTGTAAAGGGAATAGAATTTTTGAAATATTCATTCTGAGTAAAAATATTTTATTAATTCACTCTTAGTAGAAATATTTTTCAATATTAGCGTTTATTGATAATTTTTAATAAATTAATAAATAGTAATAAATAGAAAGTGAAATAAATTCTAGTTGTGAATATTATTCACTAGTAAATAAAATATTTCTTTTTTTTGGAAAGTAAATTTCCCTTTTTTCATTTAAAAAAAAAAAAAAAAAAATCGAGAGTTTTGCATTTGTTTTCTCTATATTTGAGACTTCCGAGCGGGCTTCGTCTCGCGTGTAAGCCAGAATTGTTGTTCAGTTGTAAATATAGTGTACGCTAATAATCATAAAATGTATGAATAATGCTAATACTGATAAAACAAAACTAATAATTATTGACTCTATTCGATAGCTTTAATTAAAATATTTATCAAACAGTCAGCACTTACATTAACAAAAAAAAATATATATGTATATTTTAAGTCTGACTCAATATTTGGAATACTTGAAAGGAAAAGAATAAGATAGATTTTGGTTAAAATACTGAAAATTTATCTTTAATGTACAGACATTATCTTGTAAAAGAAAACAAAAATTCTCTTGTGAAAGAGAGATAATTACAGATGCCATAATTAGGTGCATTTTGTAAAGAGAAAAAAAGGAACATTCTTGATTTTGTAGATATACGCTATCGATTAGTTTTTTTTCCTGTCTTGTCTGGTATATATAGCAATAATTATTGTTACAGAAAATAATTGCGCATAGATTAAAAATTGTACACAATGCATGCACAGTACCGTTTACTGATGATGCCAAAATCGTTGCACTGTCCTTATTTTATTAGTTTTGATTTAAAAATTTATTGAAACATTTGCTTTTAATCGATTTGAATTTCAAATTTTGCAAATATTTAATTTGCAAGAATTCAAAAATATTTAATTTAATATTCGAAATATTGTTTCAATATACGTTTATATACATTGCATTACTTTTGGTAAAATTAAATGTATATTTTTATCTTTTATATATATATAATAATGTAAAATTGAATTTATGCATTAAAAATAGGAGGGAAAAGTGTTACCGAATTCAAAGTATATGAAAAATTACTTTGCAAACATAATTTTTTCCAGTCAAATTGCAAAATTTAGCAGATAGACTGTACATGTCTCTATAGAATATCAATAATAGCTTTACCGTTTTTATTAATTTTAAGATATTGAATAATAATAAAATAAACACAAATACTCGATTTGTCTTCAATTTGAAGAAAGGCGATTACAGAGTAAAAAAAGAATTTTTCATTCTAACGCAACAATTTTTTCTTTTAAATTCTTTCTTTTGTATAATGAAAATTGACAAAATTTCCATTTCGCTCAAATAGATGAAAAATCAATGTTCTACTCTCCTTTAAAAAAAAAAACAAAAAAAAACAATGCAGTAGGTCAAATTTTCATTTTATCTGCCTTTAAAGTCTTTATTCGTTTTCTCAGTACGCAAAAAGAAAAACAAACTTTTACTTTCTTCGATATTGTTTGTTGCATTCATCTTGGGAAAATTAATAATTACACTTGTAAAATAATTTATGAAAACAAATCGAAGCGTGCAGACGGAGATTGTGAACAGACTCTAAACACGCAATAAATAAGTAGGTAATCCATAAATATAGTGTATACGGGCAAAAACTTCTATTATTGTTAAAAAAAAACACCTTCTTTTTCTTTTTTTTAATAAAGCTAAAAAAATTTTAAGAATTTAAAATACGGGGAATTTTACTTAACAACTTCGTTATTTGAATGTTTTTTTTTGAAGAATAGTTTTTAAAATAGAAACATATAATCACTGATATATAATTTTAATTATGATGAATTTTACAAACAACGAAGAATGTTAATTTAAATTTGAAAATAAAAAAAAATTTTAAATTCGAATTGTTAAATTTAAACGAATTATTATTTAACAATAGGTCTCTTTGTTTTTGTTCGTTGTATACAATGTTATACCGTGGACGATTGTATGGGGAGGAAAGTTATATAAGATCCGCATTATCTGGTAAAAAAAAGAACGTATGGTGCTGTTATTTTCTTGCGAACATAAAAAAAAGCTTGTATATTTTTGCCTCTTGTTTGTATGATAATTATTTACAAAATAAAATTAAGAAAATGTACAACACGTCTTAGAATAATTTGCAAACGCTATATAAATCACTATTTACAATAATTTTTTCCTCTCATCTTTATGTCTCATGTTCGATTACAAAATAGAAAATATCACGAAAATTAAGTAAATTAAAATTAGTCTGTGATTTTTCGACAAATTGCGCGTGCTGTTATTTTAAGAAAAAGAAATCTACTAAGCTCTGGGATTGATAAAATCTTTTTTTTTTTTGATAATCTCAAAAGTATTCAATTTAGTGAATTTGATTCAGGGTTGCCACAAATATTTAATTTTATTTTTCCCTGATTTCCAGACAAAATTCTCACTTTTTCCCTGCCCATAAAAAATATTCTGATTCACTCTAAAAATTATTAGATACTCAAAAAAATGTTCTATTAAATTTATTTACAAATTTCATTAATTGTAAAATTATTCAAAAACATCAATAACTAAATTTTTAAATAAGTATTTAATTATTACTTTTCCACAGGAATTAAAATTCTTCAGAATATTCAAATTCAAACCTTTTTGAAACTCAACAATTTATAAGAATATTATTACAAAACATAAAGAATTCTTAATGTTTCCTTATAATTTAAATAACCATGAAATTTTTCAACAAAAATTTAATTATTTACAAAAATCCTAATAAAATCCTTCGCAAGAATTCAATTATTTTTAATAGTTGTAAATTTTCTCAAAAAAATTCAATTATTTGAACAAATTGTAATAAAATTCGTTGCAATAATTCAATTCCTTTCATAAACAATAAATCGATTATTCGGTAATTTCATTTTTTAATCAATTTTTATTAGAAAATTATAGAAAAATTCAATTATTTAAATTAAAAAATAAATAATTTATGGAATAATTAAATGTTTGTTAAAATTGAATTCTCGTAAAGAATTTTATCAACAAAGTTTTAAATAATTTAATTCTTTTGACAAATTAAAAAAAAATTTTAAGAATAATTACATTTTACGAGGAATTTGATTAAAATATTGTGTCAAAAATTAATTAAAATCTTGCGATGAGTTTTATTATTCATGAAAATAATTTTTAAAAATTTCCAAAAATTTTATTAAAATTTTTCTAAAATAATTGAATTTCGGCGAAGAAATTTACTATTTATAAAAATAATTCAATTCTTGAAAAGAACTTCGTTAAATTTTTTTCAATAACTGAACTCTTGCGACGAATTTTATAAAATTTTTTTTAAAAAAATTGATATTTTCCGAAAAATTATTTGAAATTTTTTATATTAAATAATTGAATTCCTGTGACATTTTTCCAATAATTTTATTAAAGTTTTTAAAAATAATTGAATTTCGAAGAAGAATTGTACTATTTATAAAGATTATTGAAGTTTTGACGAGAATTTTTAAAAAAATGTTGAACATAATAGAATTTTGGAGAAGAATTTTTTTATTTTTAAATATACAATATTGAAATGACCAGAATTTTAAAAATTTTTGAATGTAATTGAATTTCTGCGAAAAATGTTATTACTTTAGAAAATAATTGAATTTCTGTAATTATTTGTAACTTTTCCAAAATTAAATTTTTTAAGTATTTTTAACTAAAATTCTTTTATCAATCTAGTATTTCTGAAAATTGTAAAAATTATTCATTACATAATTTATTAGTCATATTTTTATGATAGTTCTTTAAAAAGAATTTATGTCTGAAATAGAAAAAATTCAAGGTTTATTTAAATTCGTGGTTATTTTTATACTTAACGAGGCAAACAAAAAAAAAAACATCAAAATTTAGAGTTTTTTCATGAATTTTTGAAATTCGATTTTTTCCAGTACTTTTACTAAAAAATCCCTGACTTCCCTGGCCAATTTTACTTTCCCTGACTGTTCCCTGACCTGTGGCAACCCTGTGATTGCAATTTCTCCGTTTCATTTTTATGATAATTATTAATATATTTTACAGAGATTTTTATAAACAAAAATTCCTGTAAATTTGTGAGAAAGTTTGCGATATTTTTAAGTATATACTTCTTTTTTTCGTTGATTTTATAATCTACTGTCTATAATGGCATTTTGATTGTCGTGGCTACTCTCTTTGTGATTTGCAATTGCCACTAATAATTTTCTTCTAGGTCCGAGTGGAAGCTTCAATGCTGAGATATCGTTTTCTGTTAAAAGGAGAAGGGCTTCTAAATCAATTTGTTCCGCTTCTAGAATTGTGTGAATCGAGGATAAATTACTGATGGCCAAAAATCTCTGCAAAGGCGTCCAGTCTGCTTCATCGTCATCTATATTGAAGGAGGTAAGTATTTTTTTTGTTAAATAATTCTTTACGGTTGTAAGTAGTAGTAGTTGAAATTGTAGTTGTTGTTATTGTTTTTTTTGTAGTGCAATTATTATTATTGAGATATTAATGCAGTTTGTTTTTTCATTTACCGGATAATAACTCGTCGTCCCAGATGTTTTGCCTTCTGGCCAAACTCCCCGCGCTGCCGATACTGATTTCTTCATTGTGACTATAATTTGCGTCGTTCTTTTGACTGTTTATTGACCCCCTAGTCGAACCGTTTCGAACTCGATCGCCATTTGGCTCGTGATGGATTTCCACTTGAGTTACAGGTAAATTTTCCAGAGTCGCCGTCACCTGGAATGAAAATCGCAGATTCGATTAATAATAATTTTATTTATTGATAACAATATTTAATAGTGGTAATTTATTAATATTAATTATTAATTTATATTTATTAATATTTATCAATATTAATTTATATTTGTTAATATTCATTAATATTAATTTACATTTATTAATATTTATCAATATTAATTTATATTTATTAATATTCATCAATATTAATTTACATTTATTAATATTTATTCTTTAATATCTTGAATATTTTTAATAAACTTTTTGTTATTTTAAAAAAGATTTGCGAATACACTTTTATGAAATGGAAATTTGTGTGTTTCAAGAATATTGTGAGCAGGCGAGTGTTTGAAGACTGTTTTTTGCTTTTGTGCGGGAGTTTTTTGCGACTTGTACCACTTCCTTTCTCTTGTGGAGAGTTTTTTTTTTATAGTTACCGATCTGCGGAAGGCCACCGATCCAAAACCTGGTCGATTGAAGATACTCGCTGGCTCTTGAAGAAGAAACGTCTCTCCCACAATGTTCGTTGACTCCTCGTCATCTTCTGCGTCGACCTCGTATTTTCTGTCACCAAGCAAATCGGGCGTACTCTGAGCTTTACTCAACGTGCCCCAAACGTCGGAAATTTTCCCCCTCCTCCCATTATTTTGTTGTTGTGAATTTGTTTCATACGTTCCCACGTACATCACTTCGGAATCTCGTCTGAGACCCGTCAAACTTCGCACCGATTTCTTTCCGTCCACCTCGATCTGAATTGAAGGTCAATTTAATTTCTTTTAGTAAATTTTAATTTCTTTTTGGAAAATGTAATTCTTTATACCAATTTAAATTTGTTTTAGTTTTAATTTGTTTAAATTTCGGCAAAGCAAATTCATTAACTTCGGCAGAATTGACAATTCAATTTCGTTCGTTTTTGGAACGAAAGGAAATTAATTAAATTAAAAAGCGAAACAGAATTTCAATTACCTCGACGACTTTAAAATCGTCGACAGCCTTTCTCGCGAGGGCTTTTCGATGGACTGCACTTCCTTGCCTCTTGGTGCCAGTTCCTGTGCCCACAATATCACTGTAGGTCGGCGATGGCTTCACTCGTCCTTTAAAAGTCAAAATACTCGGTCTGTGGGCAAGAACATTGTCATTCGTTGACTCAGTGTCGATTTTCGCTCGATCCTTCAATAACTTTTTTTGCTCCTTCTCCGCTTTGATTTCAGCAATTTTTTGCCTCTTCACGTATTCCTTTAGTCTGAAAATAAAATTACTTTCACTACTCCACAACTGTTTAGTAAAAAAAAACTGAAATGTTACCTGAATCAAAAATAATTATTTAAATTAAAAATTATTCGAATTAGAAATTATTATTTGATTTAGAAATTATTTGAATTAGAAATTATTTTAAGTATAAATTATTATTCGAATTAGAAATTATCATTTGAATTAGAAATTAATATTTAAATTTGAAACAATTATTTGCGTTCACCTTTTTTCCGCCTCCTTCTCGGCCTTTGCTTTCAAAATTTTACTCTTTTTATTCATTTCCTGATCGGCTTGGGCAAGATCGAGAAACTGCAGTATTTTCTCCCAGCCATTGATTGCTGCCAATTCACGCGCTGAATGCCTATCGATGTCCAATGACCAAATATTGCAACCAAATTTCACCAAAAATCGAACACAAAATTCATGACCACGTGCTGCCGACAGATGGAGAGCAGTGTTACCAAAATAATCAGCTTTGTCTGGATCACCCCTAGAAAAGGAAAAAAAAAGAAATTATGGATTTGAAAAGAATTTTGAAATATGTAAAGTTGAAGAGCCCAACCCCCTGTTTATTGGTCGTTGTTTCCTGTCACGCGATGAACAGAAAGTTTTTCAACCGGAAAATCATGAAGGTCTTTTCGCGCTTTGTTATTTTGATAAAAAGTTTCGACAATTTCATATAAATAACATAAAATATGTCTATATTTGCAATTTTATATTTAGAGCAAGAAGAAAAAACAATATTTCTATTTTTGTATATATTCATAAAATGAGGAATGTCTTGATAAAAATCTCTTTTATTTCCGGAAACATTCTATTTTATCACAGATTTGAAAAAATTTTTTTTGAACGTATGTAATTTTTATTCTATTTCGAAACAAGTTTAAATATTTTATCATTATTAATATTATGTTTAATTTTTTCTAAATTTCAATTTTACATGTTTTCATTATTTTATTTTATAACAAAAAATTCTTTTAGAAAAAAAAAATTCTTTTATAAAGAAATAAATTCTTTTTTAGGAAGAATAACAATTTTTTTCTAACAAGGAAGTGAAAATTATTTAGTATTTTATAAAAGCAATGGTCCAAGATATTTGGTTTGAAGAAAGAAAATAAAGTTTGAAAGTGTAAAGAAGTGTTATGATAATAGGGAGGAAATAATTATATTATGCACTTCGTGAATGTTTTTAAAAAGAAACAGGAAAGAAAGATGTGAAAATAAAAAATAGAATAATAGCCATTGCTTGATATTAAATATATGAATAAAAAAAAACGAGTAATAATTTTTTAATTTTATCAAATGGAATATATTTACCTTTCAATCTTCTTTATTAATTCGTATTATCATTATTATCATTTATCAATATTAATGTCTGTAAATATTCCCTTGTGTAATTTTTTGGACACTTTATTTATCAATTGATTGAGATTATGTACTTAACTTAATGATATATTAATTGTCAAATCATATTGTTATTAGTGTCTAATCATTTTACACTTATTGTTATTATTTTATTATTATTATTCTATTCATTTGTATTTTTCCATCAATATATTACGGATTGATTTATTTTACTGCTTTTAGTTATTTTGAAATTTCAACAAGCAATAAAATTATTTCCACTAAATATTACTCATTATTAATACTAATTATTGCTAATTAGAATAAATCAAAGACGTAAAAGTTAACAATTGTAACTGTCACTTTTTAATTGAGAATTTAAGGTTATGTTCGAATTTGACAAAGTTTTAAAAAAAATGAATTGTTTTTCACTTCCCCTCCCCCTTAAGCCCCTTTTTTGCAAGGAGTGTTGCGTGTCTGTGAACTACCCTTTAAAATTTCCGATATTTATTAATTCATTATTTTGTTACAAAAAACAAAGAATTTACATTTTCTAAAAATTTAGTTTTAACAAAAAAAAATTTATTAATTTTTTCATAATTATACATTTTCTGCTAATAATCAGGAAAAGGGATAATAACAATTTTTTCGTGTTGTAAAGAAAAGTTTTCTTTCAACATTAATTTTCGAATAATTCAGAATTAATAACAGATGTGATTGAAAGAAGACTAAAATAACATATTCTAAAATTAAAATAAACGAATTTTTTATTCACTTTCATTAAAAAAGCTTTTTAAACAATTTATTACAATAAAAGAAATTGAAAAAATTTTGAATTTCCCACCCTTTTCGAAGTAGCCTATTAAAGGAGGGATGCCCAAAAGAGTGCAAACGACGCCATCTTGGATTTTAGTCAGTATCGTCTCGCGCATGCGACAGTAGTGTGTTTTTAATCGTTTTAAATATCCAAAAAGTGTTAAATTTATTAAGTGTTTACATAGAAAATAACGTGAAATTTCATTTCGTATTTTCGTATATTCAGTCTGTGAGTGTTATTTTTTTCCTCTTTTGTTATATTTATGTCTTGGTTGTTCCCGTATAGCTTCCCCACAACTTCCGCCGGACCCGGTACACCCGGTTGCCGGTCGATTCAATATAAATACAGATTATGTAGTGTATATCCGGTGTATTTAACATTTATTTCGATGTTCATTTATATCCGTCTTATTAAAAGTGAGGGGAAGTGCGGTTAAGGGGGCAATGATATTCTTCCAAGATGCGACAAAAAAGTTTTGTCGAGACGTCGACGCGGATCATTGGCGCGGAGTATATCTATATATACAACAATGTGAGTTTTTTAGTTTATTTATTTTTTATTGTTTCGCAATTTTGTCTTTTTTGACATTTCGACGGCCATGGAGGATTAGTATTTGGTATTAAGTAATACTTTTTCTAACCTATAAATTTTAAACGCGATTTTGCCATTGGAGCTTTTGGAGTCTCTGATGGAAAATTAGAACAACTTTTCCATTATTTTCAAGGTCACTAACCTAAAAATCGATGTAAGTTATAGTAAATATCGAATTATTTCTATTTAATCGTTGCGTTTTGTGTTTTTTATAATTTCAATGATTATATGATTTCCGAACGTGTTTATTTCGATATTAGACATTTTGAAACATTAATTTCTTTGCAAAATGTGTCAAAACGATGAAAACTTTTTAAGCTTATCATTCCTGTGCAATATTTTCTATTTTTTTCCACATAGAGAAGTTTATTATTTCTTTTTGTCCACTTTTAACTAGACTGAAACGATCATAAAAATTATTCAAGTGTACATCTTTCGAGCTGCAAAATAAGTGATAATTGGATAATAAAAAAAAAACTTTTAATTTTTACTTTTTTGTAAATAAAAGACGAGTTTGAGTTTTTTTTTGGTACAATTTTCAGCGATGTAAATTATTAATTTATGATTTCTTGCCACGTGTATAAAAGTGATTTTCGCTTATTTCTTTTTTTTTTTTTTTAGTGTGACATTTGAAGACATTTCCGGTAGTTGTGACTTTTATAGAAGTTGAAAGTTTGTTAATATTTAATACTGTGGAGTTTTGTGGAAAAAGATTTGTCCCCCAAAGATTGTCGCTGATCGATCGAAGGTGAATAATAATTCTTTTGACAATGAACTCAATATAGACGGATATATGGGATTAATAATGCATTACAATAGAACGTTTTCTTACGTTTATCTTTGGAAAAGAATTATTGATATTTTATAAAAGTGGAGTTCTAACGGGGTTTTGAAAAAAAACAGACTTGTGTATTTTTTCGAAAGAAGAACAGAGGATTTAGAATTTTTTTTTGTTGTTAACTGCGTTTTACTTACCCTCTGGCAACAAGAAGTCGAAGTGCGTCTATATTTCCTTCGAAAGCTGCCCATAGTGTAGGAGTCATTCCTCCATCGTCTCTGGCATTGCAATCTTTTCTCGTCGATTCCTTTAAAATTTCTAAATTGCTGTCACGAGCTGCCCTTTAAACATTAAAATCACTGAATAAATACTGGATTCGATAAATAAAAAGGCAAACTAAATAAATACGGAAATAAATAATTACGAAAATAAGTAAATACAAAAATAAATAAATGCAAATATAAATAAATACAAAAATAAATAAATAAATAAATACAAAAATAAATAAAAACAAAAATAAATAAATACAAAAATAAATATATAAACAGAAAAAAATAATAAATAAATAAATTCGAAAATGTGTAAATAAAAAAAGGAGATAAATAAATACAACTCAATGCACGAGTCTAATTAAAATTATTTTTCGCCTCTTTGACAGATTTTACTTTTCTCCTGCGAAATTTCTCTATGGCGGACTTTCAAATTTTTTCCCCAAATTTAATGATTTTATGTTAGAACAAAAAAAGACTGAAGAAATAAAAAGAGAAAGGAGTGTTTTCTATTTATAAACAAAATTTATAGAGTTTGTCTCAAGTTGTTACATAGTATATCTACTGTAATGATTTCGTGTTCCAAGTAAATTCCAGTTATTGTTCACCGTGATGAAATGAAATGACGCGAAACTTCATTCAATAATAAAATAACTTTATTTTTGCCGTCACGTACCATGAATTCAGAACTCACAGTTTGCACAATATCATCTCATTATATTTATATCATAAATTTTACATATTATAATAATTTACAAGCGCATTTAAAAATTGGTATCAAGTTATTTTTTCTATTTCTCTCGATGTTGTTTCGAAAAAATTACACAATATCTGTTGAGAAATAGTTGGGGAAAATTAAGCTAACATGTGATATAAATGTGATCAATGTTTTTTTGTTTTTATTACTTTTATTGTTACAATTATTATTATTATTATTATTATTATTATTATTATTATTATTATTATTATTATTATTAATATTATTTTTATTATTATTTTTCTTTTACTATTATTACACGTGAAAAAATATTCACCTGGAACAGTGATTATTTTAGTTAAGACTTTCGCTATTTTAGCGAAACTTATCGATGTTCTAGATAAATTTGTTCGCCGTGTATTATTATTATTATTATTATTGTTATTATTATTAATATTCTTCTTCTTATTTTTTTATTTTTCAGTTACTATTTTTATTATTATTTTTCTTTCACTATAATTATTATTCTTTTTATTTTACTATTATTATTATTAGGTCCCTAAATTTATTCACGATGCTCAGCGACGAAAACCGTTTTTTTCTGCATAAAATTATTTTTATAATTATTATTATTATCATTTATTATTATATATATATATTTTTTTTTGAATTCGGATCAAAAGGATTTCATTTCAATAATAATGAATACAATTTTCTCCTTTTCTCGTGATTTTACTTTCCATAATTATATGTCACTAATTAACCCAACAGTGTCACGTGAGCTGTCGTTTCCGGTACTTTAACAAAGCCAATTTAATGGTACGGAAATCGTGAATAGGCTCAGTGCATTTGACAATATTCGTTTCTCCAAACAACATAATCCATTGATGATAAAAATTTCGAACATTTTTTATTTCACGTCTCGTACTTCAGTGCAAATCATTTTTTTTTATTGTTGCTTTTTTGGGAAAATTATTAAAATTTATATTTAGCACTGTCCGTTTATATTATGTTGATTTTTAGTGAGTCATTTAAAAATGAAATATAACTGTTTTACGCGAGTCTGATAAATCGAAAGAGATTAAAAGATTTTTTATAAAAGAAGAAAAAAATGCTTATCAATGCGAAGACAATGATAAGTGACAAGTTTGTGAAGAGTATTGTTACTATTTTTTTAAATTGAAATTTTGCGATTTAAAATGATTTTATCGAGGGATTTTTGTATTGGAAGATTTAAATTGATTTAAATTGATTTAAATTCATCTAAATTAATCTAAATTTATCTGAATTGATTAAAATTGATCTAAATTGATTTAAATCGATTTGAATCGCTTTAAATAAATTCAAATTAATTCAAATTATTATAAATTGATTTAAATCGATTTGAATCGCTTTAAATTAATTTAAATTGATTAAAATTAATCTAAATTGATTTAAATCTATTTATATCGCTTTAAATTAATTCAAATTAATTTTAATCGATTTGAATAGCTTTAAATTTATTAAAATTTATTAAAATTCATCTAAATTGATTTAAATCGCTTTAAATAATTTAAATTTATTAAAATTGACCTAAATTGATTTAAATCGCTTTAAATTAATTAAAATTGATTAAAATTGGTTTAAATTGATTTAAATTGGTTTAAATTCATTAAAATTGATTAAAATTCATCTAAATTGATTTAAATCGATTGGAATCACTTCAAATAAATTAAAAATTATTTAAATTGACCTAAATTGATTTAAATCGATTTGAATCGCTTTAAATTAATTCAAATTGATTAAAATTGGTTTAAATTGGTTTAAATTAATTAAAATTGATTTAAATAAATTGAAATTGATTAAAGTTGATCTAAATCGATTTGAATCGCCTTCAATTAATTCAAAAAGTGATTCAAATTGATTTAAATCACTTCAAATAAATTAAAAATTATTAAAATTGACCTAAATTGATTTAAATCGATTTGAATCGCTTTAAATTAATTCAAATTGATTAACATTGGTTTAAATTCATTAAAAATGATTAAAATTTATTAAAATTCATCTAAATTGATTTAAATCGCTTTAAATAAATTAAAAATTATTAAAATTGACCTAAATTGATTAAAATCGATTTGAATCGCTTTAAATTAATTCAAATTGATTAAAATTGATTAAAATTGGTTAAAATTGGTTTAAATTAATTAAAATTGATTCAAATTGATTCAAATTTGTTTAAATTTGTTTAAATTGATTTAAATTGGTTTAAATTGACTTTAATTGATTTAAATTGATTCAAATTTGTTTAAATTGACTTTAATTGATTTAAATTGATTTGAATCGCTTTAAATTAATTCAAATTGATTTAAATTGATTCAAATTTGTTTAAATTGATTTAAATTGGTTTAAATTGACTTTAATTGATTTAAATTGCTTCCAATTAATTGAAATGGATTTAAATTCAATTTATAATTAAGTTACAATTAGATTTGGTAACAATTTGGTTTATTTATGTATTTAAAAACAAAATTTTCTTTTTATTAAAAGATTGGAGATTATAATAATTTTTTTTTCCTACCATTTATTAAGACAATTAGGAGAGTTAATGGGACTTGGTTAAGATTTTTTTCGTTTCGCAAACAGTGTAATGATCTCTTTAAACATGGCGCAGTGTTATAATGAGTTTCTTAGGAGACGTTTCATTTCCGGGTAACGATCGTTCAAATGAAAGGTATTCTGACATTTTCGTGTAGGTATCATCGATTTTCTGTAGCAAACAGTGTGTACTCATATTACAGACATGATTCCCTCTTTTTTCACCATTCTCGTCATGAAGAAAATACTTTTTTTTGAAATTTTACTTTCATTATATAAAAAAATTTGCTAGATTTCAGTGATTTTTTGCTTGGAAATTTACTTTATTCCATTATTGATTTTTGGTTAGAAAATTGCTATATTCAATTGTTTCTTGCAGAAAATTACCTCTGTATTTTATTGTTTCATGTGGAAAATTACTATTTTTGTTTGTTTCTAGGAGAAAATTACTATTTTTGTTTGTTTTAAGGAGAAAATTACTATTTTTTTGTTTCATGGAGAAAATGACTATTTTTGTTTGTTTCAAGAAGAAAATTACTATTTTTGTTTGTTTTATACGGAAATTTACTACTTTTTTTGTTTTATGGAGAAAATTACTATTTAAGTTTGTTTCATGGAGAAAATTACTATTTTTTTGCTTCATGGAGAAAATTACTATATTCGTTGCACCTAGATAATTACTTTATTTTATCGTCTCATGTAGAAAAATGACTAAATTTTATCGCTGTATTCAATTTATTTCTAGTTTATTTCTTCTTCAGTGGTGGCGATTAATTATTGCCAATTTTGGCACATAAATAATGTAATGTCATACTTAATGTTGGAAATATTTCATTAAAACCTGATCTATCGTCAATTTTCCATAATGATATCAATTTATTTCTTTCTTCACGTCGAGCGTTTACCTTAAAGGAAACTTGAAATAGTTTTACTTCAGGTAAAAGCGCAATTATATAGGTTACTAATTTTGTTTAACCAGTTGTTCGACTTTGAAAAGAGAATTTAATCAAATTTTCATCTTTTTAATAATAATAATAATAATAATAATAATAATTATTATTATTATTATCATTATTATTATTATTGTTATTATTATTATTATTATTATTATTATTTTTATCTTTTACTGTTAAAAATCATTTTGAAAAATATTGTTTTAAATTACGTTTGATTTCTAACTAAAATGGTCAATTTTGTTACAAAAAAAAGTTTCAATAACTTTGAAAATAGTTTAAATAATTTTAAATTCAGTTCAAATTACTCCAAATATAGCTTAATTTTCAAACAAAATGAAACTAAAAAAATACTACTGTTTAAATCACAGAATAATTGTAACAATAATAGTAATTATTAATTGTTAATAATAATAATGGTTAATAATAACAATTGTTTATAATCACAATTGTTTATAGTTGTAAAAATGGTTAATAATAACAATGGTTAATAATAACAATAATTAATAACAACAATAGTTAATGATAACAATAGTTAATAACAACCATAGTTAATAATAAGAATAGTTAATAATAATTGTTTATAATAATAAAAGTTAATAATAACAATAGTAAATAACAATAATAATTCCATAATAATTCTTAAAAATAATAAAAGATAACAATAACAATAGTTAATAACAACGCTAGTTTATAACAACAATAGTTAACAACAACAATAGTTAATAATAATTGTTTATAATATTAAAAGTTAATAATAAAAATGGTTAGTAATAACTATTTTGAATAATAAGAATTGTTTATCATAATAATAGTTAATAATAACAATTTTTAATAATAAAATTTGTAACTAATAAAATTTGTTAATAATAAAATTTGTAACTAATAAAATTTGTAACTAATAAAATATGTTACTAATAAAATCAACGCAATAACGGTCGTTGCGAGTTAAAATAGTTTAAAAACTGAAAGTAGATTTCATATTAAAATAAATCGAATGGATGAGTAACGAATACAAAAATTAAATAAAAATCACGTGAAGGATATAATAGCACGTTAATTAGTGCTGGATTTATTAATTCCACATCGTCGTCACCCGGAAAAGCGTCAAGTGTTACAAACTTGAAAACTTAATTAAAAAAAGAAAAAATACTTTTTTTCTTTACAGACAAAAAAAAACTTACTTGTGATACCGTTCGGATGTCATCGTTGCAATTGAAATACAATTTTTTGTTCTTTTTTTGAAATAAATTCACGAGAATTTTATTTTTATGGTTCCAGTAAAGTGGAAAATATAAACAATGAATTCATTATTTTTCCTTTTTTTTCTTCTTCTTCTATAAATAATTGAATTGCATTTTTCCGACGTGTGAACGGACACAATGGCGATCGGCGAGTTACTAAAGGTTTCACTGCCCGCAACTTTACTGTCTGTCTGTTTATTTGATAAGCTCCCTCCTCTCGCTTACCTGTTCGTTACCCTTGTTACTCCCACCTGCTCATTACACCTGTCACCCACTTCCTTATTACCGACAAATTCTCTATATACCGATTATTTTAAATATTATCGACTGAAGATATAGTTTTTTTTCCTACTGATAATGGTGAATTTTTCGTCACTGGGGAAATAAAATTATTTTTCAAGTTTTTGAATTGGAATTTTCAATTTTATTTATGGATTTTTTTCTATTTTTTTATTTATAAAAATTAAAGGCATATAGATATTAATTAAATAAAAATAAATATAATTCATAAATAAAATATAAATGTTACATAAATAAAATAAATATAAATACAAAACATAAATAAATAATAAAATATGGATAAATAAAAATTTTTTGAATATGAATTAATTTATTTGAATATTTAAAACTTACGGTTTATTTTTATTTTCGTATTTTCTGAAGATCATAAAGTTCTGAACATTCAAATGAATGAAATTTCTTTCTTTCTTCTGAAAATTAAATTTTATTGCAATTATTTTGTGTCACTAATAAAAAAATTAATTACTGACTTTGTAAACGTAAAATTTTAGTTTATACATTTCTTTTATGATTAGTAATTTATTAAAATATCTGCAATAAAAAATATTTCGTTCATTTGAACGTTCAAAACTTTGGGATCATATTTTCTGAAGATATTTAACTAAAAAAAAAAATATTCGTTTATTTGAACGTTTAAAACAATGAGAAAAATCGGAAAATTGGATTAAATTATTAAATTCACTTCGAAATTGCCTTAAAGTAATTGAAATAATTACTGAAATTTATTTTTGAATATTTTTTAAACCTTTTAATTATTTAGAAAAATCGAAAAATTAGATTTAATCATTAAATTCACTTCGAAATTGCTTTAAAGTATAATTAAAATAATTATTAAACTTTATTTTCAAATGTTTTTTTTAAACATTTAAATTATTTAGAAAAATCGAAAAATTACGTTTAATTTGTAAATTCACTTCGAAATTGCCTTAAAACAATTGAAATAATTATTGAAATTTATTTTCGAATATTTTTTAAATATGAAAATTATTTAGCAATTTCGAAAAATTGGATTTAATTATTAAATTCACTTCGAATTTGCCTTAAAGCAATTAAAATAATTATTAAAATTTATTTTTGAATATTTTTTAATCATTTAAATTATTCTACTTATTATTAATGTTGTTATAAATAATTACTGTTGTTGTTATTATTATTGTTATAACAATTAATACCGGTTTTACTACTATTTTACAATTTTTTAAATTTTTATTTATCTTATTATAAAATTATATAAATATTTGTATTTACTATTTTTAATTATTTTATGTTCTTAAAGTTTCGAACGATCAAATAAACGAAAATTTTTTTTACTTCTTCTAATTTATATTTCTTAACAAAAAAAATTATTTTTTCGATTAAAACAAATTAGATTCAAACTAAATGTTTAATTTTCAATATTTTTCTTTTTAGAAAGTAATTTCCCTTAAAGTAATTAAAATATTTATTGAAATTTATTTTTGAATATTTTTTAAACATTTAAATTATTCTACTTATTATTAATGTTGTTATAAATAATTACTATTATTATTATTATTGTTATAAGAATTATTACTGTTTTTACTACTATTCTACAATTTTTGGAATCTTTATTTTTTTTTATTATAAAATTATAAATATTTTTATTTACTATTTTTAATTATTTTATGTTCTTAAAGTTTCGAACGATCAAATAAACGAAAATTTTTTTTACCTCTTCTCATTTATATTTCTTAACAAAAAAAATTATTTTTTCCATTAAAACAAATTAATTTCAAACTAAATGTTTAATTTTCAATATTTTTCTTTTTAGAAAGTAATTTCTCGAAAAAATTAAGAGGAAAAAAAATTTCGTTAATTTGAATGTTAAAAACTTTAGTTACATAATTTTTCATAATTAAATGAAATAATTTTAATTTTTTATTATTGTTTTGAAATAATTTTAATTTTTTATTATTTGTTTGAAATAATTTTAATTTTTTATTATTTGTTTGAAATAATTTTAATTTTTTATTATTTTTTTGAAATAATTAATTGAAAAAGGTTTTGATACAATTTGTTTATTGATATGTCACAACAATTAGCATGCAAAGGTTACATTAAATACATGTGAGTTTACATGATTATGACAAAATTTTGTCCAGTTAAGAGCGTATAATTTTTTTTTTCATTTGAATTTTCTATCCTCGATTATTATTATTATTATTATTAGAATAATTATATTATTATTATTATTACGATGCTTTTAGCCAACAGTTTAAAAATTCTACGATAACAGACAATGCAACTTTGGTTTTTTTTTATTTTTTCATAACATTTAAATACGATCAGGTAAAAAAAAATTGCAAAACGTGAATTTTTATAACAACAATAATTGTATATTTATACATATATATATTTATAGAATCGAAGAATCGGAAAATGAGTTGACTTTTTAGGTCTTTCAATTCACGTCTTACATTTTTCAATATAGATCGTACGTCGTTTACAAATTAATCACAGTTTGTTTTATGTTTGTCTTATTTCTTCCGCAAACATTGATTATATACGTATTGCCATGACGTGTTTAAATAGTTCATTGCACTATTCAATTTTTTTTATTTTTATTATTTATATTCAATATAAGATATATGTGTTTGGTTATATTTTTAAAAATGGAAGATTGGGTCTAAAAACACGTATTGACTAAAAATTCCTTTCTTTGAAATTTTGAAAACTCAAAAGTATTTTTGTAATTTTATTGCAAAATTAAATTTTTAAATAATTATTTTCGAATTTGTGTAAATTCAGCGGGTTTTTTTTGTCCTTTTCCATTTTATTTGTTGAACAATTTATTTTTGAAATCTTTTTTGAAATCTTTTTTGAAATTTTTTTTGAATTTTTATTTTGACAATTGGGTCAAGGTATTGAGAAGATTAAGGATTATGTATAAAGTCTTGCCGTTAAAATCGACGGGTAAAAAATAAAAATCAACAATTGTTAACATTTTGAACTCTCTTCGCTCAAAAGTAAAAAAAATTTGTACATTTCTCTAATTTTTTTTGTTTTCTTATCGTTATTTTATATTTTTTTTATTTCCTTTTTTACTTCTTTATTTATTTAATTATTTATGTATATTTATTAGTTTTTAATTTGTTTATTGACACCTTTTATATAATAAGGCTGAAGACTAGAGTTACTACAAAAATATATATAGTCGCAGAGGCGCGTAAATTACTACTTTTTCGAAAAGAAAAGTTTGAATAAAAAAATATCGACTTAAATTAAGAAAATATACGTCGTATTTTTTTTTTTTAATTTATTTTTGACTCTTTTTTGGGAAAAAATATTTATAAACTAATTTTACTATTTGAAGAAAACGTTCAGAAATCAATTGTTTTGAATTAAATTAAATCATAATTAAATTGTAACTAAATTATATTTAAATTATATTTAAATTAAACAACAATTAATTAATATTAAATATGAAAGCATCTATCAATAATTAATTAATTATAATATTAATATTTAATAATTAATTAGTCAGATAAGTTCATTATTTTCCTGAAAATCTGAACGTTCAAAAGAAGGAAAATATTATTTTTTCTTTGAATCCAAATTCATTGCAAGAATAGTGTCAGGTAATAAAAAATGATAATGTTTAATTTTCTTTTTTTGAATTTTTTCTTTCCTTTCAAGTTGGTAATTTTTTTTTTGAAAAATATTTGTAAGCAAAAAAATTCCGTTCAGTTAAACGTTCAGAATTTATGGATCATGTTAATTGACTAATTAATGGAACGTAATTCATTGAGAAAAAATGCTGACTTATTTTAATTTCTATTGAAAATTTCCATTTAAAATTCCTATTAAAAATAAGAATTCGGAAAAAAGTTTCGATAAAAAATATAATTTGATAAATGATAACTAGAAAAGTAAATATAGTGTTTGCTTCTTACATAGTTTTAGAAATTGTGAGGCCACTCTTTAAACATTATTTACGGTTACCTATAGAGTCCGATATCTTCTATATAATCTTATCTGTTATTGCCGTCAGGTAACGCCACGAGAAAGATTGTCTCGATACAAAACGCAATTCAAAAATTTTATTAATTGAGCTACATTTTTTTTTTTTATTATTGTTTTTTCCATTGAGCAATAAATGATGGAAATTCTAATCTTGTTCCGCTGTTATAAATTTATTGGCTACATTTATTTTTCATTTTTTCTTTTATTTTAATTGACGAAAATGATATTTATGTTTAATGTTTGGAAACAATTGATACAATATATAGAGCACCAAATTAGAATTGACTCATTTAATTGTCAATATTCTTGCGTAATATTGTTTTCAGTTTGCGATACTTTCCAATATAGTAGAAAATTGAATTTTTATATTATAAATTAGGCTCTCGTTGTTTTTAGTATTGAGAATTTGGTTAGAAAATAAAAGGAGTTTTTTAGTGTAAAATAATTCTGAAAATTCAAGTCTGTTTTTTTCTTATTATTTCAGAATTGGAAAATATTCTCTCCTTTCTGTAGAAATAAAAATTAGGTTTCTTTTTTAGAATTTTTGTTGATTTAGATATTTGGTTATTTATATACTTATGGACTTAAGCTCTGAATTTTCCAACTAATCTCGTGCTCTTCTCATATTTTTTTTTTAAGATTACAGGGCTCGAAGTAGGTTTGTAAATTCTGAAAAAGTCCGTAACTTTGCTTCAAGTCCGTAAAAGTCCGTTTTTTTTTAAAAAGGTCTGTAAAGTCCGTAATTTCATTCAAAAAGGATGAAAAATTCGTAAATTGTACGATATAATTTGGAGAATTTTAGAGAAATTAGAAATCATTGCAGAAATTCAATTATTTTCAAAAGTAATGAAATTCTTCGCAAAAAATTAATTATGTTGAAATTTTTTTTTAAATTTTCGTCAAAATTTCAATTATCTTTAGAAATATTAAAATTCTTCTCCGAAATTCGTATATTTTCAAAAAAACTAAAAAGCATTGTCAACATTTCAATTATCTGAATAAATAAATAGCAAAATTCTTTAACAAGATTCAATTATTTTATCAAAAATTTTATTAAAATTCATTAAAAAATTTCAATTATTTTCATAATTAACAATATTTATCACACGAATTTAATTATTTTCTAAAGTAATAAAATTCAATTATTTTCAAAACTTTTAATAAAATTCATTGCAATATTTGAATTATTTTCAAAAGTAATAATATTCTTCGCAAAAATTAAATATTGTTCAAAATCCACTATTTTTATAAAATTTACCAAAAGAATTTAATTATTTAAAAAAGAACTTTAATAAAATTCTACAAAAACTATTAAATATTTTCAAAAAATAATAAAAATTTCACAAAAATTTCATTAATAACAAATTTTTTTATAAATTTCCTCGCAATCATTCAACTATTTTCATAATTAATAAAATTTTATCGGGATTCAATTATTTTCGTAAATAATAAAATTCTTTTTAGGAATTCAATTATTTTTAATAGAATTTTAATCGAATTCCTCGAAAAAATTCTTTAAAATCTTATTAAAATTAGTCCAAAGAATTTAATTGTTTAAAAATTTGTTGATAAAATTTTTAATAGGAATTGAATTCCAAGAAACATTCAATTATTCAATAAATTATTTCTTTTTGTATTTAAATAATTGAATTCTGATAGAATTTTCTCATAAACATTGATTTAAAAATAGATTAAAGTTGAAATCTTAGATTATAAAAAAATAATTGAATTTGGGAAATTTTTTTTAAATTGTTTTAAAAAGAATTGAATTTCTACCAAAAAAAGTTTTATCAAAACTTTTTAAAATGTTTGAATTTCTGCTAAAATTCTAATATTTTTTAAATAATTGAATTCTTGCGAAGAATTTTATTAAGACTTGAAAATAATTGATTCCCTGCAAAGATTTTTATTATTTTACGAAAATATTTAAATTCATGCTAATAATTATATTAACATTTCTGAAAGTAATTAAAGATCTGCGCTAAGAATTTTGTTATTTTTAATTTGTGCCAAGAATTTTATTAAAATTTTTAAAAATAACTGTATCCCTGTTAATTTTTTACAAGAATTTAATTATTTTCGAAAATTTTAATAAAATTCTTAGCAAGAATTTAATTTTTTTCATAAATAATTAAATTCAATGCCAAATTTCAATTATTTTTAATACAATTTTAATCGAATTTCTCTAAAAATGTAATTATTCCTAAAAATTTTATTAAAATCGTTAATAGAATTCAAGTATTTGATAATTTGTTGATAACAATTTTTTATGGGAATTGAATTTTAAGAAACGTTCAATTCCTCAATAAATTATTTAATTGCGTTTTATTTTTATTTAAATAATTGAATTCTAGCAGAATATTCTAATAAAAATTGAATTTTATTTCATAAAAATGAATTTCAATTAATATTAAAAGCAATAAAGCGTGAATTTTAAAAAATAATTGAATTTTGTAATAAATTTTTTTGAAAAAGTTTAATTGAGTTTTTTAAATACTATTTTCTGTTTCTATTTTCTAATATTTTTTTAATAAAAGAATTTAACTAATAATTGAAATTTCGTAAAATTAAATATTGTAAAGAAATGAATTTGAAAATTGTCAAAGAACTTTTTCGAAAATTATTTAAAATAATCGATGTAAAGAAGAATTTTAGATACACGGAAAAACTTTTTTCAAGAGTCATTACTAAACTTATTCAAGAACTCAGGATATGGAAATAAAACAAGAAATGCTACAAAACCATAGATTGAAACATTATTTTAAGCTGTTCGGGGATAACTGTAGTACATTTCTGGACTACTTATTGAATTTTTTTGAAAAAGTCCTGAACTGGTTTAAGAATAGAAAAATTTTAAATTAGCGAAAAAAATTTGCCCGCCTGAGTAGTCGAACTTGAGACCTCGAGACTCAAGATCGTTCCGCCTTATGCCACTCGGCTACAGGGACGCGTAACGATACTTTAGTTTTAGATCGTTTTAAAGCGTTTAAAGCCAAGTGGCGCTGTATACCTATTGGTTACGCTTCGTCTTCTTTCTTAAATAGTTCGAGACTTTTTCAGGGCGCAGTGATTGAAGAACTCAGTCGCAGCGTCAAGAACAATTATTTCCAAGCCATTAGAAAAACTCCTGAAAATTCTTTAATGAATATTTAACTTTTCTAAAACAAGTTCTAAATTTTTCCCATATCCTGAGTTCTTGAATAAATTTAGTAATGACTCTTGAAAAAAGTTTTTCCGTGTAGAAATTGTGAAAAATAATAATTGAATTGATAATGATTTTAATTATTTTAGATTATTTTTATTAATAATTAATATTAATTATTATAAAACATGAGGAAATCGATGACATGAAGTTATCGATTTCATGTTTTATAGTTTTGAAGAATTGAATTTCTAGTTTTAAGTAAAATGTTATCTCTTATATTTAATGTGGCCTGATTAAATTTTTGTCAGTTGGTCCGTAGTTTTTAATTTTTCGTCCGTAAAGTTCGTATTTTGAAATACTTTCACTGCTTCGAGCCCTGAGATTAGCTTTTATTTTTTTAACGACGGAAAAACAATTATTCATCATTATTCGCAATTTTACATCCTGTTTATGTTAAATCGTCATCACAAACACTTGTATCACTTTCATTATCGTCGGCGTAAATTTCAATTTCATTAGCAGCTTCTTCGAGATTTCGGATATTCTCATTTACTTTGGGTGTATTGTTTGTGTTTCGTAGTTTTGTTGAAAATCTCTGACTTTCCTCGGTTGTTTCGGTGAGATTTTCAAGTTCAGGTTCCTCAACAAGTGCACTTGGTATCGCGTCGGGTGATAAATTTGCTAATTCCTGATCATCGAAATCAATAACTCGACTGTCGTCTGATGCTTCAGTGTCTAGGGATGATGCAAAGTATTTTAATTCGTTTTCCGGTGCATTTAGGGAATATCTACTGCATTGTGATTCGCCGCGAAATTTGTCGAAGGATCTTCGTCTATCGTCCGATCTTGAATAATGGAGTTTCATCATTTTTTGTTTCCGTAAATTTTCCCCACTCGCTGTTATTGATGCATTTCCCGCTGCTTCCTCCTGCAGATATTTCGCGCAATCTGCCGTGAATCTCTCGATTGAGTATTTTCTGAAATTAATTTAACAATTAATAGTAATAATAATTAATAATGTTTCAAAATATTTTTGATGTTTGTTATTATTTTAGAATTTTGAAGTTAGCGTCGATGCTATTTTTCGGGATTTTTTAGTGATGAAGATTGGTACTAATTTTATTGTTTTCATTAAAAAATGTTCTAAGAATATCAAATTGAGGCAAAAAGCAGTGTTTGAATAGAATTATGAAACTTTCCATCTAACTATTAAAATTGAAAATCTTTGAGAAATAAAAAATTATTCTTAAAAATTATAGTTCTCACCTGTAATCATGTTTTCGCAAATCTGGACTTCTTTTAAAATCTAAACTAGCCTTTCGGGAGCCCAAGGATCTTTCGGATCGACGATCACTTCCTAATCTATCGAAAGACATTTTGCGAAAATTTGGCGACGAAACTTTACGAAAATCACGCGGTGAAGTCTTTAGGGAATCCTTTAAATTTAATTCTTCCAATGTTTTCAAGTCTATCGAGTTTCGTTTTCTAGGCACAAAATCTTCGGGAAATCTACTGTAAACACCTGTAATTGTTGAAAGCATTTGTTAGAAATTAAAAATCCACTGTTAACATAAACAGCACTCTCTAAAGTTATGATTTAGTAAAAATGTTTACTAATTTGACTTTCTGCTTTTGAATCAGTAAATTCTACTACTAAATAGTAATTTACTAATTACTAATTTATTAGAAAAAGTTACTAATTTGAAAGCAAAAAGTCAAGCACTAATTAAAGTTAATAAATATTTTTACTAATTAAAATTAAGAGAGTATCAAATTGAGGTCCCTGAAGTTGTCATCGATGCTCTGTGTCAAAAAATATTTTTTGTACAAAACCAAAAACATTATTCAATTTTCTCCAATGTTTTAAGTTAGAAAAAATACTATTAAATACTTTTTTACTTCCTAGGTGAATAAAAGGTAAAATTAGTTAAAATTTTTTTACTAAAAATAAGGAAAAATACTTTTTGATGCTAAGCATCGATGAAAACTTCAAAAACCTTCAAATTGGCAGTGGGAATTAAATTGTGTTGCCAAAAATTTGGATCAATTTTTTCTTTAATCTGTATTTTTGGTATCGATTCGTCGTAACAATTTAATACAATTTAATGATTGTTTATAGAATTATTTCGATTTCAATATATTTTCATTGTATGAATGAATAAGAAATGTTTACTAGGTAATTGTGGTGAATGAATTCCTTCCGTTTTTCTAGCTTCGTTGACCTCCTCGAGGTCTTCGATCTTTGTCTGACGTTCCAATTGCCGCCTACGGTCCTTCACCTTTAGTGTAACTGGACCTTTATTCGGAAAATGCAAATCCATTGCCATTGACACTTGACTACCATTCTTTTGCTGTTGCTCTAAATTCTCTTTAATTGTCTGCAAATATATTGACGACAATAAAGATATTAGTTATTTTTTTCTAAATAGATTTAAAAATCTTAATGAATTCAATGAATTTAAAAATTGTAATTAGGACAACAAAATAAATTTTTTAGTTCTATATTAACAATCTTTTTGTCAAAGTAATAATCCTTTTTCTCAGTGATTATTAAAATAGAACTAAAAAATTTATTTTGTTGTCCTAATTACAATTTTTTTTTCTAGCAACAATAAATAATCAAAAATGACTAATAAAAATAATTAAAAAATAACGATTCTAAAGTTCTGAACGTTCAAATGAACGAAATTAATTTTTTTCTTATATAAATTCAATTTTTATTGCATTTATTTTACTTCACTATCCACAAAAATTAATTACTGACTTTGTAAACGTAAAATTTTATTTTTTAAATTATTTTATGATTTGTAATTTATTAAAATATCTGCAATAAAAAATATTTCGTACATTTGAACGTTCAAAACTTGGGTTAGAGAAATTACAAATGATTGAAGGAATTCAATTATTTTCAAAAGTAATAAAATTCTTCGCAAAAATTCAATTATGTTCAAAAAATTTTTTAAATTCTCGTCAACATTTCAATTATCTTTAGAAATAATTAATTTCTTCTTCGAAATATCAATTATTATCAAAAATATTTTAATAAAATACTTGGGAAAATTTCAATTATTTTCAAAATTTTTCCTCAATTCAATTATTTTTAATAGGTATCTATACTATTCTAATAAAATTTTCCAAAAGAATTCTATTATTTAAAAAAAATGTACTAAAATTCTACACAAACCTTTAATTATTTTCAAAAAATAATAACAATTTTACAGGAATTTCATTGTTTACAAATTTTTTTTTATAAATTTCTTCGCAATATTCAATTATATTTTCATAAATAATAAAATTTTTACAGGTATTTAATTTTTTTGGCAAATAATAAAATTCTTATTAGGAATTCAATTATTTTGATGAATAATAAAGCTAATTGCAGAATTTCAATTATTTTTAATACAATTTTAATCGAATTCATCGAAAAATGTAATTATTCCTAAAAATTTTATTAAAATTTATCAAAGAAATTAAATTATTTTAATAACCTTTGCTACAATTTATTTATTAGAATTGAAATATTATTTTTAATAAATTTTTGATTAAATTTCTTTAAAGAATAAAATTATTGCATTCTAAATTTTTAATGCAATTCTTTGCGTAAATTATCAATTATCTTTATATATGATAAAATTCTTCTCTAAAATTGAATTATTTTCAAGAAATTTAATAAATTTCTTGGCAAAATTTCAATTATTTTCAAAAATTTTCCCTAATTTAATTATTTTTAATATCTATTTTAATAAAATTTTGCAAAAGAATTCAAATTATTTGAAAATTGATTGATACAATTCTTTAAAAGAATTCAATTTTAAGAAACATATGTAATTATTCAATAAATTTTTTTTTGTATCTAAATAATGAAATTCTCGTAGAATTTTCTCATAAAAATTGATTTAAAAATGGATTTCAGTTAAAATTTTTGATTATAATTGAATATTAAAAGTATTAGAGCGTAAAGTTTTAGAAATAATTAAATTTTGAAAAGGTTTCAGATTGAAAATTTAAATTTTTCATATTTTTAACTAAGTAACAATTCTGTGGAATTAATTTTTTTGGAGAAATTGTAATTGCGAATTTTTTTTTATATTATTTGAAGTTTTTATTTTCTAATACATATTTAACTGAAGAAATTACAAATAATTGAAAAATGGAATATTGTAAAGAAATGGATTTGAAAATTGTCAAAGAACTTTTACGAAAATTATTAAAAATAATCGATTTTAAGAAGAATTTTAGTTAAAAATTCTTGAAAATAATAATTGAATTGATAATGATATTATCACTCTATTTTTAATTATTATAAAACATGAAGTAATCGATCGCTCATGAGTTATCGATATCTTCATATTTTTTTAGTGATGAAAAAATCTAATTTATAGTTTTAAGTAAAATGTTCTCTTATATATTTTTGTCAGTAATTGGTCCGTAATTTCTCATTTTTGGTCCGTAAAGTCCGTATTTTTAAATACTTTCACTGGGTTCGAGCCCTGAATAAATAAATTTGAATGTTCGGAACTTTAGGATCTTAAAAAATAATGAAATAATAAATAAGGTTATAAAAAATTTTGTAGCAACAACAACGAAAAATTTGTTAATTCTTTTTTCTCTGTGAATACTAATAAAGTAAAGAAAAAACTGTTTCGCACTGTATTTATTTCAATTATTAAGGTGAATTATGCAAAACTTGATATTATCGGCTTACTGATTATTATCGTTAATTGAATATTCATGAGAGAGACTATTTTCGAATGAAACAGACGGCGCGCTGATGAATAACGAATGGAATTTTAAATATTTGATTTTGTTACCTGAGAATTGTAGGTGGGATTATCCACTGAGGCAGCGTATCTTTGTAATAATTCTGGATTAAGAAGAGCGCAGCCGGAAAATTTTGGCGCCCTTTGTCGTGGCGCTGCTTTCTTTTCTACGAGGGTCGGTGCACTTGGACTTTTCTTGATTGTCGGATGTGAATTGTCATTTTCGTTGGTATCTTTAGAAAAGTCAATGACACCCGATGTGAATTGTTTCTTCGTGACGTCCTGTGAATTGGGACTGGGAGTTCGAAATAGACCAGGTTGTTGGTCCCATTTTGATGCTTGGCAGGGAACTGATTTGCGATTTCTTTGACTTTTCGTGTGTTTTATCGATGCCGTTTGATTTAATCGCGATCGAGCTGGTCCAACTTTTGCTGCACTGTCGCGCGCTTCAAATGTCATTACACAAGCGGCGACGACGATAAATCCTATGCGTTTAAAAAAAAGATGAGATTGTGTCAATATTATAATCTGTTATAGTTGAGTAGAAAAATGTTTTTAAATTCTGTCGTTTTCTTTTTGGAGTTTATTTTTTTTATCGAATTTACCCTCTAAATCCAAATTAGTAGAATTCTACTAAAAAATAGTATTTTTAATTTTTTTTATTCACTAAATGCAGTACTGAAACTGCTTTATCGACTATTGATAAAATAGTTGTACTAATTGTTAGTTGAATTCTACTAAGAATGAATAAAATCTGCTAAAAATAAGTAAAATCTAATGACAATTAGGAAAATCTACTAATAATTAGTAAAATCTATTAAAAATTAGAGAAATCTATTAAAAAATAATAATGTTCCACTATTTGTTAGTAAAATTATTACTTAAGCATTTGGTGGAAAATTTTTCGTTATTTCATTAGTAACTTTTTGCTAATTAAGATTTAGAGTGTAATAATGGTATTAAATTATTAATATAATTGATCATAATAATTATTTATTAAAAACTTTACTTTATAATTTATCAAAAATATAATGGAATTTTAGAAGTGATGCGTTTATAATTTTCATAAATATAGATAAACTTCAAAGAGTTTTTGAATTTTTAGAAAATTTCTATATGAGTATAAAATTTTTATGAGTGTAATGTCCAATTTTTTAATTAAATAATTTAATAACTGTTAATATTTTTTTTCGTAAATTTCTTAACAGAATTTCAATTAATTAAAATAAAATTTCTCAAAAAAGAATTGAATTATTCTTAAAATTATTTATAAATTTCCTGTCAAAATTTTAATTGTTATTTAATGTAAATTTTTAATTTCTTTGCCGACTTTGAATTACTTTGAATTTTTTGAATAAGTTAAATTAGTTTTAATAAAATTTTTTAAAAATTCAATTAGATTTAAAAATTTTATACAAGAATTGAATTATTATGGATACTATCTTAATAAAATGTAAAAATTCAATTGTTCTTAAAAATTTTATCAATTTCTAATGCTTAATTTCTATTTTGAGTTTTAGAAAATTTAAATTTTGAAGAGGAATTTAGCTAGAATTTTTTAAATATTTAATTAATTATTAAAAATTTTTAGAAGATTTTTAAAAGAATTTTAGATAAAAACACTGAAAAAAATGTGAATATTGAAGAAGTTACAAATAATTGGAAAAATTCAATTACTTTTTAAACTTTAAAGAAATGCAATTCTTCGCCAAAAATCAATTATGTTAAAATTTTTTAAAAAATTCACGACAAAATTTCAACTATTTTCAAAAGTAATAAATTCATCGACGAAATTCAATTATTTTCGTAAATAATAAAAATTTCCCAGGAATTCAATTATTTACAAAATTTTTATAAATTTCTTCGCAAATAATTCAATTATTTTCAAAATTAATAAAATTCTTTGACGAAAGTCAATTATTTTCATAAGTAATAAAAATTTCCCAGGAATTCAATTATTTACAAAATTTATATTAATTTATTCGCAAATAATTCAATTATTTTTATAAAGAATAAAATTCTGTTTAGGAATTTAATAAATTTG
This sequence comes from Leptopilina myrica (nomen nudum), assembly GCA_032872475.1. Taxonomy (NCBI): domain Eukaryota; kingdom Metazoa; phylum Arthropoda; class Insecta; order Hymenoptera; family Figitidae; genus Leptopilina; species Leptopilina myrica (nomen nudum). Next base: position 5,062,458 of record CM065459.1, read on the forward strand.
AATACAATTATATTTAAATTGTTCTAAATAATCTAATTAACCTGTTGAATTTTCATAAAGTAATTTTAAAAAATTCAATTATTTACAGAAAATTATAATAAATTACCTTTTAAAAATTCAATTAGTTGTACAAATAATATTTTTTACACAAATTGAATTATTTTTTTTACAATTAATAAAATTTTTCTCACACGAATTCAATCATTTAAAAAATTTAATGAAATTCGTTATGAAATACTTAGTTCAATTATTTTCATTAAATATTAAATTTATCGCAGAATTTTAAATATTTTTAATACAATTTTTAATGAAAATTCCTTAAAAAGTGTAATAATTATTAAAAATTTTATTAAAATTCGCCAAAAGAATTCAATTTCTAATTAAATTTCTTTCGAAGTTATTTAAAGATTTTATTTTCTATTACAATTGGATAAATTTTATAATAATCAAAATTTTCCTTAAAATTGAATTGTGTACAAATTTATATGAAAATTCTCAAAGAACTCTTTATGTAATTGTTAAAAATAACTGAAGAATTTTAGTTAAAAATTGAAAAAAATAATAACTCATTTAAAATTATTAAAATAATGTTAATTATTTTATATTCTTATAATATAATATTCTTAAAATTAAAAATAATGATTTTATCACTCGAATATTCTTAATTGTTATAAAATATAAATAAATTTTTAATAATATTAGTATTAATATTTAATAAATTTAATAAATATAATAAATATAATTAATATTTTTATAAGTTATTGATGTTTAGAAAGGTTTGAATTTACCAAAAAAATAGCAAAAATTCCCATTCGACTTGAATTCGAGAGAAAAATGTATTTTTCCAATTTTTAATAAACAAATAATAATGTTTTTTTTCTTATACTAATTGATTTGAGGAAAAGAATTGAATAAAGAAGTAGGCTTGACTTGATCAGTGGTAATTTCCGATCTACTCCTCGTAGCCTCCATAGCTCAGGGGTTAGAGCACTGGTCTTGTAAACCAGGGGTCGAGAGTTCAAATCTCTCTGGAGGCAACTTTTTTTTTCTCTCAACTCTTGTTTTGGTAATTAAATTTCCAACTATTTTCCCATTATAATTGGAATTTATCTTAAAAAATGCGAACTATTTAATTTTTTTTCAATTTCATATTGAGAAATTAAATTATAATCAATGTTTGGCCTAGTTTCAATAATGGTAGGATTTCACTCGAGTAGAGAGATTATTCGTCTATTGTCTGTGAGAGTGCAATTTTCATCTCTGATGTCGAGTTCGCATTTTGCATTTAACCTCTTTTTTTTCAACGATTGGAAATTTAATTTTACTTGGAGCATTAGTATCTCTATTCATGTTGTTTCACTAACTTTTATGTATACAAATAGAAAGATACACTGGAAAAAAAATTTATTTGATTCAAATAACCAATTATTTGACTATTATTAAATAAATATTTACTTAAATCAAATAATTTTTATTTGAATCAATTAAATAATATTTGCTTCAAATACTTAGAAATTTGATTCAAATAATTTTTATTTGAATCAATTAAATAATATTTGCTTCAAATACTGAAATATTTGATTCAAATAATTTTTATTTGAATCAATTAAATAATATTTGCTTCAAATACTGAAATATTTGATTCAAATAAAAATTATTTGATTTAAGTAAATATTTATTTGATAATAGTCAAATAATCGGTTATTTTAATCAAATAAAATTTTTTTTCAGTGTAGTAAACTTTATTTTCTATTATTATTTTTTTGCAAATTTAGAAGCAGTTGGAAAAAATGAAAAAAATATTTAAAAATTTGCAAAATTTAGAAATAGTTTGTAAATTAATTGTAATAAATTTTCTTACCTCCGACTCCCATTACAATCGGACCAGCGTAACTTAAATTATTGAGATGAAATCCACGTGATTCGTTTTTCACCTTTATGGTGCGATTGCCTCTGATTTCTTGAGCTTCAGAGAGCTGATCGGCAAAATATCCTGATGAAAATTTAAAAAAGCAATTTTCACGTGAACAGTATATTTGGAAAAACATTAAATATTTTTTTTTTTTTAAACAAAGGGAATGGGAAAAATACTTATTGTTATCTGGCACGTTGAGCCGACTGTTATTTTTTCATTATTATGATAATAGAAAGTTTTTAGGAAAAAAAAAATTTGTCAAAAGTGCAAAATTTACTTAAGAAAGCTTGGTGATTGTAGTAAAAAATTTATATTGAAAAATTTATAATAAAAATTTTTTTTCTTAAATGTTAAAGAAATGTTTTAAAAAATATTTTAAAAATGGTAAAAAAATGTTTAAAAAATGTTCCTAAAGTTTTGAACGTTCAAATGAACGACAATATTTTTTTTACTTTTTCTAATTTGTATTTCTTTACAATAAAAATTTTTTTTAAAATGAAAACAAATTAATTCTAAACGAAATATTATTTAATTTGAATTATTTTTATTTTTTGGTTAACAATTTTGTAAAATATTTGGGGTGCAAAAAAATGTCGTTCATTTGAACGTTCGAAACTTTAGTCACATTTTGAAAATATATTTTAAAAATGGTTTAAAAAATATTTTAAAACTGGTTAAAAAAATATTTTAAAAATGGTTTAAAAAAATGTTTAAAAATGTTTTAAAAAATGTTTAAAAAATGGTTAAAAAAATGTTTAAATAAATATTTAAAAAATGTTTAAATAATGTTGAAAAAATGTTAAAAAATTTATATTAAAACAAATTTTAAAAAATCATTCCTATAAATTTTAATTAGCTGGAAAAATTACAGCGTAAAATGAAAGGAGAAATCAATTAATCAATCAAAAGTGAATTGTAAAAAATGGAAATTAACGCAATTAACTTTTAGAATAACAAATCTTTCAGAATTAATAAAAATATGTGAAGAATAGTTATAATAAATGAATTATTAAGTAATTTTGGTAAATTTGTATAAAAATTCTTAATTGTTTGGTAAATAGTGATCAATCCTTAGAGAAAATTATATTTTGTATTAGAAATTCTATTTTCCAATTTTCTATTAATTGTATTATGTAATAATAATAATAATAATATTATCTAATAATAATATAATCTAATGATAATATTATCTAATGATTATATTTTCTAATAATTATATTATCCAATAATTATATTCCCAAATAATTATATTGTCTAATAATTATATTTTCCAGTAATTATATTTTCTAATTGTATTCTCGAATAATTGTATTTCATGGATTAAATTATTTACCGTCTATTTTGTCAAATAATTGTATTTTCTAGTTTTAGTCGGAAATTTCGAATAATTTTTGACAATTTATTCATTGTTTTTTTAAGGAGAGCAAATTGAGACAAAAAACGTATCAAGTTGACAAAAGAATTGTTTAAAAGCAAAGATTTGAATAAATAAAGTATTGAATTTAAAAAACAAAGATTAAAATTTAAAACAATGATTTAATTTAAGAAAAAGATTCAATTTAATAAAAAGGGTTGATTTAAAAAAAAGAATCAATGTTAAAAAAAAATTCAATTTAATAAAAAGGTTTAGTTTTAAAAAAAGGAATTCATTTAAAAAAGGTTCGATTTAATAAAAAGATTTAATTTTAAAAAAGGATTTTTTTTAATAAGAAAGATTTATTTTAATATAATTTTCTCTAAGGGAAAATTTGTTTATCAATCAGTAGCAAATATTTACCTATTGTAGCCATGCAAGCTCCTAAAAGCATTAGAAGAAGACCTATGCCGAGAGCTTTACAGGCGTGCCACAAGCAACGAGTAGTCTTTTTGCTTCTCACCACCTGCTTAATTTATATAATTACCCACTGTTAATGTTTCATTAGTGAACTCATCGTCGTTGTTTTGTTGACGAACAACAATAAATCTTTATTGCTCGTTCTCTGATAAGGCCCATTAATTTCGTTCTCTAATTAATTACACACAGATGAAGAAATAGAGTATAAGATTCAAAATCAATTTTATTTTTTTTATTTTTAGTAACCTTATCGTAGATAAATAATAATAATAATAATAATAATTTCAAAAATTTGACGAATAAAAGAGCAGATATGAAAGAGATGAGCATTCAATGCGAAAATTGTGTATTAGGAGAAGAATTTTATTTTGTAAATTTTAATTAGTAAACATGAGCAGTAATTTGAATGATTGACTTACGATTTTCTTTTGAATTCGTTAATTTAACTAATAAATAGTAACTTCTACTAATTTATTGTTAAATTTTACAAGTTCAAAAACAAAAATTAGGTTATTAATTCAATTCAGTAAAGATTTTAATTAATATCTTATTTTTTGCTTTTGAATTAGTAAATTTTACTAATAAATAATTTCCACCAATTTATTAGTAAATTTTACCAATTCGAAAGCAAACATTCAGTCATTGATTCAATTTACTAAACATTTTCATTAATTTTTAATGTTTGATTTTAAAATAGTAATTTTTTTTATAAATTTAGTACATTTTTTTTAACTTCCACCAATTTATTACTTAATTTTACTAATTCGAGAGCAAAAATTCAGTTTCTAATTCAAATTAGTAAACAATTTTACCAACCCAAATTTAGAATGAAGTTCCTAAAGTTTTGAAACGGTTCAAATAAACGAAATTTATTTTCTACTAAAAGTATTTTCATGAATTACCAATTTCCATAAAAATTGAAAACTAAAATTAATAAAGAAAAATAAAATTTTCTACTAAAGGTATTTTAAAAAATTACCAATTTCCATAAAAATCGAAAACTAAAATTAATAAAGAAAAATAAAATTTTCTACTAAAAGTATTTTCAAAAATTACCAATTGCCATAAAAATTTAAAACTAAAATTAATACAAAAAAAAAAAATGAAAAATAAAATCTTAAACCTAAGGATTAATTTGTTATCGGCAATGATGTAAACCTTGGAAAATAAAGATTTTAAGGAAACAAAAAATTTCCTCCATTTGAACCTTCAGAACTTTAGAATGATGAAAAATTCACTTATTTCGTAATTTGTAAATAAAATAAATAAAATAGTACATAAGTAAAATATCACAAAGAAAATAAAAGTAAATTTACAAAATTTATATGAAATTTTTTTGGCATACTCGTAAAAAAGTCAAAGCGAGCAGAAGTGTCGCACTAGAGAAATTAGTTTTTCGAAAAATTAGAAACGAATTATTCTTAATATTGAATGCTTTCATGACAGTTATTTCAATTTGAATATAATGTATATAGATATGGAAATATATAGTTAATAGTTGAGAATATATAAAAAATATTGCAATTGAAGATAAATTGTAGATAAAAGGTTAGTAAATTTTTAATTATAAGCATCGTAATTAAAAATGCAAAATTGTTTTGGAAAAAATTACCTGCACATTCCAATTAGCTCCAGGAGCGCAAGATCTTCGCTGCGTTCCATGACTTTGGGGAACTCCTTGATTCATAATGCGACTGGGAAAATAAAAAAAAACATTCACGAAATTCGTAAATTTTGGAAAATTTGTTAAAAATCAGATTTGGGAAAATGAAATATTTGGTGTTGAATATTAAACAGTGAATATTAGGCATTTAATATTTAATATTAAGCATTAATAATTAAACATTAAACATTAAACATTAAGCATTAATTATTGAACATTAAGCATTGATCATTAAACATTAATCATTAAACATTAATCATTAAACATTAACCATTAAATTTTAGGAAAGGAATTTTTATTTCGTATTTTAAAAAAAGTAAAACATTTAACAATTAACTTTAAACATTAAATCTTTTCTCATCATTAGACATTTAACATTTTTTACTAAATTTTATTTATTTAAAATTTAACATTAATCATTCAACATTAGACATTAAATTATAGGAAAAGAATTTTTCATTCGGTATTATAAAAACGTAAAACATTTAATATTTAACTTTAAACATTGAACCTTTTCCTTTTTTCGTCATTAGACATTTAACATTTATCATTAAACATTAAAAATTAAGCATTAAATTATAGAAAAGGAATTTTTCATTCCGTATTTTTAAAAAATAAAACATTTCACTTTAAACATTAAATTATAGGAAAAGAATGAATTCCTTTTTTTCATCATTCGGTAATAAAAAAATTAAACATTTAAAATTTGACATTACACCTTGTATTAAACATTTAAGATGAAATTAATTAAATTAATTATATTAATGAAATTATTTAAATTGACAAAGTGATTAAAATTAAACATTTAGCATTTGACATCATACCTCCTATTAAAAATTTAGGATTAAATAAATTGTAGACACTGCAAAAAATGTATATTAAATTTTGTAAAAGTATTTTGCAAATTTAGGGAAAAAGTGCAACAAACCGAAATTTCAATGTAAAAGATACTAAATTTAAAAAAAAAATTTGTGGAATTTAATCAAATATGAATTTTTATTCAATTTTAATATAACTTTACTGAATTTTACATAAATTTTTTTTAACTTTAGTATTTTTTACATGATAATTTCGGTTTGTTGCACTTTTTTCCCTAATTGCAAAATACTTTTACAAAATTTAATATACATTTTCTTTCAGTGAATTGATGAAATTATTGAAGTTAATTATTTAACCTTTAACATTTAAATTCGTAAAATAATTTTACAATATGGTGTTCACGTATAATTTTGTGTCAGATTCTTTCCTTTTTATAGGCAATAACTGTTTTTAACGTCCATTTGATGTGTATCGTAAAATTTGATTCTATTTTTGTTTCAGATTTTGTGCGTTCGCTTCGAAGGGTTTGCGCAACGGAAATATGTAAGTCATTAATACCCCTTAATTTTTTTTTTACTTCCACTACTGTATTTTATTATAAATTTTGCAATGATTTTTATATTTTGCTGGTAATTTTCCCATTTTTTTGAAATTTAGAAAAAATAAAGCAGATTTAGAAGGACATTTTTTCAAAAAACAAGTTGTTTTTAAAAAGATGTAGAATTCAGTAGTAAAATTGATTTTAAAGTTTGATGATTTATTTTATCTCGAACGCTACGCACTTGGAAAATTATCATTTCATTCGACACTTTCGACACTTTTACCCAATTGGAAATTTTGCCCAAAGAAAATAAGTTAGCTTTTTAAACATTTTAGTAGGTTTCTCGTCAATTGTAATTTTTTAAAACTATTTTATTCTCAAGCAAAAATTATTTTTACACGTTTCTCAATTGTCTTGAAAAATTGAGTGAAAATTTGGAAAAGAAACTCTTGGGTTAATTAATAAAATTTCGACTCTGGAAATTGGTGAAACTTTTTGTAAAATTTTGTCCAATTTTGACAAAATTTGTCAAAATTTGTCAAATTTTGTAAAATGCTTTGGTTTAAAATTGTTTTTTTCGATTTAAAATTGCTAATGAGAGAAGTAAATACACAGTGAACTTACAAGGTGCGTCTATGTTATCCATGAAATCATTCCGATGGGAAAATGGTGAGATGATGAGAATAATTATCCGAAATTCTTGTTGCATCTCATAAAGGTCACATTATTTTCGAATTGAGCGACAAATTTTTCGATGAATATTGTGTTTTCATTTCCGATAGTCGCGACACGGTTTGGTTAGGTTTCATCGAATCGCGGAGGACGAGGGTGAATGATGCATTATTGCAAAAATCAAGGTAGAATCTTGCCGCTCCCAGCATCACCTGTTGTACCCTGCAAAAAGCAATTCGAATGCGCAAACGCAAAAGCAGATCAATGTGTGTTATATTATACACTTTAAACGTTTGCAAAATCTATAAAAATATTCGCATTTCGTTTTATCAAAAAAATTAATTCTTGTCCAGTAGAAAAAAAAGTGGGGAAAATTTTTCCAAAATGTAAATAATAGTGTAAATTGAAAAAATAGTTCGAAATCGATTCGAAAAAAACAAAAAATTAAAATTTGAGACTAAACATTTATTTTACCTATTTCTTTATTTTTCATTTTTTAAATTTATTCACTAATCGATTATAATCTATATTTAGCGAAAAAAGGAAATATTCAGGAAAGGAATGCGAATGAAAAATAATGCTTGATGTTTAATTAATTTATTAAAATTTCCTAATCTTATATTTATTTTTTTTTCTCTGTACTTCTGTACATATTCGTACTTCATATGTTTTTTTTTATTTCACATCTTGATTGAGAAGTCATACACGTAATTTTTTTTCTCTTTTTTTTTACGCGTCTTTTTTTTGAGATCTCTCGAAGGAAACTGAAATAATTTCCATACGCAGAATTTTCACAAAATGCGACTTAAACATCCCGCGAGTTATTTATTCTCTTCCATCGTTCGCTATTATTAAAACTTCATATAACACATCGCTTTGATAATTGTTCTTACCAGTGCCATTTATTTATTTTTCTTTTTTTTGTCAACTTTCATCATATATAATATATAATATATATATTTATAAATTTTTTTTTATATTAACTTTATTCTCGGTTACAATTTTTTTTTCTTCTTCTAAAGGATAAAAACGAAAACTGATTCAGAAAAATTAATTACTAATTTTTATTCTAATTTGTCGCTAGGAAGAATCGAATTTTTCTGAATCAGTTAGTGGAAATTTTTTTTTCTTCTATAGAAACTGAGATAATAGCGCGAAGTTGTAATTTTGGGAATTGAAAATTAAGTTTTGGGAAATTATATTTTAAATTTTTAACGGACTGATAATTTTTTACATGAAATTTTAATATATATATATTGTTTTCTCTTTATATTTCTCTCTTCTCGAAACATTCCGTATTTAATAGTTTTGTTAATAAAGTATACAAAAAGAATTATAATATTTGAGAGTCTCGAGAATGAAAATTGAAAAAAAATTTTTTTTAATGAAAATTTAACAATTGAAAATAGTAACAGTTCGGAATTTACAATAAATTATTACGTACAATAGATTTTTTATTTCTTCTGTCACTTGCATGGCTCTCACTGAGAATTTTGTTTTGATTACAAAATATTTGTATAATATTTGTGCACAATTTTTTTTATCTCGATTTTTTCGGTTAAGTCAAGTAAATTTTTTATTTAATTATTTTTCTTCCAAATTTTGTTATTACTTTATTCAATTTTATTTTGATTTAATTTTTTTTCTTTCAATTTTTATTTTTTCAGTCAATTCTAAATTAAAAATAGTTTCTCTATTAAAAAATAATAGTTTTCTTTTCCTCCAACTGTTAAGTTCGTAATGTTAAAATTCAACACTTTAGCTAAAAAACAAATTAATCTTTGAATGTTTATAAATTTTTGTTTAAGTGACATTTTTAGTTTCTTTACAAATAATACAAAAAAGAAAAATTTATAAACCGATTTTATTGTTTCTTGTTTGAAAATTTTTTTGCTTTCTTAATCGTCGATCAAGAACGTTGAAACCTTTACAGACGTCAAAATTTAATTAATTAATTAAATAATATAATTAATTAATTTTAATTTAATTTAATTTTTTTAGTAAAGTTTACAATTTAGAGAAAAATAATTGTTTATTTAAACTTTTAAAAAAATTTGAGTAACTGATAATTTATTAGCTTTTTGCTCAAAAATATAAAAAAAACAACAAATTTTTTTCTTAAATTTTTATTTACTTATTTCCTTATTACGAGGTTTTTATAAAAGAATCCAATTATTTAAATTGATACGAAAAAAATCGAATCGGTTTTTAATTTATTTACTTTAATAAAATTTTAATTAATTTTTCAATGTTTTAATTAATAAATTTTCTAATTTTTTAATTGATTAATTTTAAATGAAATTTGACAATTTTGAATTAACAGGAAAGTAATTCTTGTTTAATTAAAAAAGAAATTAAGTTTTTAATTTCATTAGAAACAAAAAAAAATTAAATAATGAAGTAAATAATTAATATTTATTTCGAAATTTGAATTAGCAAAATTTTTTACTAATTTAAATTATTGTCTGACTTTTTGCTTATAAAATTAGTAGATATTTACCAATAAATTACTAAAAATTATTATTTAATAGTAAAAATTACCAATAAAATTTACTGCTTATCAGTAAAAATTATTATTTGTTAGTCAAAATTACTATTTATTAGTAAAATTTACTGTTTAATAATAAAATTGATTGTTTATTAATAAAATTTACTATTTATTAGTAAAATTTACTATTTATTAGTAAAAATTACTATTTATTAGTAAATTTTACTGTTTATTAGTAAAATTTACTGTTTATTAGTAAATTTTACTGTTTACTAGTAAAATTTACTGTATATTAGAAAATTTACTATTTATTAGTAAAAATTACTATTTATTAGTCAAATTTACCAATTTATTAGTAAAATTTACTTCTTATTAGTGAAATTAATTAATTTACTAATTGAAGAGCAAAAAGTCAGTCACTCATTCAGATTAGTAAACATTTTTATTTTTACTAATTTAAGTTTGGAAACAGGAAAATTATTATAATATTAATATTAAATTAAATTTTGATATTTAAATAAATAAATACTTGACTTTAAGAATATTAACTTGCACAATTGTTGAACAAATATTTTATTTTCGAAGACGAAATATTTCTGTGTCGCATCATTTTTCCTCCTCGGTTGTATTTATAGTTTTCCAAACATGTTTTTTGTGCGTTTGGACCTAATATATTATAATCAATATTATAATAATTATAATCTGAGATCTAGGCAGTTGTGTGTTATTAAAATTATGTTGAGGTTATTCTGAAAGTTTTTTTTTCTCTCTCGCATTTGAATAATTCACCCTTACGCAGAATGGGCTTACGATGAAAAAAAATTTTCATTTCTTTTCTGAAACACATAACCCGTTGGTTTTTCAATTTTTTTTTTTTTTAATTTAAAAAATTGAACACGGGTTTCTCGAAAATATTGTTTGAGCCTTCGAGAATATTGCATAATATGGGTGTATATTTTTTTTCAATTTGGCACTGCACAGTATTGATATTCACTTTCACATTTTGTTACATATGGTTTTTGTTTTTATTGGTATTTTCTTTCATTTTTTATTTAAATTTGTTTTTTTTTGTTTTTGTAATTAATATTTTTCTTTCGTTTCATTTTTTTCACTATTTTTTTCTTCAATTCATTATTTTTTCTTTTCACTATTTTTTTCTTCATTCATTATTTTTTCTTTTTTTCATTACTTGTTTTTGCTTTTTCAAACTATTTTTTTCTTTTTTGAAATATTTTTTTTGTTCAAAGCCAATTTTTTGTTTTATTTCTCTTTACAATCAAGTATTTTTCTATCATACAATAATTTCTATAAATTTTCTCTTTTCTTTTTCACTCATCCGCTCATTCATTCTTTCATTCACTTGTAAACGAACACTCATTCAATAAAATGATTATCCAGTTTTTCACTCCTGACGAATTTTTTTTTTCTTTCATTTTCATGTAACATTAATCGCAACATTTTTTTAAATTAAAACTTGATGATGATGATGATGATGATAATAAAAATTTCAAGATTTTGGCGAAATGTTACGAACAATTTTTCTTTAACAAGATCACATTTTTTTTGGATACGTTTTTTTTGTATGTAATTTATTCGTGAATTGGTCGTAACATTTGAATTTAAAGTAACATTTTATAATTTTAAAATAACATTTGAATTGTTTAACAATTTTTGAAGTAAATAGACAATAGTTTCTTTGGTAAATTTAACGATTAGAAATAAGATAACAATAAATTATTGTGGTTGGAATTAAAATTTGGGGAAATATTTACAATATTAGAAATAATTGTTTCAAGAAAAATTTTTGCGTGTGTGGTTTTAAATTTTTGCGATTAGTTGTCGTGATGAAATTTTAATTTTGATTGCGATCAGTGCAGGTACCAAAAGAATTAACGTCTTATTTATCAAATGGTGTAAGAAATTTATTTTTTACTATTGTTGCAATTCTACTTATATTTTAGTTAGTTTTTTCTGCTTCGTAGTTGAGGGAAAATTTACACTTTCAGTATACAAAGGAAAATTTTATTTAAAAAAATTCTTTTTGGAGAAAATTTTACTCAATCTCAAGTTTTTTTAATTTTTTTGCAAGAATTATTTTTAATTTCTCGCAATAATTATTTATAATAAAAAGTTTTTAATAATTATTTTTAATACACATTTTTTAATAATTAATTTTAATAATTATTTTTAAATAATTATTTTTAATAATTATTTTTAATAATTATTTTTAATAATTATTTTTAATAATTATTTTTAATAATTATTTTTAATAATTATTTTTAATAATTATTTTTAATAAAAATTTTTTAATAAAAAAACGTGGCTTGAAAAAATTTATTGAATAATTTTTTTTATTGTACTGCCTCTTATGATATGAAGTTCAGGAAATTTCATGACAGTCATTTTTCAATTATTCATTCGCTAAAAATGCCTTTAGTTATTTGCATATTTTTATTTGTATTCTGTAGAATTATAAATTTCATTTTTCACTTTATTTTCTCATTTTTTTTATATTCCGTCTCTGAGTAGAAATTACAAATTTATTTATTACTTTGAATTTTATTATATGCGCAGAATTGTTTTTTAATATCGTTTAGTGTTAGTTTTGAATTTTTTTTTGAAATCTTTTCGGAAAAGTTGATAAGCGATGGAAAAATTCACTTTCATTGTCTACTAAAAAATTTCGTAGAATTATTATTTATAATTACAAAGTTTGCAATTTTTAAAAAATGTATACCGCTTTTAAAAAATGAGACGCATTATTCTTTTTTTTAAATCAATAATGTATAAAAATTGTTCTCGATGATGTAAAATTGTTTTTAGTGACAAGTACCAAGACAATTTAATAGTTTAGTTATCGTCTAAACAGATTGAGTAAAATTTTGCTTTTCTACTTTCTACAATTTGTCGAATTCAATTTTAAAATAAGAAATAAATAAATTGAATAAATAAATTATAAGAATAAATAAATAAAAAATTAATTAATAAACCGATGGAATTAATTATAAATTGGTGGAACTGAATTTTTAATCAAAAATTGAATTACTCGACTTGTAATTTAGTTATGAATTAAATTTTTTCAAAATTTTCTACTGAAATGGAAATTTATTTTCGAACAAAAGAATTAATTTTTAACCAAAGAATTAATTTTTAAGATTAATTTTTTATTCTTTAATTTAATTCTTAATTTTTAACTTTAATTTTTAATTCTTTAGTTCGAAAATAAAATTTTTGTCTTAGTGAATCATAAAATTCGAAAAATTAATTTTTACTATTTTTCCTTTTTTTGCTATATTTGGATTTTTTTGGAATTTGCGTGCACTGTTTCAACTGTAGAGATGAATAGCAATATTTTACTTGTTTTCAACAAATCGCACTGTACACAAAAGCTGATTGCAAAAATGGTAAAAGTGCTTTGATAAAACTACTGAGATAATTTTCTTTTTTTCTACAACATATTTCTTTTTCTTTTTTTTTATCATTTATTCTAATTTCATTCAGTGCTGGTTTTTTTTCTGTTAATAGCAGTATTTCTACTTTTTTTTTAAATTCTCTCTTTTTTTTAAATACATATAAAAAACAATAAGTTTAAAAAGTTTCTTTTGCGCAGAAAGGAATTTTTGAATATTTCTCGCGATGAAAAAATGCGCGAAGAGTTTAATGAATCATTTTAATATTTGTTACCTAAATACGACGCTACTGTCAAGATTTTTTTTTTCATTTTTCTAATTCATAATACTGTGTGTTGATTAAAAACGATTTAACATATTTTTTTTGGCACTCGTAGCCCTGAATTTACGAATCATGTTGATCTTGTTTTTTTTTTTAAAGAACATTGGCGATTTTTGGTCTCTTTCGTATATTTTAATTCTATCTAAAAATTATGAAATCACGATTTTAATTACGATTTTTTAATGCGCGTGTAATTTTTTTCAAGAGTCATTCTTGATGATAAAACGTGAAATTTCAAGACTCGACTTTTTTTTTGAGTTTCTTATAGTCCGAATAGTGGAATATATTCGGAATTTAAGTGTTAAAATAGAATTTTTTTTTGGTACAAAAAGAAAACCGGTTATTTATTTATTTATGAAAAAATTTATGTTTCTATAAAAAAGTGAAATATTGAATTATTTTCTTCGCTAGTAATAAAATGTGTAAAATTGTTTTTTTAAAAAATCAGCTTAGAAAATATTAAGGATTTTTTTTTTGTTATAAAAAGGAGGTGGTAACAATTTTTTTTTTGGGGAGGAAACGTCGATTCTTGTTATTTCTAATTGCTAATTTAAATTCGCAAGATGATAAGTCGCACTCTTTTGGAAATTTTTAAAGAATTCTTGATACTAGGAGTCTATGAAAAAATTTACTCGGACTTATTGGCTTTTTAATAAGTCATTTAGTTTCTTCGATTTTTTTTATTCAACACTCGGTACGCAAAGACACACTGATTGTATTAATGTCTCACGAGAGTCATTTTTTTTTGTTTTTGGCGAAACGAGTCCTAATGTAGAGTCCCTGAAGTTAGTAGTTCTTGAGATCAGGACGCTCTGTATGCGCAGGCAGAATTTTCAGGTGGGCTTATTTTTTCGACTGGTAGTACCGCTGCCCTTTGCCATTCGTCTCGTATCTGGAAAATTTATTTTTCTTTAATATTATTTTAATTATTTTAATATTAATTTCATTAATTTTATATTAATATTAGTAACGAGTTTTATTAATTTTGTTTAAAAAGGTCCGTAAAGTCCGTAATTTCATTTAAAAAGGATGAAAAGTTCGTAAATTGTACGATATAATTTGGAGAATTTTAGAGAAATTACAAATGATTGCAGAAATTCAATTATTTTTAAAAGTAATAAAATTCTTCGCAAAAATTCAATTATTTTGAAAATTTTTTTAAATTCTCATGAAAATTTCAATTATCTTTAGAAATATTACAATTCTTCTCCGAAATTCATATATTTTCAAAAAAACTAAAAAACGTTGTTAACAATTCAATTTATCTGTATAAATAAATAGCAAAATTCTTCAACAAAATCCAATTATTTCCAAAAATTTTATTAAACTTTATTAAAAAATTTCAATTATTTTCATAATTAACAATATTTATCGCACGAATTCAATTATTTTCTAAAGTAATAAAATTCAATTATTTTCAAAAATTTTAATAAAATCCATTGCATTATTTGAATTATTTTCAAGAGTAATAATATTCTTCGCAAAACTTAAATATTGTTCAATATCTACTATTTTTTTAAAAAATTTACCAAAAGAATTTAATTAGGTTTAAAAAAAATTATTAAAATTCTACAAAAACTTTTAATTATTTTCAAAAAATAATAAAAATTTCACAAGAATTTCATTAATAACAACATTTTTTTGTTAATTTATTCGCAATCATTCAACTATTTTCATAATTAATAAAATTTTACTGGGATTCAATTATTTTCGTAATAATAAAATTCTTTTTAGGAATTCAATTATTTTGAATAGAATTTTAATCGAATTCCTCGAAAAAATTCTTTAAAATTTTATTAAAATTAGTCGAAAGAATTTAATTGTTTAAAAATTTGTTGATAAAATTTTTAATTGGAATTGAATTTAAAGAAACATTCAATTATTCAATAAATTATTTATTTTTGTATTTAAATAATTGAATTCTGGTAGAATTTTCTCATAAACATTGATTTAAAAATAGATTTTAGTTAAAATCTTAAACTATAAAAAAATAATTGAACTTGGGAATTTTTTTTTTAAATTATCTTAAAAATAATTGAATTTCTACCAAAAAAAGTTTAATCAAAATTTTTAAAAATGTTTGAATTTCTGCTAAAATTAATATTTTTTAAAATAATTGAATTCTTGCAAATAATTTTATTAAGACTATTGAAAAAAATTGATTCTCTGCAAAGATTTTTATTATTTTACGAAAATATTTAAATTCTTGCGAAAAATTTTATTAAAATTTCTGAAAGTAATTAAAGATCTGCTAAGAATTTTGTTATTTTTAATTTATGCAAAGAATTTTATTAAAATTTTTAAAAATAATTGAATTTCTGTTAATTTTTTACAAGAATTTAATTATTTTTGAAAATTTTAATAAAATTCTTCGAAAAATTCAATTTTTTCATAAATAATAAAATTCAATGTAGAATTTTAATTATTTTTCATACAATTTTAATCAAATTTCTCTAAAAATG
The DNA here is from genome assembly GCA_032872475.1 of Leptopilina myrica (nomen nudum). Lineage (NCBI taxonomy): Eukaryota > Metazoa > Arthropoda > Insecta > Hymenoptera > Figitidae > Leptopilina > Leptopilina myrica (nomen nudum). The sequence goes on from CM065459.1 coordinate 5,078,584, forward strand.
TAATTTTTCTTTAAAATTTTATTAAAATTCTTTAATAGATTTCATGTATTTGATAATTTGTTGATAACAATTTTTTATGGGAATTGAATTTTAAAGAAACGTTTAATTCTTTAATAATTGAATTCTTGTAGAATATTCTAATACAAATTGAATTTTATTTCATAAAAATGAATTTCAGCTAAAATTTTAGATAATCATTGAATATTAAAAGCAATATAGCGTGAATTTAAAAAAATAATTGACTTTTGTAATTAATTTTTTTGAAAAAGTTTAATTGAGTTTTTTTAATACTATTTTCAGTTTCTATTTTCTAATATTTATTTAATAAAAGAATTTAACTAATAATTTAAATTTCGTAAAATTAAATATTGTAAAGAAATGAATTTGAAAATATTTAGTATAGAATTAATTTGTTTTAATCTAAAAAATAATATTTTTGTAAATAAAATACAAATTAGAAGAAGTATAACAAAAATATTGCCGTTCACTTGAACGTTCGAAACTTTAGGAACATTTATAAATTTTTTTTCAAATGATTGAATTTTTGGTATGTAATTTTTCTTGCCGACAATTAAATTTTTGTAAAGAATTTTCTAAAAATTAAGTAATTAATTAATTTAAAAAATTATTTTCGAATGTTGATATTCGCAATGACATACTTGTTCGACTTTGGCGAATACTCGAAGTAAATTGAGACCAGCCAATTTTTTAATGTCCTCCTCGGTCCATAATGGATCTTCCAACAATGTTGCCAGGAGTTGAGGATATCTGGAGACATCCTCCAGGCCAGTAGGTGTGCTGTGGAAAATCAAGAACAATTGTAATTTACGTTGTCGAATCGATTTCGCATATGTAATCGCTGAGAAGATTAGTTCAGTGATAGTTACAAATTTATTCCATCGAATCCTGCTCCTATGCCGACGTGATCGATGCCCGCCACGTTCCTTACGTGATTGATGTGCGCTGAAATGTAACGCCACGTTAAGTAAGCATGCATTCCCAGTTAAAATTTATATACGAGATAAAGCTAAAGTACACTGTGCAATTTCTCATCTATTCATATAAAATTTTTTTTTTCTTTTTCATCTATTCAATTTTTTTTCATTTTCTTCTATATATATTCCTTTTTTAGTTTGATTTTTCTCGTATGGAAATTTATTTTTTAGACGTCTGTAATTTTTATTTTATGTCTTTCGAAAGTCGTGAAATAATTTTGATAGATTGATAAAAAGTATTTTTAAAAGTATTTTATCAGACTATAATATTATTTTTTAACATTAATAATTAATTATTATTATTATTATTATTAATGAATTATCATATTATATTAGTATTATTATTATTATTATTAACAAATAATAATTATTTAATAATTAATAATTAATAAATAATAGTAAATAATAATTAATAATTAAATAATAATTAATAATCTCGGTGAAGTTCGCAACGTTTATGATCAACGATTGAAAGGAAAAAAATTATTTTCTACCAAAAGAATAAAAATTTTTGTTCACAAATATTTTATTTTTTGTAAAGATTTTGTAAAAATTTTGTTTTTTGTAAAAATTAAACGCACTATTTTCTGTACAAAATTTTATGAAAATTTGCTTAAGAAAATATTTTTCTTTAGAAATCGTTGACTATAAACGTTGTGAACTTCGCCAAAGTTTAATAATAAATAAAATTAGAAAAATTTTGATAGGTTAATAAAAAGTATTTTTAATTTAATTTTTATCAGATTAGTATTATTTTTTTTCACGGTATTTTTAGCTGATAGAAGATGTAGAAAATGTAAATTCTATTTTATTCTGATAGATAGGAAAGAAAAAGTCATTTACCAATCACGTCTTTAATGGTTGCTGTGCTGTTGCATGTTATGAAATACGTATAAAAGGGAATCATAGCAACGCCTCCATTCTTTGCCTGAAAAAGAAAAATTTTTTTGTTACCTTCAGTTTTAGTGTATAGAAATTTTTTTATCAAATTTAAATTTAATTTTGTTTTTCTCACACTTTTCTATGATATTTAGACAAAATTTAAATCTTTTTCCCTGACCTAAAAAAACCTATAAGTAACTTTTTTTTCAAAAAATATTTTAATTATTATTTTTTTTCCATGGGGATTTATAAAAAATTCAAATTTTTGGAATTCTTGGCAAAAGTATTGTAATCAGTTTTTTTTCAATAATTAATTTCTTGAGAATAAATTTAAATTATTTCTTTGAATAATTGCATTCTTGCAAATTATTTTTTTTATAATTTAATTTTTCTAAAGAATTTTTTTTTATAATTTGATTTTTCTAAAGAATTTTTTCTTATAATTTAATTTTTCTAAAGAATTTTTTATTAGAAACTTTGAAAATAATTAAATTAAAAAAAACATTTAAATTGTCTTGAAAATATAATATAATTAATTTCGTTTAGCATAATTTTATTAAAATTGTATTTCAAATAATTGAAATATTTGGTGGAAGTGTAATTTGTGAAAGTAATTTAATTATAATTGAATTCTTCTCATGACTATTATTATTTATGAAAGTAATTGAATTTTGGATAAGAATTTTGCTACAATTAAAGATAATTTAAATATGGAGGATAATTTTTTAGCAAATTATGAAAATAATTGAATTCTTTTCATAAAATTGTTATTTATGAAAAGTAATTGAATTTTGAAAAGAATTTTATTAAAATTCTTGTTGATAATTGAATTTCAGCGAAGAATTTTGTTATTCATGAAAATAATTGAAATAGTTAGGATAAATAATTTAAAAATTTTGTAAAATGTTAAAATTTTTTTTTTTTAAATAATTTAATTATTACTAAGAAATTTAAAGAAAATGCAAATAATTAAATTCTTGTGAAATTTGTATTATTTATAAAAATTATTTAATGTGTTTCAGCTTTCAGTTAAATTTCAAAAAAATTATTTTGAATAATTGAATTTTTATTATTTAATAGTAGATATTAAAAAATTGTTGCATTGGAACAAAATTTTGAAAATAATTGAAGTTTTTGACAAGTATTTTATTAATATTTTCGAAAATAGTTGAATTCTGGCCGAGAATTTTCCTACTTTTAAAAATAATTGAAATCTGGAGGATAATTTTTTGAAAAATTATAAAAATAATTAAATTCTTGAGGATTTTTTTTAAATTATAAAAATAATTAAATTCTTATGATAAAATTGTTATTTATAAAAAGTAATTGAATTTTGAAAAGAATTTTTTTTAAATTCTTGTAGATAATTGATTTTTAGCGGAGAATTTAGTTATTTATAAAGATAATTGAAATCTTTACGATAATTATTTTAAAAAATTATGAAAATAATTGAATTCTTCTGATTTTTCTAATTTAACAAAATTTATTAAAATTTCAGTAGATTGAATAAAAAAATAATTGAATTCTATTAAAGAATATTGTTATTTATAAAAATTCAATTAAAATTAAAGTTCATCTAATAAATAATTATAAAATCAACTTTTAAAATTCAATTAATTTCGAAATATCTAAGTAAAAAATTAAAAATATTTATTAAATAATTTCTAAGAATTAATTTTGTGAGTTCTACAAAAATTTTTAGTTAAAAAGAATTTTTTGTCAGAAATAGTAGAAATTAAAGGTTTTTTCAATTAGAATTCGTAGTAGTTTAACAATTTTTAAAACAATCGAAAAAAATCCCAAAATTCAGAATTTTCTTATTAAATTCTAAAAATTTAATTTTTTTTCATACAATTGCAAAATTGTCTACTAGAATCTTGCTGCTTTTTTACAATTATTTCAAATATTAATTTGAAATTACAAAAAGTTGAAAAAAAATAAAAAACTGGTCCTTTAATTTTGAAGAAATATAGAGTAACTTTCATACAATTTTGTGATGAGTTTTGATTTTTGAAGAAAGGGATCTTTAAATCTTGGGTTACTTTTGTGATAGATTTATCTTGATTGGAAGTTATTTGAAATTTTGAATAGAAGGTTTTTGATTAGAATTTTTTTTCTTAGATAAAAGATGTCTTTTGATTGAAAGTTTTTTGATTAGAAGTTTCTTGATAAGAAGTTTCGTCTAAAAGTTCATTTCCACTTTTTTAGGTAGATTAGATTACTTTTTTTAGGTTTTAAGTGCCGATGGCAAAGATTTCAGTTGTCAAATCTTTCTCATTAACAGCATGTGATTGTATCGACTAATTATTATTATTAATGTTGTGCTTTTTTTATTGAAAATTTTTTATTACAATTTAGTATTTTACTAAGGTATAAAAATTACGCGGACTGCAAAAAACGGAGTTTATTCGCTTGCAGAATGAAAGTGGTAAAAGTAACATTAAATTCCTCTTCGCCGTGTCTACCACTTTGAAAGATTAAAGTTGAAACTTAAAAGAATTAAAATTTTCTATTCTCTTTTTAGGATTCATTATAATCTTAAAACATATGAGGAATTTTTTTTTTTTTGCGTAAGTCTAGAAGACTTTATTCTAAACACAATTTTCATTGAGCTCATGAAAAATCCAGCCAATAGATCAAGTCCGTTGAGCGAAGAACATCTGATAGACTTGATCTCCGTAAAGTTAATTGGGACGGAAGGATGACATGGTTAATAATAGATTATGAAAACCTATTATCGTGCCCTGGCACAGCAGCTCGTTGTCGCATCGACATAATTAAGAGGTTATCGGCTGTTCCGCTAAAATTCAACTCTCTTCCTGTTTTGTTGTTCACAACTGGTGTGAATAAAATGTTTTTATTGTTTGTCTCTCCTAATAATGCTGATTAACGAAAAGAGTTCGTTATTTTTTTTTATTTCTGCTCTACAATTTTTCATGCATATACAGAAATAATAACTTTTTTTAATTTTTTTAACCATATTTAGAAAGTGGGAACAAAGTCTACAATTTCAATTCATTTCTATCACATTTCATTGTATCCAAAGTGGAATTTAGTAATTTTTTCCCCAAATTTACTTTTTCCTTTGGTTGTGTTGTAAAAATGAAATTTCGCTAATTTAAATTTAGAGACAAGATTAATAGGTAAAAATCTGTATTGTAAAATTAAAACAAGTTTTAAAATTAAACACATTCGTTCAATTTTTCTATTCGTTGAAACGAGTTTTGAAATTGATTTATGAAAATCGTAATCTTCTTATGATTTTCACTTGAGCTTTGCGCGCACACTTAATGCTGTATTTAATATTTGATTCGAAAACACGAAAAGTTATATTATGGGTGTTAAATATTAATTTTAAAAATTTAACATGCCTTGTGCGCAAAAAAAAATTTTATCGTTTTTCCCTCTTTCCGACACGAGAAAGCAAATGAAAAATTAAAATATTCGCGGTCGCCTCGTGTGAATTTGTGTAAAACTTTAAAAACTATGAATACAAATTTTGTAGAAGAGGCGCTCAAAAAAAGGTCAACTTTTTCCCATATAATGAAAAATGAATTTAAAAAACGAGAAATTATATTTAAAAATATTGTTGTTGCGAAGAATTTTAATTGATATGCTTCATAAGCAATAAAATTTCCAACAAAGTTCATTTAGAATAGCATTTATATTACAAGAATATTATACTTGTGAAAAATTATTGTTATTATTTCAATTCAATTATTATTTTCAACAATTTTTTAACTACAATTTTACTTTATGTCTATTATTTTTAATAATAATTAATTAATCAATTTCACGAAATTTCAATTATTCCTAAATTCTTTAATTAAATGTAGATTAGTAAATAGAAACATCAAATAATATTTAAATATTCAATTAAACTTTTACCAAAATATTAATTTCAAAATTCAATTATTTCCAAAAAAGTTTACTCTATATTTCTTTTAATATTCAATTATACTCTAAACTTTTAACTGAAATTCATTTTTATGAGATGAAAATCAATTTTTATTAAAAAATTCTACAAGAATTTAATTATTTAAATGCAAAAGTAAATAATTTATTGAATAATTGAATGTTTCTCAAAATACAATTCTCATAAAGAATTTTCTAATTGTATGAAAAATAATTGAAACACTGCTATGAGTTTTATGAAAATTTTCAAATTTATTCGTTGCCAATTCAATTTTACAAAATTTTAAATATTCGGAAATTCTTCAATTAAATATATATTGAAAAATAAAAACTTGAAATAATTTCAATAAAAATCTGATTAAAATTTCAAAAAGAATTAATTCTACAGAATTTTTTGGCAAAATATGAAAAATTAAGAGTTTCAATGAATTTTAGTTTGAAACTTTTTTAAAATTTAATTATTTCTAAAAATCCACGTTATAATGCTTTTAATACTTATGATCTAAAATTTTAACTGAAATTCATCTTAAAAAACATTTTTATTAGTAAATTCTACGGGAATTGAATTATTTAAATACAAAAATAAATAATTTATTAATTTCATGTTTGTTGAAATTAAATTCTAATAAAAAATGTTATCAACAATAGTATTAAAAATAATTGATATTCGGCTATGAGTTTAATTACGTATGAAAATGATTAAATTCTTATAAAAAAAATTTAATTTAACCTAAAACTATATGAATACAAAGGTAAATAATTTATTGAATAGTTGAATGTTTCTCAAAATTGAATTCTCATAAAATAATTCAAATTTCGCAAAAAATTTTACATAAATTTTTCAAAATCATTGCATATCCGATAAGAATTTTAATTATTTATAAATAAAATTAAATAAATTAAATAAAATAAATTTATTAAAAATAATTGAATTTATGTGAAATTTTTATTTATTATGAAAGTAATTTAACATTTTCGAGTAGAATTTTAATCACAATTTTTTTAAATAACTGAATTCGTATTGGAAATGTTATTAAAATAATAGGTATTTAAAATATATTCCATTGAGACAAAATTTTGAAAATAATTGAAATTTTGACAAGTATTTGATTAAAATTTTGTAAAATTGTTGAATATCAGTGAAGAATTTTATTATATTTATAAATTCTTTGAATTTTTACAAATCGTTAACTTTCGTGTTTTATGTAAAATAAAATTTCATTCATAGTTAAAAATAACACCAAAATAAATTATTTTAATCTTGTTTGGTGTAAATTTAATCCTAGAGGTGTTAAACTGTTGCAGATTATTTTAAACCATTCTGGTGCTATTTTAACACCTCACGTTTTACAGTGTGAAATTATAATTATTTACAAAAATCAACTTTGTCTCATATTTGAAAAATGAAATTAAGAAAAAAAAAAATTTGTATTTAAAATATTGTTGTTGCGAAGAATTTAAATTGATATCCTCTTTTTGTTGTCACTTTGTTTCGTGCACTCCTCTTTTTTCGCACGCTACTCGATATATATAGGTTTCGATTTGCAGGCGTATGTTTACTGATCCAAAACGGTGTAATTTCACTTGACCAAAATCGTTTTCCAAGTGTGGGGTTGAAAAACTTTTGGGTTTTTGGGGTTTGTTTTGTTCGCTTTTGGGTTTTAGGTTGGAAGTGGAGATATAGGTTTTCTATTATGGAGAAGGGTCCAGTGCCAACAGGGAATATACACTCCCCGTTGGGGGCAGTGTAGTGCGATAGTGAATAGTAGCTGTTGGCCAAATGCTAAAGTGCAATGCATTATGGGAGAGAAAGGATATATATGTGTTCGTGTTTGTGTTTGTGTGTGTGTGTGTGTTGACTGTATGTGCAACTTCGCGTGGCACTCTGATCCCATTTCGCGCGCAGTGATATAGGGCGTGCCATTTTTTCCGCCTTTTTCATCTCCCCCCTTTTTTTATTCCTTCTTTCTCGCTTGCGGACTTTTCATTTCGATTCTCTTTTTTTGCTTTCAAAGCTCCGATTCAGAGACTTCCATTTGCTAATTGACCCCCGAGTCGCAGAACAACCTTACATTTTACCTTACCGCGGACAACCAGTTTGTGTTTCAAAAAATTCCTGTCTAATGCTCTCTAGTTTATTGTTTTTTTTGTTGCTGTTTGACAGTTTTTTTATTTATTTTGTCATCATGGTGGTGTCATCTCACCATAAGTCAGAAAAGTCGGGAATTTTTATTAAAAGTCGAAGATAAATTGAATTTTTCGAATTTATCAAGAAACCTCTGAATTTTTGTGTTTTTTTCCGATTGACTCATAAATTGTGCAAATTACCACGAATTCTAAAATAAAACCTTCACTTCTTTCTATTTTTGACTTCTTTCTTTTTTTCTATTCTTTTTTTCTTATTTTCTTTCTTTTCTTTCTTTTTTTTCATTTTCTTCTTTTTTTTCTTTCTTTTTCTTCTTTTTCTTGAAAACTATCATAAACTTTTTACATAGAAAGTATTTATAATGGAGATTTTTATTTAAACACTTCAAAATTAATTGAATTTTACGAGCTGTTGCATTTCCAATTTTTAATGGATAATTTTCCAAAAGGTTTCAATTTAACATTTTAGGAAAATTTTTAATTTTAAATGAATTGAATAAAAAATTTTAAAAACCACTTGGATTATTGAAAAATGTTAACAATTCAAAGTCTTCCGAAATTAGTTGCTTTTTTAATAAATGTTCTTTGCAGAATTCACTTATTTTTATAAATAACAATAATCTTTATTAGAATTCAATAATTTTCAAAAGGAATAAATTCTTCACAGGAATTAAATTGTCTTTATTATTTGTTTAAATCTTTAAATTGTTGTCAAGATTACAATTATCTTTATAGATTATAAATATTCTTCATAGAAATTCAATTATCTACAGGAATTTAAAAGAATTTTGATAAATAAAAAATTCATAAGAATTCAATTATTTTCATAATTTTGTTAATAATTATCCTAGAGATTTCAATTATCTTTATGAATATCAAAAATCTTCGTTAAAAATTTTATTATTTACAGGAATTTTAATAAAATTCTTATAAAAATTCAAATACTTTTCATAATAAAAAACAATTTTATCATAAGAATTAATTTATTTTTATAATTTAAAAAAAATATCCTCAAGATTTGTATTATCTTTAAAAGTAGCAAAATTCTAGTTCAAAAATTTAATTATTTTCAAAAATTTTAATAAACTACTTGTCAAAATTTCAATTTATTTCAAAACTTTGTCTCAATGGAACAATTTTTTAATATCTACTACATTTCAATAAAATGCTGAATAAAAAATTATTTTTAAAAAAATGTTAAACTGTTTACAAAATTTTAGTTTTCTTTATAAATAATTAAAATTCTTATCGGAAATGCAATTATTTTGAAAAATTTATATAAAATTTTTTGCGAAATTTCAATTATTTTATGAGAATTCAATTTTGAGAAACATTCAACTATTCAATAAATTATTTACTTTTGTATTCATATAGTTTTAGGTTAAATTATATTTTGCCAAAAAATTCTGTAGAATTAATTCTTTTTGAAATTTTAATAAGATTTTTATTGAAATTATTTCAAGTTTTTATTTTTCAATATATATTTAATTGAAGAATTTCGGAATATTTAAAATTTTCTAAAGTTGAATTGTCAACGAATAAATTTGAAAATTTTCATAAAACTCATCGCAGCGTTTCAATTATTTTTCATACAATTATAATTGAGTTCCTTGAAAATTCTTTATGAGAATTGAATTTTGAGAAATATTCAATTATTCATTAAATTATTTACTTTTGCATTTAAATAATTAAATTCTTGTAGAATTGTTTAATAAAAATTGATTTTTATCTCATCAAAATGAATTTCAATTAAAAGTTTAGAGTATAATTGAATATTAAAAGAAATATAGAGCGAAATTTCAATTATTCTATGAGAATTCAATATTGAAAAACATTCAATTATGCAATAAATTATTGACTTTTGTATTCATGTAGTTTTAGGGTAAATTAAATTTTGTCACAAGAATTTAATCATTTTCATAAGTAATTAAATTCTTAGCGTAATATAATTTTTTATTATTTTAATTAAATTACTCGGAAAATGTAATTATTCCAAAAAAATTTTATTAAAATTCTTCGAAAGAATTCAATTATATAAAAATTCTAATAAAATTCTTTGCAAAATTTCAATTATTTTATGAGAATTATTTTATTTATCATTATTAAAAATTTTTTTAAATTGATTTTGTTTTAAATTATTTGACATTTTTATTTTCTAATGGTGTATTTTAATTTTCGAATAATCGAATTTTGGAGTAACAATATATTATCATTTTTAGTTATTTTTAATTATTGAAAAATACGATGGTGATCGTTTTCTCTATGTTTTATAAAAATTTTCTTATTGCCTGCCACTGTTAACTTAAAAGTATCAAATGGCAACGAATTGATACAAAAAATGTGGATCAAATAAAAAATTGATTCAGATTTTTGGCATCAATTTCATCCACTTTAGTATCAATTTAACACTTTCAAAAAAACTGTGTTTTTAAGTCAGGGTTAACGAAATTAATTTATTGTGACAACTCTGATTTATTTTTCGACTTCACATATTGATAGCATTTTTTAATTATTTATCCATTTTTCCTATTTTTTTAATCATGATTCCGTAGTTGTAAATTCATTGAATTTTTTTTTTGTAGATTTTCGAATAGGTAGAAAAAAAATGAAAGAAGTAGTTTGGAGGAAAAATGAGATGAAGTTTATAAATAAAGTCTGATCGTGTGTACTATATATATATATATGTAAAAAGCTTAAATTTCAAATGCACGCGTTGCACGTTTACTAACGTGTGTTCATACTCTCAAGATCGTTCTCAATTCACTATTTCTTCGAAAATTGTTTCCCGAGACTCTGCAGTAGAATGAAAGTAGGTATATGGAAAAGTGAATAAGTGGAGAAGTGAAATATGCTTGAGTACGCTTAGCGCAGCTAGATTAAAGATTTCTAGTACTCAGATTTTAGACACACTTTCCTTCCCTATAAATCTTGTGAGTGTTTGTGTGTGTGAGAAAAACTCTCCTATATAGCCCCGCATGTCAAAGAAACTGACAAACTTAATAACGTTTTCAATCACTAAAATATAGGGAGAGTAAAAAAAGAGAGAGGTAGAAAAAGAAAAATTTTCTCTTGTGAGAAGATAGCAAGGAAAGGAAAAAGATGAAAAATATAGAAGAAGAGGTAAAAATTTGAGAAGCTGTGAATTTTGAACACACACACACACACACACAAGAAGATGGGAGAGAAAAATTTGTTGTCTTGGTTAATAAAAGTTCCAATTATAAATGGAGTATAATGAATGAGGACAAGAAAGAGTAGAAATATATATGTATATGTACGTTAGGTTTTCTTCACTTGTGTGACAACGATGCTTTATTTTCGAGAGATTTTACTTGATAACTCACCAGATTTCTGAGCACGTCGTCTGGCACGTTCCTGCTAGAATTACAGAGCGCTCTTGCTGCGCTGTGCGAGAAAATCACCGGCGCTCTTGTCGTCTGCAGGGCTGCTCTCATCGTTCTTGTTGAAACGTGAGACAGGTCCACCAACATCCCAAGCCTGTTTAGTTCCCTAACGACGGCCTGTAAATTTACATCATTTGTCAGTATGCATACCGCACTGTAATTATAGCAAAGTACAATATCTTGAAGAAACAACAAAAAAAAAAAAAAAAATTTATTATTCTCTCGACAAATCTTTTCTTAAGACGCAAATTCTTGAAAAAATATATACTTTACACAGGGAATGAGAAATGCCGACTGTTTGTCTTTTTAATCATTTTTATTTCTCACCGAGATTTGGAAAAGAAAATAATGAAAAAAAAATATGAGGGTCGATGTAAATGAATCCCTGCATTTTGTAAATTGTTTTCCATTTGCTGAGTATATTTTTTGAATTGACATACTGGAAAATGTGTTTAACTATAGTTTTTTTTTGAAAAATTGAAAAAAGGGGGAAAACAATTTTGTTTGTTTCAAATTTCATCGGAAAAAGTATTTTTTTTTCAATCGTTGATTGAATTCATTGGCGAAAAGAAAATTTCCAAGCTTCCCAATCATCTGTAGTACTAAAACCTACTATTCACAACTTTTTTTTTACGTTATGCTACAGTTTTGGAACATTTTTTAGATTTCAGCTACTAAAAGTTACTATTTGTTTTTTTTGTTGATAATTTACACTTCCTTAAAATTTAAAATTCCCTAATACTAGAAATCGAAAATAAAAAACTATTCAGAAAAATTAAAATCAAATTCTTTAAAATTATTCAGTTATAGTTATACTTTCAAAAGATATTCGAAATTCAAATCAAAAACTATATTTAAAACAATTCAAATCAAATTCTTTTAAATGATTCAATTATTTTGAAAAGATATTCAAAATTCAATTCTAAAATCAAAAACTATTTACTATTCAGAAAAATCAAATTCTTTAAAATGATTCAATTATTATGAAAAAATATTCGAAAAACAAAAACTATTTACTATTCAAAAAAATTAAAATTCAATTCGAAAATCAAAAACTATTTATACTATTGAAAAAAAAATAAAATTCTTTAAAATGATTCAATTCGAAGTTCAATTATTTTCAATATTTAGTATTTTTATAAAATTTCGCAAAAGAATTCAATCATTAAACGAGAATTTAAAAAATTCATCGAAAATTCAATTGATTTCATAAACAATAAAATTTTCACAGCAATTCAATTAATTTAGAATAGCAATTTTAAAAAGTTTTCGCAAAAATAAATTATTTAACAAATTTTTTATACAATTCTTCACAATAATTAAATTATACTTTCACTTTCAATCATTTTCATAAATAATAAAATTCTTCTCAGGATTTTAATTATTTTTCTATATATTTTTAAAGGAATTGCTCAAAAAATGTAATTATTTTAATAAATTTAATTTTTATTCCGCGAAAAACTTTAATTACATATATTTAAAAAAAACCGTTTAAAAAAAAAATTCTAAAATGAAGAATACAATTCCTATTTTCGAAAATAACAGAAATTTTCGAAGAAATTGAATTTTGTTCAGAAATTTTTTTTAAATTCTTGTCAAAAGGACAAAATATCTTTATATAAATAATGAAATTCTTCATTGGGAATTACAATTATATTTTCAAAAGTTTTATGAAAAGTTTCCAATGAATTCAATTTTTTGAAGAAAAAGAATTTTTATTAAAATTCTGATTGAAAATTCAATTGTATTTGAAAATTGTAATCAAAGTTCACAAAAGAATTAAATTATTTTAACAAAATTTTTTATAAATGTCTAATTAAATATTAAAATATTTATAAATTTTAAATATAAAAAATTGAATTTTCACAGTAATTAAATTATTTACAAATTTTTTTTATAAATTTCTTCGTAATAATTCAATTATTTGCGAAAATATTTTTTTGTCCTCTTCAAAATTTCAATTATTTTTTTAAATAATAAAATTCTTATCAGAAAATTCAATTATTTTGAAAATTATTATAAAATTTTTATCAACTATTCAATTATTTTCAAATTTTTTAATAAAATTTTTCGAAAAAATTAATTTATTTTATATACAAATTTAATTAAATTTTTTTTCGAAATAATTCAATTATTCTTTTAGATTTTAACTAAATTCTTCACTAGAATTCAATTATTTAAATAAATAAAAATAATCTTTTGGAAGAATTGAATTTATGTCGATAAAGTACAAATCTACTCCCAAAAAGGTCAATTATTTTGAAAGTTATTTTAATAAATTTCATAAATAGTAAAATTCTTCTTAGGAATTGAGTATTTTAAAAAAATTTTAATAAAATTCGCAGCAAATATTCAATTCTTTTCATAAATAATAAAATTCATCGTCGAATTTCAATCATTTTCCCATTGAATTTTAAATAAACTCTTTCGAAAATGTAATTATTCTTCAATTATTCTTATAACTAACAATATTCATCGGAAGAATTCAATTATTTTTGTGAAAGTAATAAATTTCTTCTTGGAAGTTGAATTATTTTTGAAAATTCTAACAAAATTGTTCACAAGGTTTCAATTATTTTCGTAAATAAGAAAATGTTTTTCAGAAGTTCAATTATTTTCAAAGAAACTTAATAAAATATCACATAAGCATTTTAATTATTGTCAGAAATTTTAATAGACTTTTCTTTAAAATTTAATCATTTTTAAAAGCTTTTCGCAATTTAATGATTCTTAATTCTTTTTTTTTAATTTTATTTTCATAAAATTTCCAAACATAAGTCAATTATTTAAAATATTTTTTGTAAACATCTTCGCATGAATTCAATCCTTTTTATGAATAATAAAAATTTCTCCGAAATTTAATTATTTAAATTAGTATTTGCATAAAATTAGTCGAAAAAACTCAAATATTAAAATTTTTTTTTATAAAATTCCTCGCAAGAATTAAATTATTTTTATTAATATTTAAATTCTTTCATGAATATAATAAAATTCGTAGCAGGAAATTCAATTTATTTAATTTCTTTCCTTTGAAATTCAATTTATTAGCAGATAGGAAGGAAATAAATATTTTTGATGAAAATGAGGAAAAAGTCGGAAAAATAAAATATGGAATGGAATTGTTGTCATTTTTATAAAGTGTTTCAAACAAGTTTTTTTTGGTCATCAAGTTTAATTTTTCTATAGTTACGTTCTTGCTACTTTTTTTTAGTTTTAAAGCCACTTTTTAAAAAATTAGTTAAATAATTATTGAGTGGGAAGTCTGATTTTGATAAAACAAAAAAAAATACCAAAAAAAAGGAAGACAATTTTTCACTCAATTTGTGTTTTCGTATTTCTATCTTCAACATATTTTATAATTTATATACATTTATATTATACACATTTCTGTACTAAAAAAAAAATTTGAATTAAAAATTTATGAGTGAAAGAAGACACCAATTATAATCAACGTTATTGTTTTTTTTTGTATATAAACAGAGTTATTGAGAATGAGAGTTATGGATTATATTTCCGATACGAGCGACCCCAAGTATAGAGAGAAAAAGGTTTTAGCAGGTGAAAAAAGAGAGACAAAAAGCAAAAAAAAAAAAAAAAAAAAAATTCTGAATGTTCGCCTTAACCAATAGAAACCAATGGCTGACGTGAGAGTGAAAAAAAAATGCTACGATATAAACGGCACGTCGATATATACGAATGGCCAGGACAATGGCCGCGTTTCGAGCTGTGCACGCTTAACGAATGTTCTGTTCGTTTTTTACATACGTGTCACACTGATGCTTGTTCTAGATGCTTTTGGAGGAAAAAAATCGAGAAACAAAGAAGCTCCACGATTATTAAAATGACAAAAGACGAGTTAAACTTTGTATTGTCATTTTTTTCCCCTTTTTTATGAGAAAGAGAGAGAGAGAGAGAGAGTCTTTAAATTGTATTATGACAATTCTTTTTTATATAAAACTGAATATTAGATTGCAATTTGGAAAAAAATTTACTTTGATGTAGAGAGTAAAATTTTTAGAGGGAATTTTTTGGTGCAGAAAGAATTAAAATGTCGCTTGGAAAAGATTTGTTTGAAGAATATACACACACTTATCCGAAAATTCTGAATGAAAAAAATTTAGTATTTTACAATTTATTTTGCTTAGGATTTCAAATTGAGACGAGTTTGGTATTTTTAGAAAGACTGAACATTTTTGATTCAGGGGAACAAAAATTAATTATTAATAAATTTACTAATTTAGTTATGTAGTTTGGAAAAAAATTTGTGAAGGAAAAATATTTGTTAGGAAAACTATTTGTTTGGAAAATAATCGTTCGGCGCGTATTTGTTTCAAACATGCTTGTTTTAAAAGTATTTGTGTCAAAAATATTTGTTTCGAAAAGTAGCCGTTAGTTTCAAAATAGTTTTTTCAAAAATACTGGTTTGTAAAATATTTGTTGGAAAAGTATTTGTTTGAAAAATTATTTGTTAGTTGCAGAAATAATTGTTTCAAAAATATTTGTTTCAATAATACTTGTTAGAAAAATATTTCTTTTAAAAATATCGGTTAGTTTCAAAATAGTTTTTTTTAAGAATACTTGTTTGTAAAATGTTTGTTCAAAAAGTAATTGTTTGAAAAATTCTTGTTAGTTTAAGATATATTTGTTCCAAAAATTTTTGTTTTAAAAATGTTTGTTTCAACTTTCAAGAATACTTATTTGTAAAATAATTGTTACCAAAATATTTGTTTCAAAAATAGTTGTTAAAAAAATATTTGTTTCAAAAATACTTGTTAGAAAAATATTTCTTTTAAAAATGCCTCTTACATTAAAAAAATTTGTTTCTTAAATAATTGTTACCAAAATATTTGTTTCAAAAATACTTGTTAGAAAAATATTTCTTTTAAAAATGCCTCTTACATTAAAAAAATTTGTTTCCAAAATAATTGTTTGTAAAATATTTATTCGAAAAGTATTTGTTCCAAAAATATTTGTTTCAAAAGTATTTGTTTTAAAAATACTTGTTAGAAAAATATTTGTTTTAAAAATGCATGTTAGTTTAAAAAAATTTGTTTCGAAAATACTTGTTATCAAAATATTTGTTTCAAAAATACTTGTTAGAAAAATATTTCTTTTAATAATGCCTATTAGTGTCAAAATTTTTGTTAAAAAAAAACTGGTTACCAAAATATTTGTTTCAAGAAAACTTGTTTGATAAATATTTGTTCCAAAAATACTTGTTAGAAAAATATTTCTTGCAAAAATGCACTACTCGTTTGAATGGTATTCGTTAAAAAATTATTCATTCAAAAAATATTCGTTGAAAATATATTACTAATAAAAATACTCTTTCTCATCAAATGAAACATACAATTATGCCAAATTTATGTGCACATTTCTATTACATAAACACCTATATTTAATTAGGTGCTCCCTGTGAAGGGTTTATTTTAATCATGATTACATTTTGTTTACACTTGGTAAAGTAAAATTAATTATTAAAAAGCATTAAGCCAACGCTGGTCATATTCCACTTACATTAACAACCCTTTGTTATTAATTAGCCTTTGATGTAAAATTTCCATTCAAATATAAATTGCAACTATTTGTAGTGAGCACATTTACAATCCTATATGTATATTTGTGAATCCCATTATATTTAAATACAACTACTGCATCTCTATTCCCTCTCACCCCACGTGACATGACTTTAGAAAAAAAATAATAAAGCACTATAAATAATAACCATTTTTCGATTCTACAAAATATATAGTCTTTCAAAAATGATACTTTAAAATAGTTTTTTTTAACTATAGTCAGTCTTGGAAAAGCGATAAAAGATTTAGGTCGATTGCAATGCTCACTCGCGTTTTGAATACTTGATTTACATCCCTTAGTTTCATTTCCTTCTTTTTTTTTTTGGTTCGTATATTCATGGTTGGAAAAAAAGTTTTTTTTTTTGGTTAAATTTAGGGAACGTACGTGCATATACCGCAAGTTTTGTTGGGGAATTTTATTTATGTATTTATTGTTTTTTAATACTTTCTTTTTTTTCGATTTGTATACTATTTTTTTGAAAATATTCAATAACGTCAACGCGCGACATATGTGTTTGGTGTGTGTGTGTGTGTGTGTGTGTGCATTCTGCAGTGAACGTTGGTGGAATATTTTATTTACGATCTTGTTTTCTTCACCTCTCTCACAAAACTGTAAGTGTACGAAACCAGGAGGACAGATAGAGGAGAGAGAAAGAGGGGAAGGGACGGGGGTGGGTTTGTCGTGAGAGTTAAATTAAACACTTTGCCCTCATATTTTACAAAAGACAGATAGTAATTGTTTAAACTTGAGACAGATTTATATTTGAAATTTTCAACTATTAGGGGAGAAATTTATATTTTGTAAGCATTGTTATTTTTCAAATAGTTTTTGATATTCGTGGTATTGTTATTTTGTGTTTCACTATTTTGGGTTCGAATTTATTTTATTTTCTGTGTTAGTATTTTTTACTATACTGTATGAGTTTTACAACAAGTAATTGTTATTAATATATTATTAATTTTAACTATAAATCATTATTAACAATTGTAAAATAAACAATAATAAGAATAAAATTAACAAGTACTTGTTACTAAAATATTATTAATTTTAACTATAAATCACTATTAACAATTATAAAATAAACAATAATATGTATAATTAGTAAAAACAGTAATAATAAGAATGATAACAATAACATTTAAAATAATCAATATTAATAATATGTAAAATAATAATTAACAATAATAATAAAATTAACAACAAGTAATTGTTACTATTATATTATTAATTTTAACTAGAAATCATGATTAACAATTATAAAATAAACAGTTATTAACAATAAACAATAATATGCATAATTAATGATAATAATAATAATAATAACAATGAGAATGATAAAAATGACAATTAAAATTAAGTAATAATAAAATGTAAAATAAGAATCAATAATAATAATCAACTACTAACAACTAATAATAATAAATTGTAAAAATAGTAACAAGATAATAATAAATTGTAACAATTATAATAACACATTCTGTGAGTATTTTTACTATGTTAGAATTTTTTACTATGTTCTATGAGTATTTTTACTATATAGTATTTTTTACTGTATTGTATAAGGATTTTTACTATATTCCTATTTTTTACTATATTATTAGTGTTTTTTCTACTTTGTATAAGTATTTTTACTGTGCTAGTATTTTTTACTATATTGGTATGAGTATTTTTACTATATTAGTATTTTTTACTGTATTGTATAAATATTTTTTCTTTATCAGTATTAGTGAACACTAAAATCTGTTTATAATTTTTTCTTCTTTATATTACACTGAAAAAAAATTTATTTGATTTAAATAACCGATTATTTGTCATTGTCTATTTGTGAATAAATATTTACTTGAATCAAATAATTTTTCTTTAAATCTAATAAATTGTATTTGCTTCAAATACTAAAATATTTGATATTCAAATGCAATTTATTTGCTTGAAATACTAAAATATTTTATTCAAACAAAAATTATTTGATTCAAGTAAATATTTATTTGATAGTACTTAAATAATCGGTTATTTCAATCAAATAAATTTTATTCCAGTGTATTCATTAAGAAACTATTGAAATATGAAATGTCATTTTAAACAAAAATTTACGCAAAATTTAAAGAGAAAAATATTTTTTTTTTAACTAAAGTATTGAATTAAAACCGTGCGAATAGAGTAAATTTTTTTTTCAAATAAAAATTGAAAAAATAATACAAAAAATGAATTTAATTTTTCATTTCTATAAATAATAATAATAATTTGCTTTGTGATTGACACGAATTTGTTTAAAGAATTTAAAAAAATGCTAATTTTGTGCTTACCTTTCCGAATTCGCTGAGGCCAGGCGCCGAGGTTTCAGTACTATTTGTTTCACCCAGCGAACAGACTGCCCTGCCGGGAAAATTCTTGTTAGAAATATATCAAATGCTGCTAATTTATACCATATAATTAAAAGGACACATGAGGATTTGTAAGCACGTCTTGTTTTAAAAAAAAGTTTTTTAAAGTAGATTTTTCTTTTTTGTTTTTTTTTTGTTTTTTTTTGCTTTTTTAACTTTTATTTGAACTTTCGTTCTACTTTCACAGAAAAAATAATTCTATTCTCCGTTACATCGTGAATTTTGCAATTTCGACAATTTTAATTTTTTTTTGTTCCCCGAAAATTCGGAACTTTCAATTAAATGAAATATTTTTTTCGGAAAATTCGGAATATTTTTTTCAATCTATAGATTTTTTTTTTAATTAAATACCGCGAGAGAGGAGTAAAAATTGAAAAAAAGGTAAAAGTTTAGTAACAATCAAAAGAGGAATTTTTTTAATTCCTGATGTACCTTTTTGTATAGAAAAAAAAAATTTGAATGTGCAAAAAATATAAAGTTCGTTTATTTTGAAAGTTGGGAATTTTTAGGAACTGTATGGCACTAAAAACTATAAGATAATTGTTAACATTTTTCCGTCATTGGTTACTTGTCATCATATTTTTCTTTTACTACACGGCATAAATATTGATGAAGACAGTTCGGAAAATGGAGTTCTCAATGAAAAATCGATTCTAAATCTTTCTTTTGTTTTTTTTGTCTATCTGCTTATCGATGTAGAACGGCTTATGACATAAACTTCAATTGATATGCGAATCGAGAACTTTATAGACATTACGATTTTTTATTTACTTCGTGTATATATATATATATATGGAAAATTGATCTGAAGCTTTTATGGCATTTTTTTGTTGAAAAAGTACTGATTTATTTTTTCCAAAAATGCCTTTAAACTGTAGATAGTATTTCTTGCTCCGAATTGATGATAAGGGATTTTTTTTTAATTATAGAAGGTCAACTTTTCCTCTTCCTCCTTATCTGTATTTTTTCAATTTCTTAACGTGGCTCACAATCGATGAAATAATGATTTAAAATTGGAAATTCATCGATCGAGTATACAGGGTTACCACAGATTAAGAAGATTGGAAATTCAGGGAAATTTCAAGAAAAGTAGAATTGCTGAGGAAAATCAGGGAAAAGTCAGGGATATTTTTATTAAATGTAATGGAAAATTTTTTTTTTTCAATTTTATTCTATTTCTAACAATAATTCATTTTTAAATAATTGAATGTTCTTTGCAATGATTCAATTATTAAGAAACAAAATTAAATTCTACGCAAACATTCTACTTTTTTCTCCGAAATACCAATTTTAATCAGAAGAATTAAATATTATTTTCATATTTTTTTAAAAATGATTGGCAAGATTTCTATTATTTTAATAAATTGCAAAATTCTTCGCCTTTAATAAATAGCAAAATTTCTCACGGAAATTCAATTTTTGACAGAAATTTTAGTAAAATTCTTTGCAAAATTCAATTATTTTAAATATCTACTATTATTTAACAAAATTTTCTAAAAGAGAATTGAATTATTTACTAAAAAATTTTGATAAAATTCTACTAAGACCATTAAATTATTTTTACAAATAGAAAACAATTCACAGATATTAAATTATTGGAAGAAGAATATTTTTCGCAATTGTTAAATTATTTTGATAAATAAAAGCCAATGCAGATTTTCAAAAAATTTTAACACAATTTTAATATTAATCTTAATATTTTAAATGGTAATTTTTTAAAATCTGATTTTTGATTACTTTTAACTAACAATTCTTTTAATTTTAATTATTTTAAAAAAATTTAATTGAATTTTTTTGACATTTTTAGTGATTACTTAAAAAATTCAATTATTTGCATATATGCATTATTTCATATTATAATTGAATACTAAAATCATAATATCGTAAATTTTAGAAATAATTGAATTTTGAAAAGATTGAAAATTATAATCTTCGGAAATTTGAATCTTTCATATGTTTAACTTAAAATTCTGTAGAATTAATTATTTTTGATAAAGTTAAATTGAATTTTTTTTGACATTATTTTCAGTTTTTTTTCTACAATTATAAAATAATTTTACAAAAATACCGATCAAGAAAATTCAATTTAACACTTTCAAAAAGAATTAATTCTACAGAATTTTTAGTTAATTATATGGAAAATTCAAATTTTCAAAGATTGTAATTTGAGATCTTCCAAAAATTGAATTATTTCTAATATTTATGATATTGTTTTTCTAGTAATCAATTTTAAAAGATTTAAATTCAAAAATTTTAACCCTAATTAATTTTTAAATCAATTTTTATTTGAAAATTCGACAGGAATTACCGGTTTTACTTTTTTTAATCTCAATTTTTTGAGAAACAATATGGTAAGCTTTATTCAAATACGAAATGTTTTTAAGAAATAATAAGAATAATAATTTGAATTTTTCACGAAACAATTGTTGTTTTCATACATTGAAAAAAAAATTTCTTTCACTCAAGTAACCGATTACTTGACTATTATCAATTAAATGTTGAATTGAATTAAATAATATTTATTGGACTCAATATTAATTAGTTTAATTCATATTTGCTTCAAATACTGAAATTATTTGTTCAAATACCATTTAATTGACTCCAATAAATATTATTTGATTCAAGTTAATATTTAATTGATAATAATCAATGAATCGGTTATTTGAATCAAATAATTTTTTTTCAATTATTTAAGAAGATAAAAATTTGAAATAATGTAAAAAAAATGCAATTAAACCTTATAAAAAATAATTAATTCTACAGAATTTTTGTTTCAGTTTCAGAATTCAGTTATTTGTAAAATTCATGATATAATGATTTTAGTATTAAATTGTATATTTCAATTTTTGTAGCAGAATTTTGGTAAAATTTAAATCTTTATTATTTAATTGAAATTGATAATAGTCACACTGTTAACTTAAAAGTATCAAATGGCAACGAATTGATTTCAAAAAGTGGATCAAATCATAATTTGATACAAATTTCTTTATCATTTTGATCCCATTTGGTTTTAATTTAATACTTTCAAGTAAACTGTACAATCAATTGGTTATTTGAATCAAATAAATTTTTTTTAAGTGTAGCTGTAAAATTATTTTTCAATAAAAATAATAATTTGCGGAGTGAATCAGAATATTGTTTAGAATTTGGAAAAGAGTCAGGGAAAGGCAATTATTTTTGTGGAAAACCCTGAGTATATCTACATAGTGAATCTAGGGGTGCATCTCCTTGAAAGTTAGATAATAGCCATTAGAGAGTTTTGGAAAATGGATATACTTATCGTGGGAGGCAACCGCAAAAGATTCAATCGCACACAGAGAGAAAGAAAGAGATAGAAAATAGAATAAGCAATTTGGTTGTTTGAAAATTGCGCGCACACGAGTAGGACATTAGGCCTTGGGAACACGTTCAAAAGCAATTTCGATATTGTCCTAATAAAAGCATTGGGCTGTAAGTTTGGGGTAACGTGAGTCGTTGGGGGATTGACCCTGACTTTTATGACGTCTCTCTCTCTCTATCGGCAGAGTTGCACACATTACCCAAGCTATAGCAAAGCAGACGCCGCAAAAACCACGTTGCATCAAAGTATAGGCATATACACACTGTGTATATATATATACGTACATTTTGCCAAAGAACAAATCCCTCCCTTATTTACAACCGCGCAATGTCGGCGCCGAGGGACGCGTAAAGCAAACCCAAGCGAGGATTGAAAACCACAAGAAACTCTCACACGAGTTATACACACTCAATGTTTATGTATACGTGTGGCCTAGCTCCTATATAGTATCGTCAACCTGCCGAAACCTGTTGGAAACCTGCTGGAAACCTGCTCGAGACGACACTATTTGGTGGCGCAAGTGGATTTAATTTAGCGAATTCACTAAAAGAGAAAAAAAGTGGGGGAAATAATCTTTTTTTTTGCTCTATAGGGTTGCCACAGGTCAGGGAAGTCAGGGAAAGTAAAATTAGTCAGGGAAAAGTCAGGGATTTTTAGTAAAAGTACACTGAGAAAACGATTTATTTGATTCAAACATATTTTGTTTAAATCAAACTTAAAATATCTTTGCTATACAGTCAAACAACGTTGGTGAAGTTTACAGCGTTTATAGTCAACGATTTCTGAAGAAAAATATTTTTTAAGCAAATTTTTATAAATTTTAGTAAAGAAAATAATACGTTTAATTTTTTGAATAATGATTCACAAACAAAATATTTAGGAACAAAAAATTTTTATTCTTTTTTGTATAAGAAAATAATTTTTTTTCTTTCAATCGTTGATCATAAACGTTGAGAACTTCACCGACGTGTCAAACATACTTAAGTTTAATTCAAACCAATTTTTTGTTTCATTTAAAGAAATATTATATTTAATTCAAATATAAGTAGTGGTTGATTTTAAATTATTTATAATCGACTTTTAAGTTTGAATCAAACATAACATTTTTAAACATATGTTTTGTTTAAATCAAAACAGAAAATATGTTTGAATTAAACATAATTATTTAAACAAAAAATATTTTTGAATCAAAGCAGTAGATGTTTTCTATACATTGGGATTAAGCTTACAAACTAATTTCAGTTAAACAAAATCACATAAAATTATTTTTCTATTTGATTTAAGAATATTGTTTTCTCACTGTACTGGAAAAAGTCGAATTTTCAAAAATTCATGAAAAAACTCTAAATTTTGGTGTTTTTTTTGTTTGCCTCGTAAACTATAAAAATAACCACGAATTTTAATACAAAACCTTGAAATTTTTCTATTTCAGACAATAATTTTGTTTTTAAATAACTTAATTTTTAAAGAACTATCATAAAATTATGACATATAAATTATTTAATGAATAATTTTTACAATCTTCATAAAATTGATAAAAAAATAATAATAGAATAAAATAAATAAAATAAAGAAATAAAAATAATAAATAAAATAAGAAAATCGATTGATAAAAGAATTTTAATTGAAAATACTAAAAAAAAAATTAATTTTCGAAAAGTTACAAATAATTAAAGAAATTCAATTATTTTCAAAAGTAATAACATTTTTCGCAGAAATTCAATTATACATGATCGCCAAGTTTTGAACGTTCAAATGAACGAAATATTTTTTGTTAATATATATAATTATATACAAATATTCACAATTCTTTCGTTAAAAAAAATATTTACTGTTCCTAAACTATAGTTAGAACCATTACAAATATTATTTAGGTAATTAAAACAAGATTATTTATAAATAATACAATTTTTCTCCAAAATTTAATTATTTAAAAAATTTTAATAAAATTCTCGGCAGAATTTCAATTATTTACAAAAATATTACAATTTTCCGCAAGAATTTAATTATTTACAAAAATATGACAAATTTCCACAAGAATTCAATTATTTACAAAAATATTACAATTTTCCACAAGAATTATTCAATTATTTTCAAATATTAAATATTCAATTATCTTCAAAAGTAATTTACAAAAATTTTAATCAGAATTTCAATTATCTTTATAAATAATACAATTTTCCTCGTAAATTCAATTATTTATAAAAGTTTTAATAAAATTCTTGGCAAAATTTCAATTATTTACAAAAATATTACAATTTTCCACAAGCATTCAATTATTTAAAAAAATGTTACAATTTGACACATGAATTCAATTATTTTCAAATATTAAATATTCAATTACTTTAAAAACGAATTTACAAAAAATTTTAGTGAAAGTTTCAATTATCTTTATTCTTTATAAATAATACAGTTTTTCTCCCGAAATTGAATTATTTTGAAAAATTTTAATAAAATTCTTGGACGAATTTAAATAACTTTCAATATATTTTATAAAATTCGTTTCATTAAATTTCTCGAAAACTAAAATTTTTCTCAAATTTTATTAAAATTTGTTAAGATAATTCAATTTTTATTTAAATTTTTTAAAATAATTAATTATTTATTTTTTGGAAAAATAATTGAATGTTAGAATATTATAAACATTTTAGTTTAATAATTAGATTTTTTAATTATAAAAACAAATGTTTTAATAAATAGTTGAATATTTTTTAAAATTGTATTTTCATAAAGAATTTTACAAAATTTTTTTTCAAGAATTCAATTATTTTTAGAAATAGTAAAATTCTTCACCGAAATGGAATTGTTATTATAAACTTGAATAAAATTCGTTGGAAGAATTAAATTATATTCAAAAGTAATAAAATTCAATTATTTTCAAAAATTTTCGTCAAAATTTCAAATATCTTTATAATTAATAAAATTTTTCAATATTCAATTATTTAAAAATAAAGTTTTTTTAATTATCGTCAAAATTTCAAATTTAAAAACTTGAATATAAAATTTTTGTTAAAATTTCACAGAAATTCAATAATTTATAAAATTTTTCATAAATTTCTTTGAAACAATTTAATTATTTTCATAAATAATAAAATTTTCACTTGAGCTCAATAATTTAATGTACAAAATTTTATCAAATTTTTGGAAAAATATGACTTATTTAAAAAGATTTTTTTTTGGAAAAATATGACTTATTTAAAAAGATTTTTATTAAATTTGTCGCATGAATGAATTATTTAAAAAAAGTTTAACAAAGTTCTTTTCAAGAATTTAATTATTTTTATAAATAATAAAATTCTTCATCGAAATTCAAATATTTTAGAAAAATTTTAATAACATTTTTGGAAATTTTTAAAAATTATTTTCATGAATAATAAAATTCATCGCAGGATTTTAATTAATTTTTGGATACAATATTTTAATCAAATTCCTCGAAAAATGTAATTATTCTTAAAAACTTTTATTAAAATTTGTCAAAAGAATTCAATTATTTAAAAATTTCTTGATAAAATTCTTTATGAGAATTCAATTTTAATAAACATTCAATTATTCAATAAATTATTTATTTTTCAATTGTAATAATTGAATTTTTCTAGAATTTTCTAATAACAATTGATTAAAAAATGAAATTACCGAATAATCGATTTATTGTTTATAAAAATAATTGAATTATTGCAACGAATTTTATTACAATTTTTTCAAATAATTGAATGTTTTTGAGAAAATTTACTACTTTTAAAAATAATTGAATTGTTGCGAAGGATTTTTTAAGGATTTTTGTAAATAATTAAATTTTTGTTGAAAGATTTAATGGTTATTTAAATTATAACAAAACATGAAGAAGGTGAATTATGTTTTGTAATAATATTCTTATAAATTGTAGAGTTTCAAAAAGGTTTGAATTTGAATGTTGTGAAGAATTTTAATTCCCGCGGAAAAATAATAATTAAATACTTATTTAAAAATTTAGTTATTGATGTTTTTGACTAATTTTACAATTAATGAAATTTGTAAATAAATGTAATAGAACATTTTTTTGAGTATCTAACAATTTTTAGAGTGAATCAGAATATTTCTTATGCGGTCCTCAGGGAAAAAGTGATAATTTTGTCTGAAAAATCAGGGAAAAGTGAGGGGAAAAGAAAATTAAATATTTGTGACAACCGTGCCTCTACTAGAATTGAGAGTTTCTTTTCAAGAAATTTTAATTGCGAATGATCTAGTTAAAAAGTTTTGTTTGTATAATTCTAGGAGAAAAGTATGACGATGATAATATTGTACTTCTTTTTCTGCCTCTCTCTCTCTCTCTCTCTTATTCTTTATATATATTCATCACTGCATTCTTTCGAGCTTAATTATCTAAGTTATTGTAAAACGTATTACATGTATCATCCTTTTGCTACTGCGACTTTTATACTACACTTTGTTTTTTTTCCTTTTAGCTCTCTCTAATTACTTTTTTCGCTGACTTTTCCCTATACACGTTTTCTATTTATCTTCCGTTTAGCTTTTCTTCTGCATTTTTATTTCTCCTCTCGTAAAAGGATTCAACATTTTATCTATTTTTACATTCTTCACTGATAAAAAAAAGGGGGAAAAAAAAATTCCCAATATCAGAGAAGAGTTTCATTTTGTATGCAACGGTTCTTTACCGCATACGGCTGTGTTTGTGTACCTGGGCAAATTTCCGGAAGTGGACGATTGGTTCTGATTTGAATTTTTCTTTTGGTATTTATAATACTTTTTTGTTTGATACTTTATTTTATTTTTGGTATTTATAGTTAAAATTAATACACTGGCTTTGTTTTCTAAGGAGGAAAAAATTGTTTGGTTTGAAGCGAATTGTTTTTTTTTTGTTGTAGGTTCGACGTCACCTCAACAGGACTAGGAGGGCCATAATTGACAGCATAATAAAAGGTAGGACGAAAAATTCAAGGAACAATAATTTATCACATAATTGGAAAAATTAATAATTAGCAACATAAAGTAATGATGATGATGATAACCTTTTAATGCTGCAAACTAGTAGCAGCAATAATAAATTTTACGACACGATTTTATACCCAGTTTCTTTGCAAATGGGGTGAATGAAAACATCATCATCATCATCCTCCTCCTTCCACTTGGGAATTCTCGGAATTTTAACGGAAACCCTTCGCACACAAAACTGGAAGTGTTTGTTTGTGATTTAAATAAAAGTACTGCCGCACATTCTCCAAGGTTTTAGACGTGTAAGATATTTACGCTCCTTTACATTCTGGAAAATTGTTTTTCGAGGGAAAGTGACAGACTCACTTAGTTGAAACTGAATCATTTATCGTCAGGAAGGGAACAAATCAGAAAAAAAAGAAAAAATATTCAAGTCTTTAAAATCAAGTTCTTTTGAATAGGGAAAATTTTTTTAAAAAACTCCTTCTGGATGAAAGGAAAGTGATGTATTGAATCAGTTGGTTTATCATGTTCATTAGGAGTTTTTTTTTTATCGTCTCGGATTATATAATATTTTTTGATGAAATAGGGTACAGTGATGTAGGAGTAAACATAAATTTTGGATATCTTAACAATTTCTAAAGAAAATCTACTCACCAGGAAGTGTCGCAGGCATGCGTTAGGGTGAGGTAACGGGCTCCCAAACCATAAAATGTTCTTAACACTCCTAGAGAATTCCCGAGGGAATGACCACCCTCGACTCCGATCAGGCTCGCTATTTTTCCCTCGCGATGAGTCTCGATTAGACCTGCGTATGAGAGAAATTTACAGAATATTAACATGATTTCATTTTAAACTTGGCTTAAAATTATTATATATTTAAGAATATAAAATTTAGTTTAGTAGATTATTGTTATTTTATTAGAATACACTGTAAATAAAAGGTTTTAAATTAGAGCTGATTTTGGTATTGAAATAGAACTAAATTACGATTTAATATCAAAATTGTTACTAAATTAGTACCTTTCTTTTAACAGTGTAAAACGAAAAAGAACTGAAAACAGAATAATTTAGCAAGAAAATTTGAATTTAAATTTAAAGAATAGTTTACAGATATTGTAATTTTGTTTTTTGCATTATCTGTTTGACTGTATCGCAGGTATTGCACTCATTTATTTAAACCTATTGTTTACTATACTTTTTTTACGTAATGCTTAAGTACCTAAATAGTAGTATTTGGATACTTCTTTTAAGATAATAATAATTTAAAAAAAAATTAAAATTATATTTCAAATAATTGATTTCTGTCGAATAATTTTATTGAAATATTTGAAAATAATTGAATAATTCTTGTCGAATATTGTAATATATTTGTAAATAATTGAATTCTTGTGGAAAATTGAAATATTTTTGTAAATAATTGAATTCTTGTGGAAAATTGTAACTAAAAGCTAATTTTTCAAAATTATAGTCAAATTTTTTTAAAATATTAAATTATTATCGAAAAATATTCGAAATTCAATTATTTTTAATATCAAGTATTTTCATAAAATTTTGCAAAAGAATTCAATTATTTACCCAAAAAAATTGATAAGATTCATCCAAAATTCAAATATTAAAAGCAAATTGATAAAATTTATTAAAAAATCAATTATTAAAACAAGAAAAAATTCCGAAAAAATAATTTAAAAAAAAATTTCCACAGAAATTCCATTATCTTAGAATAGAAATTTCGAAAAAATCAATTATTTAACAAAATGTTACACAATTTTCCACGATAATTCAAATACTTTACAGCTTTACACTAATAATAAAAGTTTTCACAGAAATTCAATTTACAAAAAAAAAATGTTTGATAAAATTCTAATCAAATTTTCCATCAGAATTCAATTATAGAAAATAAAATTATAACAATTATTATCTATCGAATAAATTATTTATTTAAAACAATGTTCATAAAACTCTCGTGAAGAATTCAATTATTTAAAAAAAAGGAATTTTTATAGACATTCAATATTTCTTCAATATTTTAATAAAATTTTTTCGCAATAATTCGATTATTTTTACAAAACAATAAAATTCTTCTCAGGAATTCAATTATTTTAAAAAATTTAAATAAAAATTTACAGCAAATATTCAATTATTCTTAGTACAATTTTACAGGAATTGGTAAAAAATTTAATTATTCTTAAATATTTAATTTCATTTCCTCGAAAAGGTCAATAATTAAAAAAAATGTTTTCTATAAATTCTTTGGAAGAATTCAATTATTTACAAAAAATATTACAATTTTCCACAAGAATTCAATTATTTACAAAAATATTACAATTTTCCACAAGAATTCAATTATTTACAAAAATATTACAAATTTCTACACGAATTCAATTATTTACAAAAATATTACAATATTCGACAAGAATTATTCAATTATTTTCAAATATTTCAATAAAATTATTCGACAGAAATCAATTATTTTAAATATAATTTTAATTTTTTTAAAATTATTTAAATATTCTTTAAAGAATTCAATTATTTACAAAAGTAATTCTTCGAAAAAATTCAATTATGTCAATTAAATTATTTAAAAAAATTCTAATAACATGGTTTGCAAGTATTCAATTATTGTCAAAAGTTTTAATTGAGTTCTTTGTGAAATTGAATTATTTTTAAAAACTTTTCGCAATTCAATGATGTTCAATATATTTACTATTTTTCTAATGTTTTTAAATAGACTCCAATTATTTAAATTTTATTTTTTAAATCTTTGTACAGAACTTAATTCTTTTCATGAATAATAAAAATTTCTGAAGAATCTAATTTGTTAAATTAAAATTTGCATAAAATTAAATATTTTATTAAATAATTGCATTTTTCTTACAATTATTTAATAAAATGTTTACTTTGTAGGAGTAATTTTATTTTTCGAGAAGTTTGATAAAAATTGCACATTGCTATATTAAAAATAATTGAAATTCTGACTAAATTTTATTAATTTAATTGTTTTCTTGAATAGTAAAAATTTTCCAAGAATTTAAATTATTCTTGGAAGGTGCATTATTTTTGAAAATAAAGTTCAATTATTTTCAATGAATCTTAATACAATACCACATAGACATTTAATTATTGTCAGAAATTTTAATAGACTTTTCTTTAAATATTAATAATTTTTAAAAACTTTCCACAATTTTATGAATTTTAATAATTTTCTTTTTAATATTTTATTTTCATAAAATTTCCAAACAGAAGTCAATTATTTAATAAAAATTTTGTAAAAATCTTCCTAAGAATTTAAATACTTTTCGTGAATAATAAAAATCTTCCTAAGAATTTAATCATTTAAATTAAACTTTGCATAAAGATAGTCGAACGAAATGAATTATTTAAAAAATGTTATAAATTTCCTCTCACGAGTTAAATTATTTTTATAAATATTTAAATTCTTTCAAAAGTTTAGGGAGGAATAAAATGTTTTGTGGAAAGTAAAGAATTGTAAAAGCCCAAAAAGATATACAAGAGAAAAATAAATAAATATTTAAATTTTTTCATGAATATAATAAAATTCGTTGCAGGAATTGAATTTATTAGCAGAATAAGAAGGAAGTAAATATTTTTGATGAAAATTGGGAAAAAGTCAGGAAAGTAAAATATAGAATGAATTTTTTTTCTGTTTCGAGAAGTGCCTAAAAAGAGTCTTTCGTCGTCAAGTATAATTTTTCGATACTAGTTGCCTTTTTACTATTTTTTTCTAATTTGAAAGTTTTTTGCTTCTTTTTTTTTAAATTAATTATCGAGTGCGAAGTATATGTATGTAACAAAAGTATTAAGAATAAGTTTTCTCGAAAATTTTACATTCCATACACGCGGCGGATTGTCAGAAAGTACAATAAGAACATGTTTTTTTGTTTCTTTAATTTATTTTCGTGATGCACAGTATGAGAACTGGCGTTTTCACTTCAACAAGAGTTTACATGTACAGACTGAAATTGTTTGTTCTGTAACCGCTTTTATTACCTTCCTCTTTTTCCAGCTTCTCTTCTGCCAGTTTCTCGCATCTTTTCTGCCTTGTTTTATTCCTTTCGTAACCCCATTTTCGCGCACTACTTTGCAAGTTGCGAGTTTATAGAAACAACTGATGGCTTATAGCATTATTTCTTCAACTTTTCCTACTTCAGAAAACCCACCAATATTATATATGAGAGATCGATAAAGCTTTGCAAGTATATCAAACCATCCGCGGAAAATATTTCAATCTATTTCTCAGAGAGCGCAATGCATCGAAAATTGGAAAACATTTTATATGCTTATTTTTGATACTTAATAATTTTAATTTTCGAAAGATTACTCTCTCAGTGTTGCCACGCAAATAGAAAACTTGGAAATCATGGAAATGTCAGGGAATTTTATCAAAATTAAAAAAAACCTGGAAAAATCGGGGAATTTTGATCGAAATCCTGGAAATTTGTTGTTTTCTAAGTGTAATTATTCTTGAAATTTCATTTCAATTCTTTAAAAAAGTTTTAATAAAATTCTTGTCAGAATTTCAATTATTTACAAAAATATTACAATTTACGACAAGAATTCAATAATTTACAAAAATATTACAATTTACCACAAGAATTCAATTATTTACAAAAATATTACAAATTTCTAAACGAATTCAATTATTTAAAAAAGTTTTAATAGAATTCTTGGCAGAATTTCAATTATTTACAAAAATATTACAATTTTCTAAAAGAATTCCATTATTTACAAAAATATTACAAATTTCTACACGAATTCAATTATTTAAAAAAATATTACAATTTTTCACAAGAATTCAATTATTTACAAAAATATTACAAATTACTACACGAATTCAATTATTTATAAAAATATTACAATTTTCTACAAGAATTCAACTATTGTCAAATATTAAATATTCAAATATTTAAAAAATTAATTTACAAAAATTTTAGTCAAAATTTCAATTATCTCTATAAATAATACACTTTTTATCTCCGAAATTAAATTATTTAAAAAAATTTAATTAAAATTTTTGGCAAAATTTCAATTATTTACTAAAATATTACAATTCTCCTCAAGAATTCAATTATTTACAAAAATATTACAATTTTCCACAAGAATTCAATTATTTACAAAATTTCGTAATTTTTGCCAATAATTTAATTCTTTTCAAAATTTCGCAATTTTTGACAATAATTTAATTATTTTCAAGTATTAAATATTCAATTACTTAAAAAAATAATTTATAAAAATTGTAGACAAAATTTCAATTCTCTTTATAAATAATAATAATAATAATAATAATAATAATAATAATAATAATAATAATAATAATAATAATAATAAAATTTTAACTGAAATTAATTTAAAAAATCAATTATTTTTAGAAAATTCTACGATAGTATAATTTACTAAATACAAAGAAATTTATCAACGAATTTTTTAAATAATAGAATTCTTTCGACGAATTTTAATGAAATTCCGAAGATTAATTTTATTTTTTGAGAAATTCGATTAAAATTTTGTATTTAAAATAATGAAAATTTTGCCCTCAGTTTTTGAAATTTGAAATTTTTATTTTTTGTAAAAATAATTGAATGTTCATGTCGAATATTATAAAAATTTTTGGCTAATAATTGAATTTTTTGAAAAAAAATATATTTTGTTAAATAATTGAATTTTTCTTACAATTGAATTTTCATAAAGAATTTTATTAACAAATTTTTAAATAATTAAATTCTCTTGACAAGTTCTAATAAAATTTTTAGGAATAATTTCATTTTCGAGAAGTTTGATAAAACTTGTACATACATTAAAAATAATTGAAATTCTGTCAAGAATGTTATTTAAATTTTTCAGAAATGTTTGAATTTAGGAGAAAATTTTTTTTTTTTTAAAGTAATTGAAAATTGACGAGAACTTTTGTAACTTTTTCAACGTAATTGAATTTTTTAAAAGAATTATATTATACTTTTGCAAGTAATTGAATTCTCGAGACGAATTTTATTAAAATTTGTTTTTAAATAATTGAATTCTTTTGTTAAAATTTTATTAAAATAGTAGACATTGAAAATAATTGAAGTTTGAGAAATTTTTGAAATTAACTAAATTTATTTAAATTATTCAAAAAAAAAAGTAAATTGTCACCATAAGAATTTCATTGAAATTTTTCAAAATAATTTAATTCGTTGAAGAATAAATAGAAAAAATAGTTAAATTTTAAAAAATTCTAATTTCTATATGAAAAAATAATAATGATTAAATATTTATTGAAAAACGAAGGTATTGGTGTCTTCCAAAAATTTGTTTATTAAAAATAAATGTATTTTTAAAAAAACCAGGAAAAATTCCGTTTTTTAACCTGAAAAAGTTAAGAAATTTGAAAAGAGCAAAAACGTAGCAACCCTGTCTTTACTTATTTTTACACTAATTTCTATTGAAAAAGATTGAAGAAACTTTGTCTCCATTAATTAGATTTACAATCGTAAATGAAATGAATGGTAAGAATAATTCTTGAATGTATCAAATTTAGATCAATCTCTTATTTTTGCTTTGACTCCCAATTGATTGCAATTTGAGGACTTTTATAATAATTGTTTTTTGCAGAAGTGTTGAAAATTTCTAGAATCTATAAAAAATCATTGCGATAAATGAGAGTTTTTTGTTTAATGCTCCGCAATTGTTTTAGGCTCTCGCTTGTATTTTCAATTAAAAAAGTAATCCGTTTAAAGAGAGAGAGAGAGCGGGAAAATTTTTCAACAGAGTAATTTATTTAAGTACTATTCGGGTAGAAAAAAAAATAGTTAAAAAGTTTGAAAGGAATTAATCATTTTCTAGTGCAGTCTCTTCTAGTGACATAAAACATTTTATACGAAATTTTTTTCCCCCGACGCGAAAAGCAAGTTCTTCTTTTCGAGTGTAAATGAGAAGAGAATAATATTTTATATGTCAAATTTATTTCTTTCATGCGAGGGAATTTTATTTATTTTGATATTATAATGATAAACAGAGCTTTGTTGATGTTATTTTTTTTAGGTAGAGCTTTTAGTAATTTTTTTTAATATTACTTAAGAAGTTACTTTTTTTTACGTGTGATACTAAAATTTTGTAAAGTAATTTTTCTTTTTGGGGTCAAAAAGTAAATTATAGATAATTAGTTATGGAATAGAAAATAATGCAATTGTGTATGAGAGAGAAAGGGGAAATATTTGTTAGAATTGGAAGATTTAGGATCAGAGCTATGTTAACAAATGGGCAACTGCAGCTGCCTATTGTTCTCGTCGCTTATATTCGCAGAAATGCTTGGCGGCTTGACTATAAATTTGCGCGACTGGAAAAGTCGTGCATAAATTTATAACGTTGCTTTCCTTTTACAACGGCTTTTCTTTTTAATATTTCATAAGTAAAACTTTAAAATAAAGAAGATAATACGCCTTTCGAGATAATTCAACTTTAACATTCTGAAGATTATTGTATAATTTATTTATCTTTCTGCGAGACCGTTTTTCTCCTCTCACTTTGTTTTCTCTTTTTTTTTTATTTTCATACCCTTTCGAGTGTATAAATTAATTTCAATTTATAAACAACTTTAGTAGACGATTTATCATTTTTAGGATTTTTATTTATTTTATTTTATTTTTTCTACTTGTTTTTTTATTATAGTAGTCGTGTATAAATTATGTAAGGCTTTTTTGTAAATCAGTACAATGTCAGCGTTGCCACGCAACTTGGAAATGTCAGGGAATTAATAAAATTAGTCTCAAGAATTTAATTCTTTTTTTTTAAAGTAATTAACAAAAATTTTAGTTAAAATTTCCATTATCTTTATGAATAATAAAATTTTTCTCTGAAATTCAATTATTTAAACAAATTTTTTAGTAAAATTCTTGGCAGAATTTCAATTATATACAAAAATGTTACAATTTTCAACAAGAATTCAATTATTTTCAAATATTAAATATTCAATTATCTACAAAAGTAATTTACAAAATTTTTAGTCAAAATTTCAATTAAATAAAAAAAATAATGCAATTTTTCTCCTAAATTCAATTATTAAAAAAAGTTTAAATAGAATTCTTGGCAGAATTTCAATTATTTACAAAAATATTACAATTTTCTAAAAGAATTCAATTATTTACAAAAATGTTACAATTTTCCACAAGAATTCAATTATTTACAAAAAAGTTACAATTTTTGACAAGAATTCAATTATTTACAAATATTAAAATATCAATATTTCTTAAGACAAACTTGAAAAGATTTTCATTTAAAAATGTTGAAAAATTTTAATTTTAAATGAATTTCATTAGAAAATTTAAAAACCTAGATTTTAAAAAAATCTTAAAATACTAATAAAATTTAAAAATATTCTACACGAATATTCAATTAGTTTTCCAAAAAATAAAAATTTCAAATTTCAAAAACTCATTGCAAAATTTCAATTATTTTTAATACAATTTTAACCAAAGTTCTCAAAAAATATAATTATGCTTCAGAATTTTATTAAAATAAAAAATAGAACTGACAAATAATTGAAAATTCGTAAATAAATTAAATTTAAAAAAAAAATTAATTCTACAGAATTCTTCCATAAAAAAATTAAATTTTCAAAGATTTTAGTTTAAGACCTTTTGAAAATTTATTAAATTCTAAAAATTTGAATATAAATTCAATTCTCCTAACAAATTTTAACAAAAATTTTTAAGAATAATTTCAGTTTTCGAGAAATTTGATGAAACGAATTTTATAAAATATTTTGAAGATAATTGAAATTCTGCCGAGAATTTTATTCAAAATTTTTTTTTACATAATTGAATTTACTATTTATAAAGAGAATTTGAATTTTAACTAAAATTTTTGTAAATTAGTTTTTAAAGTAATTGAATATTAAATGTTTGAAAATTATTGAATTCTGGTCGAAAAATGTAATAATTTTTTAAATAATTGAATTCCTGTTGAAAATTGTAATACTTTAGTAAATAATTAAAATTCTGCCAAGAACTTTATTAAAACTTTTTAAAATAATTGAATTTCTGAGGTAATTGTATTATTTATAAAGATAATTGAAATTTTGACTAAAATTTTTGTAAATTACTTTTTGTAGATAATTGAATATTTAATACTTGAAAATAATTGAATTCTTGTTGAAAATTGTAATAGTTTTATAAATAATGGAATTCTTGTGGAAAATTGTAATATTTTTGTAAATAATTGAATTTCTGCCCAGAATTTTATTAAAATTTGTTTAAATAATTAAATTACTGTGGAAAAATGTATTATTTATAAAGATAATTGAAATATTTCATAAAATTTTTGTAATTTACGTTTGAAAATATTAAATATTTAAAAATAATTGAATTCTTGTCGAAAATTGTAATATTTTTGTAAATAATTGTATTTTTGCCCAGAATTTTATTAAAATTTTTTTAAATTTTTAAATTTCTGAGGTAATTGTATTATTTATAAAGATAATTGAAATTTTGAGTAAAATTTTTGTAAATTACTTTTTGTAGATAATTGAATATTTAATACTTGAAAATAATTAAATTCTTGTTGAAAATTGTAATAGTTTTATAAATAATGGAATTCTTGTGGAAAATTGTAATATTTTTGTAAATAACTGAATTTCTCCCCAGAAGTTTATTAACATTTTTTTAAATAATTGAATCTCGAAAACAATTTTATTATTTTTATATTATTTAATTAAATTTTTGAAAATTCTAATTTCTATCTGATAAAATAATAATGAATAATATTTTAATTCATTAAAATTATTGAAATTAATAAAATGAAGTAATTGTTGTTTTCTAATAATTTTCTAATTAAGAATAAATGTAGTTTTAAAAAACCAGGTTAAATTCGGTTTTTTAATCTGGAAAAGTCAGGGATTTTGAAAAAGGGTAAAAGCGTGGCAATCCTGATTATTTAAATAAAATAAATAGTAAAATAAAACTTATTAACAGTAGACTTTTATTGATTGAGTAAATTGACGCTTAGCGTCAAAAGCTTTAGAAAAATTTAGTTTAGTGTCGACGCTAACTTCAGAGATTGATAATTATTATCTTTTTTAAAGCTGAACAGAAAAAGGAGAAAAATTCTTTCGATTCGAAGAGCAATAGAAATGATTTAGTTCGACTTTGAAGATATTTAGTAAAGAGACTCTTACCTTTGACGCTTGTAACCAAAGTTAAATGTTGAGCATTCATTTCTGCTAGTCGCCGAATTACGTCGATTTGTTCCAAGGAAAGTTGAACGGCATTGAGTTGTGCCGCTCCACAAGGAACATAAGCCGACCAAAACTGGAAAATTTAATAATTCTCTCTTTATTTTTACGATCTTTGATATTTTCTTCTTTTTGGAAAGTTTTAGTGTTACTTAAGGTTTAGTGTAACTTAAAGTTTTCGTGTAACTTTTCCATCAGAATTAAATTTTCAAATTTCCTTATTCGAACTATTGAAAAGTCCACTAATTCTCAAAAAGGAATTCTAATTCTCAATGCACTTGATTTTTTCCTAAACTTTCTCAAAGATTTATTAATAAAAAATGTTCTTAAAAAGAAATCCTATTTCAGATTTCAGTGAGAAAAATATTTATTTGCAATTCAAACATATTTTGTTTAAATCAAACTTAAAATATCTTTGCTATACAGTGAAACAAATTTAAGTTTAATTCAAGCATATTTTTCGGTTCCTTTTATAGAAATAATATATTTAATTCAAACATAATTTATAGTTGATTTTAAATTCTTTATTATCATCTTTCAAAATTTTAATCAAATATAGAATTTTTAAACATATTTTTTGTTTAAACCAAAATAGAAAATGTGTTTGAATTGAACATAATTATTGAAACGAAAATTATTTTTGAATCAAAGCAGTAAATATACTCTCTATATATTAAGCTTACAAACTAATTTCAATTAAACAAAATTACTTAAAATTATTTTTTTACTTGAAACGAGTGTTGGAACCAAAAGTCAAAAATGTGATGACACAAAAATGTGTAATTTTCGGATAAATTGTTCGGTATGATGTTAAGGGCTAATTCCAGCAACAGCAATTAAAAGTTAATCAATGTTTAAAACCGATTTCAACGGTTCATGATTGATTGATATTGAGGATTTAATCGTTGATTAATTTTTAATCGGTATTAGTGAAATTAGCCCCTAAATGATTTACATTCCAATTAGTTTTGATATCGTGTTGGCTTCTTATTTATTTGGCTTTTGTTTTTTGTTTTGTTAGTTTCTTTTTTTTGTTTTGTTGCGAGGAAATTGAAATTTATATACAATAGAATTTTGCATAGTACACGAATATTGCAAGTGATTAGCATAATATCGCTGGCGAGAAAGGAGCACGGGGGAATCAGGGGATGCCAATCATGTTAGGCTGAAGCCAAAATTCAATATTTACGCTAGCGCAGAAACTCGAAGTAATTAGACCGCGTGGTTAATTGGTAGCACGGTCTTCAAAGCCACCGTGAATACACATACGGCCAATAATACTGTACATCAAGCTTTACACAGGTGCTCCTGAATCATTGTTAGGATAAGTCATTTTAGTTTGCTTCGATAATACATTTTGGTACTTTGGCATTATACAAATAAATTTCACCCGATTCCCATTGGAGATGGTATATTGTTTAATAGGATACATGTTCTATTCATTCTTTCCGCGTGGGAAATTCGATTCAATTATAGAAATAGTGTAATTGAAAAGGATTATTGTTTTTTACACATCTCAGGCTTTGCATTCATAGTTACTGAAACATACTATTTACTAGTTTTTTTTTTTAATTGGGTACTAAAGACACTGATTTTTTTTCTTTTTGAGAATTGACAGTACTTTTAATTTGATAGTACCAAGATATTAATTGATATTGAAGTGGCGATAGTTTAGGACCAGTAAACAATCTTTCAATAACAATAATTGTTAATAAGCAAGAATGTTGGATCGAATAAAAAATTTTCATGATCTAAATATTATTTGTTATTGTTCTAACTATAGTTAAGGAACATTAAATTTTTTTTTAACTAAACAATTGTTGGTAAAAAAATAATATTGTTCGATCAAAAAATATTTTTCCAACTTCTGCTGATTTGCGGCTGTGGTTACTTTTTATTAAATCTAAAATAAAATAATTTTAATGACCTAAATATTACATGTTATTGTTCTAACTATAGTTTGGGAACAGTAAATATATTTTTCAACGAAACAATTGTTAATATTTGTAAATAATTAAATTCTTGTGGAAAATTGTAAAATTTTTGTTAATAATTGGATTTCCAGGAAAAATTGTAATATTTTTTGTAAATAATTGAATTCTTTAGGAAAATTGTAATATTTTTGTAAATAATTGAAAATCTGCTAAAAATTTTATTAAAATTTTTTCAAATAATTTATTTTCGGAGGAAAATTGTTATTATTTGTAAAGATAAAGTATTTATTTTTATATTCAAACAATTCAATTATTAAATAACAATTTTAATAATATTCTACATGAACATTCAATTATTATTCCAAAACTTTCTATTTTCAAAAACACATTGCCAAATTTTAATTACTTTTAATACAATTTTAAACAAATTTCTCAAAAAATGTAATTATTCTATACAATTTTATTAAAATTCGTCGAAAGAATTTTATTACTTAAAAAAATCGTTGAAAAATTCTTCACCAGAATTGAAATTTTAGAAACAATTAAATTATTCAAAAATCTTTCTTTGAATTTAAATGATTGAATTCTCGTAGAATTTTCTGATAATCATTGATTTTTAAAATCAATTTCAGTTAAAATTTTTAATAAAATTTGATGTTTTTATTTCCTCACAAAGATTTTTTTGAAGAACTGACTAATAATTGAAATTTCGTAAAATTGAATATTACAATTAATTGAAAATTGACAAAGAAAAAATAATTGAAATTCTGACAAGAATTTTATTATAAACTTTATTATAAAGATAAATGAAATTTTGATTAAAATGTTTGTAAATTAGTTTTTAAAGTGATTGAATATTTAATATTTGAAAATGATTGAATTATGTATTGGCTAAAATTGTAATATGTTTGTGAATAATTGAAATCTTGTGGAAAATTGTAATATTTTAGAAAATAATTGAAATTCTGACAAAAATTTTAATAAAATTCGTCAAAAGAATTTAATTTTGGAGAAAAAATTTATTATTTATAAAGAGAATTTAAATTTTAACTAAAATTTTTGTAAATTACTTTCGAATATAATTGAATATTTAATATTTAAAAATAATTGAATTCTTGTCAAAAATTGTAATATATAATAATTATGTATAAAATATAATTAAGTAAATAATTTAATTCTTGTCGAAAATTGTAATATTTTTGTAAATAATTGAATTCTTGCGGAAAAATATTACATTTTTGTAAATAATTGAATTTTTGAGGAAAATTGTAATATTTTGGTAAATAATTGAATTTCTGCCCAGAATTTTATTAAAATATTTTTAAATAATTAAATTTCTGTGGAAAAATGTATTATTTATAAAGATAATCGAAATATTTAATAAAATTTTTGTAATTTACGTTTGAAATTATTGAAATATTGAATATTTAAAAATAATTGAATTCTTGCGGAAAGTTGTAATATTTTTGTAAATAATTGAATTTCTGTCCCGAATTTTATTAAATTTTTTTTAAATAATTGAATTTATGAGGAAAATTGTATTATTTATAAAAATATTTGAAGTTTTTGACTTAAATTTTTGTAAATTATTTTTGTAGATAATTGAATATTTAATGTTTGAAAATAATTAAATTCTTGTCGGAAAATTGTATTTTTTGGAAAGATAATTTAAATTTTTGAAAATTTTTACAAACGTAATTGGATTTTTGGAAAACTTTATATTACTTTTGAAAATAATTAAATTCTTGAGACTAATTTTATTAAAATTTTCTTTTTAAATAATTAATATTTGAATTGCTTTCTTTAACAAAAGAATTTTTGCAAACTTTTCAACATAATTGGATTTTTACGAAGAATTATATTACTTTTGAAAATAATTGAATTATTGAGAGAAATTTTCGTAAAAAATTTTTTCAAATAATTGTATTCTTTTGTTAAAATAATTTTACAAATTATTTTTTTGAAAAAATTAAAAGAAATAAAAAATTTTTTAAAAATAATTTATTTCTTTGAAGAATGAATAGAAAGAATAATTAAATTTAAAAAAATTTTAATTGTTATATGAAGTTTAATTTCTCAATAGCCATTTTTTTTTTACAAAAAATTATTTCATTTAGAATTTTTTTTTAGTTTCAAATCTATTTTTTTGCTTGTTTTTTTTTAAATCAACTACCGAGTGCGAAGTCTGTCATATGAATTTATTTTTCTCTGAAATTTATTCTATTCTCGTTATTAGACATAGTTTTCCGTTTGTTTTTATGGTTCGTAGTTGAAACATTTTTCGATTAGTTTCATTCGGTCTATGCAAATCCACCAGTTGCTTGATTATTCAACACGTGTTTATATCAAGTTGTGAAATGGAGTCTTCAGTTTCGAAAAATTAGTTTATTGTCTACTTTTAAAATTTTTTAAATGAATTTTTTATTTATTTTTATTTCAAAAATAAATTTATTATTTATTTTAATTTTAAAAATAAATTTATTGTTTATTTTAATTTTAAAAATAAATTTATTGTTTATTTTAATTTTAAAAATAAATTTATTGTTTATTTTAATTTTAAAAATAAATTTATTGTTTATTTTAATTTTAAAAATAAATTTTGCTTATTTTAATTTTAAAAACAAATTTATTGTTTATTTTAATAAAAAAAATAAATCATTTGTTTATTTTAATTTTAAAACTAAATTTATTGTT
This sequence comes from Leptopilina myrica (nomen nudum), assembly GCA_032872475.1. Lineage (NCBI taxonomy): Eukaryota > Metazoa > Arthropoda > Insecta > Hymenoptera > Figitidae > Leptopilina > Leptopilina myrica (nomen nudum). The sequence goes on from CM065459.1 coordinate 5,121,005, forward strand.
TATTTTAACTTTAAAACTAAATTTATTGTTTATTTTAAAAATTGTTAAAATAAATTTAACGCTTTTTACTTCTATTTTTTAACTGCATTTCATTTGTCTAACTCGTGGAGATAAAAATTTTTATGAGGTTTCTAATAGAGCTGTTGTGTTTTATTTTTATCCTTTTTCTTTTGGAAATCAATTTTTAAAACTCCTATTTGCTGTAAAATAACTAACGAACCATCTGACCAGTGTGAAGTCTATTTTTTTTCTTTTTCTTTTTTTTTTCTTTTTTTCGCTTTCATCCAAGGTAGAAAAGCGTTAGTCGTTAAGTGTTACCTAGCGCGCGGAGAAGCCCAGTCCTGACCTGCAATTTAATTTAATTTCCGAATGCTCAATGCACTGCGCAGCATTCAATTTCACACGAAACTAATTGCCACAAAAGATATAGTGAGCAATATCAATAGATAATGAAAATACAAAATTGAATTTTTCACATGGAGAAAAAAGAAAAAAATAAATAATACAAAATTGAGATAGTGGAATGAAAGAAAATAGAATTTTTCCTTTAAGATTAGAAATTCGATAATTGAAATGCAATTGCGAATTAAATGTGTATTTATAGGGTGTCTACATTTTCAAGTTTACGGCGTTAAACGCGCGATAGGAATTTCAAATCGATCCCTCGCTCTGCTTCTCTGTGCGTTCCTGTCACATCAAGTTCCTCCTTTGTTTCCTTAAATTTCATTTGCATTTTAGTGGTCGTTTGTTTTCGTTTTTCTTGCTTTTATTTTATGTTCTTTGCCAGAATAAATTTCAACCATTTCCCCACTGCAAATCGAATTAAAAATTCTTTTGATTTTAAATAGTAAATTATTAATTCGCTGCGTTGAGTTCTCTCTCTCTCTCTCGCTCTTGTGTTAAAAATAAATTTTTATGAGCTTTTAAATGTTAAATCTCCATTTCATATTTTCCGGGGGGTTTTTTTTATACCCGCTTTGAATTTGAATTTTTACCTACATATAAATATTTAAATTTTATAATTTTTTGTCAACAACAAAGACATTGTGTCAGTTAAATGTTAAATTGTGCTTGGACAAAAATTTAATTCACTGTGTTGAATTTTTATCTTTGAAAAAAAGTAAACTGATATCGCTGAGGGGGAAAAATTTCACTGCCACTGTCACTCAGTGACTTTTATTACCCATCACAGAGCGTCAAACTTTTTTTTTTTTTTTTATACCTCTCGTAGATTTCCAAAAGAATGCGCGTGTGTATGTCGAAAACATGATCTGCTTTCAAAAAGTATCGACAACTGTGTAACTATGTAACTTAACAATTTAGCTCTCTTTGAAAAAAGTAACATAAAAAGAAGAAAAAAAAGGTATTTAATGGGTTTTTACATCTTTGAAAAGAAACTTTTCAACCAGAGCCAAAGTCATTTAGAGAAAAATATAGAGGACTAACTTTTGAGTTGAACAATGAAAAGCGAAAACTTTTTGTTAAAGAAAAGAAGAAAAAAAAAGTGCGGGTTTTTTTTATTATTTTGTTTTCACTCAAGTCACACGCGACTATTTTCTTTCTGTTCATTCTTTTAGAGAGTAAATTCGGAATTTTTAATTTATTTTTAACTTTAAGGCCATGGTGGGAGTTTTTTGACAAAATTTTTGCAAATAAATGAACAGTTTTTTTTACTATTTTCGAAGACGATGGTTTTTCAATATTGAATATTTTTATTTGAATAAATAGATAAATAAAAGTAAATAAACAAATAAAATGAAAAATAAATAAAAAAACAAAGTAAAAATAAATAAAAAAATAAAAAAAATAAAATAAAAATAGTAAATAAATAAAAGAATTTTTAATTATAAAAAAATAAACGCTGACGTGATTGGTTCTTTCAACTAAAAATGTTCAATTGTAGAAAAATTGTATTCTTATTTTTTATATTATTTTTTTTATTATAAATATTGCTAGGAAATAGCACTTTTTTAAATCAAATAATTGAATTCAGGAAAATTTTAATAAAAAATCAAAATGAAAATAAATTTCTTATTTTTCATATAATTTTTTTTCTTATTACAAATATTGCAAGGAAATGCCACTTTTTCAAATCAAATAATTGAACTTAGGAAAATTTAAAAAAAAGCAAAATAAAAATAAATTTTAGAGAAGGAGCATTAAAACCTCTTTTAAAAAAACTTCTACGAATTTTTTATTATTGTTTAAAATGCAATTATTTTCAAGTATTTGCAATTCTGTATTTCGAAAATTAAAATATCTACAAAAAATTACACTAAAATTTTTAAAAAACATAAATAATTAGAATTATTATTAAAATTAAGAAAAATCAAAATATTTTCGAAATGTTAGATAAAATTATTTAAAAATAATTTAAATTCTTAAAAATAATATAATAATATTACTTTTTAGACTTTTCTTCCTAAAATTAAAATAAATATCACTTTTTTAATCAAAAATACAAACAAATTAGAATTCTTTTAGTGCTAAAATTAAAATTGAAAAAAATGTCAAATTTTAAAACAATATTTTTAATTAATTAATTTATAAAAAATTAAACAATGAATTCATAAATACTTTTTCTATGATATATTAATTTTTTGAAATATACAATTAAAAATGATAAATAATTGAAATTTTGGAAAATTTTACTGAAAATAATTAATTTTTTGAAATTATTTCAGCAAAACTTTTGAAAATTAAATTTTTGGAAAAATTTTTGTTTTCCGTTTGGAAAATTAAGGAATTCTCAAAATTTTCAATAAAACCTCAAAATAAAATTGACTTTACAAGAAAGTATATTAAGAAAATATTTTTTTAACAAAGAAATTCTTGAGATTCTTTTAAATTATTTTTTAAAATTCAATTATTTCCCTAAATTATTTCACAAATTTTTAATTACAATTTTATCTAGAAATTAGTTGGTTTTTTTCTAAACTATCCAATTCTTTTAAGAAATTCAATTTTTTCTAAAAAGTAAATTAGAATTTTTTTAAAATTCAATTTTTCTCAAAAGAAGTAAATTCAAATTTTCGTAAAATCTATTTCTTTAGTTTTTTTATTAAAATTTTTTTAAAACTCGTGCATTTTCATATATTTATAATAAAAATTCTTGAAAAACGTGATTAATTTTTATTGCTCTTTAAAAATTATTTAAAAAAACAATTTAACAATTTTAACAAAAATTTTTGACAAGTTGTTAAATTCTGAAAATTTTGAATGAAAAATTAAAATGAAAATTTGAATATCCATAGAAAATAATTACACTAATAGATTTTAACTTTTAAGAAATCAAATTATTCTGAATTATAATTAAAAATTTTCGGTAAAACAATCACTTTTTCAAATTTTTAACTATAATTCTTTCAAAAGTTGATTAGTTTTTTTAAATTGTCCACAATTTTTTTGTAAGGAAAATTCTGCAAAAGCAAAATTTTGACAATAGTTTCAGAAAAATTTTGTAATAAATGTCTTTTAATAAATTTAACTGGAAATTTTTTAATTATTCTATAATTGAAAGTATTTTCGTAATGCACTATCTGTTAATTGTGTTTTTCTCTATGAAATTATTATTATTAAGAAACATTATTATTAAGTCTAAATTTTAAGATTCTAAAGTTCTGAACGAAATTTCTTTATTTCTTCTAAAAATTAAATTTTTATTACAATTATTTTGCTTCACTATCCAAAAAATTAATTACTGTGTTTGTAAAAAGTACAATTTTAATTTTTAAATTTTTTTATGATTTGTAATTTATTAAAATATCTTCAATAAAGAAGCTTTGGTTCATTTAAACGTTCAAAACTTGGGTTCATTAAATTTTACTTAAAGAAATTTGCTTCAGTCACAACTTAAATAGAATAGAAATGGCAGATATTCGATAATTATTGATCTGAAATTATCACTAATCCATACAATTAGTGTGGATTATTATTTTTCCTTCGCTCATGATTAAGCTTTGTATTCTATTAAATTAACTTGATTAGATTCTTTATTTACTAAATAAAGTAGTTTTTTATTAGAGGAAATTAAAATTGAATGGTAAATTAATTTATTTCTTTTAAATGAATATTAAAATGCAAATTAAGTTATTTGTTATTAATTTATATTAACTTGAAATGCTAAATGAAGTAAATTAAGTTGTTTATCAAATTAAATTATTCATCAAATGATGTTAAAATTTTAGTGCTCTTGAATTAATTCAAAATAGATTGATAGCGATTAAAATTCATTAGTTATATATATATATAGAGAGGAAATTGTTTAGCGAAGAGAAAATTGCACTGTATATTTTCGATTGCCACTACTTGAGCTTCCATGGAATTTTTATTTCACATATAACTGTAAAGCTTGCTTCGTGAATTCGTAACGAATCATTGGGCACATCGAAGAGTTCTCTATGAATGGCATTTTTCTGCAGACATAAACGAGAATCCCATGCATCTGTGAGTAGTTGGCGCACTATTTTCGTAATACGCTTATGCAATATAAAATTCACATATAGAGATATGATTTTCTCTCTCTCACTCTCTTTTTTTTTGCTGTGAGTGTGTGTATTGTGAAAAATGCATTTAAACATATATATATATATATATATTGAAAAAGAAAAACGAAAAACCAGTGAATAACAGTTTTTGTCCGTTTCACATCATGAGTCGATTTTATTACAAATCCTCCCTGTGTAAAACCGTATCAGAATCAACGTGAAATAAGCTGCGCGAATACATCGAAGCTTTCTGTTTTCAACATTTAATGTTTTCATTTATATTAAACGAGGAGGATTCACAAATCCTGCGTGTGACAATTCAAATCAAGCTTATTCACAAATAGAATCGGCATTTGATGAATATATACGAGGAAAAAATCTTCGTTTGGTTTATTAATGAGTAGGTCTTAGTGTTTTTTTCGTCGAGTCGAATAAATTTAATCGCAAATTGATTCACATTTTTTTAACAGGCTTCGCACTTATCTACTAAAACTTACAATTTACTAATTTTTTTCACGCTATGCTATACTATTTGGGGACTTTTTTAAAAGTTACTGTTTTTTTTGAAAATTTCCACTACTTTAAAAGTTTAAATTCTCTAAATACTGGAAATCAAAAAAATAGTCTTGAAAATTATAATCAAATTCTTTAAAATGATTCAATTATTTTTAAAAAATATTCGAAATTCAACTGCAGCCACTAAACGCTACTATTTTTTTTTAGAATTTCCACTATTTTAAATTCGCTAATACTAGAAATCAAAATAATATTCTTGAAAATTATAATCAAATTCTTGAAAATGATTCAATTATTTTTAATAAATATTCGAAATTCAATTACAGTCACTAAACGCTACAATTTTTTTCAGTTTTCACTACTTTAAATTCGTAAACACTAGAAAATAAAAAAATATTCTCAACAATTATAGTCATATTGTTTAAAACGATTTAATTATTTACAAAAAATATTCGAAATTAAATTATATTCAATATCAAGTATTTTCATAAAATTTCGCAAAAAATTCAATTAATCACAACAACAAAATTTATAAAATTCAATTAGATTCATAAACAATAAAATTTCTACAGGAATTCAATTAGTCTAGAATAGAATTTTTTAAAAATTTTGAAAATATTAGAATTTTTCACAAGAATTCAATTATTTACAAAAATATTAGAATTTTCCACAAGAAATCAATTATATACAAAAATATTACAATTTACCACAAGAATTCAATTATTTACAAAAATATTACAAATTTCTACAAGAATTCAATTATTTACCAAAAGTATTACAATTTTCAACAAGAATTCAATTATTTACCAAAAGTATTACAATTTTCGACAAGAATTCAACTATTGTAAAATATTAAATATTCAATTTCTTTCAAAATTAATTAACAAAAATTTTAGTCAAAATTTCAATTATCTTTATAAATAATACAATTTTTCTCCGAAATTCAATTTTTAAAAAAAAATTTAGTAAAATGCTTGGCAAAATTTCAATTATTTATAAAAATATTACAACTTTTCACAAGAATTTAATTATTTACAAAAATATTACAATTTTCCACAAGAATTCAATTATTTACAAATATTAAGTATTCATAATTACTTTCAAAACTAATTAGCAAAAATTTTAGTCGAAATTCTTCAATTAAATACATTTAAGGAAATAAAAACTTCAAATTTTATCTAAACTTTTAACTGAAATTAATTTTCAAATCAATTATTATCAGAAAATTCTACAAAAATTGAATTATTTAATGACAAATAAGAATAATTTATTGAATAATTCAATTTTTCTTAAATTTCAATTCTGGTCAAGAATTTTATCAACAAATTATTTGAATATCAGAATTCATTTAATGAAAAATTGTATTAAAAATAATTGAAATTTTGCAATGAGTTTTTGAAATTTGAAATTTTTATTTTTTTGGAAAAATAATTGAATGTTTGTGTAGAAAATTATAAAAATTTTTGTTCAATAATTTAATTTTTTGACTATAAAATAAATATTTTATTTAATAATTGAATTTTTCATACAATTGAATTTTCATAAAGAATTTTATTACCAAATTTTTCAATAATTGAATTCTCTTAACAAATTTTTAATATAATTTTTAGGAATAATTTCATTTTTTGAGAAATTTCATGAAAATTGTTCATGGATTAAAAAGAATTGAAATTCTGACAACAATTTTCATAAAATTTTTCAGAAATGGTCGAATTTAGAAGAAAAATTTAATAATTCATAAAAGTAATTGAAAATTGAGAATTTTTGTAAATTTTTTATCATAACTGGATTTTTGCAAAGAATTATATTATACTTTTGCAAATAAGTGAATTCTTGAGACGAATTTTATTTAAAAAATTTTTAAAGTAATTGAATTGTTTTGAAATTAATTAAATAAATAATTGAAAGAAATCATTCATTAAAGATAAATAACAAAATTATTTTCTAAAATTCAATTATTTAGTGACATTTTTATAAAATTATTTTTAATTTAAATTTTTTTTTTTCAATAGATAACAATATTTATTACAAGAATTTAATTATTTTGAAAATTAAAAATTAAAAAAATAAATTTTAAATAAATTTAAAAATTTAAACAAAAATCGTAACATTTCGGATTTTGATTCTGATAAACTTCCTCACAGTTTAGATTCTACTAGAAAAGTAATAAAAGTTGCTTTTTTCCGCTTGTAAATTTTCTTGATGTATTTTGGTGATATATATGTTTGTGTGTATACATATATACATAACTCGTTGATATATATTCCTTGAAGATATGACAGTTGTTCTTGTGCGAAGAAAAATTCAAATATATATTTATACACAAAAGATATTGTTTTCGAAAATCCAAACTTTTTTTTCTAAATGAAAGAGAGAGAGGAATAAGAAATAGTAAATTTGAAACCAGAAACTGAGTTGGAAATTGCTTAGACGTTTTCCTCTTTGCACGTATATTGTTTTCTGGGCGGCAAGAGGCAAACATGAGATGAACTTATGTAAAATGAATACTATTGCTTTGAGCGAATATTTTGGAAATATAAAGTGCTGTTTAAATTTGTTATCCCGAAAATACATGTTTTCGTAGATTATTTAAAAAATGGATCCGCTTTACATACAAACAAATTGAGTAGTTTTTAGTATTCTTATTATTTAGTCTACTATAGTTTTATGTATAGTATATAATTTTATAGTATAATTTTATTTTAGTACAATTTTATTTTATTCGTAGTCTTGTACTCGTCTACTAAAACTTATTTATCGCTTTTTTACGATTCGCTACTATTTCGATTTTAGATTTCGATTTGCGACACTAAAAGGTACGTTTCTCTCGTTTCTTTTCAGAATCTGCTGTACTTTAATTTCTCCAATTGAATTTTCCATGAAAATTAATTTAGAATATTAAAAAAGATGAAATAATTTGTTTGGTAGCTAAAATTTTACTTATTTTCTACGTTAGTGAAGTTCACAACGTTTATAGTTTATATATTTTTATAAATATCTGTAAAGAAAATAGTATGATTAATTCTTTGAATAGTAATTAACCAAAAAAATTATTTGTGAACAAAAAATGTTTTTTTTTTTGGTAGGAAAATAATTTCTTTTCTTTCAATCGTTGATCATAAACGTTGCAAACTTCACCTAAGTTATTTTCTGCAGTATTAGATGAGGCTGAAGTCCACAACGTTTTTAAAAACGAAAACAAAAAAATAATAAGATGGTACTTTCATTTTTTATTGTAAATAATGTTTTTTTTATAATTGAATCCTAAGTGACAACTGATTTCTTAAAAATTAAGGCACATCAAAATTGCAGATGAGTTTTATTTGTAAAAAACTCTTTTTTGATTTTTTGTTTTTTAAAACGTTGCGGACTTCAACTTCGTCAGTATTAGGACCAGTTAATAATAATAGAATTGAATTAATGCGAAGATTACTCTTTTTTAACTTCTTGAATTCCTGGAAAATTTCAATTCAAATAATAATAATTTACTTTTTATGAAATAAAAGTATGGAAAATAATTAAATTCGTAGAAAGAGTTTTATTAGAATTCTTATCATTAATTTGAATATGCGAAGAAGGAATTTTATTATTTATAAAAATAATTGAAAATAATTTAATATTCAAATCGAATTTTATCATAAAATGTTATTAAATTAAAAATTTTGAAAATAATTGAAATTTTTTTCAAGTATTTTATAAAAATTTGGGAAAATAACTGAATTTTAGCGAAGAATTTTGATATTTCCAAAGATAGTTGATATCTTGACGATGATTTAAATAGAAATTGTGAAAATAATTGAATTCTGTTGTTTATAAAGAGAATTGCAATTTCGACGACAATTTAAAAAATTTTTTGAAAACAATTGAATTTTAATTATTTTTACCGTTATTAATGCAAATAATTGAAATTTACAAGAATTTTCTTTTTTAAGTAATAATTTAATTCCTTTGAAATGTTTATTATTCATGAAAATAATTGAAAGTTTAAGAAGAATTGAATTGAATTGTTTTTAAATAATTGAATTCTTGTGTGAAAAATTATTTCAATAGTAGATATTAAAAATCATTAAATTGAGACAAATTTTAGAAAGTAATTGAAATTTCGACAAGAAATTTATTAAAATTTTTGAAAATAATTGAAATTTTAGAGAAGAATTTTATTACTTTTAAATATAATTGAAATCTTGACGATGATTAAAAATTGTGAAAATAATTGAATTTTGGCAAAGCATTTTGTTGTTTATAAAGAGAATTGAAATTTTAACGACAAATTAAAAAAAATGTTTTGAAAATAATTGACTTCTTATTATTTCCATGGTTATTAATGAAAATAATTGATATTTGCAAGAACTTTATGTATAATTGAATTCTTGGAAAGAATTTTCGTTATTCAGTAATAATTGAATTGCTTTAAAATTTTGATTATTGATGAAAATAATTGAATACTTCCGAAGAATTGAAAAGAATTATTTTTTAAATAATTGAATTCTTGTGTAAATAATTGTTTAAATAGTAGATATTAAAAATCATTGAATTGAGAGTAATTTTAGAAAATAATTGAAATTTCGACAAGAATTTAAGTAAATTTTTTAAAAAAATAATTGATGTTTGAAGAAGAATTTTGCTATTTACAAAGTGAATTGAACTATTGATTATAATTTTAAAGAAATTTTTGAAAATAATTATTTACCACTTTTTTTCCACGATTTGCTACTTATTTGGATTTTTGATTTAGATTTGCGACACTAAAAAGTACGTTTCTCTCGTTTTTTTTTCTGAGAATCTGCTGTAATTTTATTTCTTCAATTCAACTTTGTATGTAAATTAATTTAGAATTGGAAAAATTGTTTGGTTGCTAGAATTTTATTAATTTTTTTCACTCTAATTTTTGCTATTTTTGCTTCCTCAAAGTAGGATTGTACTTAAAAATCTATTCTGTATCATTTATCGAAATTAATTTTCCCTTCGAGCCGTTTTCCTTTTCTGACAATTTCTAAATTCCTATTCCAAGTGGAAGAGAATGAGGAAAACTCCACATACGTTATTGTAACTCGTAGAGTTTAAAGAGCTTTTAAAAGTTGAAGTGCCGAGAGGATTTTATGCTCTCTCTCTCTCTCGGTAGACATGCAGGCGTCATGGACATTTTTATTCCAATCAATATTTGTTAAACGTACAATTTTTAAAATTTGTAATAAATATTTGTTAAACGTACAATTTTTAAAATTTGTGATGAATCTTTGTTAAACGTACAATTTTTAAAATTTGTAATAAATATTTGTTAAACGTACAATTTTTAAAATTTGTGATGAATCTTTGTTAAACGTACAATTTTAAAAATTTGTGATGAATCTTTGTTAAACGTACAATTTTTAAAATTTGTGATGAATCTTTGTTAAACGTACAATTTTTAAAATTTGTGATGAATCTTTGTTAAACGTACAATTTTTAGAAGTTGTGATGAAAAAATTTAGTTCTAACATGAACCTTTTTGAACGTTCCTACGATCATTTGAACGAGAATGACAGATATTCGTGTCCGCAACTTGAAAAGGCATGCCTTTTGTTTCCGTTTCTGTATATATATATACGATTGTGGCCTTGAGGGAACGCTAAACTTGCATAGAATCTTCTTCTCTTTGCGGCAATCAGTTAAGCTCTTTGTTGATAAGCGTGTTTAGGTGACTAACGTGAATCCAGAGAGATTCAGAATGTGGATATTAATGGCTCTCGTGGGTGGCATAACACAGGCAAGCCAATTTTCGATCGGGATCAATGACGATACCATAATCAGAAGCAGAGTTCTCCGTAGAGCCATTCACTTAGCGTCGAGTGGTCCTACTAGTCACTGCTATAATAAGCAATATATACACACAGACGCATATGTGTGTGTTTGTACGTTAGAGTATTACTTGAGTGAGGGAATTAGACGTCTCTGATCCTCGGTTTAATCTCGAGTTTCAGGAAGCGCAGGAGTGGTAAGTACATGGTACCCTGTGTGACACGTTCGTTCAAGAACCAAGCACGTAAAGGGTCATACTCTAACACTCCATTTACCACTGGGTAATCTCGACACAGAATCGCCTTTTGGAATAGTATCGATAATTGCCTTTTGTGCAATAAATGTCAAATTTTCACTATGATTCACTGTTCACGACGTTCACGTGGTTAATACACTTGGGATCCTTTTTTAGTTTCTTTTTTTTAGAAGGTTAACCCTTTTGGTATTTCCAATTTTTGTTATTCTGTAGTTGTCATCTGAGTGTGATTTCTGATAACAATTTTCAAACTTGAAACTTGGGTTTCTTAGGAATGATTTAATTTTTAGGGCGAATGGGAGATGAAATCGGAAAAATTTTTGTGGCAACCCATATGGTACTATGGATGATGAATTTCGTGTAAAGTTCAATTCGCGATTATCGATTTCGATGCCAAGTGCACGTGAAGCTGAAGCACATCCTTCAATGGCTCCATTCAGATATCGTGTAAGTAAATCATATTGAAAGGAATCAATTGAAAATCTTTGAGATTATATTACGTGCGGTTGAATGGCTCGCAGTTCCCTGGTTTATATATATACGTTTGAAATTTCAAAGAGCAAAATGTTCGATGGAGGACTGTGTCAACCACGTGACTATGAAACCATTAGGGATACTCTCCGTTTTAGAGATTAGGCTAAAGCAATAGCTAAACTCTGTGTCATTATGTATTCTGTGTGTGTGTATATGGGGGGAGAAGTGTAAGGTTCCATATCTGCCCGAGAACTTGGACAAGTCGCTTTGGGGAGATCGTTTCAACTATTTAGACTTTGAAATGGACCAATTCAAGATTTTGACAGTCAATGTTGCCGAACAGCAATAACAGAAACTTTGCTTTCACCTGAACTAGTTCCATAATTATCGTGTCTGGGCTTTTGTTGAGAGTTGGCTGGGCTATTTCTTCAGCTTGATCGGATACGCTCGTAATCATAATCTTTGAACACTGAGAATATTGATTCTGAATGTTTTAAAGATTGGAATCGGTATTCTAAATGTTTGAAGATTAGGATCCTGATTTTTAAAGATTGGAATCAGTGCCCTAAGTGCTGATTTTACACGAACTTATTTAGAAGTTGATGATTGAAGACAGTTTAACGGTTTGTGATTGGTTCATTGAGGATTTAATAACTAACTTTTCATCGTCATTAGTGATGACATTTAGGAACAGTCGAACCTTTAGGAACTGGTCCCAAATGTTAAAAGATTAGAATCAATATTCCAAGGACTGATTTCACACAAACTTAATGAAAAGTTAATCAATGATTAACAACAGTTCAACGGCTTGTGATTGTTTGATTCAGGATTTAATAATTAACTTTTAATCGTCACTGATTTAGGAATATTTAGGAACATTGAAACATTTAAACATTTAAACACTTAAACAGTAAAACATTTAAACATTTAAACATTCAGGACCAGCTAAATGTTAAAAGACCATAATCAATATTTCCATTATTTAAAGATTGGGAATGTTGGATTTGCAATTATATCGAACTGGGTGTAAATTGATATCAGCGTTGTTGTGCAATTAGTGTAGATCATGAAGGCGTGCGGCAATTAGGGCAATTAGGGTAAAGGGTTGTAAATCTTCTCGTGCGAGACTCACTCCATGATGCAATAAGGGGGCTTTGGAATATATTTTGCAGCTTGCTCTATATTGTAAGTTGAAATTTATCTTTAAAGGAGTGTCCACAAACAAGTCCCCAGGCTGTCAAATACTATCTACTGTCGTCTCTTTGAAGAGTATTGTACATTGCACATTATCCTTTGTGACGCTGCAGGCTTTGATCAGTGCCCTGTTAGAATTCTCCGATTCTGCGATCGACTTTTGTGGGAAATAGGACTTGGCGATAGGTACTGTTACAAATTGACAGGCTATAACTGCAAACATTTTTCGGGCACTTTTTTCCATAAAAAAAAGTTTTGTACCATAAAGAGCGGTGTGTGTCTTTGGGTAATGATTCACTTTTTTTGGGGGGAACGATTTTGGTGGTGGAAACTAGTTTGGTATTAATTTTAACTGTACGGATGTGATCTTTAATACCAAAATCGGTTGTGACATTTAATACAGAACGATTGTTATCTTTTTCATACAATACGGTTGTTATCTTTTTAATGCTGTACGATTGTTAGCTTCTTAATACAATACGGTTGTTATATTTCTAATGCTGTACAATTGTTGTTTTTTTTAATGCTGTATGATTTTAAATCTTTAGTACTGTTCGGTTGTAATCTTTAATTCTGTACGACTTTTAATCTTTAATACTGTTCGGTTGTAATCTTTAATTCTGTACGAATTTAAATGTTTAATACTGTTCGATTCTTTAATTCTGTACGATTTTAAATCTTTAATACTGTCCGATTGTAATCTTTAATTCTGTACGACTTTGAATCTGTTTCTTTTGCAACTTTTCCCCTTTAGCAAAATTGATGGGGGATTATTTTTTTGATTTGCAAGATCAGAACATATTGGAAGGTGGAGTAGTTGGAAAAGTTTTCGAAAGTGGTTTGGAGATAAATTTTTGCGAAAGTTACCTGCGCTCCGACTAATCCGGCTCGTAACCTTGGTATATCAGTGTGACTCCAGTCTGATCTGGCCCAAGGATCGACTCTTCCCAAGTCACTGCTCAGATTCACTTCACCCAATTGATTATGAACGAACTTTCTGACATTCCAGGGCAAATCGTTGTGCCTGAAAAGTGCACGAGTTTGAAAACTAAAATTCTTTTATGCCACCTATATGCAATTCAAACAATTCTTTTTGTAACTTTAAAACAAAATGGCATTTTTGAAAAATGGATTAAATTTGACATATTTAAGGAGGTTTGTTTGTTTGTTTTTTTTTTTTGATGGAATTGGGAGATATTTACCCGTCGATCAGAGGCACTTCAGTAAGGATCCTTCTAATCACGTCCAATCGTTGTTGGTGCGTGACAGGGGAGGATTGTAGTAACAATGGCAGACAGAGGCCTCCGAGGAGCAGGGCTGCCACCAAAAGCAAGATAGGTGCTAGAACTCGACATTTCCGCCGAGGACTCTCATCTCTGCGTTCCTTGCTACTTCCGCTACTAGGAGATTCCTCGCATGTTGGTGGAAGCCGCACAGTACCATTGCACGGCGCCACATCCGGCAGTTCTGTTAGGCACGTTGTCTGTAAAAGCCCAACAAGTTTCCCCCATAAATATTTAATCGCTCACTAATTGAAAATTTTGCACTCCAACTCTTACGAATTCGCATTCAGGCAAATATCACAAATTTAACAGCGAAAGGTTTTTAGAATGCCAAATTTTAAATACATATTTAAAAAAGCACATGTTAGAAGCAACATCTTCGAAGCTTTGAATGTTTGTTAAATTAATTAAATGTGTTACATCAATATTAAATGTGTTCCATTAATTAAAAGTGTTACATTAATTAAATATGTTACATTAACTAAACGTCTTGAATTAACTAAATCTGTTAAAATCCTTTTGGGAATTCATTTTACGAATCTATTTTGGAAATACCCGAAGAAGACAGAAACATATGTTTGTCCAAATGTGTGTCTACCAGACATAAATGAGAGGCGGTTATAAAATATGTTTGTGGAGAAGATATAAGCAGGAGGGGGGAGGGTGGCGTGGCAACTATTTATTAAAGTGGGTCGGTCGCTTTGACTGGAAACATTTTGCAAGAGGTTTTTTTTTTCGAGTAACATAACATGTAAGCAGAGCACGAAGTCCCAGCAATTCGCCAACTTTTTCAATCGAGTGCCCCTGAATCTTTTAAGCGTTCTCCACCTCGCGCACCCCCTCTTACTTAGTCGCAATGGGAAGAGAAGACCTACGGCTTTTCAGGTTTAGGTGGATGATCACGTAATCTCGAGAGACACCGTGAAGTGCATAATAACCGTATTAAACTATCACCATATAATGTCACTTGCCGATGTATAACCAACTTTTAAAACTCTTCTACTTCTTCTTCTTCTTCTTCATCATCATCATCATCATCATCGTCGTCTTCTTCGTTTTCGTTTCTTTCAGGTGGAATTTCAAATTTTTTTTTTTAATTAAAAAAATAGATCGATTTTTTTATTTTTGAAAAATTAGAAAAAAAGGTGAAATGGAATTTTTTGACAGTTGTGTAATTTAGGTTGGTAGGAAAAATTTATTTTGGTCCAGAATTACTAGAGAAAAGTTTTACTAATAAATTTGTAAAAATTACTATTTATTGGTGAAGTTTATTAACACTGTTACCTAAACAGTATCAAATTGCAACGAATTGATCTCAAAAAGTGGATCAAAACATCATTTGATCTCAATTTTTGGATCACTTTAATCCATTTGGAGATTATTTTGACTTTTTCAGAAAAACAGTGAATTCAAAAACAAAAAGTCAGTCACTAATTCAAATAATTGAAATTCTACCAAGAGTTTTGTTATATTTATGAAAATAATTCCATTATTCCGAAAGTTACTCTTTTTTAACTTATTGAATTCCTGGTAAATTTTTGAATTCAAATAATAATAGTCTAATTTTCATTAAATAATAGTATGGAAATAATTGAATTTTTAGAAAGAGTTTTATTAAAATTCCTACAATTACTTAAAATATTCGGAGAAGGAATTTTATTATTAATAAAAATAATTGAAAATAATTTAATATTTTTATCGAATTTTATCATAAAATGTTTTTTAATTTAAAATTTTGAAAATAATTGAAATTTTGAGAAGTATTTTATTAAAATTTGGGAAAATAACTGAATTTTAGAGAAGAATTTTGATATTTCTAAAGATAATTGAAATCTTGACGATGCGATGATTTTAAAAAAATTGTGAAAATAATTGAATTTTTTTGTTTATAAAGAGAATTGCAATTTAGACAACAATTTTTTTAAAAAATTTGAAAATAATTGAATTTTAATTAGTTCTGTAGTTGTTAATGAAAATAATTGAAATTTGCAAGAATTTTATTAAAATTCCGATATATAATTGAATTTTTTGGACAGAATTTTCTTTATTAAGTAATAATTGAATTCCTTTAAAATTTTAATTATTGATGAAAATAATTGAATATCTTTGAAGAAATTAATTGATTTTTTTAAATAATTAAATGCTTGCTAAGAATTTTATTACTCTTAAAAATAATTGAAATCTTAAATAACAATTTTTAAATAATGTTTGAAAATAATTTAATTTTTTGATAGTTGTTAATGAAAATAATTTAAATTTGCAAAAATTTTATTAAAATTCCGATATATAATTGAATTTTTTTTGGAAAGAATTTTCTTTATTAAGTAATAATTGAATTCCTTTAAAATTTTGATTATTGATGAAAATAATTGAATATCTTTGAAGAATTTAATTGATTTTTTTCTAAATAATTAAATGCTTGCTAAGAATTTTATTACCTTTAAAAATAATTGAAATCTTAAATAACAATTTTGAAATAATGTTTGAAAATAATTTAATTTTTTGATATTTATAAAAATAATTGAAATCTTGACGATGATTTTAAAAAAATATTTTGAAAATAATTGAATATTTGCAAAGATTTTTGCTATTTATAAAAATAATTGAAATTTTGACGATGATTTAAAAAAAATTGTGAATATAATTGAATTTTGGCGACGAATTTTTTTGTTTATAATAAGAATTGAAATTTAGACGACAATTTTGAATAAATGTTTGAAAATAATTGAATTCTAATTATTTCTATTGTTATTGATGAAAATAATTAAAATTGCAAGAATTTTATTAAAATTCCGATAAATAATTGAATATTTGAGAATAATTTAATTCAATTGTTTTTAAATAATTGAATTCTTGTGTGAATCATTATTTAAGTAGTAGATTGAATTGAATAGTAAAAATCATTTAATGGAGACAAATTTTAGAAAGTAATTGAAATTTTGACAAGAAATTAATTGAAATTTTTTGAGAAGAATTTTGCTGTTCATAAAGTGAATTGAAATATTGATTATAATTTTTAAATAATGTTTGAAAATAATTGAATTTTTGATATTTATAAAAATAATCAAAATCTTGACGATGATTTAAAAAAAAATATTTTGAAAATAATTGAATTTTTGCAAAGATTTTTGCTATTTATAAAGATAATTGAAATCTTGACAATAATTTTTAAAAAAATTCTTGTTAATCAATAAACTTTTGCCCAGATTTTTGCTATTTATGCAGATAATTGAAGTTTTGACAATTTTTTAAAAAGTTTTTGTAAATAATTGAATTCTTATCTTTATTTATGAAAATAATTGAATTTTGCAAAAATTAGAAAAAATTTTTTTTAATTAATTTTTGGAGAAAGATTTTAGCTACTAATAAAGATAATTGCAATCTTGACGACAATTTTTCAAAAAAATATTCGAAACTAATTGAATTTCTGCGATGAATTTTACTACTTTTTAAAAAATAATTGTATTCGTGTAATAAATATTGTTATTCACGAAAATAATTAATTTTTGCAGAGAATTTTATTGAAATTACTAAGAATAATTTAATTTTTCTGATGAATTGTAACATCAAATTGTATTATCAAGATAATTAAATGAATGAATGAATGAATTGTGTTTTAAACTTGCACATTTATTGTTTTGTAATTGTGAAATTAGAGAACACATTTGAGCATGCTTGTTTTATTTTTTATTTCTATAAATTTTTTTTCGAGTTACAACTCTTTTTTCTTTATTCTCTTTTTTCCTTGGTTTATCTTTTGTTCAAATATATGTTTTTTTATAGCCTCCAGCTAAAACATGTATATTGTGAATGAACGCCCGGTTTTCCACGAATATACGAAACAATGTTTTGCTTACGAAACATTGCCGTGAGTTTTGGCTCAAAATTGATTTTTAAAGTAAAGCAACAAACAAAAACTTTAGGCAAAAAAAAAATAAATAAATAAAAATCAATATCGTAAATGGTAATTTTTTATTCCTCCGAATTTGTTATTTTCAAATTGTTAGTAAAAAAAAAATTGCCATATTGTTGAAAATTATGTTTTTAAAATTTCGAACGTTCAAATGAACGACAATATTTTTTTTACTTCTTCTATTTCTATTTTATTTGCCAAAAAATTATTTTTTAGATTAAAACAAATTACTTCTAAACTAAATATTGTTTAATTTTAATTATTTTTCAATTTTTTCGATGGCAATTTTTCAAAAACACTTCAGGTGAAAAAAAATTGAGTTCATTCTCCATTGAAAATTGTAAAGTGAAAAATTGTTAAGTTCGTTTTATTTTTTTCAAAATTCAATTGTGGTAAATCTTTCTTTTTATTATTTGAGTAAATTTTTTTTTTTCGAGGGAAAAATTTCTATGAAAGTAATGAAATTTCTCCGTTTCGTTTATAATACTTTTTGTCTCTCTTATAAAATACGTTATTAAATCGAAAGAAATAATACAACTGTGTGAGTATGGATTTTTGTTCGACTTTTTTTTTTTGCATTTTTTTTATACACTTTCTCGTTTTCCAACCTTGTGTCTGACTATTGTAATTAAGGAATGGTCGTTAGGTGAGTCGTAAATAGTTATAAGTCGCGTATTATGCTTACAGTTTTTACTGTTTTTAATTAAAAATTCTTTAACCAATTTTCACTGGAATATGGTGGCTCTTGAGAGACTTTCCAGAGGATAAATTCCTTAACACTATAGAGATATTAAAGTGTTCTTCTTGGCAAAGATACTGTCGTTTTAATAACTGATGGTTTTTTCTCTCTCTCTTTCTCTCCATAGCGGAATAATAATATTTAAGGGATTTTTTTTTTAATCGGAAGAGAATTTTTTTTTAATTGAACTTTTGGTAATTATAATCTGAGACAAAAAAGTTT
Organism: Leptopilina myrica (nomen nudum); assembly: GCA_032872475.1. Classification (NCBI taxonomy): domain Eukaryota; kingdom Metazoa; phylum Arthropoda; class Insecta; order Hymenoptera; family Figitidae; genus Leptopilina; species Leptopilina myrica (nomen nudum). Next base: position 5,139,867 of record CM065459.1, read on the forward strand.
GAAATTTGCATTTGAAGGAAGTAATAAAACTGTATATTTATAGATGAGGTGCTAAGTTTTGAAATTAAGGTTTTTTTTTGTGTAAAATAAAAAAAGAGGGATTGATTATCGGTTAACTGTCTTGGTCGCGTCTAGTCGGAGCTAAAATAGAGTTGAGAAAAGCAGTCGCTTAATGTAAAAAAATAAAAATGCCGTCAATTTGTTCAGGTACCTACTATGGGAAAAAAAAGTCCTTTTACTTTGACGCTGTATGGCAAGGGTTCTCTTACACCTTTGACCATTTAAAAGGCGTTTTAAATCAATAGACGGTGTTTTCTTCGCGACGTCTGTTCTTAAAGTTGTCTCGAATTGCACACAATCCTTTTTCCAAGTATCGGCTTTCGAGTATTTAGTTGCTGAGAGTTGTTTCTCTAAAAGCAAAATTCGATTCTTTTTAAATAATTTTTTCTCTTTAAAAATTGCCACTAGATTTTACTTAAAGAATAATTATTCCTCTGAAGAGAAATTAAATTTATTATTTAATTTTATCAGGAAATAATGTTTTTCCTAGTTAACAGAAAAATATTTGTTTTATTTTTCCGTCGATTTCAAATAAACCTTTTTTTTATTATTTTTCGTAGGAATTAAAATTTTTCTTAACATTTAAATTTAAACCTTTTTAAAAATTCCATAACTTCTAAGACTATATATTGCTTCTAATATTGACAGAAAAATTTTATTTTATTTTTCCGTCGATTTCAAATAATTAATAAACATTTAGTTATTATTTTTTCGTAGGAATTAAAATTTTTCTTAACATTTAAATTTAAACCTTTTTTTGAAATTCAATAACTTCTAAAACTATATAATGCTTCTAATATTCAATTAATATTAAAAATTTTGAACTGAAATTCCATTTTGGAACAATTTTTTTTTAAATTTTCGAAAATTCAATTATTTAAATACCAAAATAAATTAATGAATGTTTTTAAAATTGAATTCTTAGAGAAAGAATTTTACTAGCAAGTTTTTAAATAATTAAATTCTTTCGACGAATTTTTATTAAACTTTTAAGAATATTTACATTTTTCGAGAAATTGAATTATCAATGAATTAAAAATGATTGAAATTCCCTGACGACTTTCGATATTTATAAAAGTAATTGAATTTCTAAAAAAGAATTTTACTATTCATCCATGTAAATTTTTTAAATATTTATGACAATAATTAAAAGTTCGTTTAGAATTTAATCAAAATTGTTTAAAAAATAATTCAATTCCTTTTGGAAATTTTATTAAAATAGTATATATATTAAAAATCATTGGATTGAGCAAATTTTTTTAAAGTAATAGAAATTTTGCCAAGAATTCTATTAAAAGGTTTAAAAATAATTGTATTGTGAGAAAGAATTGTTCTATTTATAAAAGAAATTAAATTTTGACGTTGTTTTTAAAAAAATTTTCTAAAAGTAATTGAATTTCTACGAAGAAATTTAATATTTTTGAAAAAAAATTGAATTCCTGTAATTAATATCGTTATAAAAATATATTAAAATTTTTCAAAGAATATTTATTTTAAAAAATTAACTAATTTTGGAAGAATTTGAATTTTTTAGGAAATTTATCAAAAATTTTAAGAATAATTGAATTTTTTGAGTAATTTTATTGAAAATAATTGAATTTTTTCGAAAAATTCCAAATAATTAATATTCAGTGAAGAAATTAATCAAAATTTTAAAGAATAATTGAATTCAGAAGGTTTGGTAAAATTTTATTTAAAATAGTTGAATTCAGAATTTTTTGTAAAATTTTAGTAATAATAATTGAATTCTTGCAACAAAATTAAGAATAATTGAAATTTTTACAAGAAATTTGTTAAACATTTTAAGAATTATTTAATTCATTTGAGTAATTTTATTGAAAATAATTAAATTTATGTGAAAAATTCAAAATAACTGATAGTCAGTAAAGAAATTGATCAACAATTTAAAAAAAAATTGAATTCAGAAGTTTTGGTAAAATTGTATTAAAAATTTAAAAATAATTAAATTCTTGCCACGAATCTTAAAAAAATTGAATTTTCAACAGGAAATTTATCAAAACATTTTGAATTCACATGTTTTATATAAAATTGTACTGAAAATCATTGATTTATTGCAACAAATTTTTAAAAAATTAAAATTTTGACAGAAAAAATTTTTAAAAAAAATTTTCCAGAAATATTTAATTCTGTTGCACTAAATTTTATTTTAAATAATTGAAATTCTACCAAGAAATTTAAACAAATTTTCAAGTGTCATTAATTCTTTGAATTTGAATTATTTTTTTAGCTACTATATGAAGAAAATAATTTCAGTTCAGAATTAATGAATTATATAATCAACTTTTTATATTCTAACGACCACTTGCAATTGTCCCTTTATAGTGACAATTAGAAGGCTTAAATTTTCATTCTATCAAAAAATATTTAAAAAAAAAAATGTCGAGCTTAATTAAAAGGGGAAAAAATAATACCAGATTACATAAACTATAGAGGAGAATTTGTAATTCAAAGAATTTTCGTGACAATTTTCAAAATCGGATAATAAAAGTATATTGGAGGTTAAATGGGGAGAAATTGAAGAGAATCAAAGTGACACGATTGAGAGAAAGTTTATCGGACAATTTCTTTGGAAAGAGAGTGAGAGAGAGTAGAGCATTTAAACCGTCTCTAAAGAAAACTTTGACATTTCCAGTTTTCGAGACTTGTAGCCCAAGAATTTCGTCTCGTTTTCCAAAAGGCAATAAAACTGGGATCAAAGTTGAAAATTTCTTAATAGCTGTCGTCACACTGTAACCCATTCCTCTCCTCTCCTTTTCGGCTCAACTCGGGGAATTTCCAGTTTTGCCTCGGCAATTTGTACCCGATCTCCCCAAGTAATTTCAGAAGTAAATGATTCATTTACGTTCCATCTCAAGTATATAGCGATTATATGCAAGTTGCGCCGGGGAATCAAGAGAAGAGAGAGAGAGAGAGAGAGGACGACGAGTTGTGTGGGGTTAACGTGTTGTAAATGACGGGTTCGAAACCCATCACAGCCCTCAACAGAGTTTACTTGGGTGTCCGCCATGAAGTTTGCGGTAAACTAGTAACCCGATAAGTGGGACTATGTCAATGACCCAAGAGAGTGAGAGAGAGAGAGTGAGCGTCGCGCATCCCAGATATGCGTCAGAGAGAATTGAGATTTCCAGTATCGTTGAAACGAAGCTCAACGATCGCAGTGATTTACATTGCTCAGAGTTTGTCCAGCTTAACTGTTTCCAACAATTCAAACCCCAAACCCACTTGCTCTATAAAGTGTACAATTTGAAACACAGAACGGGGAATATAGAGGGGGGGGGAATGGCAACGATGGAAATGTTCATCCAAGCAAGCATTGTCAAGTTTTCGTATAAATTTCTCCTCGACGTAAATTCAAAAGCCGCAGTTCTACAATACAATTGCTTTGAAAGAGAAGGAGAGAGAGAGAGAGAGTGCAAGGAGTTAGTAGGCTCGAACATCCTTTTCGTTCTATCGTCTATATAGTAAACACACTGGAGGGTGAAAGAGAGAGAGAGAGAGAGAGAGAGAGAGAGAGAGAGAGAGAGGGATATAACCTGCAATCTCTGCAACCTCTGCAGTCCCTCTTGCAACCCCTTGCACCCCTTCATCACTAGCTCGCATCTACTTCCCTCTCCGTTCTCTTGTTGAATTTACCGAGTTTAACGCTTCACAAGTATGAGAAATTAGTAGTCCTTGTTTGTTTGGTCTCCAAGGACAAAAATCTCTCGACGAAAAAGGAGAGGAGAGAATATATCTTGGGAAATATTATACTCCCAAGAATATCGTGCTAGCAATTACTCATCGCGTGTATATATATAGTATCATCTTCTTTTAATTAGTGTAATTTTCATATTTTCAAGAACCTTAATGACGACGAATTTTGGAACAAAGTCATCTTTTTTTTCTTTCAGCAACTTCTATGATATGTGTGAATCAGTATTCTCCATAGTGAAAAAATTTCACTATACTTTTTAAATACTCTGCTTGGTTCAATAAGTCTTCAAAGTCAAAGATATTGAAGTACTTGTACAAATCATCAAAAAGTTGTTGAAAGAATTAAGAATTGGGTGCAATCACTTTTTGTAGTGGTTGTTGTACAAACTCAAGGATATTAAAATACTTGTGCAAACCATCAAAAAGTTGTTGAAAGAATTAAAAATTTGGTGCAATCACTTTCTGTAGTGGTTGTTGTTGTTCAAACTCAAAGATATTAAAATACTTGTGCAAACCATCAAAAAGTTGTTGAAAGAATTAAGAATTTGGTGCAATCACTTTCTGTAGTGGTGGTTGTTATTGTTGTTCAAACTCAAGGATATTAAAATACTTGTGCAAACCATCAAAAAGTTGTTGAAATAATTAAGAATTTGGTGCAATCACTTTTTGTAGTGGTTGTTGTACAAACTCAAGGATATTAAAATACTTGTGCAAAACCATCAAAAAGTTGTTGAAATAATTAAGAATTCGGTGCAATCACTTTTTGTAATGATTGTTGTTGTTCGAACTCAGTGTAAAAAGAAGGCATCTTATTTTAAGATACTTTGGTAGTCACTTGTAAGTTGTTTCTAAAAAGTTATCCAAAGCATCTTAGAATGCATTAGTTTCTAAGATAGAAGATGGAAAAATAAGATGTTTTAATCGTTTTAAAAGCGATTATAATGTATTTTAAGATGCTTGTTTTTGCAGTGTTTTTACAGTGCTCAAAGATATTAAAATACTTGTGCAAACCATCAAAAAGTTTGTTGAAATAATTAAGAATTTGGTGCAATCACTTTTGTAGTGGTTATTGTTGTTGTTCAAACTCAAGGATATTAAAATACTTGTGCAAATCATCAAAAAGTTTGTTGAAAGAATTAAGAATTTGGTGCAATCACTTTTTGTAGTGGTTGTTGTTGTTGTACAAACTCAAGGATATTAAAATACTTGTGCCAACCATCAAAAAGTTTGTTGAAAGAATGAAGAATTTGGTGCAATCACTTCTTGTAGTGGTTGTTGTAACTTATCTACATTTCTTAGTTAATACAATTCGAAATTTTTCACTATTATTCATAGTTTAGTTTATTATTTGATTTGTTCCAGGAAAACCATGAGAACAATCGTTAAAGTACCATATAATTAAAAAAAATTTTAAAGCCATTAACAATTATAAAGAATAAAGTTTAACAATTCTAATAATACAACTGAAACAATCATGAAATATATAACTATTAACAGAATCTTCTACTTTTTGAAAAAAATTAATTCATAAACAAATAATAAAAATCGAACAATCCCAGAATAGTATTTAGATTTGTCACAATTTTAATCCTTTTTTTTTTAGATTTGTAACACTAAGAATAGTTTTTTCATTTCTTTTAAGAATGCACACTACTAAGATCCTTATGTTTTAAACGCTCGAATGAACGAAATGTAATTGTTTCTTCTAAAAATCAAATTTTAATTGCAATTAAAATCTAAAAATTAAAAATAAAATTAAGAAAAGAAGCATCAATAATTAATTTTTTGGATAGTAAGACAAAATAATTATTTTGTGTCACTATCCAAAAAAATTATTATACATTATCAACAAATAACAAACTATGGAAGGATATATTTCAAATAACTTACAAAATAATAGACATTCTGCGAAGAAATTGATCAACATTTTAATGAATAATTGAATTCAGAAGTTTTGGTAAAATTGTATTAAAATTAAATATAATTGAATTCTTGCAACGAAATAAAAAATAATTGAAATTGTGACAGGAAATTTATTAAACATTTTAAGAATAATTGAATTATTTTGAGTACTTTTATTGAAAATAATTGAATTCATGTGAAAAATTCAAAATAATTGAAATTTAGTGAAGAAATTCAAAATAATTGAAATTCAGTGAAAAAATTCAAAATAATTGAAATTCAGCAAAGAAATTTGAAATAATTGAAATTCAGTAAATAAATTAATCAACATTTTAAAGAATAATTGAATTCAGAAGTTTCGGTAAAATTCTATTAATAATAATTGAATTCTTGCAACAAAATTAAAAATAATTGAAATTTTGACAGAAAAATTTATTTTTCTAAAAATTCAAAAAAATTTTATAATATTCTTTGAAAGATTTCAATTATTTTTGAAAATTGAAGAAAAGTTTTTTAGAATTTCACAGAAAAATAAATAAATAAATTCAATTACTTCTATTACAAATAATGCAATAATTCTTGACTCGAATTCAATTATTTTCAATATCTACCATTTTAAACGAATTTCACGGACAAAATTCAATTATTTACAAATTTTAATAGAATTCTTTGAAAAAATTCAATTTTTTTTATAGATAACATTTGCACTGAGGAATTTTAGTTATTTGGAAATAGAATTTTCATACAATTTTTTCAAAGATATGAATTATTTGAAAAAATAATTTATAAAATTATCCGCAAGAAATCAATTATTTTTTTATTTTGAATAACTTTGGAAAAATTAGTAAATAAGAATTCATCTATTTTAAATACAATTGTATTTCTATTTCTCAAAAAAATTTAATTGCTTCTAAAAATTCAAAATAAAAAAATTCTTTTTATAAAAATGCAATTATTTGCAAAAGTAATTATTAAATTTTCCTTAGGAATTCAATTGCTTAGACAAAATTTTAATAAAATTCGTTTGCAAGAGAAGCAATTTAACTATTTTTAAAAATTAAGAAAAATAATTTCTCAAAAACTGAATTAATAATAACATTTTTAAGGAAAATTGCAATTCTTTCAAATACGCAGTTTTCTCATGAAATTTATGAAACATACTTCTGTCCAAAAATTTCAAAAATTAAAAAAATTAATTCTTAAAAAAAATTAAATTATTTGCAAATATTGAAAGAAACAATTCACAAAAATTCAATATTTTAGAAGATTAATAAAATTCGTGGCTAAACTTCATTTTTTTTTGTTAATAGCTGTTATGAAATTTAAAAAAAATTTAATTATTAAAAACAAATTGATAGAAATGTTCTTTAAAGTTTAATTATTTTTGAAAATAATGAAACTTTTCCTAGAGATTAAATTGTTTGAGAAAATTTAAATAATGTTTACAAAAAGAGAAGATGAAGTAAAGCATCAATTTTTTGAATATTTTTTATCACTTTTTTGATTATAAAAACTAATTTTTCAAACTGAATCATCCTTGAAGTTTTTTTTTCTAACAGAGTCAGGAAAGAAGAGTCAAAATTCTGTATGGAAATCAGGGAAAATAGAATAAAATGTTTGTGGCAACTTTGTTATAATTATGCTCGATAATTTATATTCCAGAAAGAGAGAAAATTCATGGAGTCACTGTGAAAGAACAAGTCGTTTGCATAAAAAACTTTTTGAAATATAATTCTCGAACTTTAAAATATTTTCATGCGAAAATTGTTGAAATAATTGTTGTAATAATTGTGACGAATTATTATTATGATAATAATTCTCATTATCACATAAGATAACTAAAAAATTTACTTCTTATTTTTTTTAGTGAAATTTTCCTTCTTTTTTCAATAAAAAAGAAGAAGTAAATTTGTAAGTTACACTTTTTCTAGAAACTATTTTTAACAAAACAAAAAATTAAAAAATATGGAGGAAAATATCGATAAATTTAAAAAACTGGGAGGGCAAAGTATACCAATTAGAAAAAAGCTCGCGAGTGCGATATAAAAGTTGAAATGGAAATTTCGTGAATGAAAAGCGGTGCTCGATTCTATTCCGAGGTTCATTACGCTCATGTATCAATTTGGTCAGAATTCATGTTTCAAAACCGGTTGGAAATTCCCAACTACGCGTCAAATGAAGCTGATATTCATTAGCATTTTCCTACTTTCGCAATGTATATATATAGAGAGAGAGCTTTCGCAACTGAAAGAATGATGCTTCATATAATAAAAGGGGAGAAATAAAGAGCTTGTATTATTCAACTTGAATATTTATTCATTTACATGATGGAAATAGAATTTTGAATATTTCAAAGGAGCTTTAAGTAGTTGTGGTTCGTCTCAAGTGTCTTGAAGGTGAATTAATTAATTCTTTGAAAATTTAATGCGGGTTTTTCATGGCTATTTGTGTAAATAAAAGCTTGGGTAGTGTTTTAGTGTTTAGTGATTTTAGTTTTTGTTTTTTATTTTAGTTTTTATTTTAGTGTTTTAGTTTAGTGAGTTTACTAATTTTAATGCTTATTTATTATTAATTTTGAGAAATGTTGGAAGTAACGTTGTTAGTGCTTTTTATTTTTAATTTAGGGAAATGTTGTTAGTGCTTTTATTTTTAATTAAGAGAAATGTTGTTACTGATTTTTATTTTCAATTTAGAGAAATGTTAGAGTAATGTTGTTAGTGCTTTTTATTTTTAATTTAGAGAAATTTTATAGTAATGTTGTTAGTGATTTTTATTTTGAGAAATGTAAGAGTAATGTTGTTAGTGCTTTTTATTTTTAATTTAGAGTAATGTTGTTAGTGCTTTTTATTTTTAATTTAGGGAAATGTTGTTAGTGCTTTTATTTTTAATTTAGAGAAATGTTGTTAGTGCTTATTTTTAATTTAGAGAAATGTTAGAGTAATGTTGTTAGTGCTTTTTATTTTTAATTTAAGGAAATGTTAGAGTAATGTTGTTAGTGCTTTTTATTTTTAATTTAGGGAAATGTTGTTAGTGCTTTTAATTTAATTAAGAGAAATGTTGTTAGTGATTTTCATTTTTAATTTAGAGAAATGTTAGAGTAATGTTGTTAGTGCTTTTTATTTTTAATTTAGAGTAATGTTGTTAGTGATTTTCATTTTTAATTTAGAGAAATGTCAGAGTAATGTTGTTAGTGCTTTTTATTTTTAATTTAGGGAAATGTTGTTAGTGCTTTTATTTTTAATTAAGAGAAATGTTGTTACTGATTTTTATTTTTAATTAAGGGAAATATTTATAGTGATTTTTATTTTAAATTTAGAGAAATGTTAGAGTAATGTTGTTAGTGCTTTTTATTTTTAATTTAGGGAAATATTGTTAGTGCTTTTTATTTCTAATTTAGGGAAATATTGTTAGTGCTTTTTATTTTTAATTTAGAGAAATGTTAGAGTAATGTTGTTAGTACTTTTTTAAATTTTAATTTAGAGAAATATTGGAGTAATGTCGATTTGAAACGGAGTTTATTTTGTATTTGTGGACAATGAGCTTTGTTCTGTGGCGTTTCGAAGAGAAAGAAGTTCATCAGTCAAGCATAAGCCTTTTGCTCGCAACTTCCTCGTTCGCGCCTTAAAGCCCTTACAATTACTCGGGCTCCTAACAAGATTAGTCGACCGATTTCCTGCTGTTGCCAATAGATGTTCCAATAGAGGTTAGAAGGCTTTTCTTAGAGTGAAGAAAGACGCCATTTACAGCACACGCAATGCTTCCCGAAGGCACAACACATTAGATCTCTAAAGTCACTTACAGGTTATGCCCTACATAGAGCGGAAAAAGCAGAATAGTTCCAATTGAGAAATAAAAATCCATTTCTCTTCGCAAGAGGTTGAAAATCGTAAACATTTTTATATCGCTATTAAATTAACCCGAAAGATGAACTTTCGATTATTATTATTATTTTTATTATTAATTTTATTATATATAATATAAATATAAACTTGGTTGCTACTTTTACTTTTACGTGTTCATAAAACTTTACTGCTTTGCCTTCAATTATTAAACAAAATTCATAATTCGATATACTCTCTAGCTTTTCTATCAAAAATTTTATTCTAAAGAGAAAATTTAAGAAAATCTAAAATACTTATTAAATAGGCGCCAAGAATATTCTGTAATCTTTAGGCTTATAATTTCTGATTATTGAATATTCTTGGCGCCTATTTAAGTAGATTTTTAAAAATTTAGAAAATAATTTTATCAGTGCAGTTCTTTATTGATACTAAAAAAAAGTTTTTCTAAAATTAATATTTTTTTTTAATACAAATTCAGGGTGAAAAAAAATTAGGAAAATCTGGGAACTTAGAAAAAAGTCTGGTGAAATCAGGAAAAAGTAGGAGAATTTTATTAAATATGCTGGAAAAATAGGAGAATTTTATTAAATGTACTGTAAAAGTAGAAGAATTTTATGAAATGTACTGGAAACAATTAAATTTTCAGAATTCGAAGAAAAATTCTAAAAATACGAAAATCAAAAGGATTTTCAATGAATTAATTTTAGAAAAAGAATTATCTTTATAAAAAATAAAATTCTCATAGGAAATTCAATTATTTTGGAAGAATTTAATAATATTCTTGTCAGAATTTCAATGATGTTACAAGAATTTAATTTTGAGAAACGAAATTATTCAATAAATTATTTACCTTTGTATTTAAATAATTGAGTTCTTGTTAAAGTTTCTAAGGAAAATTAATTTGAAAATCATTTGCAGTTGAAATTTGAAGATGAACTAAAACATTTTACAAGAATTCAATTATTTTCATAAATTACAAAATTTATCGACAAATTTTAAACTATTTTTAATACAATTTTAATTGAATTCCTTGAAAAATATAATTATTCTTAAACATTTAATTGGAATTTAGCAAAAGAATTCGATTTATTACTCATAAAAGAATTCAATTATTCTTAAATTTTCTTTACAAATTTCATAGGAATTTAATTATTTTCTGCAGAATTCAAAAAATATTTCTCAATTCAATTATTTAAAAAATTTTTGATCAATTTCTTTACAGAATTTCAATTATGCTTTAATTTTTCTCATAAAATCAATTGTATTCAAATTTTCAAAATAAATTCAATTTTTCTTAAAATGTTTAAGAAATTTATTTGTAGAATTTTAATTACTTTTCAAAATTTTTTTTTGCAAAAAGTCAATTATTTTCAATAAAAAATTAATAAAATTTCTAAATACAAAATTTTTTAGAAATATTAAACAATTTCTTTACAGAATTTCAATTATTTTGAAATTTTCGCATGAATTTAATTATTTTTTATTAAATTTCTCAAGTTAATTCAATTATTTTCAATTAAATTTCTCAAAAGAATTGAATTATTCTTAAAAATATTTAAGAATATTTAAGATATTTTTTTGCCGAATTTAAATTATTTTAAGAATCTTTGCAAGAATGTCAATTATTTTCATTTCAATACAATTTTAATTGAATTCTTCGAAAAATACAATTATTCTGAAAAAATTTAAGAAAATAAATCGTTCCAAGAATTTAAATTATTTTTAATACAATTTTAATCGAATTTCTCGAAAAATTCAATTATTCTTAGAAATATTTAAGATATTTAAGATATTTTTTTACCGAATTTAAATTATTTTAAGAATCTTTACAAGAATTTCAATTATTTTCAATACAATTTTAATTGAATTTCTCGAAAAATTAATTTTTTTTCAAATTTTATTAAAATTCGCCGAAATAATTCAATTATTTTTAAAAAATAATTGGAAATTTAATACGGGAATTTAATCTTTTCAAACATTCGATTATTCAAGAAATTATATATTTTTGTGTATAAATAATTGAAATTCTCGTAGAGTTTATTTTTTCTATTAATCCTTTCTTAAAAAATATATAAATAAAAAATATACATAAAATGCATTAAAGAAGAAAATTGAATTATAAAAAAATTAATAGACAAAATAAATATTAAAAATTTTATATTAGAAATTATATTAATATTTTTATTTATATAAGATATTTAATTATAATTTTTGAGTAAATGAGAATATTCTTTAGAGTCAAGGAAAGAGTTAAAATTTTATCTGGAAATGAGGAAAAATGCAGGGAAAAAAATTAAATTTTTGTGTTAACCTCGAAATTCTTTTCTTAATACTAATACTTTTCTGATATCAATTTTTTTTTAGTTTTTCTTCGCAAGATTTTTAATTCGTTATTTTTTCTCAATTTGATATCCTTAGGAAAACTGTTGATATACTGATTCTTTTTTGAAGTATATTATTGAATGAATTTAAATTATGTATAATAAATTCTTATTATAATAAAATTAATTTATTATAATTATTATATCATTTCACTATTCACACTGATATATAAGAGATAATTTTGAGCGCTTTAAAATGTACGAGGTTTCGTTAAATTTTAATTTTCTAAAATGTAGTGTACACTTTATTATCTACTCATATAACGGTTTCATACTCTATAGTTCACGAGGTAAATTAGTGTGGAATGAAGGTGTAGAGTATGAAGGGCCGATAACTAGAGTGTGCCGAGAGGAATCGATCTCTCACAGGCAAAACGAAAGCAAAACTTGTTTTCGTTATAAACAAGATAACTTTGATCAGTAAAATAATTAAATAACCATATATTGGATAAATATTTCCCCTCGACGATATTATTATTATTATTATTAAAAATATAATAATTGTCATTTTTTTTCTCTCTCTTTTCACGAATTTTCTAACTAAATTTTTTTTTAAACAAAAAAGACACATACATTTTTCAGAGGATGAAAAATAGAAAATCTACCGATGAAAAAGTTTATAATATACTATCGGAGGAATTTTTTCCCTCACGAATGTTATTGGCCATATTTCAGTTTTGAAATAATCTCTTTCTTTCTTTCTCTCTCTTATTGGGAGGTATTTTTTTTTTTTTTTTTTTTTGCCAAATATACATAATCTTTTTCCTAATGAAAAAAGTTCGCTTATAGAAATAATGAATGAATGCAGTAGCAGTAGGAGGAAAAAAAAATACTCTGACATCTGTTTCATCGGAAAAATGAAACTTGATATCCTCTTTTTTCTAACTAAATGCGTTAAAAATCGGTTTACATAGGGAAAATGTAGGGTTGATTTTCTCCGTTTTGACAGAAACTGCGAGCGCGAATGAAATATGTATAAAATATTATCGGTATTTTGTTAGACCATGCGCGCAATCCATGGAAAATTTATCCTTCTTTGCAATATGGGGAAAATCCATCTCTTGGCAAAAGAGAGAAAGCGAAAAATTGGAAAAGAAGAGAGGGAATTGAAAGATGTATTATGAAAAATGATCCTGGAAAATTGATCTTTTTGTTTTAAATCGTCAATATATCTGACGAATTTTGTAGTATCCGCGCCCCGTCAGAACGAGAGAGAATCGAGGAAATCGCGAATCGTATGTGGACCATTTTATATAAAGTTTAAAGTGAGAGTATTTCATTTATCGATCTGAGAAATGGTAAAACGTCTAATTCAGGTTGCAAACGTTATATTGCCCTTTGTTTCCCGCAATAGATTAAAAATAATGGTTATTTTTTCCAAGAAGAAAACTTCTTTATTTGGTTAAAAATTTTTTATCCAATATTTGCAATTTGTATCCGTTTTTTTCTAGGGATATCAAATTGAGACAAAAAAGGAATCAAAAGTATTGCGAAGCTACGTTTTGATTCGTTTTTTGTCTAAATTTGATATCCCTAGGGAAAAAAAGGAAAAAAATATTTTTCTATTTTCAAAATTTGTTTGAAACTAAAAGCTACTATTTCTGTTATTTTTTTAATTTACTGCTATTTTAAATTCGTTAATAGGTTAATAGTAGAAAGCAAAAAAATATATTGTGAAAAATTATAATCAAATTTCTCAAAACAATTCAACTTGGTTTTAAAAAAATATTCGAAATTCAATTATTATCAGTATCTAAGTATTTTCAAAAAATTTCGGAAAATAAATTCAATTATTTAAAATTTAAAAATGGAAATTAATAAAGCTCATTCAAAATTCAATTTTTTTTATAAATAATAAAATTTCCAGAGGAATTTAAATTAATTTAGAATAGAACTTTCGAAAAAAATTTCGAAATAAAATCTATTATTTAGCAAAATTTTTGTACAATTCTTTGAAATAATTCGATTACTTTTACTAATATAAGAAAAGTTGTCATGGAAATTCAGTTTTTTTTAAATATTTGAAACAATTCTAAGCAAGGATTTTAATTATTTTCGAAAATAATAAATTTCTTTTCAGGAATTTAAGTATTTTGGAAAATTTTGAATCAAATTCTTTGCAACTATTTAATTGTTTTCGTTAGTAATCAAATTTTAATTATTCTTTATAGAATTTTACAGGATTTGCTAAAAAATGTAATTATTTTTAAAAATTTAATTTCCATTCCGCAAAAATATACTATTTAAATTAAAGAAATATTTTTAAAATTTCTTTTGAAAAATGCAATTATTTTCAAAACCAACAAAATTTTCCTCAGAAACTGAATTTTTTAAACAACATTTTAATAAAATTTTTCGCAACAATTCAATTAGTTTTCATAAATAATAAAATTCTTGTCACGAATTAAATTATTTTTGAAAATTTAAATAGAGAATTTTATACCTTTATTTAATTATCATCAATCAAAAAATGTAATAATTAAAAAAAATGAAAAAAATGAATTATTTTTTAACTTTTTAACGAAAATTGTTCCAAAAAATTATCATCATAATAATTATTTTAAAAATTGAATTTCAATGTATCGAACCAATTAATTATTTAGAAGCATTTTTCAAACTCTCATGGAATAATTTAATTATTTACAAAAATATTATTTTTTTGCAGTTCTCCATTTATTTGCAAATATTTTAATAAAATTATTCAAAACAATCGAAAATTTTAAATACAATTTAAATTAACAATTTTTTTTTAAATAATTCGATTATTCATTTAGATTTTAATGATATTCTTTTCAAGAATGCAATTATTTATTAACATAAATAATTCATCGCAAGAATTCAATTTTTAAAGGTAAATAACAAAATTATTCTCGAAATTCAATTATTTTGAGCTCTTAAAATTTTTTGCAAAATTCAATTATTTAAAAAAAAATCTAATAAAATCAAGAATTCAATTATTTAAAAATTTTAATCAAATTCTTTACAAGATAATTATTTTTAAAACTATTTAAATTCTGTCATGAATATAATAAAATTCGTTGCTGAAATATTAGCGGAATAAGAAAGAAAATAAATATTTTTTTGATGAAAATTAGGAAATGTCAGTGAAATAAAAAATATCGAATGGAATTTTTTTGTTTTGTGAAGTGTCTAAAACGAGTTTTTTTGTCGTCAAGTTTAATTTTTGCGAATAGAAACTTTTTTACTATTTTTTTTAATTTGAAAACTTACTTTTTGCTACTTTCTTACTATTTTTTAGTTTTAAAGCTACTTTTTTGCTACATTTTTGTTATTTTTTTAGTTTAAACCTTGAAAGCTACTTTTTTTACTATTGTTTCAGTTTGAATCTTGAAAGCTACTTTCTTACTATTTTTTTTTAGTTTTAAAGCTACTTTTTCTACTTTTTGACTAGGTTTTTAGTTTGAAAGCTACTTCTTGCTACGTTTTACTATTTTTTGATTTTGAAAGTTACTTTTTGCTATTTCTTTTTAAATTAAGTATCCAGTGAGAAGTCTGATAGTTTTAAAATTAGTACAAAAAATAGAAAAAAAATTACATTAAAAATAGCATTTAAAATAGTTCTCAATTACTTTAACTACTAAAAAAAAATCACAGATATTCGTACATAAAAAATTTATATCCAATTCAAATGAACATTTCTCGTATACTGATTCATAAATTACTAGCAAGAATTTTTCTTATTAAGAGAGGAAAAAAATCCATAAAAATAAGAAAAAGGCTTTTAAAAAAACAAAGTTAATAAAAAAAAAGAGTTTTAAAAATATCGATAAGAAAACGTAAGTAATAATGATCCGTTCGTTGAGATAACATATAGAAAATTTGTTAATCGGGGGGAAAGAGAGTTTTTTGAAATTACTCTTTAGGCGTGTAGCCAGGTTATAGAGTCATTTACGCCTCGTCGCCTACGAATGTCGTTACACAATGTTGGCAGAAGCTCTGGATTATTGACGCTCTTGTGAGCAAACCTTTGTCGGCAATTCCAGAGGTATTGAGACACTCTAACGTCAAACGTTTCGTCAGTTTAGCCACCCGCTATGGACGACGACAACCTTAACGTCGCACATGGTCTCGTCTCTGTTACAGAATTTATTTTTCATTCAAAAACGTCCAACTAACGATTTCGAGTTTGCAAATTATTCGAGCGATTAACGAGAGCTAAGAAGGGTTTAGAGGAAATTTCGGACAAAAAATAAATAACTGAATAAATAAGAAATCGGAGCAAAAAAAGGATGAGAAATAGGAGAAGAAAAAAATAAAAATATTGGTGAAGTTCACAACGTTTATAATCAACAATTTAGAAGAAAAAATATTTTATATTCAAATTTTTGCACAAAAACATTTTTTTTTTTGAATTATTTTATCAATAAATTCAACTATTTTTATAAATAATAAAATTTCCAGAGGAATTTCAATGAATTTAGAATAGATTTTTGAAAAAAAATTTCGAAAAAATCAATTATTTAGAACATTTTTTTATACAATTCTTAAGAATAATTTGATTATTTACTTTCATTATTAATGAAATTTTTTAATGGAAAATAAGTTTTTTGTGGAAATATTTAATACAATTCTAAGCAAGAATTCAATTCTTTTCATAAATAATAAATTTCTTCTCAGGAATTTAATTTTAATAAAATTCTTTGCAATTATTTAATTGTTTTCGTAAGTAATAAAATTTATCGCAGGATTTTTATCATTTTTTATATAATATTACAGGAATTGCTAAAAAATGTAATTATTTTGAAAAATTTAATTTCCATTCCGCAAAAATATATTATTTAAAGAAATATTTTTTTTTAATTCTTTTGAAGATTGTAATTATTTTCAAAACAAACAACATTTTTCTCAGAAATTCAATTTTTAAAAAAATATTTTAATAAAATTTTTCACAATAATTCAATTAATTTTCATAAATAATAAGACTCATCAAAGAATTTTCATAGTTTTTAATACTATTTTAATTTTTTAATTAAGAAAAAAATAATAATTTCACAAATGAAGTTTTTTTTACAAGAATTCAAGCATTTAAAATAAAAATTATCAAACATATTGAATTTTAATTCATCGAACAAATCAATTAAAAAAATTTTTTTAAACGTTTATGAATGAATTTAATTATTCACAAAAATATAATTTTTTACAGTTCTTTAATTATTTTCAAACGTTTATAATCGTTTATAATTATAATTAACGATTTAGAAGAAAAAATATTTTATTTTCGAATTTTTACAAATTTTGTGCACGAAAACATTTTTATCAATTATTTTATCAAGAAATTGAAAAATTTCTGAGCAAAAAACAGTTTATTGTTTAAAAGAAATATAGAAAAATGAAAAATATTTTTTTTCTTGCAATCATTGATAATAATCGTTGTGAACTTCACTGCCGTAAATAAAAAATGACTAGATTGACTTGAATAATTAATAATAATAATTATAATAATATAATTTTTGTTTTCTATTTTTTAATTCTTTTGTCGTTTTTTTTTTTTTTTTGTTTTGTTTGAAAGCGTCTGCCAAAGACTTGACATTACGCTTCGGCTATTTTCCCCGTCTGCCAAACTGTTTCCTTGACGATTTCAAGGAAGTGAAACGAGATGACGAGTCGCTGATAGAATCTGACTGAATAAAAAAAAAAAAAAAAAAAATCGAACGAAAAAGATAAAGGACAGATATACAGGAAAAAAGAGATAGAATCCAGCAACTTGGGAGAGTATTCTCACTTATATCTATATACATAGATATATGAAAAGTATAAAAAGAAAAACTTTTAGTTCTTCACGCGATTTGACGTTCGTAAAGTCCAGTCAGTATTCTTTTCTTCATTCGAAAGATTTTTATCTTTTTTATTTTGCCATTCGCAAATCTATGCATGCAGATGTTGAGCTTTCAATATTTTCAACAAAAAATAAATAAAAAAAAAATCTCCAAAGCGATGAGTTGTAGATTTCAAGTTCCTCCTGGGGCATTCTGTTTTAAATCGTTTTACCATAGCAAAAGCGTGTAAATGATTTTTCAAATGGATTCGTTTGTGGTAAAACGAAATTAATTTAAAACTCTCAGTGGACTTTGTAAACTTTTACATTGATGTGGAACTGTTTCTATTTTATTTTGTAATTTAATTTTATATGTAGAAAAATATGAAATTTATTTTATCAAGTTGCTCTCTTAATAAAAATCTTATGGAGTATTTTTGTACTTGACAGAAAAAGGGAATAATGAAAATATTCTTTTTCAATTTTTGCTTATATTTCACTGAATTTCTGTGTGTTAAATAAACGAAAGTTATTTTTTCTTTTTTAAATTTCAAACTTTCTAATAATAGTGAGTGAAGTAAAAATTCAAAAGACGCAAAATTTTGATTTTCAAATTATAGTTTTATTTCTATTTTTATAATATATTTATAATAAATAATAATAATAAAATAGTGAGTGAATTAAAAATTCAAAAAAGGCAAATTTTTGTTTTTTAATTTATAGTTTTTTTAATATTTTTATAATTTATTTATAATATATAATAATAATAATATAATAGTGAGTGAATTAAAAATTCAAAAGCGCAAAATTTGTTTTTCAATCTATAGTTTTTTTTCTATTTTTAATTTACAAGTAAAAGTATTTTTTACATTTTTTAATCTGAAGCCTGTGTTTAGATTTTCTTTTGTTTTTCAATTTATAGTTTTTTTCTATTTTCAATTTACAAGTAAAAGTATTTTCTACATTTTTTAATCTGAAGCCTGTGGTATTAAATTAAAAGTGCTGGAAAATTTGGTTTGTAAAAATTTGTTTTCGAATTCATTATTTCATTTGCACGTAGATTTTTATTTATATTTTGGAAAAAAGAACTTTTCGCAAAACAAATAGATTTGAAATTTTTTTTTCAAACTCTCTTGTTGGTGGAATTATTTGACACAATGTCTCTTTATATTGAGAAAAAAAATTCGATTCATAAGTTTTTAATATTTTAATAAACGAAACTCTTTTATTGCGACAGAAAAAATTTCTCGAAAAATTTTTTTTTAGATAAAAATGCAGAATTAGAATTCATTCACTAACTTTGTTTGAAGATATAAATATTTTTAAAAAATTATTTGCGGATAAAAATTAAAAACTTGATGTTTTCTTAGGGGAATTTTTTTAATTCTTTTTAAAATTTTTTCTTTCTTTTTTTTAATTTTTTCTTTCTTTTTTTTCAGCGTCTAAAGTTCTTTTCCGGAGGAAAAAAATAGAGAGTGGAGGAAAATTAATCAATACTTTATGCTTTGTTTTCAATATGAGATTATTATACTTCTCGATACAATAGAAACAGATGTATTTGTGTTCATTATAAAATTTACTGTTTCGAATTTCCTCAGTTTTACTGCTACTTCAGAGTAAATGAGATCCGCAATAAATTGGAACAGTTTTTGGTATTTCAACTGGGAATTTATGACTCAGTATGGTATTAAATTTATCCGAATCATTTCAACTCTAATTTACATGCAATGCTGAAAATGTTATAATATATACACATACACAAATACTAGGCTACAAATTCCTCTAGCACGCCAATTGCAATTGTTTTTTTTTTTTTTTTTTTTTTTAAATTAAATTATTTTTCTTTTGAGGTCAGACTTGGTATTTGCTTTTTTCTATGTTTATAATTGATGATGATAAATATGAGATGATTTATTTAAGAGCATTGTTATTTTCACGAACAAAATAAAGAACTGGAAAATATTTTAAAACTAGAAACGAAGAAATTTGGAAAAATTTTTTTTATTTATTTACTGAAAAAAATCGATTTAATTTAAATAATTGATTACTTGTCTATAATCAAATAAACATTTACTTGAATTAAGAAATTTTTGATTCCAATCGATAAATGGTATTTGAAACAATTATTTTAGTATTTGAAGCAAATTCCTCTTAATTGACGCAAATATTATTCGATCCAAATAAATGTTTATTTAATAGAACTAAATATTTCTTTGGCACAAATAAAAATTCGTTTTGTGCAAATAAGTAGATTTTTTTGTTGCAAATAATTTTTTCTTTGGTAAAAATAAATATTTCCTTAGTAAAAATAAATATTTCTTTGATACAAATAAATATTTTTTTGCCACAAATAAATATTTGCTTAGTAAAAGTAAATATTTCTTTGGCACAAATAAAAATTCGTTTTTTGCAAATTTGTAGATAATTTTTTGTTTCAAATAAATATTTCCTTAGTAAAAATAAATATTTTTTTGGTACAAATAAATATTTTTTTGCCACAAATAAATATTTCTTTAGTACAAAATAAATATTTCGTTGGTACATACAAATAAATATTTTTGTGGTACAAATAAATATTTGTCTAGTAAAAATAAACATTTCTTTGGTACAAATAAATATTTTTGTGGTACAAATAAGTATTTATTTGTTAATAGACAGGAAATTGTGTTTATTTGAATCAAATAAATTTAATATTCAGTTTATTAGTGAATTATTTCTTTATTATTATTGTTTTTCTTTATCTATTATTATTATTATTACTATTATTTTTATTTTTATTATTATTGTCATGTAATGTCGAATAATTGTGAAAAAAAATTATTTCCACTATTCCATTTTAGAGGCCAGTGAACATAATTAAAATAATTGGTTTTATAGTGAAAATAAATAAGAGTAACTAGAAAAGTAAAATAGATTAAAAAAAAAATATTATAACATGTATTGGAAAATTGGAACCGGAGTAGAAAATCCTGTTCCATTTGTGACGACTTTGGCACAGCCCGAGGCTAACAAAGCATTTTACTTGTTCTATTTTTGCAAGAAAGGCCTGAAATCCTCTTTTCGTCCTATTTTACGTTATAGAACTTATATAGAGGAAGAATATTTTCTATTAATAATTAAAATGTCTTTTTTAATATTCTTCTTTATGTGCCTTCTATCTGTACGGTTTTTAGAACATTTTTCTTACTTTCCCTCATTTTCCGCTGTACACTTAATTGTAATTAATAGGTTTACTTATTTTATTTTCTTTATCTTTTTATTTAGTTTTGCTTTCTTCATTTTATAGAATTTTTTCTTTTTATTTAGTTTCATTTTCCTCATTTTTTAAATTTTATTATTTTTATTGTTTTATTTTATTTTTTACTTTTATTTTAATTTCGTTTTAACTTTTATTTTATTTTTTTACTTTTTGTTTTATTTTTTACTTTTATTTTAATTTCGTTTTAACTTTTATTTTATTTTCTTACTTTTTTGTTTTATTTTTTTACTTTTATTATTTTTCTCTCTCAATAAGAACAATTTAGGTATAAGATGAACTAAAAATTAGCAAAAATTTCCTAATGACAAAATTATAAATTCTAATTTTTATTCTAATTTGCAAACTTTTAATTGTTTTAATTGGTGAAAATTAAATTCTTTACCCTCCCACTGAAACAAATTTAAAGTTTAATTTCTATTTTTTTTTGAAAGTACAATATTGTGACATTGGACTAACTTTTGTTTTGAATGTCCGTCAGATTTTTCCTTAATTGATATTAATTTCAGTTGTGAACTGTGAAGAGAAAAAATGTTTCAATGCACTAAATTAAATTTTTTTAATTAAATGAATAAATAAATATAAGCAAATAAAATAAATATAAATAAAATAAATATTATTATATATTATTAAAATAATATAATAATAAAATAAATATAAATAAATATATTATACAATAATAATAGTAATTATAATAAATGAATCATTTTTTATTTTAATTAATTAAACGATATTTGAAATAATAATTTCGCTATTTGAAGCAAATACCATTCAATTGATTTGATTAGATTAAATATTTAATTGATAGTAGACAATTTATCGGTTATTTGAATCAAATAGATTTTTTTAGTATTTAAGTAACAATTAAAATTAATTAATTACTTATTTATTTAATTTAATAAAGTTATTTATTTATTTCGGTTGAATTTAATTTTTTTAACATCAGAATACAACAATTTTTTTTCTATTATTTTTTTTTATAGTCACAAAAGAATAAAAATATTCAACATTCAAGAAATACTTTACTTTAGTATTTTTTTTAAGTATTTTTTTGTTTCGAGAGGATTAATTGAGCTTAGAAGAAAATTTTTTCTCTAAATATGAGATTACTTTTTTTTCGAACAATTTTGAAATTGTTCGAAACATATTTTAAAATATTTCCAAGTATATTTTAAATATTTGAATAATATTCTTCTTGGAAAATTCTTATTTATTTATTTTTTTTTCTTTTTTGCTTGTCAGCTGTTTTTTTCTTACTTTCTCCATAGTTTACGAACAGAAGTCATAAAGTTGCTGAGTATCGGAATATATTTTAGTCATGAACGACCCAATAACTTGAATTTTATCGCATTTTAAATATAATGGATGTTCGGGTTTATCATGTAAGGTTGTGCTATAATAACTTGATGGAAATCTTGTATTCCTTGTAGGTAATTTCAAAGTAAATTATTCTTATAAATTGCCTTTAAAGATAAATAAGAAGATTTTCCCCTATTTATTTTTTTAGTGAGAATTATTTTGCTCTTGATCTCGTTGTGAAAAATTCTCTTCGACATTTTGTTCTTGATTTCGTTGTGAAAAATTCTCTTCGATATTTTGTTGAGAAACATTCTGTTCTATATTTTGTTGTGAAAAATTCTCTTTGATTTTTTTTTGCGAAAAATTCTGTTCTATATTTTGTTGTGAAAAATTCTCTTTGATATTTTGTTGAGAAAAATTCTATTCTATATTTTGTTCTTGATTTCGTTGTGAAAAATTTTGTTCGATATTTACTTTTTGATTTTCTTGTTAAAATTTTGTTTTGTTTTGGAAATTCTGTTTTTTATTTTGTTACGAAAAATTCTGTCCTATATTTTATTCTTGATTCTGTTGTGAAAAATTCTCTTCGATATTTTGTTGAGAAAAATTTTGATCTATTTCTTGTTGGGAAACATTTTTTTGTATATTTTGTTGTGAGAAATTTTCTTCTTTTTTTTTTTAATAGAAATTCTTTTTTCATTTCGTTGGGAGAAATTTTTGTTAGGAAAAATGTTGTTCTATATTTCGTTGTGGAAAATTTTGATCTATATTTCGTTGGGAGAAATTTTCTTCTATATTTTTCATTCTTTATTAAAAAAATTTTTTTTCTTTATTTATATTTTTCTATATTTATTTTTTTATTAGAAACTTTTCCCTCATTTCGTTGGGAGAAATTTTTGTTATGAAAAATTTTGTTCTATATTTTGTTGCAAAAATTTCGTTCTACATTTCGTTGGGAGAAATTTTCTTCTATTAATTTATTGTAAGGAATTTTTGTCTTAATTTAATTGTAAACAAAATTTTGTTCTATTTCATTGGGAAAAATTTTGTTCCTCATAGAGCAATATACGCAATTTTAGTTTTTATATAAAGAATAAAAAGTATTGATTAATTTTTTTTCTTTTTCGCGCACACAGTTGTTGTTTTTCTTCCTCTATATATAAGTTTTTCATCAAAAAATCCTTGGTCCTTGAAATAAAAGGCGCAAGGGATCTCAGCTGGGAATAATAGATCTCGTTATCTCGCAGCACTTTCTTACTGAGATAATTATTTCACCCTTACAAACTAATTTTCAACTTTTAAAAAGTAGCCGTCTTCTTAACGTGGCTTCCAACGTTATATGTTGGACGAAAAGAAATACTTGACTCCGCGAGAAATTCTTTTTAATTCTTTTTAATTACCTGAGCAAAAATGTGGACACAAAGAGATTCTCGAGCTTATTATCCGTCTACGACACACCGTGGGCGAGTTAATAACGGTAATTCGCAATCTTGACTTGTTAAGTACATGGAAAATGTGGGATTGACATTAAAATTAGTTTAAATTCATTTTCTCTCGCTTACCCCCTTTCCCCCCCTCTCTCTCTCTCTCCTTCTCTCTTCAATCTTTTCACTCTTGAACCGAAGTAATTAATTTTGCGCAAAAAATGTGTTAATTTATTTATTCTTTTATTTATTAAACGAACTTATTTAGTTTTAAATTATTTATTAAACGAACTTATTTATTTTTTAATTTTTTGTTTAGAATTTCCGTTTTGAATTTTTGTTTTGGATTTTTATTTTGAATTTTTATTTTGGATTTTCAATTGAGATTTTCGTTTCGAATTTTCATTTTGGAATTTTTGTTTCGAAATTTTTGCGAAAAGGAACTTTTTTTTATCGATTTATTCTGGTAACGCCACCTTTATTAACCTATTTGGCGAGAAGACAAGGGTTTACGGCTTTAGAATTCACAAAGTGTATGGCTTGATCGAAAATATGTTTTTATATTATAAAAGACTTTATCGGAAATAATACCTCTGATAAAAATGAACTACTTACTATGCGAAGTATTTTTTTTTTCTTCATAAATATGATGATTTTTTTTAAATCTTTTTTTTCAATTTGTGGCTTCTAGTAAAGAACAGAAAAGAGAGAGAGAGAGAGAGAAAGAGAGATATTTTAAACTTTTTAAAATCACGTATCATTGCGATAATATTTTATTTTCTGTAATATTCTTTTTGTTACAAGAAAGATAAGTTTGTGACGATTTTTTTACGACTGCAGACTAATCCACTTTGGGATCTGAAGCCATAACACTGTTAAAGATTGCACAAATGTAAACATTTTTATGTCAAACTAAAAATGTTATATATTTGTGAGGAAAAAATCTATCGTGTGGGATTTTGTTTTTATTTTGCTGTTATAAAAAAAAAATTTGTAATTTATAATCAAAAATTGAGGAATAATATTTTTTTCTGTGATAATTAAAGAGAGAGAAGTGAAAGAAAAACATGTGAAAAAGAACTAACCAAACAAAATGAACAAACAAAAAATTAAAAAAATGAATAAAAAAATAAAGAAACCAAAAATTAAAAAAATGAATAAAAAATAAAGAAAACAAAAATTTTTTAAATGGAAATAAAAAAATCAAACTAAATAACCACTCTCTAAAACTGAATCAGTGGAATTTCACTGAGAATCAGTGAAATTTGACTGAGAATCAGTGACTCTATTCTCGCGATTTGAATCAGTGGGATTTAACTGAAAATCAGTTAAAAATGACTGAAATATCAGTTATTTCTCACTGATTGACCAATGAAAAAGTTACTGAAAATTCCTGTCACGCATATTGAAAATTTCAGTTATTTTTTAATTGACCAATCAGTGAAATATGACTGATATTTAAGTCATTTTTAACTGATTTTCAGTGAAATTTCACTGATTCAAATCGTGAGAATGAAGTCACTGAAAATCAGTCAAATTTCACTGATGTAGTTTTAGAGAGCAAATGAAATGAAAATAAACAAAAATAAAAAAAAATACTAAAAGAAATCAGACAAAATTAACAAATCAAACTTAAAATAAAAGAAATGAAAAAAATAACAAAACCAATTAAATAAAGGAAACAAAATTTAACAAAAAAATCAAAGAAACCAAAGAATGTAACGAAATAATTAAACTTCAAAAAACTAAAATAAAGTTAAAACAAAATAAAAATAAAGAAACAATTAAAAAATTAAGTAAATGAAAATAAAGAAACCAAATCAAAGAAACAAGTAAAATAAAAAAAGAATTCAAAAATACAAAAAAATGATTCAAAGAAAAAAAGAAATAAATAAACAACAACAAAATAAAATAAAGTTAAAACAAAACAAAACAAAAGTAAAGAAATGAATCAAAATAAACAAACTATAAATTAAAAAATTGAGGAAACCCAACAAAATAGAGAAAACAAACAAAATAAATTAACAAAAAATAAAACGAAAAAAAATACACAAAATAAACAAGCCAATAAAATCGTACCACAAAAAATAAAATAAATTTGGAAAAAGTAAAAAAAAAAGTAAAAGCAAAATAAAAATAAAAAAACCTATCAAAAAATAAAAAAAATAAAAAAGACCAAATTAAATAAACACATGACATGATATTGACGAACCAAAGACAAGAAAATAAAACACAAAGAACCCAAAAAAAACGAAAATGAAACAAAATAAACAGAATAAAATAAACAAACCAAAAATAAAAACAAATACAATTGATGAAACCAAACAAAATAGAGAAAACAACTAAAAAAATAAAATAGAAAGTTTGAAATCAAAACAAAACAGAAAAAAATAGAGAAAACAAAGTGAATAAAAAAATAAAAAAAGGAAACAAAATATAGAAAAACAAAAAATAAAAATAAATAAACCAAATCAAATAAACACATGACATGATATTGACAAGCTAAAGGCAAGAAAATAATAAATAAAGAAACAAACAAAAAATGAAATAAAATAAACCAAATAAAATAAACAAACCAAAAATAAAAACAAAAATACAATTGATTTAACCAAACAAAATAGAGATAACAAAGAAAATAAAAAATAAAAATAAGGAAACGAAATATACAAGCAAAAAATAGTAAAACCAAAATAAAAAAAAGATACCAACTAAAATCAAAAATAAAAATAAAGAAACCAAAAATATAAAAATTTAAAGTAGTTTTATTTCGTATTTATAAATTTAATTCCTTTTATTCTTGGTTTGTTTTGTTTGATGATTTTTTTTTTATTTTTGGTTCGTTTATTTTGTTTGATTTGTCCATTTGGTTTGATTTGTGTTTGTGTGTGTTTTTTATCAGTCGATTTAAAAGAACTTTTATCGTTACTGTAAACTTCACACCCTTAAAGTCAATTTCCATTAAAAATTCGTTTATACCATGGCCCAGGAGAGTAGCCGTTAAACATTGGAGAAACTTTTGCAAATTTCCGTATAGCGTCGGCATTTGCCCCGATAATCCGGGGAATGAGTGGCTCATGAATTTTTAATTCACGCTCAGTAAGGCCTGAAGGGCGAATACTCTAATATATATATATATATATATATATATATATATCGTGTGTGTGAGTCAATTGTTATCGCGCGCGCTCTTATAGCCTCCACAAAATTTGCCCTCTCTCTCTCTCTCTCTACGTACGCACGGGACGATGAGATGCAAGTCTATTTTCAACGAGGGCATCACAATATAGTACAAAATGGAATGACAGTTGACAGCCTCATTTTCAATATTAACTCAATTAATTCGTCAATTTATCTGTGGAATTTCAATTTAATTACATCTATATCTGAATAATCATCAAGTGACAAAATTGTCTCGCGGGCATCTACTTAATATATCTCGAAATCAATAAAGCGAAATAATTATTATATCGAATCTCTCCCTCTCTCTCTCTCTCACTCACTCTATTTATATTTTTTAGTTATAATGACTAGCAAGAATGGTACAAATTGAAAAATTCTTTTTAAATTAGAAAAATTGATTTAATTCTTATCTGAAAATTTCAAGTCATCTTGCACTCGATCGACAATGTTCATTCAATTTGAATTTAATTTTTCTTCTTCGCCCCCTAATGCTTTTTTCGAGTAGAAACCAAATAAATAAAATAAATGAAACAAACATGTTAATAAAAAAAATTAACAAAATAAACGAAATAAAAATTGAAAATACAAAAATTAAACTAAATCAGCAACTAAAATAAAAAGAAATAAAAATTAAAAAAAAAGAAAACGGACAAAATTAACAAATTAAACAAAAAGTAAAACAAATGGAAGAACAAAATAATAACCAAATCAAATAAAGAAATAAAATAAAATACACAAAAAGTAGAAATAAAGAAATTAAAAAATAAATAAACCTTGAAACAAAAAAATGTAATAAAAAAATAAGAGAAAGCAAATAAATGTAACGAAATTAAACTACGAAAAACTAAAATAAAGTTAAAACAAAATAAAAATAGAGAAATGAATAAAAAATAAAGTAAATGAAAATAAAGAAACAAATAAAATTAAATAAATAAAAAATAAAGTAAAATGAAAAGAAAAAAACCAAATCAAAGAAACAAATAAAATAAAAAAAGAAACCAAAAGTAAAAAAAATAATTAACCAAATAAAACCGAAATAAATAAGTAACAAAAAACTAAAATAAGTTTAAATAAAACAAAAGTAAAGAAATCAATCAAAATAAACAAACTATAAATTGAAAAAATTAAAATAAAAAACTAAATGAAAGGAAATGAACCAATAATAAATAAATCTAAAAAAATTGAAAAACAAAAATTTAAACAAATTGAAAAATTCTTTTTAAATTAGAAAAATTGATTTAATTCTTATCTGAAAATTTCAAGTCATCTTGCACTCGATCGACAATGTTCATTCAATTTGTATTTAATTTTCCTTTCGCTCCCTAATGCTTTTTTCGAGTAAAGTTCTTAAGTGCTGTTTTTTTTTTAATGAAAAATGCGGTAAATTCCGAGTGCGGAATGGAATTATTTTCCAAAAAGGAATTTCGAAATTAAAATTCCAAATTTTATTTCGTTTTGGGAAATTTTCGTTCTTAAAGGAACTTTCCTTTGAATTGGAATTAAAATTAAATTTAGAATTTAAACAGTTTGATAAATTAAATACAGTTGAATAATTCTTGGCAAATTGTTTCAAATTTTCCCCTCTAATGTGATCGGTGATTTTGAAATAGCTTTCGATAAAATTCTTTTTGAATTAGAAGAAAGAATTAATTTAAAAATTAAAAAAAAAATTCTCGAAAAGAATTCAATTGTGTGGAGAAAAAGGAATTACTGAAATTTTTCGCTAAAAATGGACTTTTTTTGTTTTTTCTTTCAGAGAAAATTTCAATTCATTGGAAAACGATATTTAATAAAAAACTAAATCTCTATTTAAATTATTAATTATTTTCAGAAATAAGAAAATTCTTTCAGTAATCTTAATTATTTTTGATAGAATTGTAAATAAAATGCTCTAAAAATATTTGAAAATTTTATTTTAATTTTATTCTTTGCAAGAATTTAATTAATTTCAAAATTTAAAAAAAAAAACTTGCAAAAATTCAATTATTTTTACCAAAAAAACAATTAAATTCTTTGCTGATTTTTTAATAAATTTTCACAAAAAATACATTTTTTAATTAAAAAATTTACTTCTTCGCAAAAAATTCAATTATTTTAAATACAAATTTGTAAAATTTTCGTTAAAAATTTCAATTATTCGAAATAAAATTTTTTGAAAAAATGAATTATGTTATTTTTATGTTATTTATTTACGATAATTGAATTTAAAGAAATATCCAAATACTTGTTAAAATAGTAAATTTTTTTAACTAGAAATTCAATTGTTTAAAAAAGTTTTCATAAAATTCTTTGCAAGAATTCAATTATTTGCTAAAGTAATAAATTCTTTTCATGATTTCAATTGTTGAAAAAAGTTTTCATAAAATTTTTTACAACAATTCAATTGTTTGCTAAAGTAACAAATTTTTTTTCACGATTTCAATTGTTTAAAAAATTTTAATAAAATTCGTTTGCAAGAAATCAATTATTTACTAAAGTAATAAACTTTTTTTCACGATTTCAATTGTTTAAGAAATTGCAATAAAATCCGTTGCAAGAAATCAATTATTTTCATAAATTATAAAATCCTTCGCAAGATTTAAATTAATTTCGAATAGAATTAAAAAAATAAAGTTCTCGAAAAGTGCTTAAAAATTTTATATAAATTCCTTAAAAATATTTCAGCTTAAAAAAATAATCAGTTACTTAATAAATGACTTATTTTTCTATTTAAATAGTTGGATTTTCGTACAAATTTCTAAAAAATAATTTAAAAATAAATTTAAGTTAGAATTTTACTCCAAATCAACTATAAATTTTGACAAATTTATTTGATCTAAATTGTATATTTTAAAAAATTTTTTCCACTTTTAAAAATTGTTTTTAAATACAGAATGGTATTTTTCAGTGAGTTTAACAAAAAATATGAAATTATTGTAAATTTATAATTGCAAATTATTCGAATCTATTTTCACTTGCACTGCCAATTCTCGTGGATTTAATTTTTAATATATGCTCGTTTTTAGCGAATTTTTTCCCCCTCTAATAATTCAAAAATAGAACTTGTGTTTGCATAGGTGACGCATATAATTTTCACTGAACAGATTTATTCAATTTTTCCAACCGGAAAATACCCGTTTGTTTATAGGTGAATAAATTTTCGTTAAATTTGTGTTAAATGATTCCGTTATTTTCTAACACCTAATTTCTTCTGCTTTATAAATATTTTTATATATTTTTTTTTATATTTTCTCTTTTCTTTTTGCCTTTTCAAATGAAAATTGTTTTCATGTTAATAAATATACAATAATTGTAGTTATTAGATTTTATTGTTTAAATTTATTGTGAACTTTGTTTTCTTTCTTTTTTTAATATAACAAAAACAAATATAATCCCTTTTCTTTGCGGTAGAGTAGATTTCAAAGAAAAATGATTTTTTTCTATTTGTTATGGAAAATAAAATGGAAAGAAATTTTTTAAAATTAATTAATTTTCTTCTGTATATTCATTGAATGGAAAGTTTTTCAATGTGCATGACTATTGAGATGTGGGTAATACAACAACTTGTGCGGTAAATATTATTGTGGTCAATTTCTCACTATTGTTGAAGAGACACATACATAGAGAATTGAGTAAAATCCAATGAATTCACCTGCTCATTGATTCCAGTGAGCATCCCCAAGGGCTGCTTCGAGAGGGTAAAGTGGTTTGTGAGGGATGAGATATCGGAGTTAGCACTCTACATTTTAGTTTGCGTGTTGTGCATCATGTATGCAAGCGAATAAATATATATATTTTATACCTCGATTTTAAATATTATAAAACATAGTCAGCTTTTTTTTTGCGATATTTTCACAGTGAAGAAAAAAATTATTTTTTATCTCGAAATTAACTGTATCAATTTTGTCAAATTTATTTCAACTAAATTTTATATTTTAAAGAATTTTTTTTTACTTTTAAAAACTATTTTTTAAATAAAAAATGGTGTTTTTCAACGAGCTTAACTAAAAATATGAAATTATTGCTATAATTGCGAAATTATAAAGGAAAAAATTTATTTCTTATTCAAATAACCGATCATTATTAATTAATTAATTTAATACCATTAAATATTTACTGGAATCAAATATTACTTTTTGTCTATGTAAATTAAATGCTTCCATCTATATTTGTCTCAAATACTGAAATTATTCGATTTTTATATAATTAAAAAGATAATGAGAGTAAAATTATTCAAAAATAATTTTGTAATAAATTTCTTATTATCTCTTTTTTAAAGAGAATTAAATTTTTTAAATATTAAATTCAATTAAATTTATAATACATTTTAATGAAATGTTTTTAAATAATTCAAATGCCACTTGGCTCGAATAAAATTTATTTAATTCAAGAAAATAAGGATTAAATTCGAATACAAAACATTCAATTTTTTCTATTTTTGTGGCAATAATTTCTTTTTAAATAATTTTATTCTTGAAGAATAATAAAAAAAAACTAGCGTACTTGAAAATTATTTAATGTATCATTTTATTTGGCAATTTCCAAAATAATTGATTTTTACAAGCGTTGTACAATTTTTGCAAGTGAATTAATTTCAAAAAGTTTTAATTTGATATTTTTATAGAAAATTTGTATTTTGAATTAATTTAAGTAGAATTTTTATTGAAATAATGTACTAATTTTCTTAAATTGGTTTTAATAAATTTCTGAATAGAATTTCAATTATTTCAAATAAAAAGCTATTAAAAGAATTCAATTAATCTTAAAACTCTATAAAAATTTCATATAAAAATTTTAATTTTCTTTTAATTGTTGCAAGATTTCAAATATTTTAAAAATCTGATAAATTTCTTTTCAGAATTTCAATTATTTTGCATTTTTTGTATGATTTTAATGATTTTTAATAAAATTTTTTAAAAGAATTCAATTAATTCTTAAAATTCTTTATAAATTTTCTGTAAAACTTTTCAATTATTTTAAGAATTGTTGCATTAATATTTAATTATCCTTAATTGTGATAATTTTCTTTTCTGAATTTTAATTATTTTGCATTAAAATGTTTGATAAATTTTCTGTCAAAAATTCAATTATTTTAAGGTTAAAAAAAGGTTTAAAAAAACCTTAAAAAGGTTGATAAATTTTTTCCTACAGAATTTCAATTATTTAGAATTTTCCACATGAGTTTAATTATTTTCAATAAAATTATTCAAGAGAATTCAATTATTCTTAAAGTGTTTGATTACTTTCTGTCAAAATTTCAATTATTTCCAAAATCGTTGTTAGAATTCAATTATTTTTAATACAATTTTACCAAAACTTCTGAATGCAATTATTCTTTAAATTGTTAATAAATTTTTACTAAATTTCGATTATTTAAAATTTTTCCCATGAATTTAATTATTTTCAATGAACTTTTTCAAAAGAATTCAATTAATTCTCAAAATTCTTTATCATTTTTTAATAAAAATTTCAATTTTTTCTAATTGTTGCAAGAATTCAATTATTTTTTAAATATAATAAATTTCTTTTTAGAATTTCAA